>JAWWEU010000017.1:16526542-16700580 GCA_035583155.1 Acropternis orthonyx
TGTTTTCTACAGTTGTTTTTCTCTCTCTTCAGCTTTCCCAGGCCTGGTCCAAGGACACAGGTGATGTTTTCCACTGCCTTCCCAGGCCTGCAGCAGCATCCTCTTAAAGCCAAAGCTGTCCATATTCCAGCAAATCCCCAACACGTACGTTAATCGTATATTTATGTTGTAAGTCCCATTTGTGTCATTTCATTCAAATCCAGAACAGTTCCAAACCAATTAAATTTATTTCTCAAACTAGACCTACAACTTCCTAGAATTAGGTTGACTCTCTCGACATCATCTCACTGGAAGGTATGAATTCTGCATGAGTCTGGATGCTTTCTGTTACACTAACACTATTTCACTCTTCATTTGAAATTGTCTTTATTTTACAGTTATAGACAGTGCTAGATGAATTTTAACAAGCAAGTTCAGAGTCTTGTCACTGGCATAATAGCCAACCCATTACTTTATAATTTTTTTTATTAAAACGCCACTGTTTATTAAAACATCATTGCAAAAAAACCCCTCTCAAAATTCATGAACTGCTTCCATACATCTCTAAGAGGCCAAAAATTTAAAAATAAATAAAAAAAAAGCCTTAAGAGGATTCCTACTTTAGCTGAAATTTAAGTATTTACACTTTACACTTTGAAATCAGTCTACAATTTCCCATTTAGATGTTCTCAGAGAAGGCTAAAATCTCTTATTTGGACACTCAAAATGATCCAAACAGACATTTAAAAAAACCCTCTACTCTCTATACAGTGGATTTATATCTGATCTAGTGATTTAGATGCAAGATTTCCATGGCTTTGGAGAGCGGTTAATAATATACCTAAACCACTTTCTTTGAGCAGTTCCAGCCTCCTGTTGATTCTCTCTGTTTACAATAACCCAGATTTTGTTCTCTCTCAAAGGCACCTCGCAACTCCCACCTTGTAAGGACGCTGTGAAACAGCTTTTCCCCTGGAGACTGTACATTGCTTGCCTCGTGTAACCACAGCCCGTGCTCTGTCCCGAGTGTGAGGAAGTGTCTCACCTCCTGAGGGTCTCATGGCTGTCAGTCCACACCTCCCACTGAAAACAAAGTGCCAGACAAGAACAACGCGTGGATGAGAATGAAAATTCCACCGATGCCTTCGGAAAGGCCAGCCTTCCAAGAACCGAGCGCGCCTGACTGGAGTCCAGACCTGGACTAACTCCTGGCACCATGAGAGGAATGAGGAGGGGTTTTTTTTGTTTGTTTGTCTTGTCTGAACTAACATCCAGAAATACAAACACATTAAGTCCCAGGCATTAATCTCCCATTTCTCATGCAGTTAACAATGTGTTTGCACGAACTCCAGCTCAGAGCAAAGCGTGAAGCCCACAATGTGGTGTCTAAAAATGCCTCAGGGCCTGAGTGCAGGTGTGCATTAAAAATAAGAACACTGAAACCAAATTCTTTCCAACTTGGCATTATGTCCTCCAGAGGCAACACTCAGGCACATGCCCTGTTCCTAAACGTTTAAATGAATGCTGAAGTTCTTTCCTGAGCAAGAGAATATGTGAAGGATTATATCAAGAAGTTAACCAACTACTCCAATTATTCTATTGGCTTTTTTTTTAACTTTCCTTTTTCTTTTCTACTCACGAAAACAATTTATGGCATGGCCATAATTGGCAGGAAACAATACTATGACATAAAACCTGTCATTATTTTCTTAAAAATCTGTATGATATATTTGTGTGGATAAATAGCAAAAAAGAAACCAATTAAAACAAAGACATGGAAGTATAAATAAAGCAAAAAATACAATTTAGTAAACTACTGAAATAAACTGATAATTAAGGTATTTACTATTCATCTAAACCAATGCAGTCAGGATTAGTTTAAGTGAGCTGTGTGCATGCAGGAGTGATACATTGGTCAGAATTATCCTTTACTAATTTGAGAGGGTACTATAAAACATGCACTGAAATATTTCAAAGAAAATGTTATTATATTAAATATTACCTTTTTTGCTACTGAAGTAATTAATTATTTAAACTGTTACGAGAAAGAGAGTCTAGATTCACACACTTGTAATGACTAGGAGGATATTTAAAATTCATTACAGTACATTAAACTTCCACTGATTAGTTAGCATCACTGCAAAATAAATAAATAGCCTATTTGCTTTGATCAGCAGAAATTCTGATAAAATCAGCAAAACACCAATTAAAATGTGAAAAATGTCACCTACTGTCATTATTCTAATGGAACTAAGCCATAGAGAAGAAACTGATTCAATGTTTATTTTCATATCAGCTGTGTCTTCAAACTGTAAATCATCACAGCTTTCACTTGCCTCTCTTTCTCACAGCCCCAGAATTAATTCTGTAGATGGATTTACTGTGGACTGCCTCGTGCTGGAATAGACCATCCCATCATAAACAGAATAATAAGCTCTTGCTGCACTGGTGTGAATTCCTGTTGGGAGGGGCCGTGGGGAGCAGCAATTCACTCAGAAATATGGGAACGGAGATGAAACCTGACAGGAGGGATTTTTGCCTGAAACTTTGTTCTTTGGAAGCAGGTGGAAGGGAATGAAATGATTAAGTGGAGGTGCTCTATTTAGTTATATACATTTCTTATTTATTGAGCTGCCCAGCTCCGAGGCCCCGAGCCTGCAAACAACCCCGCAGTTGCTGTAAATTGGCTGGAATGTTCTGCAGACATCGAAGGCAAAGTCTCCATAGCTGGCCTGGCCCGCAGGCTTTACCAACCCTCACTGCTATCAAATAAGGAGATGTCATACAAGTGAATGATTCCCATACCTACACAAGCTTCTGACGATGCCAGCGCCTCTAATTTTACATGTATAATCTCCACATATATCTGGAGTAATTGCTAGGTATCTAATTAAGACAACCTGGGTACAGCCCTTCAGCTCCTGCCTCTTTAGCTGAACACAGGCTGAAGTTTTGAGCCTGGCTGTGCATTTTGGGGTGACCTAATTGCAGCCTTCCTGCACCTGAGGGGGCTACAGGAAAGATGGAGAGACACTATTTACAAGGGCCTGGGGGGACAGGATAAGGGGGATTGGCTTCAAACTGACAGAGGGCAGGGTTAGATCACAGATTGGGAAGAAATTCTCCCCTGCGAGAGTTCTTCTGGCCCTGGCACAGGTTGCCTGGAGAAGCTGTGGCTGCCCCATCCCTGGAAGTGTCCAAGGCCAGGCTGGGCAAGGCTTGGAGCAACTGGGCTGGTAGAAGGTGTCCCTGCCCATGGCAGGGGATGGAATGAGATGATCTGTGAGGTCCCTTCCAACCCAAACCATTCTATGATTCCATGACCGTGATTGATTTGAAATACCGGATACTTCTTATCATCCTGGAAGTCTTGACAGCTCTCAGAAAAGAGAACCACACTGTGTATCCTATGTATCACTTGCCTGTAGCAGAGCATGGGGAACACAAAAGGAAGACCTGTGGCCCACTAGAGATAAATAATTACAGTTTATTCTCTCTCCATGGGATGTCATTTTGCTCAGACATCCTCTGCATGAGCCAGTCCCTCCTGTGAAGGGTTTCTTTATGGACACGTGCCAGCTTCTGCATGGATTATTTGCCTGTTTAAACTCCAAATCAGGAAAGTTTCAGTACCTGGAATGGAAACTGAGCAAAGAGCTTAGTGCTTTGCACTGTCACACTCAGCCCCTCACTGACTACAGTCAGCAACAGCTGACACTTGTTTAGAGATGAATCATGGACTTGCAACCACAGGAACACACAGTTCTGGAATAAAATACCAACTGACAGGGAAAGGAAAAGCTCAATCACAAACCCATGCTCCCCTTGGAGTGGAGTTTCTGAGAGATATTATCTCTGAGTGCCCTTGCAAAACAGGATTTCTGTATCAGAAGGACTCCAAACTAATGATCTGGCAGACAGGAGCAGAAGAACCCCAAACTACCAGAGATATAGAGAAGTCAGCACAAAGATAAGAAGATCTGGTGTGTCAGCCTAGGAGACAAGAAGAGAGAAAACTCCGGCTTATGTGCCAAAGAAAGCAGAGTGCACAGGGCCTTGAAGAAAAGGGCAAATCTAACCTTGGAGTCAGTGGAGGAATTCAACAGTAAAGACCTGTCAGTTAGACAGTATAGCTCTTGAAACAACCTCACAAGGTAATTTTTCTTTTCCCAGCTCCCATTACCCTTCCCATGCTGCCAAAGTGCTCAGATGGCACAGCAACAAAGAAAAACTACCACAGTCTCCCAGGCAGGAAGACCTTGGCCCAAGGCTTGCTCTGTCTCACCATTTGCCACTGTGGCAGGCAAGGACATGGGCAAGCTGGGCAAGCCAGACCCAGTACGGACACAAAGTCAGGACCAGGCTGCCCTGAGACTTGTCAGAAGCTCATTAATTTTGGTCTCATGAAAAACCAGTAGCTGCCACAATAGCTCTCTAATGGGTGTTCTGGTTTGTGCTGCAGGATGCAGCCTAAGACCAGATGCCCGAATTCGTGCTGTAAAACCTGGCTGCTGACCACACTCTGTAGCAACCACGGAGATCCTTTTGTTTCACTTCTCTTTTTAAGCAGCAAGGGAAGTAGGGTTTATTTGCCATAATGCTTATTACCAAACACATTGTAACATCTGAACTGATTCTTCATGATGGCCCGGGTCTATTTGAACACAAACAAGTGCACAAGAATACATTAAAAAAAGAAGGAAACATTAATATATTCATCTGTGGAACTCTGCCTCTCTGAGAAAGAGCCATTCTAAGGTAAAAGAAGAGTGCAAGATGCAGCACACGTTCTCAGTTATCATACCCAATGTCCTTGGGTCTAAGTCAGCCCTTTAACACAATTTCCATGCAGGACTTGCAATTTATTAATTCATACCCTGTGATGTTCATTGTTTATGAAACCTGCATCTTTCACAGCTCTTTTTGTCAACTTATTGCAACACTTTCCAATACACAGGAAAAATAGGTACTCAAAATGAAATGTTATTCTTAAGCTCAGTAATGTGGATGGACAGTTACAGATACACTGCTAATTGCAAGTGGTCTGAGGTTTGAATGATTTTTCCCACTATGGTTAAATATATTAAGAAGTATGCTCAAATAATTAAAAAGTGCTGAAAATAAGCGGTATTTGGAATTAATGGAAACCATATATTCACCCTGTTGCATTCATTAATTTTAAATTATAGTTCCCACAGATTAAGAAATGCAGTGAAGTTAAAATGAAGCAATTTTGTTGCTAAATATTGTCATTTAGATTAAAATATATGTGTCTGTTGAATCCAAAAGCTAAACATTACTACTGCTGCTGCTGCTTTTATTATTTGTAAAATCTAAAATAAACTGCCAACAAGCAAGGAACAACAACTGGGAAAACATTTAAATAGAGAGAATGAAAGCCTCAGTATCCCCATCTCCCTGGATAACTCTTCTCATATGGTATGGGATGCCAATCACATTATGTACACATCAAGAAAGTCATGTTATATTAATTGCACATTTCTAAATAGTTTAAAAAGGGATATACACATTATAGATGCTGTAATAGATGGTTGAGAATCCAAAACCTCCATAACCCTCTCTTATCCATCAGTTACTGGCTAACACCTCCTATTTGAAATGTGCCAACCTTGACTATATTGGTAACACAGAAAATAATTTAAAATATTTTCTAGGCCTCATTTTTGAGTGAGCAGGACTGGTTGGAAGCAGCAATTAAAGGAAGAATGGAAATTCTTGTCCTGCCAAGAGTTTCACAGGAGGTGGCTGGAACAAATGAACAGGTCTACAAACTCAAATGTTCTTCTTCCAAGTCATCAAACCGGTTTGGATTCCTGAACTTTTCAAGTTGGATCCTTCACTGAGGGGGGAAACGGTTATTCTGCACAAACTACCAGACAATTTTACACCCATCCTTTCAGGATATTGGCAAAATGTTGACCAACAACCACCTCAGTTCACTGTCCATGGAATAAACGGTCTTCCACACCAGAGTGGGAAAAAACCCAGGTTTTAAATACAACATCACCACGTATCAATGCAGAAATGAACCCTCATGGCTGAATTTTCAGTTACATTAAAAACCCCACTGGTTTCCTTTGAGGCCAAATTACATCCCAACAACGCAAGACAGATGATAAACTTTTATTGTGGGCAATTTTCTATTTCAAAAACTTCAGTTCATTTTAAAGGCAAACATATAAAATGGATTATACACTTATTTTCCTTCACACTTATATAGAACTTACATAAATGTCACCAACCATGTCCTATAGAATTCTGTGGTTCCATAGAGACCTTATCAACATTTTTTTTTCATTTCCTTCAATAAGCTATCACATTTTATATCAAATTTAAACAAATCAGCCAAGGCAAATACTTTATGGGGTAGGGGCATATCTTCTAAATGATGCTGCTAAATGGGTCACCACTATTTGCACTTTCCTATACTCTCCATGCAGTCCTACTTATGCACAATCATCATCAGAAGTAACACAAAAACACTTAGGAATAAACCCTCTTCTCCACTGCTTGGATGCAAAGAGTGACTGCGAAATTCCAGAGGCTCCCTGCGAATGTGCATTCCAAGAACCTCACCAGTGGCACGACGTGAAATGACACCTCAAGAACCGAGCTGTGGGGACATTGAGGTGCTTACCTGGCTCGGGACTTCTGGGCTGAGTTGGAGCTGCAGTATTTTCCATCAGGGGCCACTCCTTGCTCTCCTCACAGCAGCTGAAAAGCCAGCGTGCCATTAGGTAGCTAGGAAAGATAAAAACCAATATAACTAAACAAAAATTAATTTAGAAGAAGGAGAGAAAGAAAAAAAATGAGAAGAATCACCTCTGTGTTTTACAAGTGAGAAGAATTTGTTACAGCATTTAAAAAAGCAATCATTTTCAGTAAGTACATACTCAGAACACTGAAATCTTTAAGGGTATCTGACTAACTAGTCAAGGAAACAAGTTTTGTTTTATGCTACTTGGTTATCCTGTTTATTTCCTAATAGTTCTACATCCATAAAAGGCCAAAGGACTCTGACCTTGGCAAGCTAACTAAGCAAGAAAAGGCAATCATGTGTGCAAGGTTGTCACCTACACTACAAATTATGATAAAATATATCTCAGTATTGGAAAAAATAGCTGTATGTCTTCAGTGACATCCACTGTAGTACATTTAAGGATTTGAATAGGACAGCAATTTATTTTGCACTAAAATGTTTTATGGTTATCATAAAGCATTATGTCTTCAGAGACTGAAAGGAGATGTTTTTATGGACTGTTGCTTCTTGGTGCATTATCTTTGCAGATCAAAAATTATTCTTTTTTTCTCCCCCTTTTCTTTTTCAAGTGCCCCCCATTGCCCCACTAATAATAGATGTCATACAGTGGTTCAGTCTGATGAAAAGGAAACTGTTAAACAAAGTGTACAAGGAACATATTTCTAACACAGAAGAGTTTTACAATGAATGATTATCCAGCTAATTAGTGAAATAAATAATAATAATTGCCTGTCCCTCCTCATTAGACTCTTAGGAAGAAAATGGAGCCCCAAAGCAGAGTTCCAGCTTTTGATTTGAAAAATTGGACCTTGTTAATTTTATTATCACTTTGCCAAAAAGCCAGTCCTCTTGCACAATGAGAGGTGGAAAAAGTGACAGGCAGATTGACAGATGTGCAAGATGTCCCATGGTTAGCTTAGGAATAGTTTTGAGGTGTTAATTGAGTAACCTGATGTGGTTACCTTGCTCCTGATTTATCCCTTCCGAAGAGTCAGAACTACCAGCAAGGATTAGGTGGAACAAATACACAGTGTGTGCTTTGACAGGGTCATCTGATGGATTTCAGGCTTATCTATGTCTGTGTAAATTGTAGGTGGTGTATAAATTCATTATGTTTGAATATTATTAAGATACCAAAGCCCCTTCCCCTTCATCCCATGTTCTTCAGCCCTTCACCAATACTGTGCTTCCCCATGGCTGACACTGCCGAAGCTTCTGGCACCTTTGGGTTGGCCTCCTGTAGTCCACCATTTTCCAGAATTTTCTTAAAATTCTCCATTTTGCACAGAAACAGAGGGTCTCAAGACAAGGCACATCCAAACACACTACTTGGTGCTGAAGGAATTTCACTGGCAGTGAATGAGCCTGAAGGGGTCTGGGCTCAGTCTGATGTGTGCATTAAACAGAGTCGCACACGTCACACGACTGAGCAACATTCACACGGCCCTACAGTGTTCCCCCAGGACTTCTGGGGGTTATCACAAGAACCTTTGGTTCATTAATATTACACAGTTCCACCCTTTCTCCCCAAGCACCAGCAACATATTTGAATATTGCTGTCAGGCAGCAGTAAGATCAAGATCCCCTACGTAGCCCAAAAGAGATGAGGCTGAACTATGGACAAGCTTTTAAGAAAAACCATGGAATTCATGCTTATTTCTTTCAACAGCACTCCTTGCCATACTCCCAGGCTGACCTGTATACAATGTCCTATACCTGTCCAAAGATACATTCACAGAAATAAAAAAGGAGTTTCCCAGTTTTCCAGTGAACTACACTTACACAGAGTCTCAAAATTTAAACTTCAGTGATTTAATCTAGACACTTTTCTAACCACCTCCACAGTTCCCCCAGCTGATTCCTTCTCCTGTCTCCCTATCTGGCTGACTGCTGGCTCTGACTCTGTCCCCATGTCCCCCACCCTTACAAGTCAGAGCCAGAGCTTCTCTTTCCCTCTGCAAATACCAGACCAGCTTGGATGAACCCAGAGAGGCTTAATTTTTCACAAACTTGCCTGAAAAGCCAGTTCATTGCCTATATTAATTCTAACACTTACCTTTTAACAAAGTGAAATTACATTAGGCTCTACACATGAGGAATTTCTACGTGTTTGGCACCAATGAATTTTTAGAGTAATTTGATTAAAACAGCTGGGTGGAATCCTTCATTGAGCTCCACATGTACTGCTTCTCCCCAGCTGAAAAATACCCTTGGTAATACACTTAGCAAAGCTGTGCTCCCAGTCCTGGGGTGCTGCTTTAGTTGCAGAATGTACTTTTAATATCATGTGAAGATGTCTCAGCTGCCAGTCTGCATCTGTGAGCTCTCCCTCCACAGGACACAGAGCACTGATACTGCAATGGCTTTGGAGCTCATCTTGGCTGGGGGGGAAGCAGGACCAGAAAAACTGCTGTTTCTTTTTATTTTAAGCCATTACCACAAAATCTGTGGCCGTATGACACAGCAATACAGTGGCCTGAATGTCAACACATTGACCTACCGAAATTAAACCGAAGGTCAGTTTAGGGAAGAGTCTTTGTGCCGTGATCAAGAGAGCCAAGATGACACCAGAGTTTTAAGAGCCTCCTTCAGGCTGCAGTGTTTTAACACTGGAGGCCTTCCTGAGTGACCAAACATTATTTCTTTGTATTGCTTTATAATTTAGTCTTTCAGATATTAAGCTTCAATTTTCAATCTAAAAAGCAACAACTCCACAACCAAAACAGCAAAATCCCCAAGAGAGTCTTCTAACTATTCCATCCTTTACTCATTTTTAACTTAAAATGTCACATAAAGCTGCAGATTTTCACTTGTGCTAGATAAGGAAGCACTCGCTGATGATGTTCCAAAGTGTTACCCACCACAGGGTTAAAAATAGCAATTTCTGATTAACATAGAGAAGCATAATTCAGGTTATATTACCAGAGGAACATTTACACTTCTCTAACTCCTTTGTTTCTCTGGCTGTGCTTCCCGGTAGAGGAAGAATTCACAATTTTTCTCATCTTCATATTGCACATAGAACAGGATTTCTTTTGTCATTATAAAGCACTCCTGGAGCAAATTCCATTGACAAACACACCAAACCTCTAAATAACTTTCATTTCCCACCCAGAGAAGAGCGATCCATAGCACATAAACAACAGCTCCTCTCTAGCTCCTACCTTGCATCTTCCCATTAATAAATGTTTTTTCAAGTTTAGAACAGCAGCATATTTTTCTAAGGTTTTTGTTTAATTCCTGAGTAACACATCCCACAGACGACATGTCACGTGCTGGGTGGAAGCAGCAGCAGCTGTGGTGGAGGTAAATAACCCTTCAACAAAAACTCAGCTCTCTGGAAATTCTTCTCAAGGACTGTGGAATAAATGGCAGAGGAAGGGCCTGATCCAGCTTGGCAGATCTCCCTGCCTTGTCTGCAGGGGAGGTCGGGCACAGCCTGTCAGGCACTGCACTAACAGGAGCCCCTTTCTGCAGGGCTCCCAGCCAGGCTGGGGTTGGAACAGCCCCATGTCCCCCAGGATGTCCCCACACAGCCAGGTTGGGGCTGGAACAGCCCTGTGGTCCCCCAGGATGTCCCCACACAGCCAGGTTGGGGCTGGAACAGCCCTGTGGTCCCCCAGGATGTCCCCACACAGCCAGGTTGGGGCTGGAACAGCCCTGTGGTCGCCCAGGATGTCCCCACAGAGCCAGACTGGGGCTGGAACAGCCCTGTGGTCCCCAGGATGTCCCCACAGAGTCAGGCTGGGGCTGGAACAGCTGCGGAGTTGGGACTAACTGGAAGGATCAAAGGAACCACCGTTGCCGCAAAGCTTCCCTTGCCTTGATGCATATGTTTAGAGATCATTTTTCTTCTCCTAAGAAGTTGCAAACTTACCGTTGCTAGTGTGTCCACATGAAAAACGTGTCTCCTACATTTATTTTTATTTCATGTTCTTCAAGCTGTATCTAGATAAAACATCAACATTCCTGATTCTCATACCAGGAGACATGGATTTGAACTGAGCAATTAACATTTTTATATACCTAAAAGCACAGACGAAAACACTGAAAGAAACTCTGAGATGTTCAGAAAGGCATCTATGTGGATCTTGGGCTCATTTCTGATCCAAACGTGTGAGATCAAACTAAACTATACATTTCTGTTTGTTATTTTAATAACCATATTACTTTAATCTTGCTGTTCCAAGTTCCAGCAGGATCAACTGTATCATCACACCACAGTATCACAGGAAAGTAATATATGCTATTTCAATGTTTGGGAATTCTGATTCCTTCTCACATAGAGCACACAACAGGGCCTGGTGCAGCTGATATGGCTGAGCTGAGCTGCTTTCACAAATTATTGTGTGTCTGAGAGCTGTTCAGTTTTGCAGTCCTTCCCTTCCTTGATGCTACATCATCTTCTTTCAAAAGCTAAACCTTTGAAATATTCCTGTCTGGACTGAAAGCATATCTGGAAGATCTTGGTGAATACATAAGCATCTAATATGCTTTTGTGTTTTATGAAGTTCTACCTCTTTCAAAGACCCCATCTCACAAAACTTTTTTCCAAAGTAACACTTTCTGACTGATCTAGCAGATTCAGGGACACTTAATTAAAAAATAAAGCAAACAAACAGAAACAAACAAAAACAAACAAAACCATCAAACAAACAAAAAACATCCCACCCCCCCAAAAAAGGAAAAACAACCCCCCCAAAATCACAATGCCACATCCCCCACAGAGAGCTACACAAAATCCACAAGGAGAAAACAAATAAACAAACAAAAGACATTCCCACCTAAACAAAACCAAAACTTTACAAAGAGCCCAACCACAGAAAAATCACAGACAATAAAAGACTCAAAGTGCTGCATTACATTTCACTACAGAGACATTTCAAGCCAAAATCCTCAGTAAGTTCAGATGTTTGTAAAGAACCAAGAGCAACAGGCAAGTTGCATGTGAGGAGTTCTCTGTCCCATGAAGTTTTCATGCAGTAAGAATAGGGGGGGAAATTTTAAAAAAAGAATAAAACCATCAACACATTACTTTATTCCTATCATGCTGCAATGTCCCCGTAGGTCCTCATTAACTTCAGAGGCAATATTGCTGCCTTGCGATGAAGGACAAGAGGAGAAAGCTCCCCACAAAGAGAGCGCAAAGGAGATGCTGGGAGAAGCTGGAATTACAAACACAATAAGAAAAAAACGACCTTCTAAGTGACCAGCTTGGCCCAGTCCCAGGGGACAGCCCTAATTTCACCAGTTCAGACCCAGAGCTTGCAGCAGCTGCTGTGAGGTCCTTCCAGCAGCAGGAGCAGCCTAGCTATGAAGGCGAGTCAGATGGCTGAAGTCTTCAGATGACACTCTGGATTAGAGATGTGAGTAGCTGTCCTGTGTTCCTCACCCCCCCCTGCCAGGCAGCGATGGTCTCATTGCCCTGTGAGACCACACAAACTGTCACCATCTGTGGACTGTTGTTATGCAACAGATTGTGTCCACACATCTCCACACAAAGACAGAACTGTCAAAACAAAAACTTCTTGCAATGCTATCAGAGGGTGAGCCAAAGCTCACTAAACCCAATGGAAGTCTCTCTTCTTCATTGCAACACGGAAGAGGCATTTCCTCTCTAAATAATGTACAAAAGATGTACCACAAAAAGAGATGCAGCCCAAGAAGAAAACACTGTATTGAGGCAATCACAGCCTACCCAAAACTGGACAAGCCAGGTTCATTTCTAAGCATAGTTTTGAATGAAAGTCATCTATTTATTACATCAGTTGTAATCACATCTAAAATGAAAACAGAAAAAAATCCCAACATGCATCAACCTGTTTAGTTTGGGAGAAGGGCAGCTATTTTATCTGCATCTTAAATGGAAGGGAAACAGACCCCTCTCTCTGGACATTAACCATTTCAAAAGGTCTCATTAAAAGGCTTCTCTGTTTTCACTGATTATTTTGTAGCAACACCAAGAACACCTATAAATCTGATTGAATTAGGTTTTTAGACCTTTATTCCAGATAATTTCTTCTCCTTACGTGGACTTTCTCAGGAAATGAGATTTAATGAGTCATAGTCCTTACTGATAATCACAGGAGAGCTCATTAGCTTTCTGTCAGATTTGTACCAACTATTTGCCCTCAATATGCTTGTGACTTACTGGAGCTTAACAGGACACTACAGAGAGAGCACACTTACATAGATGAGGCAATACAGTGGATTTGAAACATTATAGAGACAACTACTTCCCCTTAATTTATTTTGTGAACTTAAAGGAAAAGATATCAACATGCCTTCTCTCCTTTCTTATGCTACTTTCTCTATTGTGTTGGCACTGCTCACATCAAGACACACGGTATTACAGAAAATTAAGAATGATGGTTGAGAACTCCTTGCAGATGTGGTAGCAGAGAACAAGCCCAAGTGTGTCTCAGCCACCTCCACAGCCAGGCACTGTCTAAGGCAGCGTTTGCTTTTCTCTTTCTGCAGCTTTCACACAACGTTATTTCTTAGTTGAAAGGGAAGGCTAATTTTGCTGCCTAGAAAACTGGGACTCACCCTACACTCTCACAATTTGCTTTCACGAAATGCCCCCTTTCCAAATGTAACTTAAGGAGAGTCCAACAAGCAGGAAGATGCCCAGGAAGGTGTGCTACCAGAGTGTACTATGGTAAGGACTCACCTTTTCCAGGAAATCATCCATACCAGAGGGGGAAGAAAACCTAGAGAGGAATGGCTTTCTCAAGCAATTCACTGTAGTGCCAGAACCCAAAGCCACAAGTGCTCTTCTCATCTTAATAGGTAATAATATTTTGGTTTAGCCCTCTCCCCTCACCAATCCTTTATACAGCTGCTCCTGTTCTTCAGTCTGTCTTCTCTTCCCCACCACATTCTTACTTTTTACACAGATAACAAGCAGTGGTTGCAAAGGGACTGCTCAGGCTGGCAGGAGGAGCTTGTGTTGGGGTGACATATAAGAGTTGTCAAAGGGAGTTTTATACTCGTTATTTCCAAGGCTCATCAGAGCTGCCACAAGTTGCTCTCCATAAAATTCTGCCAATCTCCCCATATTACAAGGTTCACAAAGTTTATACAAACCCTTGAGAAATCCTGAAGATGTGTGTTCTTAAATGTATTGCTAAGTCTGGTGAGGTAAAGGAATGATCGCCATGAGGTGATATAGGCAATGAATGTGACTACAGCTTCCTCGTGGGTTTGTTTTACCATCATCAACACCACCTCAGACAGAGCCAAGTTAAATTCCATCAGACAGGATGAAGATAACACATAAAAACACACAATGTGTTTTTCTACTTATTTCCCAAACTATTTTAATGCCCTGCTTATTCCCTATAAAGAACAACAGAAAATTTCAGTGAATAGCTGCTTAAAAAATATCAGAGGTCAGTAAGAAAAAGACAGTTAAATGGGATCAAATCCTTGATCCTACTCCTTTTTCATTTGGAATTGCCTGTTTAGACCTATTGCTTAATTTCACACTTGGGCACATGTTCCCTTTGTACCCAGAGCATCCATAGAAACACTTCATCGTGATTTTCCATATGGGAAATAGGTGTGCAAATGATGATTTTTGCTGCACCTGAATGAAAAGTCAAATATTCCCCAGCTACAGGGTCAGCAATTAGGCCTTGTTAGGATTTCACATGGCCTCCATGGCAGTAATGTCTGAGCACCTCCATCACCATAATATTTGGTAGTTGTTTCACAGCCCTCCCTTGAGGTAGGAAATATGTTTATTGTCTTTCTTGCAGATGAGGAAGCAAAGCAGAGCAACATTTCAACACTCACAAAGGAAGTTTGTGAAGGAAAGGCAAAGAGGACACAAGTCTCTTGTGTCCCATGCTAGCATATTTTGCTATGAGCAGCCCTTCAAGGTGACCAAGTCATTTGGATGTACATGCAACCAGCCAACCAACTAGGAACATGTCTGAGAGAAAACAGCTGAAACAATCAAAATCCTTTTTGTGCCTCAGCACTCATGTCCCTCTGCAGTAAGTAATTTCTTTCCAACTTCAATAAACATTTGATAAAAGTTGAAATGATAATGAGCTATACACCCATCTTGGGCTTTTCAAAGGAAACTGCCTTGGTCACAGCATGCACTGATGGTCAGAGAAACTGAGTGAGACCAGGAATTACAAATTCCATCACTGCCTCAGGTCACAGCTCTGAGCAAAACAATCCACCTGGTTCACGCTTCCCTCTAGCATAAATGCAAGAGGGGAACCAATTTGTAAGAGGTTGAGATCATGCAGCACAAAGTTCCACGTGCACAAGCCGTAGCAGCTCTGCATTTCCAAGGGTGATGTAGCTATTTACTGCCAGTTCAACAGGTTTAAAGCAGAAGCAGCAGTTTTGCAGGTCTGCTCTTCCCAGGCTCTCTCACCTCCTCAGAAGCTCCATGTTGAGATGATCTTTCTTCTCATCACACGTCTTTCCTGTGGGGACAGGGGACCTCTGGAGCCTCATGTTCTCTGCCCCAGCACTTTCAGGAGATCAGAAGGTCAGCTGTGAGCAGCAACAGGTTCTACTGACATCAGGTCTTCAGGAAGAGCCCAGACTACTTGTGAAATCAGACCAAGTTGCACATTCACATATTTTCCATCTGTCATTTTTAGAGCAACAGAAAACGGCAGGTTTGTATGACACATGGAAGCTTTTTTCCCCCCCCTCCACCCCGGGAAGCTAATGGTTTTAAAGTCTGAGACACTGCAAATAAGGATTGCAGGTGTAATTCCAGCTCAGGATGACTTCAGGGTTCCAGTGCCAGTCATTAATCACTCAACTTGCACTTTCTGGGTTTATGGTTTTGACAAAATCCCTTCATTTGAATTATGGCCTTGTGTGTAGGGTATGTGTTCTTCTATATATAATTTTTAAATACAAAGAGAAAGAGCTTGGAAAAATTAGGATCTATGACTTAAAAATCTAGTCCTTTTATGGCATAGGCAAACAGAATGCTCTTGACTTTAACCTATGGGTTCTACTTCATATGTGGTGTATTTTTCATACATCATGGGCTTTTATAAATTTGCTGTATAAAGCACCAGAGCTACATTGCCAGCAAAATATAAGGAAAACAAATATGTCAGGGTAATGATGCCAAGACAATTCCTTATTGAAAAAAACCCCAGTTTATTAATACCTTATTGCTACAAGCTAGATCTTATTATCATCTTGGGTCATTTAGAATCTTATTAGGTATTCTGATGGTGGATGAATAATCCTGTGATAAATTCTTTGCCATGTCCTTCACAGTTGTCATAGCAGGATCATAAACAGCATTTATAACAATCTAGCCTGGAGGAAAAGGCTTACAATGGTCTGTTTAACATGCAGGAAATATTCAGATCGGCCGTGTCTGGTTAAATTTGAGACCCACAGGAGAGACACCAAAGTTAAATGTAGCATGGGTCTCTCTGAAGAATAAGCTTTAAAAAAGGCTTTGGGTCAGGGACACGGGGACTAATGCCAATGATATGGCCACAAACAGCCCCTTTCAAGAAAGACATCTTGAATAAAACCGGTGAGGACAAGTTACTTTCTTACTGAAAACCCACCACATAAGGCTACTTGAGCTGCTACTTAAGAAGCAAGGTTGAAATTATTTGCAATTGAATGGCTTGGAGCTCAGGCATCTACTTCAGTGATTATTATCCCAAAAAACAGTGTATGCACTCACCCAGTGAAAAATATGCAGATGTTTGCAGAGCTATAGGATAACTTGCTTACACTGTGCAACTTCTTGAACCCTTGCAAGATCAGAACTGAGATCTTCAGAACTACTACAAAAGTAACACGGGTAAAGTAAACTCTGGGGAAAAAAAATAAATTTACACTGCTTTGAGTGGGTACTTAAAAAAATAAACCACACAGCCTACGCCTTTAAACACACTGAACACAGTGAATTACTCAGACCTGTTGTCATTCAGTGTCACATTCAAAGGCACAGTACCAGTTTTCCAAGCCTAAGTGCAGCAAGTGCATCTCAAACCACTAGAATTTTTCAAAATGGAAGTTATTTTTAAACACTAACAGTGGTATGAATTAAAGCTCAGCCAAAACTAATCATGCAGGACCAGCCAGGCACATTTTCATGAGAGTGATAATAAGAATGGGTGGTTTACTGCAGGAAATGATGGTGACAGATTTGAGAACAGCCATGTATATACTTTCTCCACAACAGGTGATGTTGCTCTCTTAGCACAAGGAACGGAGACCATGGAAAGTGAACAGCAAAAATTTGCTTTTCTTAAAAGAAGATGAATTGCACCTTCCACTTGAATTTTAAATACACCAAAGGAATGAGCTCTGGAGCTCTAGTCCCCAACCAGGGCTTGATGGTGGGAAAGTTCCCATGAATGTGCACAGCTGAGAATTGCAGGAATTGCACTCCAGGACATTCACTGCTGCAGCCACTGGGACACCTCCAGTTTGAAAATCACCATCACACCCTGGGATTTCTTGCACCTGCAGCTCCCACCTAAGAGAATCAATTTTGCAGATATCCCTGTGTGCACACAATCTTTGTGCCAACATATTGCTGTGATACTTCCAAGGAAAGGACATATGGCAGGAAACTGGAATGGGTGCAGGTCACGGTCACCAGGTGATGAGCAAAGTACTGTCAATTGCTCAGAATTTTACTCCCAGCTTGAATAAAAAATTGTCCGTAATTCTGAAGCTGAAAACACATCTCAAAAAAGGAACATCAAGCTAGGTAGGTGAACCCTGAGAGGGGAAGGGTCTAAGCTCTCCAAACAAGTTGTTTCTTAGAGCAAATAGTTCTCAAACAGCTGCACTCCTTTATCTCCTGTATTATCCTGCTTTCCTCCAAGCTTTTTTAGCTGACTACAGATGCTTTGAGAGGCGTAGCTGTACCTTTACAGGTACTCTTTGGGACTTTGGGAATGTACCAGCAGAAATAAATAACATAGCAATCACAGAGACAAAAGAAAAAGGCCTTGAATTAAGCAGTTGGAGCACAGGGGGGCCTGCAGGACAACACGCTATCCCAAAGCTGTAAGGCTTGAGGAACTGTGTAATTTAGCTACAGCTGGGACGTACTAATTCTCCCTTCTGGTTAAAATCAGTCCTTCCAGTTTGGTCTTTACACAAATCTAGTCAGGCTGTGGAAAGCTCACTTGCAGCACCCAGGCTGCCCAAAAGCAGCACAACATGCACATCTCAACCGCCTTGCAAACATGAGGATATCTCTGGTTTTCACATCTCTAAAGCAATGGCAGGTAGGATATGGAATTACACCACTTGCTAAACTTTGCTTCTTAAAAAGCCATGCTTCTCATTGAGGAGGAAAGTTTTTCATATTTTAATTTTTTCAAATGTGAGATTTGCACTGATAATCTTCCTCGTCAATTAAAAAACTATCTTAAGTGTACTATGACTGTACATCAAAATAAAATGTATTTATTTCTTCACTAAAAAGGCAAATAAACCAAACAAATAAACAAGCCCCAACCTCACCCACAAACCTTTCCATCTCTGTTCTGGTAACTGGAGAGCTGTACAAAGAAGTACCACGTGTGAAGAGTATTACTATTTTGGATGCACAAATCAACACTTAACCAGACTGACAAAGCAACATTGTAGAATTAATACCTTTAAGACTGCAAGTTAACTGAGTCTTTGGAGGTTTAAAGCTGTTAGTATCCTTCTATAAATGCACAAAATCCCTCCAGGGCAGCTCTTTTGGCATAGTCACCTGAGCACATGAATTTACAAAAGTCTCACCATTTTGAACGCATTTCAAATGCGACATTCTAGTTAGTCTTGTACTAAAAAATTCTGATCAAAAAATGGTTTACAAGTTGAATTTCCCTTTGTTTTTAAACTTAAAAGAGGTAAAATAAGCTTATCCTAAAAGAAGATTGCCTTTCTGCCTTCTAAGCCTGTCTGTACAGCTGTTCCAGACTGAAGGGAGATCTCAGCAGCATTAGGGACAGTTTCCCTCCCCCTCACCTGCTCATGGACGATTTCTTGTTCTGCTGAATTCAATGGCACTTCTGCCTCTGATCCAGCCCCATCTCAGTCAGCCCAACCTGTTTCCTGCCAGCTTTATTGCCGGTATGAAAGCACATGTGGGCCAGCAAGACTCTCTCTGGTTGATTCCACAGCATTTTCACAGTGCTATGCAATATATTCCATGTGCCATAAGATAATCTAGTTTGTACAGATATGGTCCAAACTAGCATTACTTTGCAGATAGCTCTTAAATTGACATAATCAAGCTCCGCTAGGCTGCTTTTAACACTAAACTCATATGAACTTTTTTTTTTAATGCACATTTCTATACTCCAAAACTTTCCCCCCTTGTTCAGCATTTTCATTCAGTTTCCAAAGCCCAGCAGTGTAAGTGTGCAGACAGTGCTCACAAAGAGTCTTCTCCAAACCTGTCTAATTTCTCTTCAGCTGCTTGCCCATGGCCTTTTGAAGTGCTGTGGTAAAAGGTGCAGATATAGCCCCTTGGCCAAGGCAAGATACAACTCAGTGTGAGCCCATTCACACAGAACAGAGCTTGCTTTAGTTCACTGGCACAGATGCCCAGCTCTCTGAGTTAGAGCAGCCTGCTCTAAGGCAGGGGGGTGACTATGGCACAACCTTCCCTCCACCCTGCTAACTCACCTCAAAGCCAGCTCTCTGGAGGATCCAGAACACTGCTGTGAGGCTCTGCAGGAGCCACAACAACAAAGATTTTAATGATCAGGCCCCATCAGCTCCCAGCTCAGAGGCTAAATGCTGGATCAGAAACTTGGTGACTTTGAGAAGTTCATTTTCAGTTGGCTCCTGTGACAAAGCCTTTAACAGCAACACTGCAGAAAGAGATCAACATTCAACATTCATCTCATTGGAAAGGGTCCTCTTCCTTTGTACACAGAAGAAGCACCCAATCCTGGCCAGAGGAAGCATGCTGGCTAAACCCTGGGCCCAGCAGGGAAGGGTTGCATCTCCTTCCCAGCTGCTGATGAGAAGGAGAGCAGGTCAGTGGCTCAAGGAAGAAGGAGCTGAGCAGGGCTGTCCCACTTTGTGGTGCAGAGGGTACCAGCCCAAAGCACACCGGGGTTCCAGCTGCAGGTCCCTGTCACCTGCTCTTTGGGAAGCTCAGTCAGCTGTGCCTGCCTTGCTGCAATCACAGCTCCAGGGGCACTGAGCAGAATCAGCACTTTTACAGGGATGAAACACTGGTTCCTGAGCAACTACAAGTCACTTACAGCTTCGGTGGGCCAAATGAGTTCAAATTACCTCTCAGATGGGAAAAACCTGTAACACACTAACAGGGAAATTGATGACTAGGTCGTTTCAGCTCAGCAGTTTACTAATACAAGCACCAAGTGCCAAGCAGCAAGAACAGAGGCCAAACTTGTACCCCACTGCCAAGATGCCACTGCCCCTCTGCTTGACTTTGCTCTTGACCCAGGATGGGAATGTGAGAGCAGCCTGTAATGGCACACAAACAATATTCTACACTGTATTAGCTCCAGGTAACTCAAGTGACAGATAAGGTGTGCAAGACTGACTTCCAAATCACTTGGACCAAAACAAAAATCTAAGTACTACTGAAGGAAAAACAGTTTCCCAGTAATTCCAAAAGGAAGAGATTCATAAAATTTCCTTCCTTTTCCCCCACTATTGTGCATCATGCTCTGTATCCTCAAGTCTGAACCAAACTCCCCCTCCCGCTCATTCCCCCAGCAAACAGAAGTATTAGTTAACGGTTTTCCTGGGACCTGGCTTGGCACTCTCAGGGAAACACCTCTTCACTGAGATTCATTTATAAAACCATATTCATTGAAAATGTTTAATGTGAACTCTTACTCAAAATGTGCCCACACACTCATTTCCCACTGTAAGGCGGTCAGATGTCAAACGGCTGTGACGGTTTTTTGCCCCTTCCTGGGTTATCTGTGAATACCTAAACCAGCTGTCCTTTGGTCTCAGAGCCACTCAGCTGTGAACAAGTAAATGCTTCTGGTGTACAAACCTTGATTAGACCAATTGCCTCTACAGTTCCCTGTGAGCGAATGCTACGGGCACTCCCTAAACCCTGTCTTAAGTGTTGCCAATTAGAGCTTGAGTGTCTAATTAACAAGAAATAAATGGAGTTCTCCACTGTTGACTTTGGAGGACTCTGACCAATAACTCTACCTGCACACCACAACGAGATGAAGAGAATGAGAAAGTGAAAATTAAATGACTTTAGAAATGTCTCGACAGCATTCATGTGTGTATATATAGGCATATATATATATACATATATATATATATATGTATATATATATATATATATACACATATATATATATATATATGTGTGTGTATATATATAGCACAGATTCAAATCCTCTGTGCTCATTTCTCAATATTTAGCTTAGAGTAAACCATCACTGGTTTCTAGTGACTTTTTCTTAATTTCTATTGGCTTCCAGAAAATACAATCACTTTCGAATATAAAGTGAAGGTGAAATAAGAACCTGTAGCACTGTTATTTTTGTGGTAATAATACTCATGGTCCTGGAATTTAAGTGTTTGAAAGCATCCTTGTAAGCAAATAACATATGGACCAGACTATATTTTTCCTTTAAAAAATATGCTGTGAATTACTGATACTCCTCTTAGAGCAAATGAGACAGAAAGGGCAGAGTAACAAACTCCACGGTGCAAAACTGAGTGGCTTCATTGTGAGTCCGAACAGTTCATCAATACAGATTATGGACTGCTCAGATGGGCCTCAGAGCCAGTAGCTAAATATGCTGATAAATACCTCGATCAGGAAGAGCAACAGCATTATTGTGCATGGTTCAAAGCCATTGTCACTGCTTGACCAGGGCTAGTCTATACAACTGCCCAGAGCTATACAAATAAACGCAGTTTGTGGCACCTAAAACAAACCTGCTGAGGGACACATTTGAAACTGTTAATAGATGCAGCCATTGCAAATAATTTTTCTTCATAGATGGATGAGGCACCAGAGACCAGCTCTCACCATAAAAAACTACAATAGCAGATGTCAGTGAAATAATATTTAGCAACGACACAGACATTCTACAAAAGTCAACGAGGAAAAAAAAACTCTTCTCAGATACATGTGTATGTTGTTAATCATAATTAAGGCAAGTGTGACAGTTTCTTGGCAACAGACACTGAGTTCCCTGACAAACAAATCCTGCAGGAATACCCTCTTTCATTACATGCAGCCTGCAGTTCTTTACACTAATATCCTCCACTTGGAACACCCCAAAAGTCACAGGGAAACTTTGGTTTTGTCAGTTTGGGGTTTTGCTGGATAATCACAGGGTGACCTCCCCCAAAGAAAGGAGCAAGTTTCTCATTAGTTAAGTAAAAGGAGCTTTAAAAGCTGGCAATATAAACAGACACATTTACTGTTTTAGGCAGGGGCAGGAGAGTGGGGACAGACTCACAGCATCCAAGTCAGGGAACTAATGCCATCCATACCCACAGAGAAGATTTGGAGCACCACGTGGAACAGCAAAGAACAACTATCCTAAAAGCTGCAAGTGGATGATATGATAGTCCTTGTGAACACATATTTTTACTTGCATAATACAGTGTCCATATCTCCCGACAATGAGCACCTGTATGTAAACATTTCCAATAAAGCAATTTATAATATGTTAGTGTATATATATTTTATACACAGTCAGTATATACTTAATACACCTTTGAGTAATTAGGGGATTACTGATTCTTCAACAACAAAAAGGCATTTTTAGAGGACTGCTTTTTTTCCTCTCTCCTTTAAAAAAATATTTTCAATTGCAAGGTTTTGGCCAGATGAAAGCTTTTCATTCAAAACAAGTCACATTTTACCATGATTCATTAAATTTTTTTCATAAAAGGAAAAACGGTTGAATAAAGAATGCTAAACCATTTCAACAATAAGCTATAAATGCATGTATTCATTAAAAGGGCTGCAAAGAAACGTGGTTATGATTCTAAAAGACGGTGTAAATACCACAGAGAGAAAAGAAATCCCTTACAGTATGTATAATTACATTACTGATAATTATATCTCAGTAATGAGCAAATTACAGTAGAACAGCAGCCAAGCATCTCACAATAAATTGCAGAAGTTTATGGAACAATCTCTTCAGAGAAGTGTGGAAACTCCCTACATCATCTGAAAGACAAAACACAGGAGACAGAACACATTCCCCATGTGCTGTGGGGGCAATACTGAGCGGGAAGAGAGATGGGCTGGCCCCTTTCCCATTTCTCAGTGCTGTGCCACAAGCCTGGCAGTGGGGTTTAAAATCACCACCTCTGCTATCTTCTGATTTTGTTGTCTGTTCTTGGCTGTATCTCACGTTAGTGAGATCCCACAGGGTTTAGCAATTAGCATGAGGAAAGCAGTACGATAATCAGAAGAAATTAATGGTTTAAAAACATAATCTTACACTTCCCCTGGGACTTGTTCCATGCAACTGGATTCTCAAAAAAAAAAAAAAAAAAGGAAAAAAAAAAAGAAAAAAAAGAGAACAGGTAATTGATTCTTATTAAGAGAATGATCTGCCACAAAATGCTATCCATGTGAAAAAGATGTTAATTCTAAGTGCTCTCAGAGTCAGTGTGAACCTCTCCTCCCAGTGCCTTTCTGAGGAGGACAGGCTGGGATCCTCGATGCCACCTTTGTGCCTTCTCAGAATGGCCAAGCTTGGCAGCTCTTCATGTGCCAAGAGCCAGCAGCTGGAGAAGGGAGCACGATGTGCCAGTGAAATAACCACCTCTAAAGGCTTTCAGTGAGAAATGAGCTGCACTGCATGCTCTCCTCAGTTTTGTGGAGGAGATGGGACAGCTCGTGAGTGGTACGTAAGCTATATATTGTATTTAACCATGTTCAATGCTGAATTTTTATACACCTCCTGAAAAAAAAAATAAACTGAATTACAGGCTTTATTCCCATGGTTAACTACACTATTAAACATGTGTGTTATTTATTCTGGCTTAATTTCTGCTCTCAACGAATTGATTAATACTGGAAAAAAGTAGGCAAGTAAAGCAGAAAGGAAAACCCTCAGTAAATGTCTCATCTTACTTCAATGAGTGTAGGACCCAAGTGTATCTCTTAGGAACTTAAAAAAAATAGATAGAAATGCTCAAACTCTTCAGTCCAAAATAATGCTTCCTATACTCAGTAAACCAGCCAGATCTTGATGAAAATCATTTTTCAAGATTTCAGTTCTGCGGGGGGGAGAGAAATTTTTCATATCTAGCTTTTTGACACGGCAGCGCAGGTGCTGCAGCTCCACGTTTTCTATAGACAGCTTTGTTTCCTGTGAAGCTTCTCGCTAGCAGTGCCTGTTCACACAGAGCAGTCTCGCCTCGGACACCAGAGGAAAAGGCTCCGTGCAGACCCTGCCGGTCTCGGAGCCCTCCCGGCACCAGCGCGGGGCCAGCGCCACCTCGTGAGCCTCCCACGGGCACCCAGCGAGGGACATTCCTCCCCCCCCCCCAGCACGTAAGATGGGAAGGGTGAAAAAAGGTGGGGAACACCCCCCAAATCCTGAAAAGTTGTCATTAAAAATTCTAGCTGTCTGTAAAACTTGAAAAAAAAGTCAACGTTATTCTAAATCTCAAGACCCCAAAAATATTGCAGACACTCTTACAGATGTGATTCTAAGTTAAAAGTGGGGATTCTGCAAACAACTGAGTTGATATTGCTTTAAGTCTGTCTCTCCTTCTGTTTGCCTCTCTGACTGAAGTTTGCCGTCCACATCCCCTAATTTTGCAATTAGGGTTATTTCCATTCAGGTGCTTGAAAATGTACATTTAAGCCCCCTTTGAACACAGCAGCATCCCTGGAAGCCGGGCAAAGCAGGACTTCCATCCCTTTGTGGAGTCCTGTCTCTGAACTCACGCCTCTGATTCTTTCCTCCACACAGAAATTGTCTTTCTCCTGACAAGTTCTCTCCTAACTTTACACATGTTCCTCTGTCCAAACACAGCCTTCCACTCCTCCTCCCATCCTCCTTCCCTTCTACATCACATCATTTTTCCCCACACAGCAAACCACATTCCCCTTGAACCACAGCAGAAAAAGATCGTGTCACAAGCAAACAAGTGGGTTTTTTTTTTTTGGTTTTGGTTGTTTGGGTTTTTTGTTTGCTTGTTTGTTTTAAAAAAAAGCACCTTGTGCTGTAGCGTGGCAAGGAGGAGCTGCTTGGGGAAGGCAGATTCGGAGACTGACCTCAGCAAGAGATGAATCAAACAGATCTGAAACCAGCCCCCATCAGGACACTGGTCTATGCCTGGCCACGAGCCCTTTGCACAGCAGAGACAGCAAATGCCCCCCCTGCAGGGGTGGCTGCCAGTGCTGCCCCAGGAGGCTCCCACTGCCCTTCCTTAGCTGCCTGGGATGGGAGGCCACGAACCCGACCCCACAAAGTACCTGCTCTACCTGGGAAAGCATCTCAGTGTGATCCTCAAGGGGCCCAATCTCTATTTCAGACATCAGGAATCTCTACACTCCTGAAGGACAACTGGTTTTCAAAACACATCGCCTGTGCTCCCAGTCCTGCAGCCCCAGACAACAGGCTGCAGCACCATGCCCTTAGCAGCTCCAAGCAAAGCATCTGTAGTGCCAGCACAGAAAAAAAAAAAACAAACCAGAAGAAATACTGTCACCAGACAGATGTCAAAACAGTTCTTCTCCCCCAGGGACGGTCTGCCTGGCTGCCCTGCTGGTTTTGTCATTCCGAGCGCTCAACACAACTCTATTAGGACAAATTCTGTCATAAGATAAATTGCACACTCAAAATGCCTCCTGAAGTTTCAAAATCCACAATTAACAATTTCATATTCATAATGGTAAACATCAATACATCTTCCTTGGAAAGAAACCGCCATCTGCATAAATTTAGTGAGTACTTTAAGACAGCGGTATTGTGGGAGCAAACTCATGCCACCGTCTCTCTTGTGAAGGCTGAAGATATTTGCCAGGAAAATACAGGTGGGATTGTGGTTTCTTAAAGTGTTTTTACAGGTCTCCCAGAACAACTGCAATATGTTCATGAGATACACTCATGATTACAGGAGGGAGACACACATTCCCCTCAGAGAGTGGTAGCAGAGACACTGCTTTTTGACATTCATGAGGCTGGATGTCCAAGGCCAAGGGATGCTCACCATGAAGTGGGATGTAATTTATACTCTTCAACAGAATTTCAGCCTGTAGAAAAGGTACTAAAGGAGCCGATGCTTTTCCTATAAAAAAAAGCAATACCTTCTAAAATTCAATGTATCTAAAAGGAAAGCTGGATCCCAGGATGGATAATTGTCAAACACCTGATGTCCAGTGTCATCTTTTGCACTTTGGCAAAACTATGAAATGGAAAAACCTTCTCCTTGGGTTTTTTTAATTTCTCAGTACTGGAACCCTGTATTTTCTGCTCAAATTGGGTCAAATCACTAGAAAACTATGGAGGAGAAACTTCTTTTCCAAGCACTTGATGCTGTGTGTGACAGTGAGCCCTTTGGCATTAGGGTATGTAGATATGTAACAGATAATAATAATAGACAATAGCATGTGATTGTTCCTGTGCTTGGATGGAAGGAGAAGGTTGTAGAGGACTCTGAGCTTGCAGAAGGTGTGACTGATGCTGCATTTTCTGAAAGAAAAAAGTCTACATGAAAGATTGCAGGAAGAATTTGAAAGAGGATGCACAAGCAGGAAGAAAAAGAAAAATTTCACAGGAGGTTTTTTGGAATCACTGAGCCCCTAGATGACAAAGGTGCACATGGAGTAGCACAGCCAGCAGCTCGAGCCATTTTGTCCTGGAGCTTTATGATTATGCAGTTATGCTCATGGCACACAGTAAATAAATCTGAAATGTAGGACAGATACCTTGCCCCCTTATCTATAAGAATTATTTATCGCAGAGACATTCTAACAAGTCCAACTAATACTATTAGAAATATTAATATTTGCTGTTTCCTTTTACAAAGGAAGGATTAACACCAATATCAAAGAAGGAATGGCAAAGAACAGTTAAAATGCAACTTTTTGATCCTCTGCCACGTCACTCACCAGGCCTAACTCCATAACACACTTCTCTGGATCTATTAAACAATTCATTGTTTGCAGACTCAAAGTCTCCTCAAAGTGTGCAAAGCCAGCCACAAACAAGAATTCACCCGAACTGTGAGCCACACCAGAAACAGGGAAGGCTTATTGTTTTCCTGAATTTCTGATAAAAATGCTGTGGGGAGAAGAGATACAAGATTTCAAAGCAGCTGTTTCATTGGTAGGGGTGGGATTTATCCACACTGGAAAAACATGAGAACAAGGACATTTTCCATAAGTGTATCTGTGAACAGCACCCACCCTCTGAAGGACAATGTGCTGATGCATCGACGCTGTGTTTGCATCCAGGGACTTTTGGAAGTTGTGGCAACAGCGAGCTGCAATTTTCTGACTTCAGAATTAGAGACAGGCTGTTGAACACCCACTGTTCTCCAGCATTCTTTTACTTGCCGTCTAGCTCATATTTTTATTATGAATACTGTGTTCAACTTGTAATTTTCTAACCAACTGAAACTGCAAAATACTGATTAATCTAAATGATAACGTAATTACAGTGAAATCAGATGCGCCGCTGATTGAAGGCAGACGCGGTCTGAGGAGAGTGATTGGTGCCCTAAAACTGGCATTCCTGGGATAACAACAGGGAACTAAAAGGATTTTTAATGCTAATGTTACAGCTGATAAGTAAATCCTATGACATACAGCTATTTAGAAAGACAGAGGGAAACAAGATTAGGGTGGAGTTTTTCTGTCAGAGAATCTCTTAATTTTTTTGTCCAAGTCGTCTCATGGATGAAGGGAAAACTATTCAGTAAAGAATTTTCATTATTAAAATGTTTCATCTACCTCTCTTTTCAGATCATTCGAGCCACATTTTCTGGCAAGATCACTTGAAATTTCTGGGTTATTTTCTGACCTGGCAAAGGAACTGGAGTTTCTCCCAAATTAGCTTTTGGTCCTAGAAAGAGAAACACATCTGGGGCAGATTCTGACTGATCTGAAAATCATAAGACTAAGTTATAAATGGTGGTGCCAGCTTTTTTATTTTAAATTGGTCTGGATTTAAGTTGGGCTTTCACAACTCCAGCATTTCTCCTCATTCTGGGTGTCACTTTTTTTTTTTCCTTCCCCCAAATAATGTTTAGAGGAGCAGTGAGGTACTCAGATGACTATTTAAGAAGTCATAGCACTCTTTAAAAAAAAAAAACAAAAACAAAACCCACAACCAAACTAAAGAAACCAGAAAGAATTATGTGGCAGTAAGATCACTAAACAAAGCATCACTGTAGTGTAAACTGTCAAAGAAATCAACATTTTTTTACTTCTGGCGCTTTAGTTTCCACGTTTAAAAAAAATACCTGCAACTAAACTTTAAATAAAATATCACTAGGAGTTTTAAGAGACCATGTTTAATCCACACATAAACCCTAAGTTCAAGTCTAAGGTCACAATGTGCTGAGACAGGTGCCTGCCCTGTGGTGGCAGCTCCAGCCCCCTGCCTGCTCTCAGTGACTGAACACATCCCATTCTCACATCCTGAGCTGTTTCACTCAGGGCATGGGAAATGAATCTCCCTCCACGTTCCTTCAGACACACACGTTGTAGCTGTGCCAGGAAAATGTCTGTAGTGCAGGTTGAGTGCCACACAGAGTGAACTCCCCCCTCCTCATTTATGTGTTTCTTCCCTCAGCCAATTCCAGTGTAAGCTATTTAATTCCTGCTGCCTGAATTCCCTTTTTGGTAGCTGAATACCATATTAGTGTCCACTACCTTAGTCCAAACAGCAGAGTAAATAACTGTGCTGGGACCCCAATTACCTGTGTGAGCACTTGAATGATACAGCAGGCTTTTGCCCCACCCCTTCACGTTGCTCATTACTCGAATTCCCTCGGGGCTTACCCTTTTTGTTTTGCTTTTTGGGCTTCCGTGCAGATTTGAGATTGAGATTCCTAAATTTACGTAACATCACTTAAGCTCTGATGCAGTGGTTTCTTATCTGACCATACACAAGGCTGAAGGAAGTTGAAATGTAACTTGCCTTAAGCCTTACTACAGAGGAGTCTCTAAGAAGTGCAGGTTGGTCATTTCTCTGCTGGGATTGTTTCGAGGCAGAAAGCTGAGCGTGGTGATGATGCTTTCGGAATGTGCTGCTTGAGCACAAGTTACAGGTGCTTTCTGCTGCTGGAAGGGCCTGACAGACTCTGCCTGGTGACCAGAGCAAACCAGCCACCTGCCTGCATCCTGTGCCCCCACAGCAAACCATCCTCAGGGTACAGGTAACTTGGAAGCCATTGAATACTTACACCAAAACATACTTTTTTACAAGAAAGAAATACCACGGGATTTCCTGTCTCCAGAATAATCCGTGTCCGCAGCATTTGTTATCGCCAGCTGAAATTCCACACGACACTTCCAGTGCATCCCCATTTCCTTTTTACAGCCACTCTTATCACTATTAGAGCAATCCGTAACCAAAGACAGGCTAATCATTCTGATATAAATGCAACATTAAAGGCTGCCCGAGTGAAACCTGAGTTTTCTGAACTTAGCTTGCGTCTCCCATAACACGAAACAATTAAAGATGTGCTGTATTAATTTTGCTTATCTTTAATAGATGATAATTGGAATTAGGTCTCCAAAGGGAGGGTTTGAGTGTGTGTTTACCAGTAGAAGAGTGACAATGATTGATCAGAAACAAAACCAGAATGCTTAGTCTAATTAATTTCTTGGTTATTTGAATATAATTCACATTTTATTTGAAATTGTTTGTCTAGAAAAACAAGATTGCCACTGGAAACAAGAAATCCCTTAGCTTTCTTCTTTCCACTGGCAATCTGCTAACAGCAGCAAATTACATTCAAATTGCACATCAACTAGTATTAGTATTAATTGTAAACTAACCTCAGTTCACTTAATTGTGGGCATAATGAAGTATTACAATTAGCCATAATTTATTATTTAAATAAGAAATATCAATATTATTTAGAGCAGGTGCCAATTACAGCAGGCAGTGAAATACGCAGCCAACGAGCATTTCAATTAGAAGCTCAATTTCAGCAAAGGTCCCTGTGCCTGTGTGAAATGCCCCCAGCCCTGGGGCAGTGACCTCCGTGGGGAAGGTGGGCTCACCTGGGGCTTTGCACTGTGGATTTCAGAGGAGTCTGGAAAGGTGTGTCACAGGCACACCTGCAGAACAGCTTTATCCAGCACTGTACAGCCTAACAGATCTCTGCATAACCCACTGTGTTATCTCAGCTTAAATCACTTGGGGCCAAGCCCCATTTCACGTCTGTACTGTGTGAAATTCTCTCTGCTTAAGACCACGATAAATACAAAGCAGTTTCCAATGGGTCTGGATGCAAAAACTCCAGAGCTGAATGGGTGCCCCCCCTTTTGCAGCATTTTCAGGCTTTCAAGATTCATTTCTGGCTTCTTATTCCTCTTCTCTGTGGTTTTGAGCCAAGGAGCAAACGCTGAAATTGAAATCCCCACTGACACAAGTTTAGGCTGCAGATACTTGGCTCTCCTAAGGAAAGCGGGTGTCCAGCTTGGTGCTTCTGCCCACAGTTCTCTACCAGGGTAAGGACAGTCATTCACAAGGCTCATGCCAAACTCACTGTCAGAGTAATCAATGTTTGTGTCAGAATAAATTTGTCTTTCCAGGACAGAAACTGCATCTGGCAGAACAGGATCTGCCAAAGTGGAAACGAGACGCATCGATAAAGCAACCTAGACTAATTTACAGTAATTAAACTTATACTAAAGATGGCTTATGCTAGAGCTGCCAAAACCTAAATTTCTTCACCTCCTCACTGCTTCCTATCCCAGTTTGTACAATTATAAATTAAATGTAGCAACTCAGGGTTAGCAAAATATGAAACATCTCAGGGGAAAAAGCCAAGATAACAAATATGTTTTGTGTATTCTCTGCTTCCCTAGAAGTGCTCCTGGGTTATGCTGGACTCCAAAATTGGGGCTGTCAAGTGAATGGTGCCAAGAACAAAACAGCATCAGTGATTCTTTTAATTTTTCTAGTATCTGAAAGCTTTAGTCGGTTCCTGACATCATATTGCAATAACATGAAGTAAGGAAAAGATTTTGATTAGCTAGGAAAAGTTAAAGAGAAAAATTGCAAGCTGAGATATGCTGCAAGTATGCTCAAGTTTCAGCCACAGGCCCATGGTGATAGAACTTTTCTTGCTGTACATTAAGATAATTTCAGTATACTACAATTATGTGCCTAATTAAAATTAAGAAATTAGAACACAGTTAAAAGGAATGATATTTTGCTCACAGCTAATTTCATTAAAGTATTAATGAACAGGACTCATTTTATGGCTAGAGGGCAACTACTTTCTGCAAAGTACTTCCATGCTAGCTAATTTATTCATGCATGAAAAACAATCCAATGAGAAATGAGCGAGCCGGGAACTGCTGGTCCTAATTAAAATATTTAAAACACCACGTCTATTCTGTTCCATCCAGCCAAAGACCTGAGCTAGGAGCCAGCACGATACCAATTAACATGGAACAAGCAAACACACAACACCCACAGATTCTGATTAAAGTGCATATTATTGCACCATACAATATATTGTTCTACACATGTATGTAAATGTTTAATTAACCCATGTCTAAATCTCTGTAATGTTCAGAAATTGATACTTTAAATCCTAACCAAGTGACAATCAGACTGCATGATGCTCACTTTTATTTATCACAATGCCTTCTTAGCAAACCCATTGGAGTCATCCTGCAATTACACAGTGAATTTCTTAAGGGAGGGAGGGGAGACAGAAGCGGAGGAGGAAAAAGGAACAGGCAAAAGATTTTCTTCTCTGCATTTTAGACAGCAATGAGATTGCTGGTTGCCAAAGGCTTGGAAATGGAACGCAGTGTTGGGTTAGCCTCAGGTAATACAATATTTTTCATTAATAATTGAAGGAAGAGCCTGGGACTAAACCCATTTGTCAGTCTTGGACGGCAGCAACAAAAACAAAATAAAAGCACTTCCTTTATTAACCAAAGAAGTGTTTGTGGGGGAAGAACCCAAGGGATGGTTCCCACTAGAGAAGAACGCTGCAAAGGCTCAGAGAGAAGTTGGAGACTCTCAAACTTACTAGAAAGCAGGATCAGAAAAACAGAAAATGCTCTAAACTTTACTTCATATACAGATGAGAAAAATTCGAGTTCAAGGAGACTTGAAAAAGCAGAAATTTGCCTCAGTTTGCACCATCGTAGGTCTTCCTTTTGAAAAGTTTCCAGAGCTGTCCCCCTCCCCCTCAGTTAATCTTCAAGCATTTCTTGAGAAGTCTGGCTTCCCATGGAGGTTTTTCTTCCCCTTTTCTATTCCGTTCCCCTACAACACACACACACCAGTTTCTTCATTAAACGCAGCAAATGAAAGAAATGAAATAGCCTTGCCTTGCTTTTTCTGGCCGATTCGGTAGAGCATCTTCTGCCCTTCCCTAAATGATGCGCTTCGCAACATATCAATGAAAGTGTCAAATGAAAGAGAACCCAGTTGCCAGAAGCCCCAGCAGAGCAGCTCTTGTGAAAATGTTCCTGTTATCAGACCATGGAAATCCTTTAGCACAGTCAGTACCCGTGGAGATGGGTGTGTGCCCAGCTTCGTGCACTGGCTGTGGAGGGCTGGGACTGGAGGGAGCTCACACACACTCAGACTCCTCAGTGTCAGGTGTTTTGTGTCCTGGACTTGGTCCTCACCTTTCTCTGACTCAGGGGAGGACACTGAGTGCTCTAATCCTTCAGAGAGCCAGCAATGCAGAGGTATATGGCCAGAAGAGAAATGGTCTTGGAGAGCCAGGGAGCTCAGAAAGACTAAGGATTTGGAAAGCAGGTGAAGTCTGAATGCAAAGGACAGCGAAAGGCTGGCAGGAGCCTTTAAGGAAGATGGGTAGGACAAAAACAATTAAAGTTGCTGGCAGAGGGAGCAAAGAGAAGTGTCTGTAGGGGAAAAGAGCAAATAGAAGACCTGAGAAACAGAGAAGAACAGAAAGATGGCAAAGAAAACACAGGTGTGAATCCAGTGGAAGCAGACATGCTTATGCCCAAACAAGAGACATGAGCACATCTTCCCAGTTCAGGGGACCAGCAGAACAGGAGAACTAACAAAAGAGCAAAGCAATTACCCAGAAGGAAGTACTGAAATGAACTGTGTATGTGTTACAGAGCTGGGATGTGAGTCTGGCAGTTCAAATCCCTCCTGCCTTTGCCAGGCAGTGTTAGGTAGCGCGTCTAAACTGCTCCAGAAGAACCACCTGTGCTTTGACAGTGTCAGTTCGCATCAGCAAGTTATAACTTCCCATGGCACAGATTTGCACCAAAATCAGTTTCCCCACCACTGCTGCTGCCATTTACTGAAAGTAAATGTGGCCACCTGTGACACAGTCACCCTATAGCCTCCTACAACATCCTCAGTGTCCACATGTGTATTCTGGGCAATTCTACCAGTTTAAACCATGAGCTACACTGTATGTCCCACTCCAGTCTCAGCTCACTGCTCAGTCTATCTGCCGTCACAATAGCACAAACAAGTCAGAGTCAGGATCCAGCTTGGTGTACAAGGCAGAAAGATGACGTAGGGCTACTTCAGTCCATCCTCACCTTCTATTTTTCTTGCACTCAGCACACACACCTGACCCCAATACATGTCTTGGGACCCAAGCATAATAATTTTCAGACATTGTTGTTGTTTAGTGCCAGCTTTGTCAGTATTTTTAGTGCTGAAATGGAAAAGCATACAAATAGGTTCCATAGTCCCATATTCTAAAGCCTGGAAAAACACCTCTACAGCTCAGAGAGGACTAAAAGTTGTTGTGGTTCGCCCCTGCTCCCCAGACTCTTTTCAAACAGTAGCTGCACATCACTGAGTGATAATCCATTTGGGACTCTTGGAACTCTATACATTTCAGATAAAACCATGTCTCATGCTAAATAATTCTGCTGCCTGTCCTGTTACACTTCACAACACATGCATTTAAGAAGATCTTGTGTCCCAGGGTAGCAACTGAGGGAATTTTGTTGCAAACTGCTCCACATGGAAACAAGATTCTGCTCACTCAGCACGGCTGGCAAGGTCAGGACCAAAGAGAGCTCCAGGTTGGTTTTATTTTTTCTTCTTTTCTGATTCACCCCATACAAATAAGAGTGGACACAAACACAGTCTTTAATTGGCTTCATCAGCGTTGAAGAGCCTCCCTGCTACTCAAACAGGTGATGTACAAAGAGCTTTCAGCTTGGCTCAAACTCTGGTTGAAGCAAAGGATGTTCTTCCAAAAACATCAGTGGACATTTTGTTAATAAGGTATCACCTCTTTGCAAAGGTCTAATAATTTCCTTGAGATCTGCAGTGAAATTTGAATAGCCTCTGTATGCTGCAAACAGACATAAAAGTCACCTTTCCAAATTACTGGTGACAGATAAACCTCTAAACAATACACCTCTATGAATTTTTTTCTGTTATTGGGATTTTCAGAGATCTTGCAAAACCAGTGTTTATCTGAGATGTCCAATTTTCTGCATTCTCTAGGAGGAGATTGTGCCTTCTCTTGTGTTCTAAATTAGGCAGTGTAGGTTAATTTCAACATTCTCAAGTAGCAGGAGCAAAGAGCAAACTTCAAAGAAGACACTACATTCTTATGCATCTTTAGCCAGACAAACATTAGTCCTTTTCCTTAACTGAAGCAGCTATTCTAAAGAACCTTAACTGTTTTCTAAATATTCAGATGTTCTGTTGTCATAGTTTCATAAAGTAATGAACAGCTTCTTAATATTTAATAAACCTTGCATGCTGTCCCCAGGCAGGGAGCACAGACTGTTGATAGCCAGCTACTAAGTGTCCATTAAAATACAGTATTTCTCCTTAAAACGTACTTAACAAACAGGTTATATCACCTGCACTGAAACGTTAATTGCTTCATCCTACAAGACACAGGTCGGTAGAGGGAAAGCGGGTGGTTCCTGCTCTGCTCTGACTGATGAAACCTTCCCCCTGTGACAAAGGCTGGCTCCTGGTGCCACTCAGCCCGGTGTGCTGCTTGGCAAAATGACAGCCCAAAGGGGCTGGCACAGCCAGGGAGTGCTGCAGAGAAGCTATTTATAAAGCTGCTTCTCAGGAACCTTGTTTATTGTCTCTTGTGTGCAATGCAAGTCGTAACATATTGCAATAATGATCTTCACTAATTGGATACAGAAGCCATTAATACAGAACAATAATATTTGTACACTTTAGTGCTGGCTTTTTATGTTCTAAAAGCAAAAAACTAATGCTAATGAGATGTGAAAGAAACCAGGACAAACTCAAACGCAAGCAGGACTAGACGCTGCCCTTTTCTGGTGGTGCCCAACTCGAGGTCCAGCTGTGCTGGGCTGTGCCAGATGGCCTTGCAAAGGGGAAGATGCGTCCAAGTGCTGGGTAACAAAGTGCCCCACCAGATGCAGGAAGTCCCTGCCTGCTCAGCACAGGAGTGCAAAGGGCACAGCAAGAGAGCTCTTTCTGTACCTGCAGCTACCCAGCGAAACCACCTGTATCACCCAGCTCTCCTCACAAACACCCCTGCACGGCCAACACGGCTGTCATCAGTTTGAAATAAAATAAAGAAGGCATTGTTAATATCAAAAGACAAAAAGTGAAGTAATCGGAAATAAATATGGAAACTAACTATTCCACCAAAGCCCACTGTAGCTGACAGAGTCTGGCCTTGGCCTTACAGGAAACACAGAAACAGGAAAAGGATAAACTTACTGCTTTAAACTGAAAAATTTAGAGAGTCTTTAAAACTGATCTCAACTAGCACTGTAAGAATTTTGTGCGATGAACTTTGGCTTTTTAGGCTGTGCTTCTCGGTGTCTAATTGGTTCAATGCCTGAAGAGAAGGAACAAACGTGATTAGAGAAAAACAAGCTGCCTTTTGAAACCAAGAAGCTCTTGGAATCCTGAACATCTGTTAACTGTGAATGGGCTCCAGCCACCCACTCCAGTGCTTTTGAGTTACTAGAGCCTAACTGGGCTACCTTTCATCATTTAATGGTTTGTAGGAGTTATGGGGTCAGTCTTACCTGGAAAATCACACATGGAATACAAAAAACTCACTCATACTCCCTGCAAAAATGCAAACACGAAAAGGGGGAAAGGTAATACAAGACAACTGATTTATTCTCCCAGCGGTCAATTCATATCGGTCCTTTTCTGCAGCAGCGTGTGACCATATGAACCTGGGTTTACATCTGTATGCAAGTCCTAACTGACCAGGAGCAAACTGGATACACAAATGTTCTAAAAGGCTTTTACTTCTACATATGCAGGAAACAGGCAAGCATCAGGTTTTGCAAGGAAAGAAAACCTCCTGAAAAAGATTCATAATAATAATAAAATACGATACTTTGGTGTTTCTTATCAAAGTACCGCCATCCCTTATTTCTCATTAAAATTCTGACATGGCTGTACAACCAAAACCTTAACTACAGCTGTATATTTTAAAAACACTCCTACTCTAACAAGCTGTGTTCAACCTGGGGAGCTTTTAAAGTTTTAAAAGGTGCACAACAGTAGCTTTCCTGTGATATTCTCAGAGATGGGGTGTTGAAATCAGGATGCCATCTTTGCTCCTGGTCTTTTCTTGATCAAGTGAATTAGAAATACAACAATTTGAGTTACTCATAGGTATTAGATGGCATGAGAATGGTCATGGGGAGAGTTTGCACATTTCTGGGGAAGAAGGAAAAAGAGAAAAAATGAATGTTGTTCCATATCTTTCAAGTGAGAGATCTAGTTTCTGATCTTACAGAGTAGCTTGAGTTGGATGAGCCCAAAGCCAGTGAACTTCAGATGGTGTGAGGAAATAACAGAATCAGGTATGTTAATGGAGAAAGAACAAAACTGCATTGTAGCTGGCAATTTTTTAATTTCTAAATATTTCAAAACCATTAAAAAGATGAAGAACCTTTTTAGGAACTCAGTTTTTATCACTCATTATGATAAAAATACCACTCATTTACCACTGCTGTGGTACCAAGGCCTGGAATGTCAGCAAGAAACTACAAATTATGGACACATCCAGAAAACAATGTAATAGCAAAAGTTTTTATATAGACTGGCTTTTTCTTAACTTAAGGTAAACTTAGAGGACTAAACATCTCTGAGCCACAGTGACAATAAATAACTAATAACTATCACACTTGCCGGGAGTTCAGGTCTCAGTTTTCCCCACCTGTGACCTTCCAGCAACTGCTGGATGAAAATGCCAAATCAGCCACATTTGCCAAGCTGAGCTTTGGTTCTCCACTGATGAACTGCTGCAAACAGTAGCTCTACCCTGTTATTGTCCTTGGCTAAGTCTCCTTATAAATAAGTAGGCATGGATAGCACTGCCCATGTGTGAAGCTGAGGTCCAAAACCAGAAGACATACCCACAACCAACCAAGAACGAGCACACAAGGCAAAGGCGGCAGCCCACCCCTCTGGGCTGGGAGCAGCCACAGCCACGCAGGAAAGGAGAGAGCCCACTGCAAAGCGACACCTTCAGAGTTACTGCAGTTTAGTTGGGGATACATAGACAGTTCCTCATTCCCAGTAAATGGACTAAAGCCAGACTGCAGCACTGCTGGATAGCAAAGGGGTTGCGTTTCCCAGACAATTCCCCGAGTTCCTTGAAAGTTGCACCAAGTTCCTGACTAGAGATTGCCTTTGTGAGGCTGTTGCAGAGCCCTGACTGCCAGCAGCACTCAGTTTCCAAGGGGAATTCCTACCACACAGATAACTAGGCACCCTTCCCTTATGCACTATAACTCACTGCTGTGTATCGCAGAGGAAAGTAGTTTCAACCTTTGAACTTTAGAAAGCAAATACTTGCCACGCATCACAATATTTCCTTAGTAATTCAGAGACCTTGACAGCTTGAGCTTGAAAGACTCTCACTCTGAGTACATACTGTAATTAAGATAAATAATCAAGAACTGGGTTTCGAGTAAAAGTTATAACTTACAGTAGTAGGCAAAAAACCCCCTGTAGACTAATATTAAAAGGTCGAATTATTAATAGCATCAAATTTCTGAATTCCTTCAATTTAATAATGATCTGCAAGTTCTTCAAGACAAACTAATTTGAAAGTTCCTGGCACTAGGTGCCTCTCTGTCCTACATTTAGATTTTTTTCTATCATAACATGGCTCAAAGAATTCCACTTATGGAAAAAGGCTTGTACAGCGAGCTATGAAACTGTGTGTCCTAATGGTGGATTTCCATGACGCTGCACTTTCAGCTATCTCAATATTCATGGATGCAGTTAGGCAACATCTGTGAAGAGGAGTCTTTAAGGCAAAGAAAATAAACCCTAACCAGTCTGAATTGAATAATGAATGAGAAGTTTTGAAGCTTCCAAACAAATAGAGTGGCTGAGTGCCTGTGGAACACGGAATCTTGAATAAAGATGCCATTGGTGCAGCAGTCAGACTCTGTCTTTTAAAGACCTTACACAGCACTCATTACACACAAAAAATTACACTGCTCCAGCCTACAGGAATGATCCTGAGAAAGGAATGCTGAATAGGGCCCTATCTTGCCCTTGTGATGTGACTGAGTTTCATTTTAAGTCCATAAGTAGTTTTACTGATACCTACACATTTTTTCTTCTAGCTAATAGCCAAAGACTCTGGCCCATTAGATCTTAAGAATATTCACCCAGACTTGCCTGGCATATTTCTTAAAGATGCCTCTGCTGACCCTCAGCTACTTGTGCTGTGACTGCAGTCAGATCTTGAGAGGTCTGTGTTTGTATCCCACGTGACTGGATGCACCAACAGCTGAAGTAAGAGCACATCTCTAAAAGAAAAAAATCTAAATTCCTAAAAGCATTTTTATCACCTGCCTCATTGAGATATGATAGTTTTAAGAATTTTTTAAAATGAACAACCTCCTTTGTTTTCTCCTTGAGCTTAAAGTTTTGTTATGGTTATTATCTGACCCTACCAACACTCTTAAATCAAGATCATATTTCCTTTTCATAAGAGTCCATAAAGGGGTAGTTTCATTTTCCCACCAACAATGCTAGAGCTAACTGGGGATCATTCTGGGGAATATCATCATCTTCCAAAGCAGAAGTTGTCCCAGAAATTAAAAAATTGCAAGTGTTGAGTGCTGTTGATAATATTAGTTCTAAATAATTAATTTATCTAGGAAGATATATTGTACTTTATTTAGAAAATAATTCATTATTCCTATAAACAATCATTAAAAACACACACATGCTGCATAAACTGGAAATGCCCTGAGCAATGACCCAAACAGCAAAGCTATCAGAGGAACACGTCAACAAGCCTGTCATCAAACCAGCCCGCTGCACCAGGCACAGATGCTGCACTCTGATTAGAACTTGGATTCACTTTAAAATATATATAACCGCGGCCAGAATGTTAAGTAGAAAACAGCCCCTTTATTTTATTATTTTGATATCCCAAAAACCATTACAGACAACCTTCTCCCTCTGAACAAAAGGACTTTCCGTATGTGCTGTAACTCTTTCCTCTGTGGGTTTGAAATTACACAGAGTAGTGCCAAAGGTAAGGCATTTCTAGAGGTTTAATACATTTCTGATTTTTTTTTCTTCCCTCCCTCTTGTGAAATATATTTGTGGCCCACAGCAATCACTTTAGACTTTTTAGACACGTCCGGATAGAGATAGATGACACAAGTAATCTACTTATCCTCCTTTCCCATCACCAATAAAAGTGACAGCCTGCCTAATTAGGCCTAATAAAGCAGCAGCCAGGAGAGGGGCTCAGCAGCGATCTAAAGAGGAATGGCATTGACCCACACATACAGGTGCCGCCTTGAGGCAGAACTGGTATTGCTTTATCTTCCACACATTACATCGAGCTCATACCATATTCAAATGCAAGTAGCATGTTTTTCTCCTCAATTCTTAGATCAAGAACAAAAAAAAAATAATAAAAAAAAAATCTCATCTAATCAAAAAAAAGGCACTGACAATTTTTCAGCCTCACATTAAAAGCAAAGAGTCATTCAGAACAGTGCACTCCATATTCTATTTTATAATATCACTTTAAGCTATTTCTTTGAATCACAGACATTTCTTTGTTAGGAAGGAAAATCAAAAATTCATCAGAAGAAGTTCTCAGGTTTTTTTCCTTTTTTTCCCCACCCCTTTTTTTCCTTCCCCAGCCCCCCTCCCCCTTTCCTTCAAACAGGGCTATTGCACGGGGTTTTTAGCTGGAACCAACATTTATAGAACTCAGGGATCCTTAAGCAATTATTAGTGGTGAGACTTTGACACGCCTGAGAGTTGTCAACAACTGACTTTAAACAACGTAGAAGGAAAGGGAAATAAACGGTACTCTCAGCAAAATTAATACAGAGCCCTGCAAATTAAAGATGTAGTGTTTTTTAAACAAGGAAAAAAGTGAACTTTGCACGAAACAGCATTTTAAGTATATCTTTGTAAAAATTATCAGACTGTCAAATGGCATGAGAGTAAATCAAGTCTGCAGCTACATGTGATATTTCTACATTGGCTCAAAACAAAACAAAAAAATCTTGTTTTTTCTATCTGCAAGTATTCCTCATTCTTATTAGCCCCGATTGCCAAGGGCTGTTTTTGTTCAACTAGTACTGGAATATCACCACTTTCAGTACATTCCTTGCTAGTGAAGGATTTGTATCAGGAGAGCTGAACACACAAAGGACTTTATTTCAAATTATTATTCAAGTTTCTCTCTTTTCTGAATGAAGGGGAAAGGCTCCAGCTCTGTGGTCCGGCAAGGGTTCAGTGTTTGGTGTAAGGAGGACCCCCCCCGTGCCCTCCATCACTTTGCCCTGGCAGGACGTGGCTTTGCTGCTCGGGTGGGTGCCCAGCAGGGCAAAGCTGCTTCCACCAGAGACCCATGGCACGGAAAACACGCCCTGCTGCTCCGTGCTGCCAGCCCAGGGGAGCGCTGAGCCCAAGGCCGCGGGAGGGGAGCAAAAGAAAAGGGAATAGAATATAACAACACCCAACTAACAAGTTCAGGGCACTAACTGGCCTGTGAGCGCCAGGAATTACTGAAAAGCACCCTTCCTTTTTCGTTGTTGTGCCTTAGTGACGGACAAACCGGTTAGTTGACTGGGAGTCCAAAATACTTTAATCAAAAGATTTCAGTTTACCTCAATGGCCTTCATTCAGATTTTTTTATGATTACAGGAGAAGACTGTTGTAGAAAATTAGAACACAGAAAAAGCTGACTGGTTGTGGATGAGAATAGAAAGTGTCACAGTGACATTTTCCATCCTTTTTCTACCATCTAAAAATGACCCTTCAGCACACAAGGCACTGGATAATGACACACTAGTGGGTGCCAAAGAGCAGTTTTGCTTTAACTAATTAAGCTTAACTTGTTAAAACAGTCCTTCTAAAGAAAGGTTTATCTAATCCCATAGTTATTCTTGACATTTAAATTCTTACTTAGCATAACACTAAACAAAATAAATATTTTCCATGCAATCCGAGCACAAAGAAAACATAGAAGATATGGATAACAAACCTGTGAAAAGCTTCTTTAGGTATGTGAAACAAGCCTAAACCCACAGCTCAGCAGCTGATGTATCAACAGACATGAATTGCAGAAGGACATAAAGAATTGGGATCCATTATTCTGATTTGACTGATTCTGATGAGCCCAAATGTTCAGCCTAAAAGTGTTAATATTCTGACCTCTCATTCATCAGTATGATACCATCACAACAGCCATATCTCTTCATTGTTTGAGGAAGGGTTTTTAAAGGGAAAAGGCTTTCCCAGTTTGCTGGTTCACTATGGAAGGAAGTTCAGAACTCAGACCTTACCAAAATGTTGCCTACCTAAGGAGCTGCAGGAAAGGCAGAAGAACCACTGCTATTTTTAACAGGCGTTTCCCCTCCAAAATTTTACCTAAAACAGAATTGAATTTTAAAAAATTTCAGCCAGCTTAATAAGCCAAATGATGTGCAAGTTATGCTGAGCTGTAACATCAACAGATTCATAACTGGAAAGTAAAGCCAAGTAAGGGACAGTCTTTGCTGGCCCCTCTTTTCAGTGAGAACATGAACGTACCAAGAGAACCATTTACAGACAGCAAAGAAAGAACACCCCAGCATGATGAGCACAGAAAAAGCATAAACTCCCACGAATGACACATTTTCCCCACTGATTAACACCAAGGAACTGCTGCCAGTTACTCCCTGTGTTCAGCTTTGAAATCCCTCAGGGTGCTCAACCACCAGAATCAGTCAAGCTGTAGTTAATACCAGCTCCTTGCAGACCTCTGACTCCAGCCTCAAAATGTTCTACTGAACATGAATTACTAAAAATGTGTTTTTAGGCTGAGCAAAGCCAGAGGAATTGCTTAAAGAAAGCTCTCTGCAAAAGAAAGAGCATCTCTGGTCTGCTTGTGTATTCACCCTTTGTTTTTAGTGACCGCTGTTATCTCTGTTCCCTACTTTCCGTCACTTTGCACTCGGGCTCTGCAAGGTTATCTAAAGGGGCTGAGCAGAGAGGTTTTAGTGGCTTAGCAGCATAAATTCAGATGGGCTTAACAGAGGGGAAAAATAACCCCTCCCCTTTCAATTCAAACTACCTCGAGAGTCAACTCTCGTCCCGTAGTAAATCTCACTGGTTTGGTATTCTTGGCTAAAGAGAAAGATTGAGGAAAGAGAGGTGTTACCCACAGGTAATGTCTCTGCATGATCAAGTGAATAGGAGCTAGCTTATTATATTTGTTCCTGTCTTCTCCTTGTTATGGAGGAAGAGAGTTATTCCTGCTCCGTTTACATGATACTGATTTTGCTACTAAAGGGAGCCAGGACTTCTGTAAGGATGTGGAAAAAGCCCAGAGCAGGCAAGCACACAGTCAAGACTGGCACCTGCACAGGGTCTGAAGAGCTGACCAAGGTAAATGATCCAACAGCAGTTGGAGGGCAGAGCGTTTTGGATGAGGAAGGCACCACTTTGGGTCATTTACTCTGAGAGTCAAGAATCTGTGAAACAGAATGTGTTTCTTACTACCTGCACCACAGCTGTGCTTCCTAAAGTCACTGGTTTGCAGCACAAAGCCCAAGCCCTCAGTGGAGCAGAGCCCCCCGTACGGAGGGTGACTGAGCTGAGAGCAGAGATCCCCTCTGTGCCAGCCCTCAGCACTGTGGCATCTGCTGGCTCAGCAGTGCTATCTCAGCCTGAACTGGTAATAGACTGACATAAAACCCTTAACCCTTAATGAAGTGAAATAATGTGATTTGCTGAAAATGCTGGGCCTTCTTTTTATGAGTATTATTTGAGGAGAAGTAACAGATGTAGGTCAGCTTATGGACATAACAGATGAACAGCATTTCACCGCCTCGTGCTGGTAAAGCTAAAGCACTCTGCTGGGACTCTTCCACCTGCAAGTTTGCAACATGCAACCTCTTACTCATTTAAGACTATGGTTTCCCCTTCAGTACCTTCATGATAGAAAGCTTGTCATTATAGGAATTTATGGGCCAACTGGGAATGAAAAACTCATGTACATTGTTTTAGGTGCTTTAAGACTGGAGAGTTTCAGTTACCACTAACAAGCACAATTCCAGTGAATCAGATCTTATTAGCAATTCCATGCTGCAGTGATATCCCCTCGTGAACAAGGGCCTGGCTCCAGAGCACAGGGAAGTTACTGCCACATCCTGCAAATGGAAATGGAATGGACAAATGGAATTTTCCTGCGCCAGCTTTCAAAAACCCTACAAAGCTTCCTGGCTTTACCAAAGCCAGATGATCTGCTGTCTTGAAGACTTGACCCAAGAGCCATCTCTTAGCAAATTCAAAGTTACCACATTAAACTTAAAGTTAAAAGTATTTTGTTTGCTGATACTTACCAAAGACACAGTACTGATTTTAGTTGAAAATTACCCTCAGCCTCTCCAGGAAGCTGTTGTTGCTTTCTCATTTTTTAGTCGAAGGATTTATTCACAGGGAAAAAAGTCTTGAAAATTAAGTTGTGAACTTCTGTAGGCAGGAAGGAATAGAAAACGGGTTTTTACCTAGTCAATCCATTGAATGCTTTTTTAATCTGAGTCACACTCCTTGGTGCTAGGCAGCAAATTGCTTTGGCTTTGCCTTCAGTAGGTCCTGGGTAAGAATCAAAAGTCCTCCTACAAAAGCCTGGGAGCACATCTCCATGGTTGAACATGTTACTAGCTCCACCAACAGCAAAGTCTTGTCCACCTGAAGTTCAGGAAATGCACTTTGGATTTCTGGGGTATCTCTCATTGTCAGGAACAAACGGTGAAGAAAGAGGTTTAGATGGAACTGTTGAGTTAGCCCAGGTGGTTTTCTGCACATCTGTCTCACCTACAGCTCTCCCAAGTCTGTTTCTACATCACCTCCTCTCAAGATGAGAAAGCACATACGATTGCCAAAGATAAATTTTAAGATAAACTATTACAAAAAGCATTCTAAAAAAACTGTCCTGTGTTCTGTATCAAACATATCAAAACCCCACTTCATGCCCACAGAAATAGAGAGTCTCCAAAAGCCCTGCACACTTACACTTTACGGCTCTGCACCTCAGAGATCAAGGGCATAAGAGGATACAAAACTATATATTTATGAACCCATCATGTGTCAACTATTTTTTTTTCCTCCTTTTTCTTCTCTCTTTTTGTGGGCGATTGGGCAGGTTTTCTAGAGAGAGAGATTTGTAACAATGCCCTGAGGGTTAAATAATGATGTTGAGGGGGGAAAAGTTGGGTCAACCTGCATAGTTTCATATGGCCTTAGTGACCAGTATGGAGCTGATCACCACAGCTAATGATTACACAGAGAAAAAAATTCCCTCAGTGCTCCATAAGTAAATAGAAAATGCTAACCTTAGCATATTCAAAGGAGCATTTTAGCATGCAGTCATTAAGTTATCTCTTGGTTATTTATTTCTTCTGCTTGTTATTAGCTGTGTGAAGAATATTATTCTAATTATGTCAGCCCAATCAGCAGTATTGCATGTCCAGGCTCATTTCCATTAGTTTGAGCTTTGTCTTTCACACTGTGATACTAATTCAATGAGACATCAAACATTTAAATCGACCCAGGATGCCGAGGTCAGGCAGTTTTGCCCTTCCACTCTATTAGCACTCGAGTGTAATTGTGTTTGTCACTCCCCGCATGACTAATGGTATCAGGGTGACTATCAGAGCACAAATGAGCAATGCACTAATATATTATTTTGTTCTATAATATCAATATGTGTTTATTCAGTGGTTGTGTTAGCCAAGTTGAAATGTTCACTTTAATATAGTAACCATAAACTGTTCCCTTAAACAGGGGCACTCACTCATACAATTACTTTCCAGCAATAGAATTTGTACTTTGCAGCAATGGAATTTTGCTTAAGTGAGAAAAATGGGAAAAAAATCACTTTAAAAATAAGCTTTCAGAGATGCAGCAAACCTCAATTTGATCTAAAAGCATCAGTAAAACTATGCATACTTCATACACAGAGCATATATAACAATTTGCAGTGTATAAATATAAATGTATTATGAGCTATATATAATCAGAGAGTGCATATACCGTTGAAGCAATTTAAAAGCAGTTTGCATCTTTAGAACGATTGCTAAAAACTTTAAAGCACCAGGCCTTGAACCAGAATATTTAGATACCCAAAGAAAAGGAAACCAAGGGATTTCCTTTACATCACTGCAATGATGCAATCCACTATGGAATTTCAGCATGTAGCTGACTTGAAAGACTCAGGTAATCACCAGCTGATGCTGTTCATGTACTTAAAGCTACACATTTGCCTTAATAAATTCCTGAAAGGGAGACATGATTAATTCCCCCAAAACTTACATAAATAGGGGAAAAGGAATGGGGGAAAAAAAACCATATTAAAAAATACCTAATTATGAATTCAGCACATCTGATAATTATCAAACCTGATAATTTCAGAAAAAAATTAATTCTCTCTTCTCAGTGCAATGAAGCCTCTGAGTATTTTAAATGCTGCATCATTTCTTTAACAGATGGTTTCAGAATAACTAAAGCTATCAATGTCCTTATGCATTTTCTTTCATTGTTTATGTTTCAAAACAAGGTCAAATTTGTTCTTTATACTTTCTAGGGTAGCACTTGCACCACCTTCAGCAAAGGCCAGATTGCACCTACAGCATCTGTGCTTTTGCACTTCCCTTCTCTTGTGCTGAGCAAAGAACACGACACCTCTTTGCATCAGCTTTAAAAATGCCAAGAGTAAAAAGTGTTACTTCCCACCAGCGTGACATAATTAGCTCATTCAAGGTTAGAGATGGAGAGGGGAGCTTTTTTCTTCATTGAACAAATAGAATTTGTTTCTCAATAGTGTACAGTAGCTTTCAACATTTTTAATGCACTAATAAATTTCATAGGAAATAATTCAAACTTTTCTCATCTTAAATCACATCCATTAAAACAAAAAACAAACCACAGAACACACACAATCAGTCAACTCTGGAAGCCACCTGGCAACATTTTGGGATACTTTCCTGACTGTCACTGTGTCCATGCATCCCTGTCCCTAGGCAAGGCTTCAGCATTTGTTGAATTTGAAGAGTGGTTCTTTGGATTTGTTAGCGGTAACAAGCCACAATCTCCCAGATTTAAATACAGACTTTGAATATTGAGATTAATGACTTCATCATTATCATCATCTGCCTTCTCCAGCAAAGTGCACTGTGTTTACTCACACAGTTGCTTCTTCACTCACATGGCTTGAAGTACAGGAAAGGCTCTTCCCACGAAAGTGTATTTCAGATCATGCCATGAATTGTTTTAGAGGGAAATGTTTGTCCTGTGACATTAACTACACTAAAGGAACTTCTGAAATTTCAGATTGAATAAAACCCCCTCAAGTAAAATTCACTTCTGCACAACAATTTAGAACCAACGAAGCGAACCCACCCAACCCACCTGACCCAATCCTTTTTCTGACCAAGTGGTTTTATACTTGACTTTTCTTCAGCAGGAGATACAAAACCCCCAGCAAAATATCTTCTGACTGGGGACCAGAGTACAGAGATTTAGGAACGGCTTCAAGCTCCAGGAATGGTACCTGAGCTGAACTTCTAAATGTTTACACCTCCCTGAGCAGGAGCGACCTGTACCCTCTTTTCTTTGCACTGTCAGCCTGTGAGGAATCTGCTGCAGACCTAATTTGGCATCATGCCCAGTCTAACTGATATATCTTCTCCAAATCATAAACTTCCTAAGCTAATGCTTCCCTGTGCAAAGATATTGGGAAGAAGATAAATCTTCAGCCTTAGCAGGCTGTTAAAATTCACTGGATTTCTGTGTGTTAACTGAAGAAAAAATGGTCCGTATAAGTACAGATCAAAGAAAAAAAAGTACCTTTTAACATTTTTTTTATTGACCTTTCCCGATCGGAATATCCTCTCAAGAGAACAAACCCATCTGACTTCACACCACATCACATATTTGTTAACTTCCCTCATTTGTGCAGAAACATTCCTGTTCATTTACATCGCAGACAAAAATTAGATTTTTGCTTAGTCTTCATGAGTTTCTCAAATAAAAAGTATAAATAAAAAGCACACCACCTTTTATGGGATACGTAGCAGAGGGGACAACTGCTTTCTGGCTTCCACAAGAGTAGAAGCCCACAAGTACTGTCCCTCTTGACAATGATTTATAACAGTCTTGGACAAATTACTGGAAAGCACCTTTGTGCCTCCCTGATCCCTGGTGTTGAAGATATTCTATAAGCCACCAAGTGAAACTCCAGAGATGTATTTGTGTACAGTGTGCTTATTTCTCTGCAATAGAGATGCAGCAAATGTTTGTGTTCCTTTCTGTGCCCGTCCCAATTAGGGTTTTATATATTTGTAATGAGTAAAATTAGCTTTCTTTGCTTTGAGTTTAACTTCAAAGTTTTCTTTTTTTTTTCTTTATCTTTGTCTGTGACAAGTAATTACTATATACGGTAGAGTTGGTGCATGTTTTTCTATCAAAATATTTATTTTGATAAAAAACAAGGAAAGTGTGGGTGGCAGAAAAAAATGCATTTTCTGCCCAACTCTAATTATATATGTATATACACACATATGTGAAGAGTAAATGTAACTGTTTTGCATACTTTGTTTTTGCCTACCCATCCATGGTAATTAAACCCATGTGTATTATATTTATTCCCTTGAGTTCAACCCTCCCTTTTGACAAATCAAATGATTAAACATATACTTTACTTCTAACAAGACGACTCCACGCAACGCTAAACTGCTGCCACTGAGTTGCAAGAGCTTTGCCTTTTGCTGTAAACACGGGGCTTTGTTAAAAACAACGAAGTGCTTCTGTCCCCCCTTCCCTCCCTCGGGCTTTGCTGGGCAGCAGCTCCAACCTGACCCCCCTCTGCCTCCTGGGGGAGAGCATCGCCCTCCGCTCCGCGCCCCGACTGCCCTGAGGGACACCTTGCTGGGGGTCTCAGGGCCATGCAGGAATCCCCAGCTGCACCCAGAGGAGAACGAGAAGTAGAGGTCACAGGCGCGTTAAAATCACGGCACAAAAGGAACTGTTGCCTTTGGAAAGGCCTCACCATCCCAGAGGAGGCACCTCTGCAGCCGCCTCGGAGCTTCCTGCCAGAGGAGTACAGTGGAAGGTTCCTAACAGGACTCCCTGCTCATGCCTCGGGATGTTTTGCCGATTTCAGTTTCCATAACATTGGTTACTAATTCCTTAACTTGTTGAAAAAGATACACCTCAAGCAGCCACCTGACTGCCAGAGCGCTTGGATCCCGAATCCATGGTGCTTCGGGAGGTATTCTGCAAAGGAATTACACAAGCACTTCACGTTTGGAAAGAGCTTTTCAAGAAAACTCACTACGATTCTGGAGAGAAACAAAAGAGCCTCAACAGCAAACTAAATGCCCCTTCAAAGTAAAAGGACGTGGCCCGCTGGGGTCAGGCTGGTGGGCTGGGGCTGAGTGTGCAGACCCTGAGCAACCAGCACAAGTGCCAGCAGGAGTGTGATGGTGCCACTCTCATCCACCAACCAAAACAAGGAAATGTTTGCTCCCCTCACAGATAACCAAAGCTAACATTCCAATAAAGCCTTGGGTTTCTTGAAAAATTCTTTATGAAGACAGTAGTGCTTATAACTTAGAGTAACTAAAAATCTGTATATTCTTCATAAGACAGCCTGTGTGAGGAGGGAGTTCACATGCTCTTAACACTGTGCATTGACAGACTATTTTGCTAGCCAAAGAATAAAAGCACACCCTCAGGCATTCATCCTGGAAGATCTTTCCTTCCAAGAACAGAATAAATGAGGGGGTGGGGGCAGATGGAAGGGACAGACAATTTAAGCATTCGAGTTCCCTGTACTTTTACCGGGAATGAAAGTGGCCACATTCTCCTTTTTATACTTCCTCTCATTTCCACAGAGGGTCAAGACCCTTTATACCTTACTCCTGACATGTAGAAGACTGGCAGCCCAGCTGAGCAAGTGGTCCCTGAGAGCAGAGCAGCACAACTACCCCCCCAGCTGTCCAAGCCCCAGCAGAAGTGGTGAGTCTGCACCCCCCAGGTCCCGGAGCAGGCTGGGAGAGATGCTACACATGATCCATCCCCAAATCCCACACGTCTCAGAAGAGGGCATGGCTTAGGTTTGGGGGAGATTGCAGTTCACTTCGAGGATACACATAGGTAAATGCTAGAGGAAAGCCACCACCATGCAGGAAAAAAATCACAGGTGTTTTTAAAGTAGTAACACAGAAATTTAAGTCAGTAGTCTCAAATAATTTCCTTATTACAGTCTGCTGAAAATCTCCATTTTTCAAATCCTTTACTAATAGTTTTCTGGTTAGTTTCTGATACAGATTAGAATGTATTACTATAAAATGCCACTAACTACAGCTTTGATACTCAATATCCATAAATTTATATATACACACACACACACACACACACATCTGTAAGACAGAATAGGTTTACCTCCTTGAAGTGAAACACACAGGTATGACACTTCAGAAGGATTTGCCTTTATTTACCAGACACATCACATTTGCAGTAGCGGCCCTGATTCCACTTTATGTGAGATATGTTGTCCCTTTGTTTGCTGCTGACAAGCGTAAAGAGCCACTTTCACTGTAGATAATAATGGTTAATTTATCACACAGAGCAGTGCTGACCTCTGTGCGTCCCTGGCCCTCCATCACCTTCACACCTGCTCAAGCTAATTGTTAGAGCCAAGTGTAAATGAAAATCAACTGGGCTAATAATGAATGGAGGCCATTACTGCAACAGCACATTGCTTTACAAAGGTTTATCAAGCTCCCATAGAACAAGTCCCCGAGTCACAGCTCCCTGTTTTATAAATGAGAACAGGGCACATTCCTCAAGCCAGGAAAGAAAACCAGGCAGTAAGGCAAAACACCCACGTTTGCCACTGGTTTTATAGACCCTTAGCACAGCAAATAATACACTGAGATCAGAAAACACAACCGGGAACCCCAGTTCATAAAGCAACGGTAGTGTTTTTAAAATTCTGGGACAGGGGAAAGAATTTCCTGTTTAGCCATTTAATATGACAGTGGTCTCCCCTAAGGTTCATGGGTACATGTATACTAACTGAGGAGCAGGCAAACACAGGGGGAAATCCAGCCCAAAAGTCCCTCATAAATCACAGCAGAGACTTTCCCTGTGCAGAGAACAAGCCAACCTACCATGTCAGAAACCAAAACCTCAAGGAACGTTACCTTGCTCAAAACAAAAAACTACAAATAACTTGCTATTTTTTAGCAAATCCTACATTTTTCATCCATTTATCTTCTAACAATAAGGACAAAATATGAAAGTATCACAAATACTCTTCTAAATAAAAAATAATTATGAAATTCGGGGCAGGGGGGAGGGTGTCTATCACTTCAAAAGTGAGAATATGGAGGAGATAAATAAAGATGTAGGAGCTACTAAATTCTCTTTAAGATTCCACCTCCATAATCGTTTTCTCATACAAAAAGAATTGCGAGGCCATCAGTGTGTTTTATGTGTCTCCTCCAACCCCCCAAGAGAAAAAAGGCAGCAGTTACATTCAGAATCGTGCAACAGATAAATAAACAGCTTGGCAAAGATTAAAATAAAAACCCAAACCGAACAGAATTCCACTTCCAGCTTCTCATCCACGTTCAGATTATTTTTCAAGCGAAAACTCAGGACCTACAGACAATGAACACTGTGTAAATAAGCTTGAAACACACCTGAACTGGGTCCTGCTGCCTTCAGTGACTTACTAGAATAAAAGCAAACACCCATCTTTCTGCAAGACTCTCATTACTCCTCTGTACACACCACCACAATTTTGACTTTCACTCATTTAAAAGGAAAAAAGAGTATGTATTAAAATTGTCCATAATCTGGTAAAGTAATTTTATCTACCTAACAGAATCATTTGTATTAAAAGCATATGCATAGGAGTCCTTTCCACAGAGTGTCATAAAAGTGGAGCTTCTGACCAATTCAAAAGCATTTTTTTCATAAAAAGTTAATAAAGAGAATGAAAACATGTATTATACCTTCTATCATATATACTGTATTAGTAATTTACTAGATGCCTTCAATTAGTAAAATGAAGTGCTTTCTTGCATGGATCTACAGGACATAATCCAGCATATTTAAAAACAAATGGAGGAGCTGCAAACAGTTACTGAACAAATTGCTTGTGGGAGGGCAAAGGCTAAAGGAAAATGGAAATGAAAACTTGGAGGTGTGACACTTAGATTTTGGACAGTATTTAAAAAGCCAGCCAGGTCAGTAGTACTGCTGAAATGTCCTGCACACCTATCTGGGAGAAAACTGTATATACACATATTTCACAGGGTCACACTGCTGTCCTTATTCTCCAGATTTATTTAGTAAATTTGCTTGACTGCAGTTTTACTCCCTATTTTATTTTCTCTTGTTTTCACACCCTCATCAATAGGAAGCCAGTATATTACTCTGCCACGTGAGTGTGGCTCTGTTTTGCACTGCAAGGCAAGGATAGAAGAGGAAATCCACCCAGTCCAACCTGCACATGGCCATGGCACGTACAGTCCGAACCGAGTTCATGGATCTCATGACACTAAACAACCTCTCAATGACACACAAAACAAAAGCCCAACCCGATGTTCCGTTTTCCTTAATGGGACAATATTTTTCAGTATGTGCCGAGTCTCACGAAACAAATGCAATCCTCTTTGCCCTTGCCATGGTCAGACTTGCTGTATGACACTTAGAACACCGTCACTACACTAACCAGTGCTAGTTATTCCACTGCTGGGGGTTCAAACTCCAATTTGACAGGAAGGTGTGTGGTGCAGTACTTTTATGGAGCTGTAGCCTTACCCCAGAATGGGTGGTGTTTATGAATAAGCACTGAGCAATCTTCAGTTCTCTCCAGGAGTGCACTAAGAGACTAAAGAAACCTACGTGCAACAGTTGCTGATTTCCAGTGAAGGATCTTTGCCATTTTGTATTAGCTTCACATGGGAGAGATTGTCAGAGCCTCCTTATCTGCTCCCCATGTCACAGACAGAGGGAATTATCCCTCATACAGAGTGACAACAGACTGCTACCCAGGCTACTCTCAGTATTCTCCATCAATTGTTCTTAGATACCCTATTCCTTTCCCACATTTACTGACCATAATATCTAACACGTTTCCTATAATTCCGTTTAAACTCAGTGTTCTTTGCTCAATTTTAGCTGACAATTGGGGGGGAAAAAAAAAGCTATACAAGTGTTGAAGGAAGAAAAAAATTCTGCAGAAAGTTGCCAACAAACTTCATCTCAAGCCAGCACAACTCCCCATCATCCCTGTGACCAGCCCCAAGGATTTTCCCCATATGTAAGAGGTGCTGAATCGGGATGCAAAGCAAAGTCACTTCTGTACAAGGAAAAGACACACGCATTCCTTTCCAATAGGTAGGCCTCCAAGCATTTTCCGGAGCAAGAACAGATCTTTATAAAAGAGCATTTAAGCAGCTGTCTCATGACAGACTTGACTGTCCTGGTTAACTTTTGAGCCTATTTAGAGGTAAATCCACAGACTCCACCCAGTCTATAAGCCACATGCTTCGAAATGAACTTCAGTTCATCACCATTTGCTGTGTAATTGTCACACTGACTGATTGATGACACACTTGTCTAGGGGTGGGTGGTGCGCTTTTCCCCCATCCCCTCCCATCCCCCAAGATCCGTATCTTGCTGTCTGAAAGGGTGTATTCTGATTCAAAAATTGCTCAAGGTCATCTCCACATCTCCTCTCGCCTCCTCCCCAGCTCAGCTGAAAAACACAGTGTCTTCTCAGCATCCTCTCTCTCCTCTGCTTGTGCTCTGGCAGCAACTCTGAGCATGGAGGAGAATTCCAAGTTCATCTATGGAAGTAGTTTTTCAGACATTTTCCCAGGAAGACACTCAGGCCAGGTGAGGATCTGTGAGCTGAGCAGGAAAAGTCCTCAGCAGAAATGCCTGGGGCACTTCAAATACTACAGCAAGAATTCCAGCTGTCCAGGACTTATGAAAGCAAAATATATGTACCACAGTGAAGGAATCTGATAAAACAAGTCCTATGCTCATACTAGCAAACATTTCGTATTATATTCCAAGAGCAAGATCATTCTGAATATATAATCTGATTGTATTTTTAACTTTTATACCCATTAAAACTTCAAAGTATTTTATGAATAGAAAATTTATGCTTCATGTCCCATGAAGCTGTGCTAACCCTTTGGAGAACTAATCATCCCACTAAACAGAATTTTCCCTCTCAGTAATATTTAATACAGCAGAGAGCTTGATTGTGATAGCAAAAATATGGTTTAGTTTCCTAAAAGGAAAAATACTCAACAAGTCCAGGCTTGAGCAACTGTTTTCCTACACAATCAAATTAAAAAGACAGAGAATAAAGCTTAGAGCAATGTTCTGTTTAAATAGCATTGCATACTTTCATATTAGTGGAAAAAATGTATACTTTGAAGAGGGATGCAAAACAATCATTTAGATTATATATCTCAGAGAGAGCATGTGATTCATCAATAGCCAGGGTGTTCAGTAAACCCAGTTAAGGAAGGCACCCCAAACCAGTGGATGCAACCAGGATGCTCTACCCATCTATTGGGCACACAACATTTAAGAAAATTTACAGGCAGCAACATTAACTAGTGTTCCCAGCCTTTACAATTCATACAATGAACTCAGCCTTCAACAGACAGAATAATTATGCTAATAGAAGAAAAACTTTCCAAAAAAAAGGCAGCCAAATCTAAGAGACCTGTCAATGCCAGTGTCATCAGTGGAGTGATAACTAGTAAAGAGCAGATATCAAAGGCTGTCTTTTTCTTCCCCTCCATGCTCTGTTCTGTTTGAGCCCATGGTGGTCACAGCTCCTTTAACAATATTTATAATGAAGGAACAACGTTGGAGATGTCAACCCTGATTATTCATAAAGGCTCCTCCTGCCCAGCTCTCCCCTTAGGCTAACTGTAAAAGTACCTGATTCCCAATTCTCAAACACAAAAGCGCACGGAGCTTGAAAGCTGAGCTGACTAATAAAGTTTGCATATCCCTAAGAACAAGAGCACACAATGAAGAAGAAAAGGAATGGCAAGATTAAACAAAAACAGTAAGCTTGGATGGGAAATAATAAAAATTTAAAGAGGCAAGAACTTGGATACCCCTCACCCTCCCATACTCCTTTTCATTTACATTTCAGCATGTCCTAAGAAGCATCTGCTTTATCTCCTGACTGCTGCATCAAGGTATAATATACACCACAAAACTTAAATCACATTTTGGATTGGAATGAGGAAAGGTTGCGAGCAATATAACTTCTAGGTCACTGAACTTCAGCTCAGGAGGAATTTCGAACAAGGGGTAAGACTGCCCCAGCAAACAACTCTGGCTTACTGTTTCACTTTGGGCCTTTATTGCTATTTAAAACACATGTAAATGCGGGAAATGCCTCCAATCAAACAGGAAACTGGGCTTACCGTAGTACCATGAGCTGGATTTGCCTGCTGCAGAGCTTCAATGCAACCCTGATCACTTGTCAAACAATAGCAGCTTGGGGCTAGACTGTCAGAGATATTTCTTATTGACACACGGGACTAAAAGAAAACAAGGCTTTGTCCCTTTGTCTCGCCTTGCTTACAGTGGGACTGACTGCTGGAAAGGGTGGGGGGCACCTGCCAGGGACAGGCAAGTGGGCAGGGAGGAACCCAAGAGGAAGGAGTCCATTCTAGTGCAAGCAGCCAGCCAGCTGCAGGAAGGGAATCCTCTTCACTGGCCCTTTCCTGAGGCTGACTAACACCACAGCATGGCCTCACACTCCTGGAGGCCTGCCTAGTCAAGAGGAATCTCATAAGATACCCCCTCCTGAGAAGAAACATGGAGCTGTTGGACTGCACACAGTAATAAAAATGCCATATCTCGAGAAAGCTACGGGGACATTTGAGGCAGGAATCAAAAACTACAGAATCACCCAAGGGAGAAGACTCTGGGATGAACTTTCTAAAGTGGAGGAACTGACATGCGATCATGCCTGCAGAGTTCCCTTGGTGGTGCTTCCTTCAATGACAGCAGTTCCAGGGGTCAGAAGTCACGAGCTGCCCACATGGGAACTGCTGAGAGGCTCACCTGGCTCATAGAGCCACAAGGAGCAACACCTGGGACAATGTGTTCCTTCAAAGTGAGTCCAGTGGATACACATCTTGCCTCTGTCTGCAACAGATTGCAAAGTGTAACTTCACAAAAAATGACTGCCACCTCATTTCATAGACTGGAGCAGTAACGGATGATGAGAACAAACTGTATTAGTAGAGTAACACTTTCAAAAGACCTTCAAAACTGTATTTAAAGTGTGAACAAAATGGAAACAGTGAAGTAGAAGGGAAGACAATTAATAGGTAACATTTCATTCAAAACAACTGTTACAGTGCAAATCCACTACTAGTGACTTTTTTTTTTTTAAAAAAATCACACATGATCTAGACAACCCTTCAAAAAGCAGTGGCACAGAACTAGTATGGTTAGTTCAGCATCCAGGGTAACCAAAACAACCACACAAAAGGCGACTGGGAAACTCCTGCTCCGTGTATTTCCTCCAGGGCATTGGATTCCCACTGCCCCTCTCAGCACAGGCTGTGCTTACAGAGAGCCCACAGTGACTGACCCGGTCACAGGCACAGCTCGTGGGACCAGCAACCCCCTCACACCCTGCCAGAGAACGCTCTGAGCTTTACAGGCAGAAGGGATGGCAGTGACAACGCGGGTTAAAACTTGTAGCGGCTGCATAGGCTCTAGACAGACCAAAAAGAACATTTTTCATGAAGAAATTCACATTATCCATGACAACTTTTGTAGACTGCAATAGTCTTTCTGGAACTGGAATAGTTCTTCTTAACAGCAGCAACCAAGGACTTGCTGTCTCAGTGCAACTGCAGATATTTGCCTTTTCTGTGAAAGAATCTTCTGTGATACCAGGCCTACATCGATTGATTTGGCCAACACCCACATGTAACCCCTGTGCATCTTGTGTTGTAAGGGGGAAAAACAGCTAAAATTTTAGACTACCACAGCCTAGACTAGGCTTTCTGTTACCCATATAGCTCAAGTTATGCCACGTCAGAAGATGGGAAAGTGCAGCAGCTTTGCCTTTACTCCAGCACTGTGCTGCTGTGATTCGTTGTAAGCCCCACAAAGGAGGAGGAGGATGCTGTGAGTGCTTTACCCACCCTATTGGATATATAAGGCAGCGTTGCAAAGGTCAAACAGAGCCTTCCTCCAAAACGTGTTCACTTAATTCATTGTTTGCAAATTGTCATGAAAAACTGTGTTGGAAAGCCTTGTGCCTTTGAAATTTTATAGCTACGTAATTTCAGCCTTTCAAATTCTCTCTGTTGACTCCCCTACATATAGTGGATGATAAAAAAAAAGCATTTCATTTTCAATGAGACACTTTTCTATCACAGCTATGCTAACCTGATCTAAATGAGAGGTGACTCCAAGAACAACTTCAGCACTGAGAAGTCCATAGAGCTTAGAAACTGGTGAAGCTCCTCAATTATACATCTTCCAAATGAAAATATTTCTGCTCAAGGATCAAAATGACTCACTTAAAAAATCCCAGCTGCATCCAACAGTTATTCTTGAATGACAAGGATCTTCCACAGCTGGTTCCTGCAGGAGTTATGGACCTCTGTCTGGCTGGATAAACAGCTGTATCACTACTCAGTGACGTGCACTTGTTTACAATGCCACTGTCCTCCAGAAGAGTTCACTCTGCTGAATTTTATTCGTGTACCTTTGACACCTCGAAACATAACAGAACACATTCATCTTGACTGCCACCCCAATGACCTCAGTGTAAATTTAGGGGGAATGTGTTTAGCCCAGTATTCATACTATATATCTCACATCTCCAGCAAGAGGGCAGTGCATGGAGTGATGAGGGAGATGAGAAACAATACCTGACTCAGCTCACTAGCCATAAGGCCATGGCCTTTTTACTAATTAGCATGATTTCAAAAATAATTGGCCTTCTTGTCTGTGCCACGGTGCATCAAATGAAGTTGAGTGCTAAGAAAGCAGCACAGTAAACTCATTACTGTTTACTCATTCCCTGCCAAATTGTTAAAAGAGGTCATTTAAAAGGTCAAGAATGATACTACACTACATGAGAGCTTTAATCTGAACATATAAAAATAGGCAGCACCTAATTATGAAACCAGAATTAATAGGGAGATGGTACAGAAGAAGAAGATAAGCACTATACAGTGAGAGAGGAGTAATTAACCAAAATAGTTATATACTTTGGAACAGGTCTCTCTAGCCACTGTAGCATACAGCACGTGGATTTTACAGCACACCTCACTAGCCATTCACCACACTCATACCTGCAGCTATTCACTGTTTCAAGCCTCTGCAATGTAGGTAGACATAAGAAGGCTAAACCCCCCTCTTTTCACACTCTGGAGAACCCTACTTTAGTGCAGTACGAACTCCCAGCTCAGCTCTCCTGACTTGAGTCTTTGGGCTCCCTCCACAGCTCACAACAGCCCTTGACGAAACCTCAGCTGTGAGCTTTGAGTTTACAAATGAGCTTTTTAGAAAACTTTTGGTAGAAGTAAACAAATCATGCTTGCCCAAGTTTTTAAACACTAAGAAATAACAAAACTTTAGAAAATATAGTTGCCTGAAAGTGATCCCTTACTCGAGGTTGTTTTTCCCGGAAGAGACTCCACAAGCCCAACTTCCATTCATGAAGCAAACTTAGAAATCTCTTGCTCTTTTACAACTTTCCACCACTTTTTGCCGGGAGTGTCCTTAATAAGGCACTGCCCGGTGAATGCAAGAACGGCCTTTGGGGAGTAGGAGCCAGCTGCTTTTCCAGGTGGTTTGTGTTTCATTAGATAGCCATTCCTACTGAACGCCTTTTCAGTGTTAGATGCACACCCATCCCAGCTGCCTGCTCTCCGCTCTGACTTGAAGACAGAAAAGATAACGCTGATTTGGTGGAAAAGAGTTTGCAGCTCATTAAAGGTGCACATTTCTAGTAGGAAAACAGATTTAATGTAACACTATTAAAATGACCTTGTAGTAAAATATAACAAATCTTGCTCACTCTCTTCCTTGGTACCTATCCTTCTTTGTAAAAACACTGTGCCTTAGAGAAACAGGGAGTGGGGATGGAAGGAGGAATCACATAAGCAAACTCCCTCACACCACCACCTGAAAAAACCCCTCAGCCTGACCCCTCATGAGCTCCTTGCTCCAGCTCTCAGGAGTCACTGCCTGCCTCCAATGTTCCAGCCAACTGTGGCATGTTTGCAAGACTGCCCATTAACCATCACCTTGGAATTTCCCATTCTACCAACAGAGTTGCACTTTGCATCTGGCTTCCTAGAACATTTCATCAAACTCCCAGTAGCAGCTACGCACAGAGCAAGAAACTCACGGCAAGCTTCAGTGGAGAAATGAAGTAAGTTTTTAAAAATCATTAATTTCCTGGCAAGTCACTGTTGGTAAACTTAGCTTTCTAGCATCTGCAGCAAAACATGCAGACATATGTGACTGGAAGAGCCAGCTCTCCATTTCCTAAACCACACATTCAGTTTAGATTTAATAAGACAGTAATTGCACATTAAGTACTCATTGATTACCTAAAATATATTTATTAAGAAATAACAGCTCTGTAACGCATCTCTTAGATACTCACATGTCTATTACAAAGCTGTTAAACAGCAATAAATGTTTATCTAAAAAATTAGCATTCGGCTAGCATAAAGTACACATCCTATTAAGTCCAAGTGAAATACATTTTGAAGACAATTAAAGCCCTGTCTGCTGGCCTCAATTCTTCTGAGCAATGTCCCTGTGTCTGAAGTCACAGCACCAAACCTTTGAGCAGCAAGCTTTTTCTTGAAAAGATGCAAGAATTTTTCAAGAAGAAATCTCTAGCCCTTCAAGGGACTCATTTGTTTGGTGAGAGCTAATCACCCTTCACAGCTCTGACTGTGGGGCACAGGGGAGGACCCTTTTCTCCCATGCTCCATCCCTCAGTGCAGACAGGTGCCCAGGAAACTGGTTTCCAAAGGGTCTCAGAACGGTAACTCTGGATGGAAAAGGAATTTGTGCATCACATCCTTATTCGCGCATCGATAAGGAAGGTACATGTTCTCTGCTGCACACCAACGAGACAAGCACAAAGGGAGGGGATCTTCAACGGGGGGAAGAACACTGTGGTCCCCAGGGATAAATCTTACAGAAATAAAAGTAACACTCCAGCCACATCTGAGGTGGGGCAAAGCCAACACACCTCTGGCAAAGAGGGGGCAGGAGCTGCTGAGAGACGCACAACAAGCGCCAAGGAGGAGGCTGCAAAGGGACCGTGGGCCAGAGAGACACGGTCTCCACACAGACATGAAATACTGACCCAACGCACACTAAATAGAAACTTCACTCTCAACATTTTCTTTAAGCCCAGAGAATTGCTTTTTAGGTACAAAAGAACTACTGGAATGAAATGAGGTCCGTTCTGTCCGGTGGGCACTCCCTGGAATCACATCTGAAGCACCTATGTAGGGCAGCATAATGAAACTTTATTTCTGCTGCTCACAATTCATCAATTTTCTGGGTAAGTCCAAAACTCCTACAGACTCACTGGCCTCCTGCTGCAGCAATTAACTCACTTTTCCTACTAAGTTATTAATTAATTTTAAAAAAGCCCTTGTTATTGAGCAATGCATATACATCATTAACACCAGAGAACCCTTTTATTGCATTACTGTTTATTAAAACACAAATTCAGAAAAAGGAATTTGAGGAGAATGAAGGTTATAAAGCAAAAAACCCAGAGATGGGTCTGGAACATAGGCATACTCAGTCATGGAAATTCTGTTTGAAGCTTCACTGTCTGTTTTATTATGGATTCCATAGGCAGCTTCTAATTTAGTGCAGCTGTTAACACTCCTGCTACATCAAAAATTCCCTCTGCTGAACTTTTGTAGAGGTTTTTGTGCTAGACAAGAACCAGTCCTTTCCAATTTCACACTTCCCTAATTATGGTATTGCAGTTCTCATTTGTACTGTAAACCTGATCAGATTAAAAACAAAAAAAAGAAAGAAAGAAAGAAAAAAAGTAGTAATTTACAACTGTTGGTAGCGCTGTTTTTACCAGCTCCTGCATTCCCCTCGTGCTACATAAAAGGTGTGCAGTACTGTCAGTAGCCAGCTTAGCAACTCCTGCCTGGGTACATTGCTGTGAAATGTGTGTTACAGCACCTTCTGCGACAAACCCCTGCAAGAGCTTTGATCTTCAATTGCTGTTCAAAGCGCGGATACGAATTTCTTTTAACTACACATTTTAAGAAAATTAAGATAAACAAATACCTCAATTACCAGCAAATGAATGGTAAAAACCTACAAGAAGGATTAACCCACTAATTGAACATTTAAAGCTGAAAATAGCCAACTAACTAAATGACTAACAAAAGGGCTGTCATCTCTGATAAACAAGGCAGATTTGTTTTACTTCTTACATGTTTACAATAACCACCTTTCTTTCCAACGGCATCCACAGAAGTATTTCCCTTTCCTATAACGTACTGAGTTTATGGTAGGCATCACAATTCGTACCTTTTTCCAGTGGAAGTGGTTCAGGGCCCCTCTGAAGCATTTGTTCTGCAAAGTGACATATTGTGACAACTCCAAAGATAATGGGGGAATAAGGGAATTCTGACAGAAATGTTTTACTCCTCATTTCCACTAATGAGAATAAAAACAATGAGGGATACCTATCAAAAAAATTGCAGTAAGCAATTTATTTGGTTGAAACACAGGCAGTGCTTTTTCTTTTCCTGCTCCCCTTTCTCTTACTTTGCTTAGAGCAGGCTTTTCATTTTTTTCTTCACTTTGCTTTATATTGTCAACCAAGAACAGAGTTCCTGAGGAGAAAAACAGGGGGTAAAGAAGACAAATCTGTCTCCTTTGTGTGAGAGCTGTAGGCCAGAGTTATCAACTCCTCTGCTATTCAAGACAGATTTGCATATCCAAGGCCACCCGAGGCAGAGAAGGCATTTGGAGTCTGATTTTTTTTTTTTCCACAAGAACACATCAGGGAGCTGAGCAAAATAAGGAAACTCCAGAAAAGACACAAGTAACTACTAAAAAAAAAATCCCAACCAAACCACCACAGAACTTTGTGGAGGGGGAAAAAAAAACATTGAGGAATTCAGGGGGGAAAAAAAAAAAAGGAAAAAAAAAAAAGACATTTTAGACATGATCTCCAAACCAAATTTTCAAAGAAATTTCACAAACTTGGCACAAGACCCACAGATTGGCATCCTTGGTGCTTCCGACTGCATCTTAATACAGCAGCACTTCCCAGCACACAGGAATCGAGGATGAGGGAACAGCCAGTCCCCAGACAGGTTTGTGACTCCCCACAGCCTCGTGCCAAGGGCACAGACACAGAGCACTGTGGTGGGCACACTGTGCATCAGCAATACCATCAATACCTGCTGGCTGGTAATACTGGAGAAATGCCACTGGTAGGGGGGAAGATTCCAGCGCAGCCAATCACAATGCTTGTCTTCCTAGAGATGTAATACTGGAATTAGCAGACCACAGAATATCAACGCAGTGCTTGCAGAAAACACTTTTTGAAATGTTACCAGGAAAATCACAATTATTACACATACATTTAAGTTAACTTGATGTATATCACATGCATTTGGAGAAGATGTATGTGATATACATGACACTACAGAGATAGTGTATGCATTCAGTACTCTTATTATCTAACAAGAACTGCCAGCCAATTAGCTGCTAGTCTATTCTGCTGCCATGTTACCCATTTTCACATTTGTTTTAGTCCAATACAGAGCTACTTTTGGACTTCATTTTGCTGTACTTCCTCACAAGATCAATTTTTAATGCAAAAAGCTGTCACCTATAATGGCACAGGAGTACTCTGGCAAATCAAGGTGCTATTAAACCTGAATAAAGACAGCAGAACTTCATTCCACAGTCCACAGCTCAAAGACCCAGAGGTCCCAATTCTCGTCTATTGCCCACATTGAACAGCCCTCAAAAAAAACCATTTTGACTTCAACAGAAGATGATGTGCACTGTAATTGGTTCTGGATCTAAGGAATATTAAAACAACTGCCCTAGCTAGACTTGAAACTCCACTCCACTGCCCAAAGACAAACAGAAAATGTCTCATCATGTACCATGAGACAGCATTCTACAGAACAGTACTTAGCAAAAAGCAATACACAGAGGCAAAGTTTGCTTCAGCAATTTAGATTCAAGGTTCTGAGTCTAAAGCTTTTAATCCGGGATTTGCTTGGCTTAAAAAGAATGATTGTGGATGTAACGTTTTCATGAACATTTATCAGCAGCATGAGAAACTGAACACTTCCTAGAAACCATTAGACCTAGTCATATCAGTATTTTACACTCCAGAATTCTTATTTGTGTTCATGATTTATTAATTTATTTATACACATTTTCCAAAATATGTAGACCATAAGAGCAGTGATGCTTTTAGTTCCAGTCTTCTGGCTCCACCCAGTATGACCTGGTTTTTTCACTTCTAGAGAGCATGCAAACCGTTTTCTTTGTGCTTTCTCTGTACACAATTATTTCTGTGTCATAAATAGACACAAATAATGCACACAGAGAATATGAAGCAATTATCCCCTTCAGGAACTACCCCAAATCAAAAGTATCACACTAAGTGGTCTCTGCATTTGATACACTAGATTTCACTTTAGTATGTCACTTAACACACATTGCTACCTCTGCCACATGCCAAGAGAACATGAGCTCTATTTAAATCTAGAAACTTTGCACATAGGTGGTTGTCCCTGATTTTCAAAGGTGGATTTTACCCTTAATAGTAACAGAAAGATTGAAATTAAAAGACACAGTATAACTGCAGCAAATTTGTATTAACTTATCAAATATGAAAACAGAGGTTATTGTGGTGAAAAACAGGATCTGCTGAGGAAAAAGGCACGAGCTGCAATTCAAAGGTTAGAACATCAGAGTCATGTGAGTCAAACACCAAAACTGTCTGATTTTTTGGAGTTTTTGTGTGCATGTGGTTTTCTTAAACAAACATTTTTGTTTCTTTCTGTCTTGCATTTTCGGATTATGGGTTTTATAGAGCAGTAGAACACAGTTTTCAAGTATTTCTCTGTAACAGGAGTTCTTAAGGAGCATATTAAAAATAGCTCCCACACAAAACCAAACAAAATGCCCAAAATCCTCTCAAAATCACTCCTGCACATGGTACAGAAGTTGAAGAAAAGAAAACAAGCCCCTAACAAATACTCAGGAGCCACTGAAATAGAACTCATAGGTAGGTATTCACAGCCCAGTACATGACTGCCTTGCTTTCTTACGTGCCAAGGAATATCAGCACTGACACAAATATCAGTGTAAGCTGAGGGGTTTGCTGTGGGGTACACTGGCTGGGAGCAGCAAAGCAGCAGAGCTGCCTCCTCTGACCTTCCCAATTGCCTGTTGGCACAAGGAGTTAAAGCTGGCAGATGTACATATGCAAGAGGATGATAAACTGCAGCAGAACAGAGGAGAAACTTCGACCAGCTCCAGCTTTGCCTCACCAGTTTATACAACAGCACATTCCTTCTCAGGACAGCCTTTCTCACACAGCATGTTAACTATTGATGAAGTACTAAAACAAACCTATTCTCTCTGAGCAGCTCCACAGAACTGGTGTGACTGGAGAGATTCCTCCCTGGGTGCCCAGGCTGGACTCCCCTAAGCCATTTCTTGTCTCTAGGACAGCAGTGGCTGGAAGTGAAAATCATGGCCTGTAGCTCCTGTAACCCATTGGAGGGCAAAGTAGAAATGAAAATCTGACAGCACTACTCTGCAATCCTACAGTGCATTCAGAGCAGCAAAAATAAAATTCATAGAATTATCATAACTAGTTTTTAAACCTATGACATTATTTCAAAGTGAGGAAAGGTCTAAGTTCTATTCCTACTCCATCTATTTAATAAGCCTTATGACTTTCCAGGTATTAAAAGACTCATTTTAAATGGCAGAGAAAAAAATATTCAACAGTGAATCTTTGAAAAGAATACACAAGTCTCGTGTTAGGCTGTTCTGCAGGGAAAAAAAAGCAAAAAGTACATATATATTAAACACTTACTCCACAAATACTTGGTATTCTTTTAGGACAAAGAATACATCACAGTGCCGGATGGTAAAACTGTGCAACTGCCACCAGCCTTAGAAGTACAGTGTCACAGAACAGACAATATTTAACAGAGCAATTTGGCTCAGCTGCAAGTAACTTACTTCTCACTATAAATTAAACCAAACTGGTTTATAGGAGTAATAATGAGATCTCACTGATTTTGTTTCCACTTACTATAGTTAACTTTCAGAACAGTTGATTCTGTAGACCAGACATTATCAATGCACTGCCTCCTTTCCAGAAACTCTGAGCTAGAGAAGAAGCTGCAGGAGAAGGTAAGTCCTGAAGGACTGTGTGTGTCAATACCTGCCCTGCCTTGCTACAGGTGTCACTGCTGGGGCTTTTCCAGCCAGCCCTTCCATACTGGAACAGCAATCCTTTCACCCTTCCTGGCCAGAGGTGACCTGCAGTGATTAATGCAATTGGTAGTTCAGCAGCTACAGGAGAAGATGCAACATTAGCTGTAAAGTTTGTCTCCTCTTTGAGAATGGGGCTGCTGAGTCCATTGCAATCCGCCATATGTCATCGGATGTACATTCAGGAACGCTAATTCTTCGTTTTTCAGCGCCTATGAAACCAGAACAGCAGTTTCTGAGACATTAAAGGTCCGTCTGAGAGAGCTGCTAGAAATCTGCACTACCTGCAGCCCCCACAGCAGAGCACGCACAAAGCCAGGGTTCAGCCTCGTGACGACCCTCTCGAAGGGCAGTCTGAGTGAGTTCTGTACCCTGGGTCTTCCGCAGATCCCTTCTGCTAGGATTCTCTTCTACCTTTGAAATTTCAGTTCCTAAACTAAATACTAAATACCACCCTTCTCTATGAAAACAAGTCAAGTAATTGGTCATGCTGTTGCACCACAATGGACATTTTTTCGGCGAATGTAAGTCAATGTGCTCCGTAGTCACGCAGATTTACACCCACCCTGGATTCGGTATGACAATATGTTTGCTATAACAGTCCTTTTTTTTTGTCAGGTACTCTTAAAAACGTTATCTCACCTGAGATAATGCAAGAATTTGGATAGAAAACTGACACTACAGTTGGAGGTTCTAAAATGCAGTCTAAAATTCAGTTCAAGAACTGGTGAAGGGGTAGAATTTTCACTTCCATATGCCCCTTTAACATATAAAAATGCAGGAACTTTATCAGGGTTTAATGCAGTTTGAAAATATAATGAAAAGTACTATTTTTGAGCTAGTGCAAATAGACACTCTCCCTATTTCTTCCCATCTCAAATAATTTTATATAAGCATTTGCTCAACAGCAGCTAAATGTAGAGTTGTGAGAGCTTGAGGAGAATTTGGAAATATATGTAAAATTAAAGTCATTCAGTTGTAATGTTACTTCAAATATTCAAATGTTCAAAGACAGTAACACAGCAGCAGAAAATTAACTTTTTTAAAATTCATGTCTTTTCTAAGCTCAAATGGATTAGCAGCAGATTTGAGGTAATTAATTATAATTACAAGTTTCCTAGGGAAACACGGTATAATAGATTCATTAACTGAAACATTACATTTGTTCTGTGTTTGACTCTCAGATTATTTTAACACAATACAACATTTGTTGAAAGTTTTTTGGGCCAGACACCTTTACTTATGCTGAACAGTTTGCTCCCTCCATGAACAGCCCCAACTGCCTTCAAAGAAAACCCACTTGGGCCCTTAATTAGACATTTTCAGCCTACCAAGGTAAAATTCATTCCTTCTCTGACAAATTCTGTGGTCTCTATTGAACATGAGTCAGTGGGAGCTCTTCTCTGGGCAGGGCCATTGAATCTGGCCTCACAGTTACTTCCTGATACTCTCCTCACTCCTAACAAAAGATATACCAAATATCTAACTAAATAGCACATTCTACTGAAGAGTGAACAGTTGTGAAGTCATCTTAATAAAGGCCTCAATTATATTTTTAATTTTTCAACTACCTTCTGTTTGATGCTCTGGCTGAGCAGAGGAGGAGTTTACACCCTCATTTCATTATGAAGACATAAGTGCCCCTGAACTGCTTCTGAACTGAATAACTGGAGAACTCACTGCAGTCATTAGTATTAATTCCAGTACCCAGAGAATTCCACATAGCTTTTAATAAAGCTCCCCGTCCAAACCACGGCACTCACAGCATAGACAATGCCAGACCACCACAGCTGCCTCTTGGCACATGCAAAAGGTGCCCCTTTGATACCCTGGTATCGTGGCCCTCAGTTTGAAAGTCCAGGGAAACCAATGATGCCCTTGTCAAAGTAGCTGCAAAAAATGAGGGACTGGCTAATTAAAACAGGAAGGACTGTTTGGTTTATGGCCTTACGTGCTCTCGGGAAGTTCTGACGCAGAGAAGAGAAATTAAACAACCATTCATTCCGTCTCTATGCTTTGAGAGCCTTGCCCAGTAAGATTACAGATAGGACAGGGATAGGTGCAGCAGGGATTTCTACCAATTAAGCTTCCACACTCTGGGGGGGGGTTCAGGTGTTTTGTGAGCCCTGAGTTATTTTTGCACATCTCATGGGCCGCAGTGTCTCGCCACAAAAGGGCTGCATTAAGAGCCGTGTTACAGGCTTTGCTCAGAGCTCTCATGTGTTCCTGCAAGTCCAAACCTCTAAGAAGATTTCAGGGACAGAACTGAGAGTGCTTAGTTCTCTAATACTATCAAAAGGATGATAGGTGTGCTTTCACTTACCCAACCTTTACATTTCTGCAATCAAGAAGGAAAAAGAGAGATTACAAGGTTTAATTAACAACAGATACAACTAGATGATGCCAGATTTTGTTCCACTGCATACTTACTGTTTTCTCTTATATATGCCACCTGGCATGCCAAGAAGGCACAACTCGTGGTCTGTTAATATCCACAGCTAAACCAGAGCTATCACATTACTACCTTTCTAATGAAAGGCACAGTTTATGTCTGTTCTACATGGAAATAACCATAGTATTTTAGGTATTTCTATCATACAGTTGCTTCAGAAAACATAATTCAGGAAACAATGAACTCACTTTGAGACTGTATTTCACAGTATTATGAATACCCTACTTTGTAGATTGACAATTCAAAGTAGCACACACACAGAGGATTCAATAAAGGTAGTTTTCCTTTGGTAGTTCTACAAGTCCACCAGACCGCAGAAAGCTTATCAATTTATGTCTCCACAGACAGTATGATATATATTATACAAGTGTGGCACATATCTTGAGTACCTCAGCTTCTCTTTAGAGGACTAGGATCATGACGCAATCCAGATGCTACATCTTACTTTTCTCCCTGTGTAGAGCGAAGACCTGTGTTTGGCATAGCAACATCGTGGCTTAAGTTTTAAGCATATTTTGAACCTCAGGTGCTTTAGCAAAAAGGTAAACTTCATGCTACCATAAAAGCATAGTATTTTAAGCATGTGCTTACAGGAGTTTTTAGAACATGGTGTTGCAGGCAAGGCAATGTTCCCAATATGTTCCCAAAATGGGGAAGACTAACGAAAGAAAAAAGCAGAGCTGCTTTGGTGCAAAACTATGCAAGATGAGAATGTATCCTACAGAGAGACTAATGGAAGCAAAAGTTTACTGAGGATCATGAGACAGATTCAGATAGTTGCCTTGATTTCAAATTTCTGTGTGTGAAGAAGGTATGGAAACAGAGATTTGAAAGGGGAAAAAAAAAGGAAACAGAACAGACAAAGCCACCCTGCCTGAAACCATCACTTCTTTTAATCACAGCATACCATTTCAAAACACACGAAAGAATTCATGAATAAAGCCTTGATTTTAACCATTCATGCACATTAGCCAGTCATAATTTCCCCTTCTCAGAAAGGCATCCAAAGAAGAATCAGGAAAAAAAACTCAAAATAAAACAGAATGTGTCTAAAATTTCCATTTTTTTCCTACAAAATTTTCTGGTTTTATTTTACCCTTTTTTTAATGTTAATTGAAATGTTGAAAAGTAACTTGGTCTTTGTGCTCAACCTCAGAATGGTTTTCTGGTAAAAATAAGAGAGGACTATTCATTTCCTGTTTTCCATTATTTCACACAGGTTATAGAAACACAGGCATGCCTCGTTTTGCTTTCCTAAGGCCAGAGGGGAACCTGCAAATCTGCTGGGATTCATGTTTGTCCTACCGCCTGAAGAAAAAACCTTCTTCACTCAGTCTCAGCACAAAGCTGTTTTACTAAGTTGATACATAAAACTAGGCTTTCCTCCAGTTAAACAACAATAATTTGTTTTAGTTTGATAGGTCCTTCTAAATAATGGTGTCATCAGTAAACATCTGGCTCCTTCCTAGCAGATTAGGCCTCCAATGAGGAAAGTGTGTTTATAATTCTAATTTGAAACACAGCACATTAATATGCTGATTCTCATAATGTTTGCCTTAACCTGTTTGGAGAAATTATGACTACAAATATCTTGTACACAACACCTCTAAACTACCAGCTTGTACAAACAACACCCGAGCGCTGCAGCCTCCTACAGATGATTAGAACACTTCAGAGGCAATCATGATTAGCGCTTTGGCTTGGAGCCATATTTTACACATAAACAAAGCATCTGTTTCTGAGTTCCTGTCCCAGGCTAATAGCCCCACCTCCACTATTACTAATAAGCTCATTCAAGAGAGCCAGATGGCCGATCTGCAACAGCCCCGGCTTCTTCCCGAGCTGAGCAAAGCGGAGCCACGGAACCAGGGCTGGCTCCAAACCGCATTTCCCTGGGCCCTGGGAGCCAGTAAGGCAACACGTAAACTGGCTCCACAAAAGAAGAATACAAATGCTGGTCCCATCCATTATTTAGAGCTGGTGTGAGGCCAACATCTGCCCCTCCAGCAGATCCTTTCCTGTAGGTGCCATGGAGGGAGCAGAGCAGTGCAGTGCACTTGTGCAGGAGGGTGTGTTGCAATGCTCAGTCACCGTTCCTGGTGGGATGTTTTTGCAGCCTTGGCAAATCCCTGCCTGCAGCCAAGAGCACTGCTCGGCTGTCCTTGCTGTACAGTGCATGTACTTGACAATTGGGTGGTTTTACATATTTAATAAAAGTGTCATATTTAATTAGTACAACTGGGCTCTGAAAAGGATCTTGTGCTCCATAGCAGCAACTGAAGTGTTGAGAGCCAAACACAGCATCACTTGGCTGGTTCAGTTCTAAGATGTCTTTTTTTAAATGGTGATCCCAGTTCTCATTTAATCAGTTCAATTTCTAAGTAGATGAGAGTTAAGATGCTCCACAAGCCAAGGAGGTAATGCTGCAGGGAAACCCATAGTTGGCCTGGCCTGGGAAGACTCCTTATATTTTATTTCAAACAGAGAGGTCAGTCAGTCAGTCAGTGACAAGGAGATATGGCCATTTAGGTCACCTGCCCCATCAGACCACATGTATAAAGAGAACTTCATTTCCTCCCCTTTCACTATGATGCATAGGGTGCTTTGTTCCACTGTGCTGACAACTGAACTTGAGCAGAGCGTTTGTCTGCATGAACTATCAAAGACAATTCGCTGCACCAGAAGCAAATGAAGCTCCCTCTCAGAGCAGTAGCAGGTCACATCATCCCTGCAGAAGCAAGTAAGTTTTGCAGAGAACAAGTCCTTTCTGAGCAGCACGGCCACAGTGAGCATGCTTCTTGTGTGCTGCTATCCCGAAGCTACAGACAAAAATTCCTTTACTTGTGTCTCACGGGGATAGCAGCAGAGTTGCAAAGACATAAACCTCCCCAAACGCAGCTATCCTACCCCTCCCCTTCCCATCAGAGACAGAAAGATGAACCACCCTGTGAGGGGAAAAAACCCTCATGGAAATGTGCTGGAACAATTGAGGCCTGTCACTCCTCTTCATTAAAGGCAGGTTCCACAGTAGTTATTGAAGCTCTCTGGGATCTCTTGGGATAAAAGCCAGAATAAAAATGTATCAAGTATTGTTCTTCAAATCGTTTCCCCATGCTGCCAGTCTTGTGAGTTATGCACACAGTGCATTCCTTGATTTTAAAGGAAAGCCCTGAAGAAGTCACATTTCACTGCCCAGGTCCAGTGTGATCCTGACTCCTGACTGTCCACAGGGGCAGTTGAGAACTCAGCCTGACTTGCCTCCAGAGCACAAAGGATTTAGTGAGAGGTGCATACCCACCATTGTCCTGCTACTTGCAAGGATTTCAGCTGTTTTCCCTTGAAGCAATTATTTCCGTGCAGGTAAGCAGGAGTATGAGACTTGAATATAAAAAAAATCTCTTTCTGCATGTCTAGAAATGTAAGAATTCACTACCTTGTGCATAAGGAAAGACTGACAAGTATGTTCCAGGTCTTCTCTCTTCATATTTTGACTTGCACAACACCAGTCATTTTGCAGGGGAAAAAAGAGAGGGGGGTTTGTTTTTCCCATGGAGGGGTAGAAAGAAGGAGCTAAGTAGAAAAGGGCAGAGGGGAGAAGTGATCAGAAGCAAAACTTAACCCCTTGTTTCAAGGGGAAAAGCAGCTACACAGTTCTTGTGAACTTCATATGGTTAACAAAATGATACCAAGCACTGTCTACACCAGAGACTTGCATTCTCTTGCAGCCTTTACCAAATGAAGGTATTTGGAATAAATACTTGGGATTAATTCTACCCTCTGAGAAAGTTGGTTTTACAGGGCAAATGGGAATGAAGTTTTAATCCAACAAGACATCACGTGTCCAGAGCAGCCCCTTTCAAGACACTTACGGAATTACCAAAGTCTTTAGAGCAACTCACATCTGCAAGCCCAGCCTGGTCTGCTACTTACAGCGAAAAGGCAAAAAAGAGCCCTTTGTCATTTCAATAGACTATGAAATTCTCTGTATCACTGCTGGACAATTTCACTGTGAGAAAGACACTTCCCTCCTCTGCCACAGCACCCTTCTACCAAAGAGAATTCCCTCATGGTGCCACTCAGGCTTTGCTTCCCCTAACACTGATCAGAAGATCTTATCAATTTTATCACAGCATAGGGATTTTCAATCTAATGAGAAATCTCAATGTGGTGCCATTTTTCAGAGAAGCCTTCAAACGCTCTTTCCACTATTAATCTATTTGAATAAGCACACCACACATATCATGGAACAGTGTGAAACGTGCACTGTTACTGCTTTTTAGCTGAAGACTTGAGATCTCTGTGCTTATTACTCTCCACCAAATGGTAATGCACAATTTATTTAATGTCTACTTTTGTGTGTGCTGAATTAGCTCACAAGGCTGCTGAGTGTCCCTTGTGAGCAAGAGCTCCATTTGCACATGTCAAGCATCCTAGTCTATTTAGTCCTATCCCAACTGCTTAATGTCTGAAACAGAAGCATCCACTGCATTCTGCTTGATCTAAACAGATAATTTAATACCCTTGGACAAAAGGGACCTGGTGTTTTGGTAAGTTCCCATGGGTCTAACTATCACAAAGAAGGGATTGTTGAATACACACACACACACACACACACAAAGCGAGATAGGAGGCAGGCGGTCTGATCTTTATGACCCACTGATTATTTTATCAGTAAGTAGGAGCATAAATCTAACTTCTGACCTAAGAAAATACTATTTTACCTCCCTTTACTCTATATTTTATCTTTTATAGCCAATAAACCATTACACATTACAGAAGGTTATGTTCTCACCAGTATTTTCAGTAAATGACAATAAATTCCTAGCAGAGGTATCAGCAGCAGCCACCCTGGCAGCGTTGGACACTTCCTGCACTCCACTCTGAATGCACCAGCACCACTAATACCAGCAAGGCCCATCTGGAAAATCTGACACTAAATTTGAATCAGCCTAATGACCCTCTTAATGATTTAATGACAAATCTATATACTAATACAAAGCCGAGCTCTTTTCCAATGATCTGTAGTAAATACCATGGAAAGTAAAGTTCCTTCCTTTGCCTTGCCTTTTCAAATACCCCTAAGTACCAAAATCAGTATCAGCCTTCCTAACTGATCTTCCTGAGCTTCAGATCAAGGCTCTAGCCTTGTTCTCATTTTTTATTCCACATGAATTAAAAGAGGAAAATTAAAAGAATTGTAGGGGGGGGGTGGGGTGGGGGTTGGCGGAGAAAATTAAAAAGAAAAAAAAGAAGAGAGATGAAGGTACTTCAGAAGGATCAGGAAGGGAGCAGACTACACCTTTAATCTGGCTCTCAAAGCCAAGTACTCCAGTTACCTGGGCTGTACGTGCATGAAAGACAGGTAGATTGGCAGACAGGTCTGAAAAACTGTGTGCATTTTATGGTCCATTGATTTGGGAGAGAGTGGCAGAGGATGCAGCTGTTTGGAAACAGGAACAGAACAAACCCACTCAGAACCACCAGTGACAGCAAAAAACTTCCCAAAATCTGAGGAGAGGACGAAGGGCACTGGCAGGACAGACAGAACAGTTCTATCACAACACAAGCTTTGCCCAAATATTTCAGTCTAAAGGTTGCACTCACACACCAGCTGTTCCAGTTACCCCACGAAGCACTGTGTGCTGAACCGCGCATTCTCATCTTGGGTGCCTGGCCCCAAGTTTTCAGAGCTCACTCTTGTCCCAGTGCAATGTAAGACCAAGACCCGCAGCTTGGACAGCTGGGAAAGTACTTGTCCACCTGGGAAAATAAGCTCAGATACACAGGCTATGAAAATTGGATCAAAGCTTCAAAACACATTTCCCAGGCAGCATTTGAGCTGAAACATAATCATTAATGTTAATCAGTCCTGAAGAACTGAACTTGGGAACTGAAAACACTTAATGAAAACAGCTCATCAACTGCAGTAGTAGGTTTGCTGTATCAGGAATTACTTGTGACTATTTTTTTTTTATTATTATTTTTAGTTTAAAAAGAAGAAATTAATTTCTAATTTAAAAGGGAAACTGAGATAAAGTGAATGACTTGGATAATGTCATATGCAATAGATGAAGAACAAAAGGGGAACTGCAATTAGATAATTCTGTCCCACATAGTGTTTCCTTTTCTCTTCTCTCAGTGAGTCCAAACTGCTGCCAGACTAATTAAACAGAGAACACCTTGATAAGACTGTTTTAAACATGCACTCATGCCTACACTGGGAAAATGAAGAAGATGTTAACTGGGATCTTGTCGGGGAGGAGAAGAGGACAGCTATACTTACAAAACACATAAACTACTCTATTGACCCTAAATCAAGAACATTTTCACAACACAATTCATGTCCATTTATAGTTTGTGACAACTTCTTTCAGCTCTAATTTTTTCTAAAACATTGAGATTTTCCAGTGGCATAGGAGTATGGGATGACAAGGATTAAGCTGAGAGACAAAATCTGGGATCAAACAGCCAGAGAGCCTGCAAGCCCAGTGTCTGCCCTGGCTAAGAGAACTCTGAACAAGGTCGGGGGAGCACTTCAGACCCTGGTAAATTCTGATCCTATCCTAGGGGGCAGTCATACGGAGTGAGGCACACACACTGACAGGTGGTACACACCTAATCCCCACTGCTAAAAATGACAGGTGTAGATCCTCAAGCACATTGGAGTGCTCTGTACTGAACGCTGAAGGCACAGACCTGAACTCAGAGATGACTCAAGCTGAGCATTTCACTTCCCTGCACAGCTCAGAGAGGCTCCTACGGCTTAACACACACCTCACACAAGGATCGCGGTGTTACTTTCCCATCTCATGTGTTTCATTCAGTAAATTGCACACCACATTCTCTTCTTTCTTTCCAATATTTAATCAGGGGAAATCAATCTGTATATGTGAATTATCTGCTACTTATGCAACTTCTTGTCCTTCTAAAACACAGTTCTTACATGCAGAACCTAGAGAGGTATCTCTGCAGCTGATTTATCTGAGGTCATGATGTTTTCCGAGTTATGACCTGCACTAAACCAAAATGCTTGCCACAAAATTCCTTAAAACAAGAGGGAGGAAAGCAGACTGCAACTTTATTTCCTTTGTTCTGTTTGACTGAGTCTGAGCTCGACTCATGCACACATGGAGCCTGAATTTTTTTGTCAGTTCACCAGTTACCTTGCTGAAGTTCATTCTTTTCAGCCTTTCAGCTCCTACCCTGTTCCAGCTACTTGTTTCAGAATGCTGCATTAGCATCATCACCAGTTACAGATACAGCAGTTTATTTCTGAAATGACTGCACATCTGATTTCTCTCCACAATCCTCTCTCTTTTTCTATGGCAAGAAATGGTGGAGGGAGGAAATAACTGAAAAAGTAAATCCCACCCTATTAGTCTTTTTTTTTATTTTCTCCTACAGAGCACACACAAACTAGTGCCGCTCATACCCAGGCAGGTTTTGAACTGACAGGCTATCCCAGTTTTCTCAAAGTAAAATAAAAGAGACCAAGACAAAAGAGTAACAGAAAAAAGGGGGAAATTGTCCCATTTGCCCACATCAAACATGCAGCATGTGAGAGCTGAATGCAATCAGGAAACAAAAAGGAGTTGCTTCGGTAAGATTTTCTCTACTAAAGGAAAAAAACAAAACCAGGGCAAAAAAGCTTGCCATTGTCCCAGATGTAATTACAACTTACATCAGCCTCTTTTCACCTTGATTTACCCCAAAGACATACTAAATAAGATCCTTTAACGCAAAGGGTTTTAAAACAAACTGTTAAAACCTCGAAATGCTGAGCGCATTTGCAATAAAACGAATTTCCACGAGACCAGGAAAAGTCCTCCTATAGTTCTTCATTTGCAATAATGGCATTCTGATGTGGTCACCGTCCAGACCCACCACACCTGTTTCCTGCCCACAGGGAAGAACCTTCCTACAGGGAGGAAGAAAATTCAGAGCTAAGAGTTCACAGGAAAACCTAAAATACACCTAAAGAGCTCCTAGCACTTACTTTTTTATTATTATTTTCTTTAATGAGGAGGTAAAAATAAAATTTAAATCCCCTGTTATTAACGTATTTATTATACAATGTCAACTGTTGCTTTACTGATGTATTTGAGCCCATAGTTGTTAATATATTTGTAGTAAGTGAACTGCCATACCTTCTCACAAACCAAATGTAATTTACTATATATTCATAGAAAGCTATAAAGTAATAGTCATTTACTATTTTTGACAAAGTATTTAAAAATATTTTCCAAAAATATATACCCATCTTTAGTGCTCCATAAACCTAAAATACTTTAGCTTTTGTTGCATTTATTTTAAAATCAAATAGTATTAAAGCTACTTTAAACAAACTTTTATCTTTCATGGAACATAATTGCAAAACATAGAATAAATTAGATTTTTAATAAACCGACTATTTTGAATCAGATAATTAATCCTGATTTCTATGCATAAGTGATAAAATAGATTCAGTGAGTATTCTCTCAATAATAATAATTAATAATAATACTAAAAGCAGATTTTCAGGTAAGTTCTGTGTGTGCTTAGAAATAGCCTTCACAAGTCTTAAGGCTTATTTTCACGTTACAAGTAAACCATTACTTGAAAATAAGTAAGTATAAAACAGCCAGATAAGGACACTTGGCAGAGGAGAGAAGAATATTGGCCACATTACTGAGGAGCTGTTCAATCAGGAACCACAAGGAACACAGTCTGTGTTCCAGTCGCCCTTCTTAAATAGCTGGATACAGTGTTGGGGGGGGTTTGGGTGTGTTCAGCATTTAGAAGGACCTTAAGTAAGCCATACTAAAAATAAGTTTAATAAATATCTTCCTTTATTGACACTAAAAATGCATAAGGTGAACATAAACAGAGTCACCTCACATAACAAACAAATTACTCCTGTATTAAAATTTTAAAAATATTGCCTGTTGTGAACACATCAGTCACAGTGAGAATATACATGAATAAATAGAAATATCTCCTTTTAAAAAGCTACTTTACTGGCACATATGTTTTATTATTAGCAAAGACAGTGAAAATGCTAGCAATTAAATACTGAAGTGCTGTTATGGATATAGCAAAAGATATGGTGACATTAATTTTCTACAGAGAAAATAACAACGTGTACCTGTTTTAAATCAGGAAGCCCAGAGAATTTCAAGATCAAAACCACTTCCTGTTAAAGAAAAGAGAGAAAAATCCTTTATTAATCCACTCTTTGTAGGATTAATTTTCTTTGTGGAAAACCTTTCTGTTTTGGAAGTTCACAACACGACTAGAATGTACAGAATCCTTTAGTTTGCCTACGCCTAAAGAGAGCAATTATAAAAATCGGTGAAGTGTTTCGGAGCAGATGGCGAGTTTTGGGTAGCGGAAAAAAATAGCGGGAGATGAAACTGAATCTTTGACGTGAAGGTTTGGAGTCGGGGAATGTCAATGTTTGGAGAGAGCGCGGGGTTCGAGCCGGGGCCGCTCCGGCCGCAGCCAAACCTGGAGCTCCCTCTCGTGCGCGGCCGGCAACGCTGCAAGGGATGGACCCAGCACCGAACCGGGACTGACCCAGCACCGAACCGGGACTGACCCTGCACCGAACCGGGACTGACCCTGCACCGAACCGGATCGGACCCTGCACCGAACCGGGACTGACCCTGCACCGAACCGGATCGGACCCCGCACCGAACCGGGACTGATCCAGCACCGAACCGGGACTGACCCAGCACCGAACCGGGACTGACCCAGCACCGCACCGGATCGGACCCCGCACCGCACCGAGACTGAACCCGCACCGCGCCGGATCGGACCCAGCACCGTACTGGGATGGACCCAGCACCGCACCGGATCGGACCCAGCACCGCTGCACCGGGACTGACCCAGCACCGCACCGGATCGGACCCAGCACCGCACCGGGACTGACCCAGCACCGCACCGGATCGGACCCAGCACCGCTGCACCGGGATGGACCTCACACCGCACCGGGACTGACCCAGCACCGCACCGGGATGGACCCAGCACCGCACCGGGACTGACACAGCACGGAACCGGATCGGACCCAGCACCGCACCGGGATATTTTTAACAGCGAGGATTTAAAGCTTCCACCTTGCAAGGAACCTTTTCTTTCACCAGAATGTAACTGTTGGCTTCAGTTTTGACTGAACTACAATTGAAACTAATTAAACCAATCCAAATCTGTTCCTCACTTGTAAACACCTTGCATGGCTCTTAGCCAGGTACAGCACTAACAGACTGCTTGTTTTCCTAAGATGTTTAGATGCTGTGCAAATGGAGTTAGAAATGGCAGAAATAAGGATTTTTGCACCAAGGAAGTGGCATGGCCTAGTACAGGCCTGACAGCTATTCCACAGTTCAAGCATTTAGTGATGTTATGTTAATTAGCCTGTTTAGATTCTGTCTTAGGTGAGTTCCCACCAAATATGAGCAAGGGAATTCTGTAAGAAGCAGTAAAAGTCACCCTTATGCACTGGACAGGAAAGCACACCAAGAAGGAAACCAGCTTGCCCTGCTGGGAACATCACCACTTTCTGAGTAAGTTCAGTTCTTTAGCTCTCTATTCCAGTGTCTGCTTTCAACAGTAGGTCTGGTAAGAATCTCGTACGCACCCAGTTAAATCCTGTTGCTGCTACTCCTTGGGTAATTTGGGATAGTTAAAGAAACATTGCCACTGAAGTGTAAAACTGTTAGTTGTTGCGTTATTGGAATAGGAACACCAAAAAGCAAACACAAGAACCCGAACTGAGATCTGACCTGAAAAAAAATTGAAATCAGTTTCTTCACACTGTCTTGGGATGGCAAAGATGGGGAGAAGCACATTTTAATTTTTTTTTTTCCAAAGGTAAATATGTCTTATGTAGAGTAATGGTCTAAATTACATTATCAGCAACTGAAAGTTCGATTATTTTTTTAATTTGCCAGGTGGGGATTTACTAATAAAATGTTGCAACACTGTCAAAACACCATTCTTCAAAGTATTCCTGCCTTTCAAAGTCTTGGAGACCTGACTTTTGCAAAACACCTCAGTGGACAGGGACCTCCCTTGCTTATTAGCAAGCCTGCAACCTAATGACAGGATCAACACCAGGGCTTACGAATTTGTTCCTATCTGGAACATCAGTAGTTAAAAAAAAAAAAAAAAAGGAAAAAAAATCAACAATGCCAAAAGACAACTGGAATTTCTAGAAAGCTTCTAGATCTCACAGGAGACGAGTTTGCTTTCCAGTCTGCAGCCAGCAGAGATGTTCGTGGCTGGTTGGTTTCCTGGCCGGCCACGGTGACCGCCCTGAGCAGCCAGGCTGGGCTTGCCGGCCATCCACAGCTCCCTGTTCTCTCCCCACACTGCAGGAGGGTTTGCCGTCTGATTTCTGTTGTAGGGTCACATTTGGGCAAGCAACATTTATAGGGATGACTTACCTAATTAGATTCGAAGAGCGATTTGCTATCTCAGCAATAGTTTTTAAATGTACGTGTCTAGACAGAGAGGCATTTTGTAAACAGGTGTGAATGACACTGCCCCATCAGGCGTTAAATTGGAGCTGCTCCTGAAAAATTGTATCGTTTGTGCATTTAAGTTACCAATATTTTATCAGCTGCAGTATTTTTACACCAGATATTTCTTGAGGTCTACAGCCAATGATGCTTAAGCAAGATCTCTCACCCTTTTATAGTGGCACGAAACAGCCTACTGTGTGCTTCTCTTACCCTGCCTGAAAGGCCGACTGAAAAGGTCTCAAAATTACCTGTGAGGGGAACATCGGCCTCTGAAACAGGGCTACAAACCAGGTAACGACTGGGGAGAAGCAGCTCAGACCTGCAGGCAGTTCTGCGTTTCCTGGAGAAGGAGGAAATCATTTTACCTCATGACAGCGCCGTGGTGTTCGTGTCGCCGCTGTGCTGGGATGCAGCTACCCGAGCGCACAGGGAGCGCCGGGATGGCCCTGGCACCGGGATGGCCCCTCCTTTAGCATGGCCCTGGCACCGGGATGTCCCTTTCTCAGGGATGCCCCTCACACCGGCCCGGCTGCTCCCTCGCTCCCCGTGCGAGGGGATCGCGCTCCCTTCCCGGCTGGGGACAAGGCTCCGCTGCTCACACCTTCCCGCAGCACCGGGGCAGCTTGCGCAGGGCGCTGGGTGAGCTCCAGCAGGACAAGGACAGAGCGCTGTGCCCGGTGCGCGGCCCCGGCTCCTGCTCGGGCACCACCCCGGGGCCCCGGCCCTGCCCCCGACCCACTCCCACCCTCCCCCCAGCGCCCACACCCCGGTCCTCTCCGGGCGGAGCCCCCCAGCCCCACGCCCGCTGCGGGGAGCAGTCCCGGTGCAGACTTTGGAGAAGGATTCAAACTGCCTGCCCATCGGGCACAGTGTTTAAATGTCGAGGAATTCAAACGTGCTTGCCCCTCAGGTTTCAGTGGCACTTTTTGGGGAGAAAAATAATCACAGCAGAGGTGAGGTTGGAAGGGACCTGTGGAGATGCTCCCATCCAGGGTCACCCGAAGCAAGTGACACAGGAGCGTGTCCAGATGGGTTGGAATGTCTCCAGCCAGGGAGACTCCACACCCTGCCCAGGCAGCTGTTCCAGGCTCTGCCACCCTCAGTGTAACGAAGGTCTTTCTCATATTCAGGTGGAATTTGTGTTTTAGTTTACGGGCATTGCTCCCTGTCCTGTCCCTGGGCACCACTGGAAAGAGTCTGGGACCATCCTCTGATACCCCTTGGAGATATTCACGTGCACTGATGAGGTCCCCTCTTAGTCTTTGCTCCAGACTAACCAGGCTCAGCACCCTCAGTCTCTCCTCATAAGAGCTGCTCCAGATCCCTCAGAATCCTTGTGCTGAGAAACTGAATCATGAAATAGATGAAGGGCTTGAGGGAAGAAGATAAGGTTTCAGCCAGAAGTAGTGAACCCTAAGAGGAAAAAACTGATGAAGAAAACGGATGGCGAAGGATAAATACTTATCAATTGTTCACACAGTTTTCAAATGAAGGTCTGAAAGACCCACATTCTTAAAGTAAAACTTCATTTTTAATAATGTTTTATTAGAAACATGGCACAGAGAGGCAGGGCCTTTCACAAGCACGCGTAACCTCGTTTCTCTCTGGAAGGTTAGTTCGTGGCTGTGCAGCGTTAGCACCTTTGGCAGAGCTGCTGCTTGGGAGGGGCACGCACAGAGCAGGAAAGCACAACGTGGTGGGGCTCTGGCAGGGTCAGGGCAAGCCAAGGCGAGCTAGGCAACTCGGGTTTATCTAGGGTTACAGGAAAAGGGGAAAAGGCATGTCTCTGGATTTGGCTTCTTCCATCACAGTTTTCAGTCCTCTCCACCGCACAGGTTCAGCAGTGCCCTCTGGTAATCCCCTTTTGTGTCTTGCTGTAAAGCAAGGGAAAAAACCACAAAATACATATGAGGAACAGTCACAAAATATGATAGTGTATGCATTATATTCCAAACCTGTGGGACAGTCTATGATTCACAGCTGAAGCCCTGTCAGCCTGGAGGGACTATCTAGACTGAGTTTTACTTATGCGTGAACTGAAATTATTCATCATTCTTGCAATACAAATGCAAGGCCAAGAATGGAAATTTGGGTATGAAAAAAGAGTAACACAATGAAGGGAAGCTGAAGGACTCAATTCTGTTCCTTGTCACTGATCACTGCAAAAATCATACATCAAGGTCACTACTTTAAAAATTTGTTTATAATCTCCAACTGACATCCTGAGGAAAAGCTTCTGGCTTGATATTTTTCTTAAAGGTTTCTTCAACTTCTTCTACACAAGGAAGAATGTATCATATGCTGTTGTCAGGGTGGGCAGAAGACTAATTTTTAAACAGGTGCACAAGCTCTTTACGGGTGCACCAAGTTAAATAAAACCTAGCACCTACAGCCCCTGTCCACTCACAGAAATGGACAAAAGTCACTCTAGCTAAAAAGCCTACTCCTTGGGCACTGAAATGAAAGGGAGCAGCAATGCTCTATTTTTCTTCACTAATCACAGTGGAATTCTGTTTTTTATTTTCTTTTGATCTGAGGATAGGGAGAGATGAGCAGAATATTCCTTCAGAACACATCAGCGATTGCACAAAGCCTGCATATACTGTCAGGTGGCTGCCAGGAATTGTACCAGCTGCAGACTGTGAAGTTAAAAGTGGGTTTTTCAATAGTGCATGGATTATATTCTCACTGCAGCCCCTAAAACACCTCCCCTGAATTCTAGTGGTACAATGAATCCAATGAAGACAGCTGCAAAAGTCCATGATATAAAAGAAAGCTGAAAAACTTGCCTGGATGAAATAATAGAGAGATTTTCCGTATTTCCTCTTGAATTCACTCTTAATTTTCAGCATGTCAACCTCGCAGCGGGAGACCATGATCCTGATGAGCACCTTGTCACGGGTTCCCTTGCCCTACAAGCACATACACCTTGAGAACTGCAATAGCTGAAATGCATAAAGAGCCACTGTATCTAATGCTAAGACAGCAAACTACAGGCAACCAAGATGCACAAATAAAGGTTATAATGAATTAAATCTTCTAACTAAGGTCATTATGTTGATCCAGGAGTTTGAGCATGAATATAGCTTTCTCATCAGCAGTGGCTGACCAACTTACAGTCAAAAGCCTAGCTTAGGCTGCAAGCAGCAGCTTTGGTTCACCAGGAGGTCTTCCTGGTTTTGCCTGATGCCTGTCACCAGGCATTTCTCTTTCATCCCTTTTCTAGGGAAAATGTTTTGAGGTCAATTTAATGTCTTACTTTGGCACTTCAATAAACAGCTTTTTCTGCTATCAGCTCCTGGTTACTTGCAAAAGATGTGTCTAACTTTGTTAAATATAATCAACTGATCTAATACTGGTCATTATTATGAGCTCCTTCCCTGTATTTCCCTGTACCAGATGAATCTGAATAGAAGATCCAGATTCATAACTGTTAAAGAATGCTTTTAAACAATATTGTGTTAATTTATTCACATAACAGTCATACATCATATGAATGAAAGTACCTAGGGAATCAAAATTCAACAAAACAATTACAAAGAAAATAGTAGAAAGCAAGCACAGTCTTCCCTACCTTCATGGAATCATACAGTCTGTCTGCAAAGTACAGCTGCTTGTTCTGGATGCACTGGACTGAAGGGAGAGACAAGAATAGTTAAATACCCTGCCCATACACAGAATGGAACCATTTTTAAAGATATGATAAGTTAGTCAAAATAAGGTTTTCAGCAGAAGTTCCTCCAAAAGAGGAAATGAAGAAATTATTTTTACATGAATTGTTCCTTAGAAGTTGTTTGGCTTAGCCTGTGACTGAACCACAATTGCTTACATTCTGAGAAGGTGTTTCCCTCCATGACTGGTATCCTTTCAGAATGCTAAGCCTCCTCCACATGCTCCACAATTCCTTCTTCACTCCTCTAAGCAATGTCTCTTCTGGAAACACTCCTTGCATGCTGATACGTAGCAAGCCTCTCTCTCAAGGCTGAGCTCTGTTTATACTCCATTTGCATCACAGAGCTCCCCGTTCACCCTTAGTCTGAAATGGATTTTCCTCTTAGGGAACTCCCTCTCAGACCTGGTGACATCCCTGTCACCTTCATCCCATGGCATGGTGCCAGCCTTACACCCTCCTCCCCATTTCAGAGAATTCAGTGTCAAACCAGCTCCTCCACAGCCCCTGTGATCCCCTGCTGCCAGCCTGTCTTCTCCTCTCACACACGCTCTGTTCTTTCTCCAGCCCATGCTGATACTGAATACTGTTCAGCTAGAGTTTGCTTGGGGAAACAAACATTAAGCCTTTGTACCAAACAAAAGTAGAACTAACAGCAGATCACAGCACACATGAAGATATTGTAATCTAGAAAGCAGAGTTTATATTTTGCAAAATCAGCTACTTCTCAATACCTGCAACATCCTAAAACACACTAGTGGATCCAACAACAGCAGCACATGCAGCTTATTTCTCATCCAGCAGGGTGCAGCTGGGCCCTATCCTTATCATGATACACTGCAAGAGCATGGAAAGGATCCTATAAACTATAAACAGTCTTTACTTTAGGGTAACTCACCAAGATTAAGAAAGGCATTCTCCAGATCTCCCTTGACCTCCTTCTTGATGCTCTCCAGCATATCATATGGGCTGTAGCTCTTGTACCTGTCAAACACTAGCACAGGGAAGAAAATAGGTGAAACTAAAACCAGACCAAGAACTGGCAGAAATAACCACCAGAAGCAAGAACACAGAGACAGCAATGCAGAGACGTGGGATTAAAAAATATCTATCCAAGTCCTTCTGAGAACCCCACCTTGAACACAGCCCCTGTTTGTCAGCTAACAATAAAGGTCCCATGACATTGCCTGTTTCTTCTCCTTGAACACCTCCATAATCTGGGAAAATACCACCTTAATCCTGTACTAGTACTTTTTGAGACAGGCCCTGAAGAGTCTTCCACCAATAGCTTTTCCCATGTGCTGCTTAAAGCAGTATCAGAGCTGCTTTTGAGAGTGTTCACTGTCAGATCTAAACACATGATGTGGCTAAGCTCCCCTGGCACAGAGGGAAGAGCTAAAGGACTTCTCAAGGTCTCCTGCAACCATGTTTTCTAGATTGGTAATGCTTTTGTTTTCAGTATCTGACATATAATTGAGCATTGTTACACCTGTGTAAAATAGAGCTGTACACATATTCAAAATATGAGATCAACACATGCATAGAAATAACTACATTTTTTTGGAAAAAAAATTAACATCTTGGACATTAATTAAGTTTTATGACACCTCCTATGTTTTATGAGTGCTTTTCATACTCTTTTCAATCATATCTGGGACTAAATAGTTCCCATTTTGTTGGAACACTCTCTTACAGGAAAAAAATAATAAACATGTCTCTTGAATAGTACCTTTCTGCAGGTGGGGGACACTTCTTTCAGTCATAATGTTGATCCACTTGGGCACATCAGTTCCCTTCCTCTTCACACCAGCATCATAAAGGTCCTGGGGTTAGAATGAACAGCAAAATCATGAAAATCAGGAGTTACTCAAGAAGCCATTGCAGATGTAAATAATTTCCTTATTGGAAAAACAAGCCCTATGAAACCTTGTCTGTGGGAGAAACAAGCAGTTGGGCAGGTCACCAGGACAACATCTATGGATCTAATCTGAAACCAAGACTAACTAGTTGGTATTTACCTCTGTCTAAAGTTTGACTCTGTATTTAGCTCTGTTTCCCTCAGAACTGCTCTTGACAGACACAGAATAATAAACAAGCACTAGAAGCCACTAAGTTCATTGCAATGTCCATGTGTCCTTTTGTTAAAGGCTCTCTCATTCCCCGTGTGCCTGAAGGAAACACCAGAGCTTCTGCACAGTCCTGGTGGGTAGGTAGCCTGTGGACACTGGTACCTGAAGGGATCAGGATTGCAGGTGGCAGGTGCACTGATGCCGTGCAAACACTGTTCTGCAAGACAATCTGAACCACACACACCACACAGTGCTCTCCACTGCCACAGCATTTGCACACTGAATGTCCCTCCCCCCCCCAAAACATGAGCAACTGGAGGTGTTTAATGCACTTACCCTGGCGTCTTGGTCAATGAGCTCATAGTCGATCACAGAGGTGTCCTCACACCTTTTGCCCTTCAGACAAGGACAGCAGCGTTAAGCAGAGGTTTCAGAGAAGCTGAGCAGTTTGCTATGTGCATATTCCTTTCTTTTTGACTTTTTAAATCAGATTTGTTAAAGGAGTTACTGTAAGCTCCATTCCCACCAGGAAGCTGCAGCTGTCAATGCTGCATTTCTGTCAAAATACTTTGCCCTTCAACATTTGAACATTTTTCCCTAAAAGTTGTGAAAACAGAGGGAAATTTAAAAGTGAATCAGAAACCCAATTGTTTTACTGGCAGCCATCAGGCAATTACAAAGAGCAGGCACACCAGGAAAAGTGGAAAAACACAAAGAGACCTACCTTGGCCAGGGCAACCATGAGCTTACGGAAGTCACCGGATGTGTCTGACACAATGTCCTTTTCCAGCTCTGTCTTGTACACTAGAAAACACACAATGCTTTTCAAGTAAATGGTGTCCTACAAATACACCTTAACAAAGAAGACAGCTGCTAATTACTGTGTTTATGCACATAAACAAACAGCTACCACCTAAGTGACACGTGGAAGATGATGCAAAGAACGCAAGCTTGGTTACATCAAACCCAACACTGCCACCAGCCAGGAAAAGAGATCAGGAAAACCTGAGACTACTAAAAGGAAGGGAATATTGTTTTAAGCTCAGTGTCCTGCTGGATCATTCTTAGCTCCCAATTAATGTTTGCTTGTTTGATAAACATAGTTGTCAGGCCTTCTCATCTCATGGGTTTATGACTGGGCAACTGCAATGAAAAGTTGACTGCAAGAGACAAAAGTCTTTGTGATAAATCAAAGGCAGGCTCTTTGTGGTTCTTGTCTGGTGTCTAAACATCTTCATTGCTTTCCAAGTGGTCATCCTTTATACTGATACAAAATTACAGTCTTTTTTTTCCCCCAACAGCAGCCTAATGTACAGCAGCAACACTCTCTGTGCCAATACATGTTATTTCTCTTGATACTGGCCCTTATGACTCCACTGGCTGTGCCTGTCCTTGTGGCTTCAGCACCTCAGCAGCACTGCCTGACAGCTGCTGTGCTTTAGCCACGTTTCAGGCTCTTTGTGGTGCAGCTCAGCTGGAAGCTCAGGCAAACAGCAGGACAGCTGCACTCCTGAATAAACCCAACAGGAATGCCCATGTGAAAATACAAGGGATATATCAGGACAAGTAATGTTACTGAGGATGGATCTTGGATCACTCATGTCTACTTATAAGCAACCATGAATTTGAGCTTCAACCAGATAATATACTTTAGAGAAGTTGAAAAAGAGAATATATGCTTTTATGAAGCTTTATTTCAAATCTTTTCTGGCAAATCTGCCCAACAAAGCTTACAAGCATGCTTCAGTAGATTTCAGATTCACCTATTTATTACAGAAGTCATCCTAGAATACATAAATCCAACATCATTATTTCTGTCACTATGCATAGAATGCAGGTAGCTTATAAAAACACTCACCTAGACAACTTGCATGAGTGGTAAATATTCTGTAATGTGTTTGCTACCAAGCAACAAGATGTAACTATACAAAACACACACAAATACCCAGGACACCAGTACAACAGGGTAACTTATGTCCAACTGCCAGAGGCTCAGAGCAGATTTGGGTAAGCTTTCTAATAATGAACCACTGGCAGGAACTCACCCAAGTAACTTAGTGCAAAAACATAGTACATGGACACTTTCAAAGTGAACTTACTTTCCCTGTAGACTCTGTTAATCTCACAAAGCTCCTGATTTGTTCGTGAGCAGATGATTTCAATGAGTGTGTCTTCATCAGTTCCCAGGCCCTGCAACACATCCAAGGTCCAGTCAGGAGCCAGAAATGAACAGACATGCTTACATGGTTTAAAAATATTTTACAGACATCCTCTCTCCCACTCTAATAATTTCACAGCCATTCAGGGATATTTTCTGCCAGCTGCTCCTGAGAAACAGTAGATGGAACACTTTGAGTTGCCAAATACCCCTCCAGTAGCTTTGAGATCCTGCAGATATTCTCTCTGGGCAGTGAGCACTTGCTGTGAGTGTCAAACACCCCGTGGCCTCCCCACCAGCCCACCTGGGTAAGATCAACTTATCATGGCCTGTGTGTGATTGTTCTCTGTCCACTGGGAGCACAGGAAGGAAATCTGGTTTTAAATCCTGTTAGGATGCTGTTTGTTAAGCCCATCTGTAACAGAATCTCATTTATATGTGGCAGAAATGGGCATAATTTCCACAGGACTCCAAGAGGAGTAACATCTTGGAAAAAGATCTCATGCTGCAGTCTTTAAGCCTGTGGAAAATGGAGGTAACTATGTGGAAAACTACCCTTTGGATAAAGTGTCTCTATGGAAGGGAGAAGAGAGTGGGACAAAAAACAAAACAAAACAAAAACAAAAAAAGAAAAAACCCCAAACCACCAAAACCAAAGAAAAAATAGTAAATACAAGTAATTTTATAAAAATGACTTAAAGCTAAGCAAACTAGGAAAGGTTGTCATGGAATGGTTCTAACAGGTATCTGGTGAAGAAATGAAGGCTAACAAAATTTATCATTTTCTAAATGTTTTTTAAATATTTTGCAAGAAAGTGCAACAGAAAAAACGAATTAACTTCTCAATGATAACTTGCTTTACCCAACTCTGATGCCCATGTCAGATCTTTTAATGCTTCTATGTATGAAGCCAAACTTAAGCTGAGGCAAACTCAGGGCGTTACAGTAGGTGCTTGGGAGCTGGGAATAGCAACCCATGGAGAGAATGGAATAGTCTACATTTGTGGCTACTCTGAAGCACTGTGTGGTCTTTGGGCTGTAAATACAACATAAATGGTACATGGTCATCCTAAATATCACATATCAGGTGCTAGGCACTAAACCAAAAAACTTCCCAACCTAATGAGATTCAGCACAAATGATGGCCAACCTGTACTCAAACCAGGAGAGGGCAGCAGCTGATTACTCAGACAAGAAGCTTGGCCCACAGTCCAAGAGTTACCATGTGGGTTGGAGTTCTGGGGCTTTTTGGGCTGTGTGTGTGCTTATGCAGTGGAAGGGGTGGGTTTGTTTCCTTCTTTGTCTTCTAATCATCTGGAGAAGTTTATTACTTGGGGTTTTTGTCATGTTCTGAATTTCTATAGACATCTCTTAGTACTAATTTTTAATTATTTAAAAAAAAAAATAACCTGATCAAGAACATGCAGAATTCAAGTGAGGATTGTAACTACAAATTCCCAAACCTTAGTTTGTTTAAAAAGGTGGATGCATTGGCATGAGCACCTCTCAAGTCTTGTTTCAGTGGCCCACAGAGCAGATATTTCTGAACCAGCAATCTGTGCCACGCTTGCCTGTGACTGGACTTCTTTTGATGCCCCTCTCCTCCTGTTCTACACGGGGGCAGGTCTGGTACAGGATGTTCTTTCAAGATCAGTGATAAAATAGCCCAGTAACTGGAAACTGTTGTTTCAGCCTATAAATGCCAGCAGAGGGTTTAATGCTCCTCTAACAGCTGCTCTCTCAGTGCTTTCTGGTACTGTGAACCTGTATATTGTTTCTAAGAGCAGTCAGCAAAGCAGCAACCAGCCAGAGCAGCCTATCAGTTAGTCCTGAGCTGACAAGAATCATATTTGCCTTAGAGAGGATTTAATTAACAGTTTAAAAATCATATGGTTCCAGAATTTCTCTCATTTTGATGCCTTGCAGTTGGATATTTAAGCTGCAGCACTAAAAAAAAAACATAATCGGTGGACATGTTTGAAAACTGCAGCCTTAGATATGAAGTCCCATACTCATTCTAGAGGCAGACATCAGACTAAGAACCTTAAATGTCAAAGCTTATTTACCTTCATGGCAGCTTTCAATTCAGAGGCATCATACTGTGCTGGTGTCTTCAGCAGGCCCAGGATCACTGCCTCCAAATGACCTGACAGAGCAGATTTGAGTGCTGCAGAAAGTTCCTGTAAAAATGGAGGGACAATGGAAAAAAAATATTAAAGCTCATTTCTGATCTCCAGAGAATTTAACCTGCAGTGCTTTAAGTCTCCAAGCCTGCAACAGTGTTTCTTACACAATTGACAAGGAAACAGAACATAAGGAGCTTTCCTTCTGGGAAAGCCTAAGAAAGAAATTAGGGCAAAGGAGTTTTTTCTAATCCTCTGAAAATAAGAAGAAAGGCAGCAGTGGCTGACAAAGTGTTGGGAAGCTCAGTGCAGACACATCTGAACAGCCTCGCCCCAGTCCTGCAGCACCGATGCTTTGTTGGAACTAATAAGCACAGATGGATCTGAGTCTGACTCCCTGTGGTCAGTGCTTCTCCATCACACTCCCAGAGTTCTCCCAGTGGCACTGTAGTATTTGTGAGCTTTTATCTATTATCCCAGCCCTTCACTAGCTAAGACATTGGAAAACTGACTGCACAGTTATTCCACTGTAAGGCCCAGTTTCCAAACAGCTTAGCTGAAGAGAAAAAAAATCATCCCTGAGCACAGAAAAACAATCCCTGTCTTCAAGGAAACTCTCAGAAGATGGCAGCCAAAATCCCTATTGTTACTGTCAGTCAATCCTAGAGAAAGAAACAGTCAGGTATTTTCACTCTCAGGATGACTGCAAACCTGCAGCAAAGAAAATCAGAGGCCACATCCTCTTACGGGTTTCAGATGCAACTGGAATAATTCTAATTATCAGCTGCACTGTGGTGTGTGTTACAAGGGTGGAACCCCTGGGGTCAAGTCTGGGGTTCACCCAGATCCATGTATTCCCTAAACTGAAGTTAAATCTGTAGCATTCACAAGGGAATTGCTTTGTTTCATTTGCTTGGTTTCCCCACTAATAATTTGTGAGCTGGAGAGGCAGGGGAACAGAGGTAGAGAAAATGACCTCAGCTGAATTGTAGAGAAGTTTGTGCCAGAGAGATAAAGTGATTTAGTTCACTTCCAGAGCCACCCATTTAATGCAGGGCACTAATCTGTGCTGATACTGTGTTCACTCACTGCATGGGGGGACAAGGGAGGGAATGGGGGTGTGGGGCACTCACCTGCTTTAGCCTAAGAAACACTTTAGTACAACAGTGGGATACAATGCCCCACCCTTTGTGTGAAAATAGGTTCTTCAGACATAAGGTGGAACAGCAAAGACACCACGTGTCTCTGTAATAAGTTTTAGGGAACAAGTTCACTGAGAAGTTGTGGCTGCTCCATCCCTGGAAGTGTTCAAAAGGCCAGGCTGGACGGGGCTTGGAGCAACAAGGTCTAGATGACAGTGCCCATCTTGGGACTTCAAGATCCCTTCCAACCCAAACCATTTGATCATATACTAAAATAACTGTAAGGAAACACTTCAAACTGAACCAAGAACCTGCCCTCATGTTAGCAGGCTTGTGGAGGAATAAGTTCTTCTCCCCATGCCAGGAAAGCAGAGGCTCCACCCTGCAATTCTTTGCCACAGCTCAGAGTGCTCTAAGGGAGAAGCAGAAAGCAGCAACTGACAGATATCAATTATTTATCAACAGCAAAAGGAAAATGTTTTACTAAGTGTCCCAGGTGAGCCCCTGGATATCAGCAGCTCATTTCAGAGTCAGGTACTACTGGTGGCAGGTAGGACTGACCAGACACATGTGAAGACACACATGCAGAATGTCCAGTCTGTACTAGCAATGGGGAAAGATTCCTCCAGCTTACCAAGAGTTTCCATCAGACACTGCTCAGCTCAACGGAATTAAAAGAGAGGTAGATATGTGACATTTAAAAATTATGATCTAGTGACAAATCCTGTAACAGATGAAACAAGCAGTCTAGAACAACACAAGCCATTGACAACAAAAGCTGCACAACTCAGGGCAAAGAAAACCCTGAGACACCGACCCTAGAAGATATACCTACATGTCTTTTCAAACCCCACTGCCTCCTCCTCTCTTGCCTCCTCACATGTTTATCTATCCGAGTGGTTTCTACAGCAAATCCCCATTGTTTCTGCAGATTGGGTTATTCTTTGGCACTTGTTAAACTTGATAAATTCCGTTTGCTCTTGGGTTGCAGCAAGGAAAAAAGGCAAGAGAGAAACAGATGAAAAAACTTGCAGATTTTCTTGACTGTGCATTTTTGTGGTCATGCAAAACATATAGCAAAGCTGTAAGTGACACATTGCACAGGTAGGGTCCCCCTTGGTGCAGGGTTCTCCCAGTGCCCACGGGGAAGGATGGCTGGGTGCAGATGTGTGCACACATGCATGTGTCCAACCTGGGGGTGCCTCTGCATGTGCCTACACCAGCCATGCATCAAAGTTGGTGAACTTCCAAAATTTAACTCTACATTTACATTTGGGTTCAGATGAGTATTCTGGGCTGCTAGTGGAGGACTATCATTTGGGGTCTGGCAAACCTGAAAGAGATACATTCATCATAATCTGAACTCTCTACAAGTTTCTTCTTCTTCCTGGGCATGAAACTTCAATTATGGTAAGATTCTCAAAACTTCAAAGGAGAAGAGGTCTTGCCTTTCAAACCACAAGACTCATTCTGCAGAATTCTGCATACATTTTACAGGTTTCTCTCCATCAATAGATCAGTACCTAAGGTATTTCTGACAGGATAATGTTTAGTGACAGTTCAGCTCATCACTTTGTTCACGTCTACAGTGCTTGTAGAAGAACTGACTGCAGTTCTTCCCCACCTCTGAACAGAGATAGAATACTTTCCTTATGGTAGGTTGTCTTAACAAAATAAACAAACGAAAACCCAAGCACCCCCCAACCCAAAAACCCAAACTGAAATCCCAAACAAACAAAAATCAATCCCCTAAAGTATCTCCCTTTCATCTTTTCCTTCAAATGGAAGCATTTCATGCCAATGACTCTTCAGTACTGTTTAGCACATTTCACCAGGGGATCCTGTGGCTCCCGTTGTGATCTCTGGAGGTGCAAGGAAACCACTGTCCCCAACAGATTTCAGTCCCAGCTGTGCATATTCAATACCAGTCCTAAGCAGTGACAGCATGGACAAAGTAGATGCAACTTTAATTTCAGTGAAAAGATAAACCCTGAAAAATCTGTCTACAAGAAAAATATTCAATAATTAGTATTTGTTTCCTATCCTACTACCTTTTTGGTTCTCCTCTGGTAGGCAAAAGCAATGTCCTGCCTCTGTTCATTGCTGCGGTTTGTCAGGATGTTGATGATGGTCACCTCATCCACACCTACAGAGACAGAAGACACAGAGTTAGAGAAGCTTTCTGGTTCCTGTTCTCTTTGTATCCAATGTTCTCTGGCACACACAGCACAGCACCTGCCTGTCTGGAGCAGAGCTCACCACTCTCATGGTATTTGGCATGTCCTGGCCTTGGAGAAAGCACGACCGGTTACAGCCCAGACTCTGGATGGGATGCAGATCTTGGTGAACACAGGCACGAACTCACAGTCTGGTGTGACCAGCTGTGCTATTCTGTCTTCTGCCTCACTTGGGAGTCTGTGCACTTGTGTTCAGGCACTCAAAATTCTGAAAAAAGTTGCTCAAGAGAACAGACTTTAAAACTGGCTTGAACCTGCACTTACTGTCCTTTCATTTCAGTGGAGTGTTTTCAATTAAGGCTTCTTAATAAAGCAGTTATATTTTCTATTTAACCCATTTAATCCCTCACCTCAAACATAAAAATGGGAAATTAAAAGAGTATTTCCTTCTCTCAGCAGCTCTGAGGCTCAGAAGACAGAAGGTTTTTCTGCAATGACCACTGAGAGGTCCATGCTGAGCTGTAACCAGCATGCCCAGAGGACTTGGATGCTCAAACTCCAACTTATCTTTTAAACAAGTGAACTGCATATCAGTAAAGGTTTAGTTTCACGTGCAGCATTCCAAATCCATGCACTTCAATGCAACTGCAGGCTGAATGCAAGGAGATCATTAAGATTTACTGTAAGTTAAAAGCCAGGGCTTGCATCCAGATACTCTGGCTGACAGCAGAAGCCAATGCTCACCACAGCTTCGATCCTGTGGGGGTCATCAGTGCAAGTCAATGCATACAGATAAGAAGCTTTGCTGTTGCAAGGGAGGCAGGATTTCCAAATGTTTCCTAGACACAACCACTTGCCACTCCATGTTCTTTCACTGCAGGCAACATCTGGTGACTTTTCCACTTGCTCCTCCCACTGCTACTAACTTGCATTTCAGATTCCCATTCGTTTTCCCCACTTTGCTTGCTGCTTTCAAACTGGATTCTCCCAAATCTGAATTCTTTTGGCTGGTAGTTCTTCCTGTGATCACAATTCTCATCTGCAGCTTGGTCTTGGCAACTCAATAGATACCCCAGAGTCTTGCTGGACTGGAGGCTTCTTGAGCTGAACCTGAAAGATCTGACTTGCTCTGTATCCTGTGGCAGGGCTCCAACCCCACAGACATAAATCACCACCCCCTGCAGTTTTCCATGTCTCTCCCAGTGCTCTCCACAAGGACAGTGACCCCTTGTTTATTCACGCCAATGGAAAAGTCAAACAAGCTGTTTATATATTCCCTTAACTAAGCACTAAAATGATATTAAAATACTTTCGCCTACTATGGGACCTTATAAAACTGCTCTTGCAGGAAGTCAATCTCCATGACCCAAAGGAACATGTTTAGAAATGCAAGCTCCCCTGCCACAAGATGAAACAAAAGACTTCTTAGCCACAGGTACAGGGTAGCCAGGGAAATAAAAGAGCTGGAGTAACAAATAGAAAAAGCAGTGTGGCACGCTTGTACACTGAAGGTATCTGAACACAACTGAAAAGGTCAGCCCAGGTACATCTGCAGCAGGTGGCTGGAATTTCCAAAGGCCTGGGTGAGGACACACCACCTTGCTCAAGTAAAATTTACTTTTTAATTTAATTTTCTAACTTTGTTTAAAACAGCAAACACAACTCTGTTTTTGTAGGACAATTATAAACTTTTTCTTAGAATGTTTTGCAAAAATAAACAGGTGAAAGAATTTGAATCCCCTCCCCAGTTCTCTAATGCAAGTTTGTGCCTGTATCACTGATTTCAGCCCCAAGGCAAAATGTCCATTTGTATTTATGTACATTATTGCTTCAACAAAGCTGTGTGGCTGTGCCTTCAAACACAGGTGGAAAACAACAGCACAGCTGGAAGTGATGGCCAGACAACAACATCTGCCCAGCAGCAGAGGGAGCAGACCTCGTAAAATGCACGGACAGAGGAGACACCTGGAACAGCTCTCATGGTTACACTCAAATATCAGGCTAAAACCACAGCCATGCTGTGTAACCACCTGCTTTGGGCTACTTCCAGATTGGCTGGATGGAGCCTAGAAGAGGCAAAATTCCTTCTAGATACTGCATGTCTAATACAGTGCATATTCTCCTGCAACAGGAAGATAATGTGTAACTAGTTATCCTTTTTTCTGGAGAGGTTTTGAGGCAAATAGATGGTCAGAACACGCCCAGGATTTCACCTCAGGTCTCTCCATTTATTACAAGTCTTATGAATAGTTTCTTTAATATTTGCGCACAGCTCACTATAAAAGATGACTTTTTGATTAAAACCCCAGAAAGTAAGGACTGGATCAGCAGCTACCATTAGGACTCAGATCCCTGCCAGAATCCAGCTACATTTGTTTTCCCTATTACCCAAAGCAACCTCACAGCAACTTGAAACGAAGAACTGCAGCAGATATTGTAAAAATTAATCATATAAAGTGTGAATCTTGCAACAGGCAACCTAGCCCCAGCTGCACAACTTAAAACTGTGAGTCAAATCCAGAATTCCTTTCTCCTCCTTCACCACATTCTTCCTGCTGAAATACGACGCTCAGCTCCTGCTCAGGCAGACCTACAGCAGTGCTCTTGCTCACACAATTTGACCTGCAAATGATGTCAAAAGGCCCTGGACAGCATCATGTGTCTCAGTTACAAAGTCTGGGCTGCAATCGTGCTGACTGCACATGTCAGCCAGAACCTACTCCTGCACGTTTTCAAGTGTTCCCACTTCATAAAATAAAACAAATCCTCCCAGTCCAGAAATGGCCACACACAGACACCAGGTCTTTCAGCTCCTGCCGGGCCACAGCATAACCCAGTGTCTTAAACTTTTTAATAAATACTAAATTTAAACAATTCTTGGCATTCAAAAGAGGCAAATGACATTTTCAAGTTTTATCATATCCCAGTCGTGATAAATTAGAAGGCCACAAACGGCTGCAGCCAAGCGTGCTCTGTGGATGGAGACATGAAGTTAACTCATTGCTCTGGCACGCAGTGGAAAGGGAGTCCCTGTAATGCACCCTTGGGAATCCTGCTGTGCTGACAGGATGCTGACTCACATCTGCTGAGGAGGGGCAGAGCAGGACAGCAGCTAAAACGTTTTCTGTGGTTGTTCATTAAAATTTCTGAAGTTTCAGGGCAATGAAACAAATTTATTCTGGCTAGACAGATTTTATCACTGCATTTCTATCAATGGGCAGTGGAAAGAAAAATTCTGATTAATAACAACTTCTCTGTTGAAAGAGGAAATCTGTTGCATTGTTAAGATCACAGTGTTGTGGCTCAACCAGCAAAAAAGAGGAAATGAACAAAACCAAAAGGATCAGATGGAGGTTTTGATTTTTTGGTTTAGAAGTCACTGTACTTGACTTTGCATTCAGCTCATTTACTAGAAATCTGTTATCTTAAACTTCAAAGACAGCATGGCCAGAATACCAGAAGCTGGTTCTGTCCTGGCACATCTGGGCACTACAGAGACCAGCAGTGCCCATGCAGGAATGGGATGGGGAGCAGCTCCCCCCCGCTCACGTGCGGGGATGTCCGTGACCAGCCCCTGCTCCTGCTTCCAGCACAGACTGTCTGACTGAGCCCATGAGCTGCAGTGTCTTATTTCCCTTGGAAAAAACCCTGATCCCACTGGAGTCAAAGGGGAAAATTTAGATAAAACAAGACTGTAATTTCAGATCTGCTATTTTGCTTCACAAGATTTCAGCAAACCCAAACCTTGTTGCAATGAGATATTTCTTCAGTGATACTTTCAAGACCTGGAATCTGTGACTGACGCAGTCTGGTGGACTATTTGGCACTATCCTCCCGCACCAGCACACCAGCAGGTTTCCTCTAAAGACTTTTATTTCATAACATTAAAAACTCTGCTACAAGGTTTGTCATGTTGAATATACTGCACAACCAGAAGACCCTTCTGTAAGACTGAATTCACTGATTTGCATGTCATCATTGTTTTACCAATTTCTGGACAGGATGAATTTATTGTAGATCTGTTCTAAGCCCCTTCCTACAACAAACCTGTGTTTGAATTCTGCCAGTCATGGAAAAAAAGGTATCCCAGGAGACCTCAATAAAAGGCTGCACTTCAGGTTGCAAGTGACTTAACTAATCACAACCTGGTCAAAATTATTTAACAAGTGCTTGAGACACACAAAGTCTCAGTGATGGGGAATAACTCAAACAGAAGAGACACACTTCAGCAGTTGTCTTTGCTACGAAAAAAATTAAAAGGAAACCCAACATAAGCTCTGTTATTGCTCTTCTATTTAGTTTCTTCTGTTTAGGCTCATGTATGTCAGCTAATCTGCACACAGGGCACAAGAGAGCTTTTTACAGGAATCAGGCAGTCTCTTGTCCTATACAGTGAAAAGCCAACATTTACAAAGGACATGGTAAGGCATAAGATGAATTCACTGCAGAAACACTAAATAGCATAAAAATGAAACATGGCCATGACATTCATTACAAAAGGAACAAGCCAGGACTGTAACAAGTTATTTACATTGCCTAACCTCTAGGTTGAACAACTGCTAACTGCAAACTGGTTATCACCTCGAGCCCTTCTTGCACATTCCCCTTTCTAAGCTGTTGGATATATATAACCCCCTGCACTTAATTCAGCTCCACTCCAAGCCCAGCAAAGGGCTGGACATTGCATTTGTCCAGTACAGTTTTTGCAGAGACAGCCAAAGCCCAGTGAACACATGACAGTATTTCCACAGATCCTGCACAGACAAATAGATGGCTAACCAACCTCTGAGGAGTTCATCTGAAGACTGGGAATGAAGGCTAAAATATTTAGATATTATGTAGAGCAGAACAGTCAGACACTCTGCCCTAGATCTTTGCCCTAAACAAGTACACAGCTGTTGTTTAGGCAGTAAAAGAAGTTTTACCCATTTTACACACAATCACTGAAACAGAGATTGATGACTCTGATTCTGGGAGTTTCCATAACTGAGAAGCAGCTGGATAACAAGTTCTGTGGCCAAGCCTGCCTGCCCTGATGGCACACACCACCCCTTGCAGACACTGTTTCTGTCAGGTATCCCCAGAGATAAGACCCCACAAGGTATCATTTCCATAGCACTGCTATAAAGGACACAATTGGAAAGGCTGCTTTGATGACTGTGAAATACAGGCCCATTAGAGCATGGGCAGACCTACATTCCCTAAACAAAGCAAAGCCATGGTTTCAGATACCAGGAGTCCTTTATTCTGCAAAGAGTAAAGCCCCCAAAATACTTGGTCCTTACGTGCCTGTTTTTCTGAAGTTGCCACCTCAACCACAAAACAGCTTCCATGTATATTTTTAACCTGTTACCTCTGCCTGAAAACAAAATGAACAAGTCAAGTCACTCTTTACAATTCTATGATAAAAAATATGCAGGCCCATGAATAAGTTTCCCTGTTATTCATTCAGAGAGTTGAAAATTGTCTCTCTAATGAAATGCTTCTGTATCTCTTAAAACCAAGCTCAGCACACTGCTTATCTTTGCTGGAAGAATGTGAAAAAGTTGACATGAGCTTGACTTTCCTGACTGAAAAAGCTTCTGAACTGCCTAGGGTATTGCAATTTCCTTTTGCAGTAATTAGCAGCTTGAGTGTTCCAATGTGTGAAGTTGTACCCACCCTGCAAGTCTGATGGGTGTATTTGACATGTTTAGATTTGCCCTACGATCAGAGCTGTAAAAAATTATTAAGTCTAGACAAAGCCCTACATATGCACACAGCACCTTGTGCCAAACATGATGGCATACAGGCCTCTCTCACAAGAGGATTTTTTTAAAGTAAAAGCAAGCCATAAATAATTCAAAATCACAATTGAACCTACTTTAGTAAGGTATTTCTCCAGTTAAATGAAATCTTGTGAAAGGAAGCCTCCTTGCTTGTTAGGGAGGGAAAATACTTTACATTATATAGCAAGTCACCCATGTGCTCTGTTGGCACTGATGGAAGACTTAGCATATCTTTCTGATGAGAAACTATTTGGTTTGAAAATTTCTCCCTCTCCTGATATGTAGGCAAAAGACTCGTGAGCCCCACTCTGCCCAGCTGTTGCCTCTGAGGCCTGAAGGAAGCCTGGGGAGTGTGGCACAGCCTTGCTGTGTCCCAGAGCAGGACGAGGACAGAGGGTCACAGCTCTGGGAGCACCACCGAGGAATTACTTCAGAGTTGCAGTTCATACTCCCTGCACTCCTGGTGGCTCCAGGATACCAGAAGGAAGCCTCCCTAACAGCCTGGCCCAGAGAAGCAGAGGACTCTCACATTGCCCTGTCCCTGAAATACTGCAAACTCATTTCACAAACTGTTTTCTAGGACCTTCTTTGACCCCAAATTAATACCAGATACATGAGCATTTCGTTCAAAACCCAGGAGAAAAGCGTTCAAAGCACCCCTACGCAGCTGTCTGGAGAGCTGAAAGGAAGAAGAAACGTCCATTCCAATAATCCAGAAGAAATCCTTGATTCAGAGCTCGGTCCCCACTCATTGCCACAGAAGCTGACACTTCATTATCAGTGGCAGAAAAGCAGTAGAATTTGAAGTACTGATGCATCAAGAGAGAAGAAGTGGACACTTTCAGTGATAACCTCAACAACCCGTGGCTACAAACTTAAAAGCATATTCCAAGCATGCATTAATAGGGTCACAATTTCATCAGTGAGGTCTGGGAAAGCCAGCACCTCCTAAAATAGGTATCCTTGAGTAAGGATATTCCAGCTTTGGTCTTGAGGCACAGTATTTTCACTTTCCCTGCCAGCCAGCCTTCTGTATTGCAGGTGCCCCAGCCCTTCTCTCACCTTTGGTCTTGATGGCTGTTTCCAGCGCCGCAGCGTCACGGTCAGCATCAAAGTTGGAGTAGGCCTTAACTGTGGCATATGCACTTGGTGGGAGAGAGTGCTGGAAGGAAAAGAAGAAACAGAACTTCAAAGTTAAATTGTGTAACTGCTGCAGGGGATAAAACACATGGCTCTCAGTTAATTCAGCCAAATCCTTAAATACAAAACTGTGAAAATGGAACTCTACTGAGAGCCACCAAACTCTGCTCTCCTGCAGTGTATTGTGCAGAAATCCACTGACAGCCAAGCTTACTGTAACACAGAATATATACAAAGAGATACTAATTTTTTTTTGCAGCAAAAACCTACTATATTCCAAGTTTACTCACTAAACTCCAATATTCTAAAATCTGGAGTTTTCTGACTAGATCTGAAGCAAAATGACTACAGAAAGCTAATTCAAAGAAAGTTCAAGTCTGAAGTATTTTATATTTGAAGGCAATACTTCACTTTGGATTACAGGCTACAAACAATAATAAAAAAATAGAGGGATATGGAAGGTTAACAAGTAATTCAGAACAACTTCTGTGTCCTATCCCATGCACTTTAAAGATAACACAAACAAAATCTTTTTAAGCCTGTAGTTCTAGAAAGCAGAAATTACTCACAATCTCCTTTTGAAACTCTTTGCCTGCAGATATGTGGGTTAAGCAGCACTAGGCTAACAAAACCAAATGACATTTCAAATTACCTCTGCTAAGAGTAAGAGGACTGGACTTGCAAGTAAATTCACTTACTAAATAGATGCAACATTTTAGATGTTACCAGATTTTATCAGCTGTTTATTACGGCCTTTCCTGTGGATTACAGCTTCACACAGAGGGTCACCAGAATAGAGATTCAACTCTCCTCAGCTACTTCAGTGTAAGTAACAGTCTGGTTTATCACCTCCCATGGGCAGGTTCAACTAAACCACAGATTTTCATACAAATAGGTAAGAAATATTCACAAATCCCACTCTGCCGAGTTCAATTTAGAGACCTAAACCTCGGGCAGAAAAGTGTAGTGAGTAACACCTGAAATTGCCACAGCTGTTTTCCTAAGTGAATGAACTACTAAGCTTTCTTGGAAAGATCCCCAGAAACCTCTGCTTCTGTCCCTAACTCCAACAGAAGGCTGTGCTCGTGAACAGGGCTAAGCTACATTAATATCCCTGGAGAATATTTTTACATGCAAGTTTTTAAGAGGACAACTTTTAACTAACAGATTTCCATGGTTTCTGACTACATCAGCCTCTCTCCTGTAGAGGTCACGCTGTCCTGTACAGGTTCCTCTGGCAGCAACCACTGTGCCTTCTTGAGACAGTCTGTTTTATGCTGTGGGGCCGGGAAGTCAAAAAGCATTGATAAACTGAAGCATTCCTTTTTGTCTCTTCCCATCAGCTCAGTCCAGCAAAGTGGCCCCAGTCTGGCCCACAGCCACACCACAAAACAGACCTTCCCTTCAGCAGATCCAGCTGGTAACAGAAAGAGTAAATGGAGATGTGCAAGGCAGCCTCAGAGGAACCCATGTGCCTGGAAGATCCCTAACCCAAGGCATGCACCACCTCATGGCACTGCTAATTATCCAGCACTCTGGAGGATCCAAAACAAGTCACCTGGTGACCTCAGCAGAGGTGGGGACCTCTCCTTCCACCCAGCTCTAAGTATTCTCTGAGCAATCTGGAGAGTATTTTACTGTAAAGATGACACCATACACTAACAAAATACACTGTATATCTGCAATTGGTAGCCACCTTTGACTCTGTCCTTTCACCCAATGCATGCAACAAAGTTAGATTCAGTTCCCCTGACACAGGTCCTACCAGGGTGATTGCCCATGAAAAATAGCCTTTTATATTCCAGACTCTGTGGGCTCCAATTACTCTGGTACACTACTGCACCATAGCACTAGTACTGGATGTTTTCAGCCAAGAGCATGCCCTACTGATTTTGCATTTAGCTCAAAACAAAAATTCTCTACAATGTGGCAGTAAAAGTCCAGCTAATGTGTAACTGCACCACAGTCTGGGCCAAACCAAAGCAGAGAATGTTTTCTGCGTGTGCATGGTGTGCTTCAGAGCTCCTTCAACTGTTTTATGTCCTCTGAGCTTGACAAATTTAATCCTATTGGGAAGAACAAAACTTGATGGGGAAGAAAATGTCACTAACATGAAAGCTGAAGAGGTTTGATTTCTTCTAAAAACACCAGGGCCCGTTGACAATACCAACATCTCAGTATTCTGAGAACCTTTCTGCACTCTTGGGGATAGATGTAGAAACTGCAAGCACAGATGAACCTCAGCTCAACCCCACCCTCTCCCTGAAGGAAGGAAGGCTGAAGGAAGCAGGCTGGTTTCTTCACCCTGAACCAAATCAATCTCTGTCCCAGTGATGCAGAGCACACAAGTTCCTTATTGCACAGGACAGGACTTGGGGTCAGCCACGACCATTCTATACCCTCAGGGCTAAAAACTTGCTTTTTAAAGAGAGAAATGGGTGGCTCAAATGCTGTGTTTAATGTCAGTTAGCTTGCTGAATCATTGCCTAGGGGAACTGGTCAAATGCTTTATGCAAGCCAGCTACTCAGTAATTCTGGCTTCCAGCTTAGGACCTCCAGAACAAAGCAGCTGCCTGATACTGCTGACACTCTGGGCCAGGGTTTCTGATGAAAATGATGGCATGGAACAATTTCAAATTTGATCTTTTCAATTACTTGCAAGCATTAAGGAAGAAACATTTCTGCCCTTGAGAAGAGATTGCTTAAATATTATTCTGCAAGTAATTCTCCCTGAAACACACACAGCCAAGAAAGCTGAAGACTTTACTGCTTTTGCAGTACAAAACCAGTTCTACCACTTACCTACAGTGCACTGGCCAGTTCTTTGCAACACCTCTTTCACAAACACCATCTGCTATAACTCATTTCGCAACAAGTAACAAAAACTGGCAAAAAATGTGTTTGTACTGAGCTCAGATCTGGAGTTACCAGCTATAAGTACAAGTACAGCAAGTTTATAAGCACCATGATGAAATAATGCACAGATAGGATTCACTTCCTCTTCAGTGACAATCTCAGGATCACAAATTTATGCCATGATATGGCGATAGCACACTGGTGACCTGCCACCTAATGCTGCAACTTAAGAAATCAAACAAAGACTGTGGCTTTCTGGCATTTCAATAAAATGACAAACCAAGTGCAGATGTGGTGGAAAATACACAATCAGAACTAAAAACAGAAAACAAGTTTGAGAAAATAAGTTTCTTCATGAGATAGTTTGGTTTTGGTGATAACCATTACAGGAAGAAGAGCCCAAATATTTTTATTCTTATTAAGTAATGTTCTCCATTCTTAATTAAAAAAACCCAAATTCAGAGGGCATCCAAAACCAAAAAATATTTCCATATGCTCTTATCATCCTTAACTCACTAGTTCCTCATTAAATCCAGTCACATCATAACTGTCCTATGGGTTACAGCTCTTGTGTATGAAAAGTCATCACTGCTGACTAGGGCTTTTGCCAAAGAAAGTTTAAGTAGAAGAGATGTGTGGAATCTTATGAACTGGACAGCTCAGTACAACTGTTGGCACAGAGGGCTGTGAAAGAAACAAGATGTGACATTTAAGTAAAACAAACTTTTCTTGTTTAGATAATAATACTTACATCTCCTTCAAGGCTGAGCTTGCTTAAAATTTCATGAACAGTAGACATCTTGAAAGAATGCTGGAGGAAGAGGAAAAAAAAGACAAAGTAGACTTGAATATATTTACAGTTACATTTGTGTGTTAACACTGCAGTACTTAAGTGACACCACCCAACGGATATGCTAATCCCCAGCTAGAAAGCAGATTTAAGTTTCCAAGCCACACCACCATTAATAATGCAACAGCAGGAGGTCTTCATCCTATTGTACAGTAAAAATTCCTCAAATAAGCCTTTTAAATACTTAAATTTGGGAACTGGAGAACCTCAGGAACAGAATCGACCAAGCCTACAAGTCCTACCAGGAAAATTATGCAGAAACATGACAGCCTGGCCCAGCTCAAAGCCAACAAGCAGCAACAAGTAGCATTTGAATAGGACACTCAGTCCCTGAGGCACTCATGGAATACAGTGGAACTATTTATTTTCATGCAGACATTTTACAAAACCATAACCCTGTTTGATCCTTACCCCTGGATGCATTGTCTCGGGGTTTTGTAGTGGCTCCCCAGAACAAACACCAGTTAGTAGCACGATTGTCAGACACCAGGTAACAAGGATTCCCTACAAATGGTAGCTCCAAAAACAGGGGCCACTGAGGCAAGATGATCATAGTCAGAACCCACACAACATCTCACTAACATGCATAAAAGCACAGAGAAAAACCCAGTCCTGAGACGGATCATGTATGTGGCAGAGATGAACACTGATGTGATACGCCCATGACACAACACCTTGAATCGTTAAAACGTTGGTTTCTGGTCAGGGAGGTTTGCCAGAGCTCTATCACTGGTTGTACTGGAAGGGTCTCTCAGCTACAGAAAGGTTTTCCAAAGGTTGTGAGCCAGGGGCGATATTTGAGAGGCTTGATGCATTCCCAAAACCCTGCTCTCAATTTCTCTATGGAAAGGGCAGGCACTACCACTCACATGGTCATCCAGTCATCCAGGATGGCACTTGCAGCACACATTGCTTTGCCCTGGGAAATTAAATCTTGTTTCTTAGGATGTCTACAGTCCTGGTGCAGACAGCATTGTCAAACAGGGAAAAGAGCTGGACTTCGTGAGAGTGGAAGAGAAAGCAGCACCTCAAACTCAGTGAGGCTCCACTGACAGCTGAGCCTGGTACCAAAATGGCACTAACTTTCAGCTGGGTGCCACTCCCTTCACTCCCACACTGTCCCTGCCTCTCCCAGTGCAGCTGCCTGGCCCTCCCAGCCAACAACCAGCTGTTGTGCAGCCAGTCCTGGCCATGTCCTTACAACTGGCTCTCAGATTTATTTTTTACCCTCCATCAGTCACTCCTCTGATGGTACTGGGGCTTTCTCAGGCCAGCAGCATTGGCCACCCATGCAAACTTGCCAGAGCCAAACTCCTCCCCACTCAATGATCAATCTGAAATTAAGAGCTCGGAGAAACAGATACAAGTTTAAAATAGATTCTTAATAACAGAGATCTGGTTAAAACTCTACAAAAAGTGTTTATTTTTTATTTTAGCTCCTGTAAACCAAGAGAAAAGCAGAGAAATATTTGCTTTTGGCAGATATAACGAGTGTTATAAAAATAAGATGCATCAACACAATTATACAGCTTTTCCAGCATAACTGCTGTAATCACACCTTTCCTCACTTAGAACACTGAAAGAAAACCTTTCATCTTCCGAAAAAAATCCAGGTTTAAGTAACTAAAGCAACTTAACTTCAAACAAAAATGAAGATTCAAGTGGAAAAAAATAAGACAGAGAACAAAAATCACAGTCACGCATCAATGTATTTGAGAACAAATCTTTTCCAGAGCAAAAATCCAACCCAGGCCTTTAAAGACAGGTTGCAGAAGTTGTAATAAGCCACTACGTGCTGTTGGCACTATTAACCATGCTGGTTAGAGGGGTTTGATATGTTACTGAGTTATGAAATTCTTGATGTTTACCCTTAATAAAATGAAGAGCCTAAATAGCGAGACCTTTGTACTCTGACAGTATTTCAACCAATACCAAAGACGAACAACTGAAGTGCTTTGGTCTTGCTTGTCATCAGTGAGAGCTAAAGCAAAGCAACTGCAGTATAATCTTTCACATTAAAAAGAATAAAATAGAATCACTGAACAGCTTTTAGCAAGACTGCTGTTTCTAAATCCATTAAAAACCACACTGAATCAGGCTCATTGGAAAAAAGTCTTGATCAGAGTCCAGGAACAGGACCAACCCACCCTCATGTAGAGCTGGAACTGGGAGGTTCATATCACCAGCACACAACAGTGCCAGAGCAACCCACTGCCCATCAGCAGAGAGCTGGAGAAGGGGAAAACGGGAGGTTTTGCAAGAATCTTTGCAGAGAAAGATCTTTACTCAGAGAACAAACACCTCCCTTGTCACATCCTGCTCTGTAAGGCACTCAGATTTGAGAACAGGCTCTCACTGTTCTCTGAGGGACTGATTATATCTGGTGTAGTCTGGACAAGTTCTGGATGGGTTTGAACATGTAAATAGAAAATACTTGCAATAACTTGTTCTTCCTCATACTGGAAAAGAACGAGATTTTACCTTCCAGCTGTAAACTAATACCTCAATACCCTAAGGCAAGTTTCTACAAGCAATTTGTAAATCCACATTATGCAATCCTGAATCATAATGTTATTTTGCTAAAAGAAATGGCATGTTTTGACCTCGACCCCCACAGAAGGCACTGGTTTGCAGATCTGTTATTACACTGGCCCAGTCTCTATTCACCACCTTATCCCCATAACTGTTTGGCAACAGAAGAATGTGTGCTTAAAAGCACAATCTCAATATCTCAATTCCCAGGGCAGCTCACATACATTAACACAGAAAACCCCCCCATGTGATCCATGGAAAACAGTTTCAGGTATGCACAAACAACTGCATTGCTCAATAAGCAGAGTTAGCATTTTAAGAAGCCCTTATTATACTAGACAGAGATTTGACCAAAGGGTGTTCCCAGGCATCTGAGCCAAGGAAACGGCATCCCCGGAATGAGGCAATGGAAACTCTCACTTGGAACATATTTCTGCTGGGTTTTCAAAAACTGGGGCAAGGCCTGTCAACAGAGGGGATGAGGGAGATCTGCAATATCTGTTGTGAATCTGCTGCAAATGAAATAAGGACTCAAAATCAGTCATTTATATACAGTACCAATCAAAAGTACAAGTAAGCCGGACTTCTGTCTCCCCAAATCACCCAATAAGGTTTAGCAAATCATTTAAAGCCACTATTTGGAGGAAAAAGTTCAGCTTTAAAGGAAACTATTTCAAAACCATGTTTACCACAAACATACTTGAATCATTCTCTTCCACAGACACTGCTAGTAACACCCAGGATGTTCCATTCCAGGAAGATACTATGCATATACAGAATTAAGGACTTCTGCTTCTTCAAATCCAAATCATTCTTACTGCTGAGGCTTTACAGAAAAACCCTCTTGGGTGTTTTTTTGATCCAGGCAAACCATACCAAATGTTAGCTAATGGGAATTACACTCCCTAGGGCTGTTTATCACAACTAGCTCCACCAACAGAAGGCACATACAGTGATGAATCGCCCAGGGGCACAAAGGTTCCAAAAGGCTTTCCTTCTTGGCCTGTATGTCGGGGTCTGCACGTCTCTGTGCAGACAGAGCATAGGAATACGAACATAAGTAATGTCAAGCAGAACTAAAGCTGCCATGTGTAAGCACACACCTCACTTCTGCATGACTACCCTGAAATCACTTTTCTTTCAGTTAAAACACACGGCAACATTCCTTTGCACTACCTCCCCTCCTCACTCGAGGACGAGGAAGTGGTGTCCAAGCTGACTCACAATCCAAGAGGCAGCAGCGAGATCTCAGCAAGTCTGCTCATGGCCAGGGCAGGGTGGGCGGGAGAGCCGCGCCCAAGCCTGGCTCTGCGAGCAGGGTCCTGGCTCGGCGGCACCGCGGGGTGGAGAGGAGAGGCAAAGCTCGGCTCAGCGATGCCCCTCGGCAGCACCCCCGGCCCGAGGGGTCTCTGTGCCCCCCCGGCAGCACCCCCAGTCCAAGGGGTCTCCGTGCCGCCGAGCCAGCAGCGCATCCGCACCCCGGGACGGAGGGGAGGCGCCGCTGCCCCGGCCCCTCCGCGCCCGCGGGAGCCCCTCCAGCCCCGCTGGCCCCCGACGAACACCACCCGGCTCTGCTGGAAAATGAATTGACAGTACCGCGGTCGATCCAGCCGAGCCCCTGCGTACGTTAAGGAGGAGAAGAAATGAGTATCTGGGGAAGTTTGACCGAGTTTGGGACCGCTTCCTCTTTGCCGAGAGCGCGGCCGCCACACCCAGTGCCGGTGCGGGCTCACGGAGCTCCCCGAGGGCAGTCCCGCCGTGGGACTGAGCACCGCAAATCACCGCGGGCAGGGCCGGGGGCAGAGGGGCAAGGCGCGGTCGCGGGGGCTGCAACCCCGGCACCCCGACCTCCGCAGCAGCCCCGGCACCCCGACCCCCGCAGCCCAAGCCCCGCAGCCGCTCCCACCTTGGGCTCACCTGGCCGGGGCCGGGGCTGGGGCTGTGCGGGCAGGGCGGCTCTGGCTCTGGCAGCGGCTGTGGGGCCGCGGCCGCCCGGGCGGGGTTTTGTAGGGCCGGGCGGCCCCTCCCGCCCCGCGTCCCCCGGCACGGCGCTGACTCACGGGCCGCGCCCCGCGCCGCGGTGGGACCGGCACAGGGGCGCGGTGGGCAAGGGCTGGGCAGGAGCGGCCGCTCCCTCCGTGCGCTCGGGGCCGGTCCCCGGCCCGGAGAACGCCCGGGGGCTCCTGGCCGTGCGGCGGGGCCAGCGCCCTGGGGTGCAGGGGTCGGGGCTCTGCCCCGCCTCCCCCGGTGCCCGCACACCCCCCAGGGAGGAGCCGCCGGTGCCCCCGGGGCGGGCGGCCCCGAACCCTCCCCCCCCGAGCCCCCTGCCCTGCGGTACGGGGGCGGCAGGTGTGCTGCAGCCCGTGCTTTGGGTTCCCCGCAGCCCCGGGCGGTGCCGGCACTCCCCGCCACAGCCACAACAGCTCCTCCTGCTCGGGGCTCATCCAGGGCCCCCGAGATGCCCAGAGCCTGCAGCCACGGCCAAGCCCACCGCCCATAGCAGTGCTCAGGGTTCAGTGTCAGCTCGGGGAGGCTCCCGGGTGTCTGCCACACGCAATAAACCCTGGAAGACCAAGAAACGAGTTCTGCTCTGAGGCTCACTGAATCATGCCCAGATAACCCCAACAGGCTGCCACACCCAGCACAGGGGAGGAAATCAAAACTTCTGCCAGTCTGAGGAGCAAAAAAGACATTTCTGAAGCCCAGATCATACACCAGTAACAAAAGCAAGATACAGTTAATAAGTATTTGCAGATCTGCCATTGGATCTCTTGGGATGACTCACCCGCAAAGTGTGGCCAATTTACTGGCGATCGATCTCAAATACAAAAGGAAGCCCTCCCAAGTCCCAATACATGCAGTTATTCCTGTAACTTCAGTGTGGTTCTCTTAAGCCCCAGCAGGTGGACAGATTTAGGTAGTCCTTTCAAAACTATGTTGTCACACGCTGGTTTTGACTCTGCACAGAAATATTTGTCTCTGGTGGGAGATTTTTTCTGTAGGCACAGACAGAGATGTCTTCTGGCAGATGCAGGGGGTAAAAAAGCGTTAGGCTTATCCAGGTGCATAAAACAGCATTGGCAAAAGCTGGCAAACAGAAAAGAGACAAGAACGTGGGCTGACAGACAATGTAACTGCTGGGATGAAACAAGATCAGAGACACAAAAGGGAGAAATATGACGAAATATTACACTTGACTTCAAACATGGAGACGACAGAGTGGACACATGAGCTGGTCATTGCTGAAAGTAAAATAGTGTTCATAGACCTTTTCTGGTTAAACAAAAGTGACATGAAGGGGAGAGCCATAGGAAAAGGAACATCATGGAGAAGTGTTTTGTCAGAGAACTCTGGTGCCAGTATTGCATGAGTTTGACACGTTAAGTTTCTTTTTGTTAAGGCCAGTGTGGTTATTTCTCTGTGTATTAATGAATCTGTCTTTCAAAATTAATTCCCGGTTATCCCACTTCAACCAGTGTCTGTCACTAACAGTTAAACAGATTATTTCCCCCTGCTTTTCAGATTTCTTAGGGAAAAAAAAATCCATGACAACTTGGAAATGTGATTCACAAATCAAAAATACTTCAAGTCCTAGAAGTAACAGCAATTCTGTACTGCAGTGTTCACTAGGGGCTTTAAATAGGGAAAAGCAGCTGAGCAGAGGCCAGAGAGCCAATTTGCCTACTAATGGCTGCACAACCCCTCAGGGACAGTTTTTTTAAACCCCATCTCTTGTCAAACATTATTAAAACAAAAACATCAAACCATAACTACAACATCCTCAGCCAAAGAAAGTGTTTTGACATATCCAATGTATTGCCAACATGCAATGTCTATGTTGTATTCTTGTATAAAATCTGAGTCACAGATTAATTAATTGAGAGAGGAACATACTCATTCTCTTAACTGAACGTGCACTTACCTTTCAGTCCTCTATCTCAGCCTGTTCCAATGGCACTACTACTCCCATTTCCTGAGAAATAAGTTATTTTTTAAGTAATTCAATATTTCCTAAAATATGAAGTAGCTCATCTACCACCATTAATTTTGGCTAACTAGATCTTCATATGAACAGTTTGCAAAAACTTTGCTATCAAGGAGGCCTGTTATCCCTATAACCAACAGCTTCGGAAATGTCGTCTCTAACATCCAACAATCACCAGTTATTCAATCTCAGAATCACACATTCACTTCAGTTTAAAATAGTGGCCTCTCTGAACTTCTACAAACTTCAGGGACTGTTGAAGTGATTTCAACAGGAAAAAAGACTGCCAATAGGAAAAAAAAAAAGAAGAGCAACTACATTCAGAGTCACGAAGATACAAACATTATACTCAAACCTATTATGAATTCCCTCAATTGCTCTCTGATTATGTAGGTCAACTGACATCAAAGGCACTTGTACCAGCTGGGGACTCCGAGTAATATGAACAGCAGAAAATACATCCAGTCTTTTGGCAGAACAACCAACCATCCCCTAATAGCAAGGCCATGGATCCTGCCCATGGAATTATGATATATTCTTCATAGCTTTAAGAAAAACTCAGCAAAAACCAGGGAGTTGAGGAAGGCAGCAGTCAGACTGTGCAAGGAGGGAAGCCTCCCGTTATCTGCCAAACAGGGAAAGGAAATTAGTTCACAGGAAATCACAACCAAGTGCCTGAATCACCTTTTAAAATGAGACATTAGGTTGAGTATCACATAGGTTATTTCTGAAGATTTGCCCAAAGCTTGGAGGGTTTGCACAGCACCTCCCACAAGGGGCTGTGGTCCATAACCACAGCTCCTGAACACTGCACTGCAGTAACTCCTGGCAGCTCTAGGCTGGATAAAAGGCCGGGACAAGGACGGCACTTAGCACAAGCCCAGTGTCTCTGTATTTGCCTCACAGATGATTTACTGGAAGAACATGCTTCAACAAGCCTGCAAGTAAGGCAGTGCCAAGAAAGGTTTTCAATTTGTTTTTGCATTGTTTAGTCCCTGCACTCCCTTAAAATACCTGCATAGAAGGTCATATTTCAAATTACCAGCAACTCCTTCAGCTGCAATTACCTGTGAGTGACCCCTGGCATCCTGCACGCTGACCACAGCAATCAGAGAACACACTTCTCTTGATTGGAACTCGAGAGAGTCCTGGGGATGGAAAACCAAATATAATTGTGCCAACTTCTCATTTTTTCCCTCTGATTGTTCACTGATTAAGCTTCATCCTGTAATCTATGGACATGCTGTAGGTCCAGTTATTGCATCCTCTCAGACTTAGTAACATCATTGCTAACTCTACCATTCTTTTGTTACTGCTTAGTATTGATACTAACTTTATCTTATTTTTTCTCTTTCAATTCAGTATACCATTGTTTTCCACCCCATCAACACCTTTGATTTTTCCTGTCATTATCTTCTTACTATGTTATACTACTGGAGGTTTGATGTGTTTAACTTGAACACTCAATTTAAGTTCCCCTCTGGCCCAAACTTTATCTTTGCAGTAACATCTTTGCATATGGGGTCACTCTGGCTGATTTTTCTCTCACTTCAGTCTGACTGTTTCGCTCCTTCATCTACACAGATCTTGCTCACACTCTTCCAGGATGCTGTCTACAGAAAACAAAGGTGCATTAACACTGGAGCTATGAAGGCTACAATTCTGTCAATATGTACTGTTTACTTAAACCTGTTTCTTCAACTGGAAAAAACGGGGGGAAGGGATCAGGAGAAAGGACTTTCGGGGTTAGGTGTGACTGAGCCTCTCTGTACTGTTGCTCCCTGAATGTGTTATGTTGCAAGAGGATAACATAAATTCCATTCTGATTAGCATATGGATCAGGCAGACCTCTAGGTGTTGGCTTTGCACCTTGATTATCTGCTCTAATTTGGGAACTGCCATGATACAAACACACAGAGATTTGTTATTAGCGGTTAGAGTAATCACAGGTTACAAAGAAAGTTAAATATAACTTAAAAGTTATGCTAGTTGGGTTCCCAGGGTAACAAATTAGCGAGTTATTGTGTCTATGGCTACTCAAGAAAGAAGGAAGGACTCCTGCTTAGCACACATAGTAAAACTAAACACTGGAAGTGTTTAACCGGTGTTGGTGGGGAAATGGGAGTTGTGCTTTGGTTTGTTTGGCTCTTTTTTTGGAGGGGGGAAGGGTGCGTTACTCTAAATATTACGGAACTGTGATCCCAACGCCTGTTTTTGAAAAACAGGCTAAATACCAGAATACCAATGCCAACTTTTATGTAATATAATACCAGAGAACCAGACATCTTGTTAGGTGCTCCACCTAACAACCTAAGCCCTTGGATCAATTCTATTCTGTGCAATCTCATTCCTACACTACATGCACATTCCTGCACAAATGTTATTCTCCACTCAGAACTTCATTTACTTGAAATAATCCCTTTTAAAGAGCTAGACTTAATCTCTGGAATGATCTTGTGTGTTGGCCAGTTCTCTAATATTTTGTTATGTGTGTGTTTTACAAATGAAGCATTATAATAGGTGAGGAAGCCTGGCATCTGCTATTCCAGCCTGGGAACAGAGAGGTTGTGTGCTTAGGAGCAGGTCATCCACGCTAGGCACTGGCCCCCTGGACTGTATGCCTTGCAGTGCCATGGTTTGCTGTGGGACCTTAGACTGTTGCCTTCTGACTGAGCAGGTCCTGTCTTTTGACTGTTAACTCTTCAGGGCAAAGATTTAAGTATTGCATCTGCTAAAGAAAATGGTAAACAACATAAATCACTTCATCAAGATACAAGAACAAATTAGATTCATCATACTGTTTCCAGTTTACCTTCATGTGTTTCATACAAAGCCTACATTACAAGAAAGCTGACAAAACCCTGGTTAAAGGGTAGCTAAGTCATTGTGACTGGCAAAGACAGGACAGGCATTATGTCCTCCAGTTACTTCCCATGCAGAATACCAAAGTGCCTCATACATAAGAACCTGACAGCAAATGCTGTTCATACCCAGTAAAACATCTATCTCTATCCCCCACCACTTAGCTGCATCTTGCACATGCCTTCTGAAAGTTTCCTCTTACACTGGATTTGTCTTCACCTACTTCTCAACTCTATATTTGCAAATTAATTTGTCTGCTGTTCAGTATCCCTCTTCTGAAACTTTCATGCACATCTGACCACAACTTTAGTTTAAACTCTCAATTACTTTCAAAGATATTCCTCCCCACCATTGTAAGTAACACCAACATCCTCATCCTTTAATCTCTCAATCTCATTGGATCCTTCCACTCCAAGCCTATGGGCACAAGGAGTTTGCCTCCACAAAGAATCAGTTGGTTGGGTGACTGGGAATCCCAAATCAAGACCAGAGAGTAATGAAGCAAAATATGAGCTAAGATTATAGTTACAGTCAGAAAAAAACTCCGGTAAATATTCACAAAAGGTAATAACGAAAAGGCTGTCTGGGGCACACATAAGCCTAAATAAAGTCACTACCAAAATCCATAAGGTTTAGGTGACTGTGGTGCAACCCATTGCACTGGCTGTCCACTGTTCACAGCAAACAACTTGGCATCGTCTCTGCTCTGTGAAGAGGCTCAGAAGGAAGCAACCCCCTTTGTTACTCTCATGTAGCTGACACGGGTAACAACATGGGCCATCAGCCTCAAGGGTGCAATAGGCTTTTTTTCCACATGACTCAGTCCAGCCTCCTGCACGTCCTTCCCTTCTGTTTGGGGCATGCTAACTAGAGTAAGCCAGAGAGGTTTACACACTCAAGTGAGACACAGATTCAGCGAGGAACATGCATCATGAACAAATGCTAAACCAGCAATTCAGATACGTGTGTAGCACAGAACAGAAAAGGAACTACCCTGGCACACATTCAGCATGAGCATTACTGGTCTCTGGAGCTCAATTCCATTTCTAACCTAAACCCTGAATCACCAGCACTTGGGTTTTTCAGCTGCCTCACAGAGTAATCATCTGGTGAGCGAGGAGAGGTCGCCTGGATACAAACATAAACAGAAATGAAACACTTGCCAAGCCCTGGTACTGGCGGTGTGAGGAAACTCCGGACTTGACCGTGAATGAATCGGTGGCGGAGGCAGAAACAAACAGTGCCTGTGTGTGTGTAACCACGCTGGGGCACTGCCTCAGTCCCACGGGGATTTCCGGGCGGGGCTCCGCAGCCAGCCGCCTTTTAATGCAAAGATCATGCAGTCTGAGCCATAAAAAAGAACCATAAAGTATAGTCAGATATTAAAGAATTCTGGTCTCAGATTATCATGAATACCCTCACCATAGTTTAATGTACTGAAGGTTGGGGAGTTGCAATTCCATCCAAACCGAGATATCATGCTGTCTTCAGCCCCATAACTAATCCTTTAGGTGACCCCATCACTCTCTGTAACTCCCTGAAGGGCAGTTATAGCCAGGTGGGGGTTGGTCTCTTCTCCCAGGCAGTCAGCAACAGGACAAGGGGGCACGGGCTTGAGCTCAGCCAGGAGCGGTTCAGGTTGGATATTGGAAAGAAATTCTTTACAGAGAGAGTAATCAAGCATTGGAATGGGCTGCCCAGAGAGGGGGGTGAATTCACCACCCCTGCAGGTTTTTAAACTGAGATTGGACGTGGCACTGAGTGCCACGATCTAGTAACAGATGGGAGTTGGATGAAGGGTTGGACTCAATGATCTCTGAGGTCTTTTCCAACCCAATTGGTTCTATGATTCTATGATTTTAAGTAGTCCTCTAACTAGTCCTTTAGCATTAACAGGTTAAAAAGATTCATCTCAAAACCAGAACCACTCTGCCGAGCTCAGCCTTCTCAGCAATATCAGCACAACACTGCCAGCATAAACAGGCTACTTCAGAGAGATTTTAAACCCATTTACATGTCCCGGTGCTTAAAACTACCCCAGCTGCCAGCTCTGCAGTGCTGTTCCCCAGACTAACACCACACTGGAAAACACTGTAGGAAACATTACCAGGGCACGTACCAGAGCCCCTGACATCATCCAGAACAGACCAGCATAAATAATCACTGCAGAGTGTGGCCTGTCTTGCCAAAGGCCAGAAACAGCTACAAAAGATAGAAGCTGCCAAAAGTCCTCAGGGAATTTTTTTCCTAGGAACAGTGTTAAAAGGTTTGATGTAAACCCAAGTCTGTTCTGGTTCATTGTTTCCCATCATTATGTGCTCTTTCCACTTTAGTGACTCATAACAAAAACAGTCCCGTGGTTTGGATTAATCTCCTGGCCTCTGCCAAAGGACTGGGGAGGCTGTCACACCTTAAATATGTCCCTGAAAATCTTGGGGAATAACCCGCAAAGTTTCAAGGAATCTAATTAAGCACAACCTAAACTTACTCTAAAGATCCTTAAACAACAGGTCCCTATGGCAAATCTGCAGGCTGGTAACTGCATACTGCAAAAATTATCTCCTTGCAGTTTAACATCATGTAACCTCTGAAATGTCCCATGAAGGTGAATTTTAAAATCACTTACAGTGTAAAGTTCACTGTCAGAAGTCAACAGACTATGCCTATATCAATGTGGAATACAGTTGCCAATTTTCAATTAAAATCAATTATTTTATAAAATTGCAGTAAAGTTTTTTGGAGGTTTTTTTTTGTGGCTTATTTGTTTTAAAACATCAACCCTGTTTTAGCAAAAAATAGCATAAAACACAGGATTTTGAGAATGTTCTTACCTTACTTGAACTTCATTACCTAAATCACACTCATCTGAGGTAATATCTAGGAGCAAATGAAACCTTGAAAGACAAAGGAGCATCACAGATTCCTCATTACACAGGACTGTCTACACTAATTTCACTCTTTCAAGTGCCATCTTCCAGGTTTAGAGAAAATTTAAGGCAAAGTAACTTGACTTCAGAAAAGCTGTTGATTGAGAGAAAGGGAATTGTTGTTATCTAAACATTTGTTTCTGCCACGTAGGCTAAGACTTGCTTTTCCAAGTCAGAAGCACAGGTTCAAATTCTAAAACCAGAGATCTCTTCCTTTAATGAATCAGAAAAAAATATATTAAAAGCCTATTGTTTTAGCATGAAGGAGTACACTTAATACTTAACATTTTCACTAACATTTGCTTTCAAATAAGCCTTCAGTAAACACTTCCACCTGAGCTGGGTGCCCTCCACTGCAGTGTCCTGCACACCTGCAGCCAGTGCTCACACCGAGGACAGGTGAGGAGGCCAAAAGGCTGTTGTGCCAACACAACTGAAGGTGATTTTCAACCAAGTTCTCAACACTAAAGTTTGTTTTCCCAATGCTACTGCCCTCCAGAAGTCATTAATACAAGAATGAGCTGCCACCACAGTGTGTGTTGAATAACTGAGCTTCAAACAGCAGAGGAGGGGACGGGAAGCCAAGGTGGCTGATCACCAAGAACAGAGATGGAGGGACAGGCAGCCACCGTCCTTCCTGCAGACACAGGGGCTGCCCCAAAGAACGCTGCAGGAACGTCTTGCCAGTATGGAAAGATAGAACTCAAATGCAAGCCACACACACAGAATAAGTAGAATGAAGCCACAAACATTTTTTTTTAAGCCAAAGAAATGTCTACAATAGTTTATCTTCTCAGTTTGTCTATTTGGGCTGGTAGAAAAACCTGTAAATGGAAGACAATGTATTCTTTTGATAAATATGATGTTGTGTGAAATATCTTCCCTGAAGAAGGCAGGAAATAAATTCATTTATTCATGTACCAGCACACAAATTTACTGCTAGTTATTAAAAAAACAAAGCAAAGAGGCTGCAGTGACAGGTCTACTGACCCACAAGATTCTTTTTCTCCAGACATAACGACAGTGTCAATAGAAAATTCTCTCCAGGTTTTTTAACCTCAATGTACTGCTTTTGGATTAAACAAGCCAGGCTAATCAAGCTCACTGTGCATTCTGCTTAGGTTACCTACAAAGAAGCCAAAGAATTTCAACTGTGATTTGAGTACTTGTTAATTTGGAAATGACTACAAAAGCTGTTGAAAGTAGCATGTGCAGCTTTGCAGTAACTATACCTCCTTTTAATTGTGTTACTTCTGCTATTTACGAAGAATATCCAAGAGAGCTGCACAAGATTATTGTCCTCCTGTCAGTCAAGGGAACAGAACTGCAGGTGACTACGTGGTTCTGAAATAAATGGGTTTTGACTGCTGAGGTATATTGTAACGTGGCCACATGACCTGCTCAGCAATGGGGTTCTGACAGCTTCTTCTTTCTCTCTTTCTTAAGTTCAAATTTAATCAGATCATTAAAATATTTGTTGAAGGGCTCTGTCTGCCTGGCAGTACAGCCCACACTAGACAGACTAATGAGTGACTTATTTCAGCAGGAATTTTTTTTTTTGCGTTCCTTGTGGCTTTTTATTTTGAATTGTTTGTGCAAAGATTTGGTAGGTGGAGCTTTTGAATCAATTGCAGCAGGCCTGGCACAGGATGGCACTCATGCTGTTCCTTAACTATGGGATAAACAAATGTTAAAGCCTGCATTAGCGTAAGAGTAATGAACAGACTTGAGTTATTTTCAAGGTTGCATCATTACTCCAAATCTCATTTTCAGTGATGAAATTTAATTCTAAACAAATATTCTCATTTTATTTATAGACGCTTTAAAATAGTTCCTGAAAAATACACGAGAAGCATTGATCTCAGCACTGATCATTAACATGGATAGTTAAAAATTCATTTACAGAAACCCCTTATGTTCTTCTTTCTATGCCTGAAGTATATCAGAAAGAACCTCAGTAAGACAGGCTATGCCCATCACTCCATTAAGATCAGCACGAATGCGCTCCAGCAGCAGCTGTGGGGGCAGCAAACCTGAGGGAGGCAAGAGCAGCAGCCACGGGCAAGACTTTGTGTGAGATGGACCTGGGAAAAGAGTCGTGCTCTCAGGTACAGAGATGCACCCTCACGTCAGGAAATTCATCTAGAAACATAAGGGAAACCTCCAGCTGAGAATAACTGCTGCCAACAACTGATCTTGCACCCAGATGTACAGAGTTTGACATTCTGTACTTCAGTTTCAGGTCTGAAAAACACTAGACTGGTCACTACTTGTCTTTTTTCACAGATGAGCACCTAAAGGTACTTGCCTATGAACTTATATATAAACTCTGGAAGTCTACTATGAGATCATAAAGTCTGTATATGGAGAGACCCAAACTTTCTGACTTTATCTGGGCAGAGGATGGGCAGTTATTACCCCTGTGACCTCCCCAGAACACCTTTAGTTGAATAGACAGGAAAGTCTTCATGTGGCATCACTTTATCATCTATGATACTGTTTTGTGAGGAATTCATTAGCTCCTTTTCTACCTCAACATTCAAATCTAACTATTCCCACAGTGCTCACACAGGGCATTGCCAGCAAAGCACTGGATATTCTGGGGTATCTCAGAGTCTCATGTTTGCTGTTTCCAAGGAAGACATGAGCTCCTAAAAGCCTGCAATGATGCAAGAATTCAGGACACTCTGGACAAGGCAGTGGAAGAGAATGAACAGAGAGTCTATAACTGCAAGGCAAAATTTCAAAAATGTAACCCCAGTTACATGTCCTTGAGTATCAAAAGGCTTGAAATGCCCTGGAAACACTCAAAAGCATGTCAAGGTGTATCAAAACCCAGAATTATTTTAAAACTCCAGATTTTTAAGAGTCAGAACCATTATCTTCGTTCAAAGAATTTTGACAGTATCTGCTGTGGTAGAGTTTGCTCTTTTCTTTCTTCACTGATTATATTCAGCTGGTGGCAACTAAGAATGAGAGGCACTGATGTGGTACATGCCTGTTCTCCAGGCACAGGCAGGGCAGGGGCCATTCCTGCTGCCTTACAGTCTCATGCACAGCTGGAAAACTAAGAACCTCTGAATAAGTTTCAGTGAAACCAAGATGTGTTCATGCATCTTTTGGGAAAGCTGGCTCTAAATATAATGTAATGAGAACTACCACTGTCAAGCTGAAGGGAGCTGACTTGGCTCATTGGATTACATAGCTTAGCTCAACAACATTAGTCCGCTTTTCCTTTTGGCTCTTCTGAACAAGGACATTGCCCATTGGAAAAATAAACAAAAGGTTTTCCTCTATTAAGGCAATCAAAATAGGAAATGCACACTTGTATAAGCCTGCTGTGAATGGACAGAGGGACGTGGCTGCTACATTCCACTGCAAGAGTCAGGGAATACGTCACTGGGGTCTCTCATAGCCCCTCCCTTCCCAACATAGTTATTGTCACCTTATTCTTTTTAATACTGAGTTTGAAGTGACAATTTTTTAATACCTAAGTGACCTAATAATATAAAAGTGACAGTCTTTTAATATTTACCAGAAGATTTTAACCACAAATAACAAGAAGACTATTTCTTCTACTCTTACAATCCACACGAAGCTACCATGCTGTCTGGGGGAAGAATAGGGCTTTCATGTCTCTTCTTTTCTTTTTTTTCTCTCACTGCATAAGCAGGAGAGAGAAGTATCAATACTGAGAAATGCCCTGAGGGCTGCTCTAGCACTGATACTGTTTAATAATCAGGACATTAAATTATTCTACAAACAATTTAGAAACTGGCAGTATATTGTAGTTCCATAAAAACAGCCAAATAACCCTTCAGCAAGGTATAGCACAATGGTGTCTTCTCAGCCTGACAGCTAGATGGGGACCAGCTTGCCTTCTAGACACAGCCATGGGTAACTGCAGCCCTGAGATGATCTACAGGAGACCTTCCTAAGGCTCAGAATGGCTCAAATCAGCTTTTGGTCAATAACAATCTTCTACCTCCACTAGGTAGGGTGCAATTCAAATGATTTGTGCTTAAACAGATGGTCACCGGGACATCAAAGGTGTTTTCTGGCATTGAGAAGGAAACTAATTTGGGATAAATAATACAGGAATGTATCTTTGAAAACATTTTAGTGTAATAATCTGGACACAGAGTAACACAACTTGAACCTGTAAACAAAATTCAAGACTCTCTCTAGAAAAATACATTTTAACAGCAATGAAAAAAAAAAAAAAGGGCAAACATTTTCAGTACAAAGAATTTCACGTATCAAGGACTAAGTTATGGAATTTCTCAGAGAAGCATCTGAGAAAGTTATACATCCAGTCAGACTTAGACAGAGAGACCGAAAATAGTGCAACTTCCACTAGTAGAACTAAAAGCAAACTTAAGTGGAAGTCAGTCCTAAAAGACTACACCTGAACTGACTTTTGTATTCTTTTAGAGACAAGGTGCTATTTAAAATACAGGGCAAGCAAATCAGGAGCAAAAGAAATACCTCTTCCAACAGCTCAATACCTGTTACTCAACTCCACAGCACGGCCTTGGAGATTCCCTTGCTGTTGGCACTTCCCACCTGCCAGCACCACGGTGGTCACTCGGTCCCAGCTCTCTGTGCTTCCAGCTGCTGGGCTACAGTAGGAGACAGACAAAAAGTACAGTAAATCTTTTCCTAATATATTTTACACAGACAACATCTGTTGTAGTCCTACAAGTCTCTGCAGTCCAACAGAAAAGTGAAGAGGTTTAGCCAGTCACAAGGGAATGAAAGCAGTTTATATGTGATTCATTAGTACATAAGGCACATGAAATTTAAAAACCATTGGAGAAAAGTTAGATTTCTCAGGCAACAACCCACTGCAATTAATCACACCAATATAAAGTCACATGGTTTTGCACGTCACTCGAAATACCAGGTAAGAAAGCCTCCTCTAGTTCTCCAAAACTAACTTCAAACCATCTGGACACGATACAAAGCCAACAGTTTAATCTCCTAACAATCACCAGTGAATGGGAGAACCAGATCTTACACAGCATAGAAAACTTCATGTTCTCAGAGGATTTCTTCCACACCCAGTGCAGTGGTTTGTAGCTCAAAGCTGAGTGACCAGTTGAGTTGGTCACGAACAGAGTTCTCAGGCTGATGCCGGGTCCAGTCCTGCTCTCTATTTTCATGCCAGGATAACATGGCAGAATCCATTTTCCCCAAGTTTGCAGATGACACCACATGGGAGAAGAGGTTGGTACAGTGCACAGAGGAGCCACTCTTCAGAGAGACTCAGCCAGTCTGCATGGCCAGGCCAACACCAACTGCCTGAGGTTCAGCAAAGACCAAGTCCTGCACCCAGAATCGATCCCAAGCTGCTCCATTGCCACTGGACCACAAACATCCTCACTGGAAAGCTCAGAGAGCCTGAATGCAGAGTGGAGTCAGTCTGGCCAGTGCTCCAGCACTCCGAGCTTCCTGTTCTGGGAGCCCAGGGAGCGCACACTGCCTCTCCTTACGCCCTGGCCAACCTACCCAAGGGAGCGAACTGACAGAAATGCACCTGGGACACCCTCAGACTGGGCACTCCAAATGCACATGGAAAAGACACTCTTGCAATACAGGGACAAGAAGTAGTAACTATATTCAGAAACCAGCCATATAAATGGCAACATAAACAAAATCCACTCCAAACACAGCTGAAAACTGAAATTACAGGACAGGCTTGTGAGATCTGTGGGCTTTTTCTCCTAAACTCAGCAGGCTGAGGCCACAAAAAAGATCAGCATTATTTTGCTGGAGAGCAACACTTACCTGGAGGGTCAGCTCCAGACCCCTCTCCCTCTCCTTCAGCTGTAGTTTCCTGCTTCCCAGAACTTTCAATCTGTGCTATATTTAGGAATTTATACCTTGGTGGCATCACCACAGCCAGGCTCCCCTGATTCCTTCTTCTTCTTTAGGTAACCATCACTTCAGGAACAGTCTGTACAGAACACTGGTCCAGCTTCTAATACCCAGCACATTTTCTGGCTTTACCGAACTGTTTTTTATGCATTATTTTGTTTGCATATTTTCTTTGTTTCAAATTTCAGATGTTACTGCCTAAAAGAAACATGCTACCCCCCTTTCCCCTTCTCCTCTTACCAAATCCCTTTAAGTAGATTTTTATTTTTTATTTATAAATGGAGTATACTTATGTGCTCCCACCACTCGTGAACAAAACCAGAGTCTTTCAAAGCATTAACTCATTTTAGAGCAAATTACTTCAGTCACACAGATCAAAACATAACTGAATTAAAAACCCATCTCACGTGTTGTATACAAACTCCATAGTCTCTACTTGTTTTAAACAGGTAAGAAACTACAATTAATGTACTATCATTAGTAAGATACTAGTGTAATATAACAGTATAACACTAAGAGAAGAATGCAAGTCTTGTAAGCATATAGATATATGGGCAAACACACCACACATTTCTGACACACAAAACTGCATCAGAAACTAAATTCCATACAAGTCTGGCAAAAGTTTTTATATATACAAACTGAAAACTGCTTTGGATCCTCCACACAGAGTCAGTTATCTTGCAGAAATGACTCACAGCTAAAATATTCCTATTATGAGAAGTCACTAAGGGCATTTAGGACTTTGAATCAGAACTGTTTGTAATTTGCAAACACCCGTTCAGCTTGTCATTAGCTTATTACTGCAGCTAAAAGCAGCAGTGGCAAAAAAACCCCAAAAACCTGAACAATACTATAGATATATCTAAGAGTTGGAAAAAACCCACATCAGAAAATGCTCTGTATTTCATAAAGATCAGTTTTTAATATGTGTTCATTGTTTAAGTCAGATTTTAAAAAAATCCCTACCTTCAGGATTTTGTAACAGGTAAACGCCAGTAAGCAATTTTTTTTGTTTTTACCTTCATGACATCAAAATGAGTCATGTCAAGCCCCAGTGAGCAGAATGTTTGATCCGATGTGTGTACTTGGTAACTTCCTTAATCCAAACAAAAAAATTGGAAGAATACCTGTAAGGCCTCTGGTTTCTGTGACAGCAGTTTAAGCATTGCATCCAAACAGCTCTCCAGAACATCAAACAAACATTGGCTCAGACATTTTAAAATAGTTGTGCTGTTTACAAGATAAAAATGGGAAAGAATTTATTGGGCTCATTTGTGTAGCTTTCAAGAATTCATGTGCTCTTCTAAAAATGGGAAATATAGGTAGAAATCCAGAAAATGTAAACCAAAATCACTAATAGAGAATATAATTTTCAAGCCTTGATTCCTGTTGAAATTCTGTTTGATGAAATACTCAAAGCATGTACCATAAAACAGCTGTAATGCAGAGAAACCCTCCCCCCAAGCAATCCCATTACAAACACATCAGAGAATACAATGTGCTTAGACACCAACTTTCAAAACAACTTTAACTTTTCCACACAACTCACATGCTCTAGGAAACCACATCACACTGCTTGGCCTCTTCCCAGTCAGGGTTCTTTCCTCCTCACTCTGCTCTGTCAGGTTGGCTCTAGCAAACTGCTGATGCACAGCATACTCTGGTAGGGTTTTTGGAACATGACTAAGGCCTTGATCCTATCATTTGTTCCTCCAGGCAAACATGTAATACCTCAGGTAAGCATTGCTGCATATCAAAGTGATCTGATAGGAGATTTAGCCTGTAGCCACTAAGAAACACAGTAAGTGCAGTATAAATTTTTGATGACACACCAAAATCCAAATAATTTTTGGAAATTGTTTTGGGGAAGCAAAAAATATATTTTATTTGTTTAGCTGTGCAAAATTTAATAGTTTAGCTGTATGTTTCCTAGCACAAATTTATGGCATATACTATTCAAATAAACACAGTTTTGTTCCCCAAACCTCACTTGTTACACCACTGTAAAGAGAAAATGCTTAAGTTATTTAAAAGCTGGGAGGCACCATGTATCAAAAAGGCCAAATAATGAACTTGAAGTTGTTCTCCTTGTGCACAATACACAAAGTAAAATGTATCTTTGAAACACACCAGAATAGAATCTGTGGTGAGTCTGGAAGAATTAAGAAAACTGAAAAGTTATTTTTCTTATTGATATGTGGTATTAGAGAGTATTGCCAACCACTGCTTCATTCTTCAAGATGGAGTTTTCATACAGAAGCCATGAGACCAACAGATGGTAATTTTTTCCCATAACCAGCCACTTGCTTTTTTGCCCTGCCTGAATTTGAGATTTTCCCTTGAAACGTGTCCACTGAGGTATGCAAGGGTTAAAGGTTCAGACAATGCTTCAGCTGTGGAGCCATTTCCCCTGCCAGCTCCTTCTGCCTCCTTTGAAGCTGCAGGAAAGCCTCAGATTTTTTGTTTCCTCTTGTTCTTCTCCAGGTCTATTCCTACTTTGGTTGCATTTTGTTGTACTTAGTGTTCCATCTTTTCTTCATTTCTCTTTGCTTGCAGTAATTCTTCCTCAGCTTCTTTGGAGCCACACCTTCATTTCTAACAGGCTTAGCTGGCTTGCCTTTTGTTTCCATAGCTACTGGATTTCCCTCACAGGGTGTGTCCGACTGTCCTTTTGCCCCAGTCATCTACACACACACACACAGGGAGAGAATTAAAACAAAAAGCGACTCAGAAAACCGAACCAGAATTAATATTCTTACATCTGTAGTGAGCACAAACATATACAGCTACATGCAGAGAACTGCCTTCTAATTCCTGTAACTTCAGAGAGAGTCACAGGCCACATCTGGACTGGTGAACAGGCACAGCTGGTTTCCTGTCACCGGTGAGATCTGACCAGTCCTGCCCCTTCCTCGCCCACGTGCCAGGATTTCCTTCTGGCAGTAGCCAACATGTCCAAGGTAATCAGGAACAGATGCACAACTCCAGTTTGTCCTCACATGAAGTCCGGATGTGGCTCAAACACGTACCAGGGCCTAAGGACCATCCCACAGCCCGCTAGGCCAGGCACACTCAGCACGGGGCTTTGACACAAGTGAGTAAATCTCTGTTGAACTTAAATAGTGCTTGAAAAGCATCATATTACTTGTTAAAAAATAACAGAGATGAGAGTGGGATCTTCAGGAAATTTCCGAAGCATGGCAGGCATCACTTACTCACCAGCATAAATCACAAAGCAGGATGGACTCCTTAAAATTTTCTATCAAAACTTTCTTTAGAGGCAGACAATTCATTCTTCTTTTCATAATAAATGTTACATTGTTTTTGAAACAACAGCAACAAAAACGAGGTATTAGTGATTTTAAGCTGTATTAATTTTCACTTTTCCTAATGAAGTCAGGAAAGAAGATGACACTGAGACACCTAAAACATTTTCTTTCTTAAGGTTTAACTGTGCTCTAATGAAATGCAGAATGTAAATACTGTGTAAAGCTGTTTTCAGTAAATAGAGTTGGCCATACACAATGCCGTATTTATGCCTGAGGCACAGACATTGTACTCTCCTAAATTAAGGTACTCCCACGTCTCTGGACAAAGTGTCTGTGCTTCTCACACAAAGTAACACATATTGGTATTTTAGAAACAGTACTGTATATATATCGTGAGGACTGTTCTGCTCCACAGGGAACAGTGTACCAATGAGAGGTTTTCTGCGTGTCAGGGAAGCCACTTCAAATTGCAATGGGAGTCTCCTCAAAGGTGAAGGAGTTCAGAGCAACCAGAGACAGGTGATCAATGGCAATGTGTCTGACTGAGCTACCAAACTTTGCAGGGCCTAAGGGAGCCCTTATTTTTGCTGTGGAGAAACACTGTTATCCCTACCTGAGCTTTGTTTAAAATTACAACCAACCAAGAACAGATCCAGGACATGCCTCCACTCCTGCTGCTGAAATCAGCAATCAGTAAGTTAAGACAAAAGCCTTCAAAGAGTGGCATGAGGGGACTGAGGAAAGTAATAAAGCTTTCAGTACAGACTAAAGTCGCTTTGTTTTGTGTCTTGCCACACACAGAAACGTAAAAACCGACAATTTTGCGTGTGTGTGGCTGATTTGCTTACAGCCTCTTGTCTGAATGAGATTTGGGGCATCTTACAGTGCAGTGCTCATGGCCCACTCCACACATAAGGGGGATTCCTCTCCTCTACTTGGCTACTTACTGTCACTAAACTGATCAGAATTTAGTATCTTAGGCCTCAAAGAAGTATCAGTTTCTGCTGAAACAGTTAATAACTTCAAGATTTTGAGTGCAGGAGGAAAGACAGAGGGACAAATTGAGATGAAAGGAGAATTAAAAAAACTGAAACCAGGTTAAAAGGTCCTTCCTGAAATTGTTTGAAGAAAAACTGCATCAACAAAAGGTACCATCACAGATGCAAAATCAGAAAGTCCTTCTAAATGCAAATATTGTACCCATTTCTGCTGTACTGCAAGTTCATGAATTGCAAAGCCAAATGCTATTCTTTTTGTTGTCTGAAAGTATCATTAGGTCACACTGAACATATAAAACTTAATTTTGCAAGAATTTAGCCATGAGAGGAAAAAAAAGTATTAAAAAAAACCCCAACACATCACAGAGAACTGTAATAAGAGCCCAATGGATTAGAATCCACCCCACCTGATTTTACCTGTCTACAGCTGTGCTAATCATTTTTACTCCTGCAGTCACTAGAGAGAAAATGCCAACTCTTAACAGCCTGAGTCCAGCCATCTAAGAGGCCCACCCTGGAGAGGACATGCGTCTTACAAAAGATTCCACTTCCCTCTGTTAACAGCACAACAAACACACACGTTTTTCCACATTGTAATGTTTAAAACTCAGTGAGAAGAATCTCACCTAAACCATTTCTCAGGAAAAAGGCATTCTTATTCTTGGTAGTGGATCCAGAACTCTGCAGGGTCTCTGCCCCCAAAAGATGACAGCTAACCGTGTTAGTTGTACGCCCAAGGGACTCAAATAGAGTATTTATAAACTGCTAGTCTGCTTTTCCATCAAGTGAGATACTGACCTTCTGTTTCCAGCCTTCCTGGGGTGCAGGTGGAAAGGTGCATGGAACTCTTCCATGACTTAGGTGGTAGGGCAAAGGGAGGCTGGGATCCAGTGGCACCCACGGGACTGAAAGAGTGGCAGGTACAGCAGGCAGGACACAATGAGCTTTGTGTAAGTTATAGGATGATCTCGTGCTCTTGTCAAGAGAACTCCTGTAAATTGAAACTGATGAATCTCCTGCAGCATGACTCAATAAATAAGAGCCCTCCTGCAAACTAAAAAGATAAAAGTTCAAAATGAAAATCAGTATTTAAATGTTTGGTTTTTTTCATTTGTTTGGGATAATAGCTATTACATTCTTCATGCAAAAGAAAAACATCCTTAGGTATTTACTTATCAGTCCCTGCTTTATAAAAAGACTGTGGACAAGAAAGCATTAATTAAACCATATTGATACATACTAATTAACATGTTTAGAATGTATTCATAATGTACTAATTTATCAACAATGGACAGACTGTCATATTCAACTAAACATGCAAGCATACATTGAAAACTATCCATATTGGGCAAGCTGTAATTCCTTAACCAGTGTCTTAGAAAGCGTAACATGTGGACACAGACACAAAGAACACATGTGCTTTCAACACACACAGGACCAAACAGGTTTACAGAAAGGCAAACGTCAACCAACTGCCCATATCAAAAACATTGGTCAAAAAACAATGAAGCTACAGAAATTATGAAGTGCAGGAAAACTCCTCTGTTACTTGAATTAAGAGACTTCACACTCAATGCAAGAAACCTGCACCACAAAAACATTGAAACACTTGCAGTCCAAAAGTCTTGAAGTAGCTAAATAAAGGAGCAGAAGAAAGGTTGCCATGTCCAGAGAAAGACATGCTACTAGAAGACAAACTAAGCAGGAGTGAACATAAACAGTATTATTTCTACAAATTAAGCAAATAGACTAACAAAACCCAGATGCCCAAATTCTACATGTCAGTTTACATACATAATATTACAACTCACTCCTGCAAACTGTTTAATCAGCTCAGAAGAGTCCAGTCTCCTCTACGGAAAAACTGGTTCATAAAAACAAAGTTCTTGTTCTTTTGCATCATTTGTAGAAACCTTGTAATTTCAAGCACATGACACAGTACTGCATTATGCTGTGACAGACCTACGAGAACCTGTAAAGTGTTTCACGTATCTGAAGAAATAAAAATCAGAGTAGATAAGCATTGTATGGAACAAACAGGATGAGCTGGATAATGTTGCAAATAAATACAATTAACAAGAACTGAGCACTCACTCAGACACTTTCTTCAAAATGTGATGAAGTATATTTAAAGAATTTGCAGGCCTGTGAAAGATAAAAAATAGCAAAAGTAGTAGCTTGCAAGGCTTGTTAGGGTTTCAAATTCATTGCTAAAAAGACTTGCTAAAAATACTCACTTGATCAATCCAAGTTTTTCTCTTAAACTTTCTGGAGAAACCTTTTCTAGCATAATAAGCTTTGATGTAAAAGCATCAATATGTCCTGACAAAAGAAATTCAATTAATACACTAAATTTATAAATGAACAAATGTAAAAGCATAATTTGCAGATCTAATTTGCATTGTTAAAAGAATAAGAAATTTTTATTCTTTTAAAGCACAGAACAGTGAAATGTATTTATCAACACTGCACGTAACAGACTAAAATGTAGAGCTGCTTGAAGTACAGCCATCTGTAGTTGGACTGTCTTTGTAAACCAGGGAGATGCCCTGACTCCAGCAAATCTTGCATTTTGGGTGAAGTGTGGAATACACAACCTTATTTTGCCCTGGCCTTAATCTCCTCAGTTAGTTTGTATCTTCCTAAATTCCTCTGACCTTTATCACCATGCTTCCTCACTGGACAGATCACCAAAGTGGATCTTTTCACAACAAATTTACTTTGGAGTTTCATACACTTGTTTTTCTATTCTGGTACGTTACATGAACAATTGTGTTATTTGATTCTCTGAGGCTTCAGACTTTTGTATCTTCATTTTTTCCCTCCCTCACCTGCAAAATCACAATTTACAACTCAGGCCTTGCTGATGGCAAATTGTTAAAGACCATTTGTCTCTGACAGAGAGAGGAGCAACCACTTGAAGCCCTTCCCATCACATTTTTAAAATAAGGCTGCCAAGGACAGTTTAGCCCACCTTTCACTTGGCAAGCAATAAAGATCACCAGCACGGCCTGCACGTGGATGTGGAGACTGTTCCTTAGCTTCCGGTTCTCTCATGTCGAAGAGTTCCCAGAAATGTACTCTATTCCAGCTCCCACGAGGAGGACGAGGAAAAGGCAGCAGAATAAAATACAGCCTCCTCAGTGGAATTTACTGTTTTCATATAAAGCTGCTCTCATAGGAAGTGTAAATGCTTCCACTGCACAGTTAAAACTCCTAAACCAAAGCACTTCACATTCCAAGCTAAACATTACTAGCAGTTTATGTGTTGTGTAAGAAGACTAAATAAGAACTCTCACTTTTCATGAAGTAAAAAAACTGCACCAGGACAACGATTTATTTTAAACGCTGCACATTCGATACTTTTCTTGATATCTGTACTTTGTGCAAGACAAAGCAGCCAGATTTAATATTCTGCACTGCTGACTTGAGGAAAAGGGACTTGGAATCATCATTAAAAAAACAATAAACAAAATTAATTTGTTTGAGTTCTGTATTACTTATCAGCCTCTCCTCAAATCACAGCCTTCTCTATTGCTAAAGTAATTTAGAACTTAATTGGGAAAAAATAAAATAGTAATAAATATCTATGAACTACTCCCACATAACTTCTGTAACTGTATCTTATATTTGAGAAGTGACTGATTGAAAACAATTGACATTTAGTAAATTACCCACACACCAGCACACAGGGTTTTTTTCCAACCCATTCTTCAACTAATCTTAATTTAAAGGCCAATATTATCCTATCCAAGTGAAGATAAACTATTCTTCCAGAAAGTTTTGCTTAGGGCCTTAATGCAAACAAATGAATAATGGTCAAAGTAAAATGCGCCCAATAATCAGCAAAGCTTATCACAACTTTATTGACTGCTTAGATCAAGTACAGGTGCCTTATGTGGGAAATTTGTCACAGAGATTAGTCCCTTTGCAGATACAGGATTTCCTATCTGAGCAGCAAGGGGCCTTAAATCAACAACCATGCAAGGTGCTCTAACAGCAAGAGGAAGACAGTGCTCTACACTTCTTTGATGATAATATCTCTGCTTTAGTGCAAACCATCAGTACCTTCTTTCAGAACACACAAAATAAAAAAATTCAACTTAATATCACCCTGTGCAATTTCTGCAGGAAGCCCTGGTTGCTCTGGTGTTGTGTCTCATCTCCTGAGCTGGCAGCACTGCTGAGTCACTGCGCTGAGCTGAGATTCCTCCCTGTGTCACAGAGAACACTGAGGAGCGCAGGACAATTACGGGGCAGAGACCAAGGTCCAGAGAACTTTCATCCACACTTATTTGGCAATACAAAAGATGGTTCAGACAGTGAATTAAGCCTTTTCAAGATAAAAAATTTCTAAGCAATTCAACACTGGAGTGTGCTACGTGCTCAAAATTTCAAAATTAGAGGCTGAAGATGGAACCATCTCGGAACTGTCAGAGCCAGAACGGAATGCACGCTGTAGGTACTGTGCTAGGAATGGCAAGATTCCCCTTCTCAAACAGCTCTTCCACACTTCCACACTCATACTGTGGGGTAAATTTAAAAAGAGCAGTAAGTCTATGGCTCTAAAAATTCCTTTATTATAGAACAAAATCTTTCATTAAAATAATTCAAATTATAGTATGGTCTCAGAAGTCAAGGTGTAAGCCATTCTGCTTACATTGAACACACAAGAGCAGCAGTCTTACTTCAGGTATCAGATTAATGACAGAGAAGGAGACATTCACCCCATTAGAAGCTGTCCGTAATACAGGGACATTATCGCCCTTAAAAAACTGTCCCTGGAGTTTCAAGACAGCTTTCTGAGTAAATCTGGATACTTGCAACATTGCATTTTTTTCACAACTCCTTTAGAAATACAAAGTCAAAGGCAGAATTTCACAGCTGCCTTGCAACTATTCCAACAAGAGCAGAAAGAATCCCTAAGTAGCACATGGTAATCGTTTCCTATTAAAGGCTGTGGTGGATGCTCTTTCACAGAATTGGTATTTACTTCCATGCATTTTTTTTATCTCCCTCTATTAGAAACCACACAGCAGAACTAAAAATCTGCAGTCCCCCATTTGTCTACCTGAATAAATCAAGTATTCTGCCAGTCTCAAAAGTTGGCAACGTGCTGAGAGTTCAGCTCTGCATTTGTGGCAGACATTTCCCCTGCCCCAGGCTGGGAGTACAACTCTACTGTTGAGGCCAGTGCCAACCCCCAGTAATGCTGTGCCTCCTCAGAGCCCACAGAAGGAGAACTCCTGTGGACCCCAGGGTTTGCTGCTGGAAAAAGCGTATCCAAGGGCTGACAAACAAACATCACTGGAATAACAACCAGTGTTTCTCAATCCCAGTGGCATTTTCTCCCAGACACACAAACAGAGCATGCTGGAGGCCGGGCCCCACTCAGCCTGCCAGGGCACTCAGCCTGCCAGCCCAGGGCCCCGTGCCCGTGCCACGAGCAGGTACCCAGGGAGGGACACTGAGGAAAGCTCAGCATGGAACAGCCCTGCACAGCCAGCCTGCTTTCTCCTGCGCTCCCAAGAGTCTCAGGGAAAAGGGGTGTTGGCTGGATGAGCTGTCTGCAGCCTCCTGCCAAGCCCTACCTCAGGTATCCTGTAACTGATGGGAGATTAGATAGACATCCACTGTTCACTCTGTGTACTCAGCAAACACATCAGCCCCTCTCCCCATAGTTTCGTATTTCCTCCCACTAAAAACGTCGATAACACTTGTGACAGGGAGCCAAATTGCAGTGCAATTCAATATACCAGTCTGCTTGTTAAATAAACAGAAGAAATGCTTCTCCTCTATGCACGGTAAGATGTAGTTAGAAATGGAGAACTGTGTACATAATTAGCTCTTTGTGAGGATTTTTTTTTAGGGGAAGGGAAAAACCAAAGCAAATATCGCCTCTCAAGTTTAAAATTAGAAACATAATTTCCATTAAATACGGAGAGCAGACAAAGATGGAATCGGCAAAACTACTACCTCAAATACATCAGATTTCACATAACTCTTACAATTCTCTGGCAGGATACAAAGTTTGTATGTAAAAATTACAAAACTGAAGCTAGCATTTTTAAAATAGCATTCTGATGTCAGTCAACAACAGCAGAAGTGTAATACAGTGCACAAGTGGAAAGGTTAGGCAACCACAGGCCACAACTGCTGCTGCCATAACAACCCTACAAACCAGGCCTTCTCCTACAACAAGAATGTGAGGCAGTCCCACTGCACAACATTCATTCACTGTGCAAACACCATTGCCCTCCCTCAGTAGCACATGCCAAGCATATTCTAAATATCAAGCAACCACTAAGTTGCAAATTTTCCCTTTTAAAATCTTATTAATTACAAGATAATTGGTATCAGAAAGCTCTCTCTATATTAAAAGAGTTGGTAAAAAAATCTGGTCACACTCATTATATGCACTTTTAATTTCTCTACAGAACATATATCCTAACGTACAAAAACTTCCCTGATGTTTAAAATGTCATTGAACAAACACAAATACAGCATTTTCTAGGGGCATTTGTTAGTGAAACTTTCCTTGTAACACTGCATTTCTAATGTGCTCAGCTCATGCCATTTTGAATAAACGGCCTTGCAAAGTGTATCTTCCTGCTAACATTTCCACACTTTTAACCCCTGCTTTATTGTCTTTTGATTCTCTGTGCTCTGAATTACAGCTGTCATCTCTTCTGCACAAGATTTGCAGTGTCCTGATTTATTCTCACTGAATGTATCTTACCTCTAATTCATCAGTTCTGTGACATTACCTCCTGTTTCCATCTACAGGACATGGGGTAATCAAGACCATCCCTTTGACAAGGATGTTTGCTAATATCACATATTAGCAAATTAAGTGTCATGGATCAGTTAGAGACAGACAACAGAAAACCTGAAAAGCACATCTAAGTAAAATCACCCAGCATTCAGAACTCCTGAGGGACATCACAGCTATGGAAAGAAGCTTTCAGTACTACTGTGCTATGTATTTTTTCTTCCTATTAGGAGTTTCATTTTTCCCAAGCCAGAAAATTATTTCCAGAACCTGAGATATGAGACACTTGTACACAGTTTCCAAAGAATGTAATTTCTCTTGTTTCTGAATGACAGAACTTGGCTGAGCTCTATCATGGCTGGTTTTCCTCATATCTTACCTGTCCACATATTATCAGTGTAAAAATAACAACATTATTTCCTATTTTCAATGAAATATAAATAACATTTGGCCTTTTGTCATACTGCAAACTGAAAAGCGTCCTCTGAGCCACATACCTGATCCTCTGTTCACCCTCTATTTTGGCATGCAATAACAGATTTATTTATGATGATTTCACAAAATGATAAGATATATTTACAGCTCATGTCATCAAGAAGTATTTTACCACTTGTGTGATAATCCATTATGCATATGAGTCAAAAAAACCCCAAAACATAACAAATTCTCCCCAAAACTCAAAGATACTTTAGGTCAGGAAGATTACTAACTTCAGAGAGCTGAACTCACACTACAGATACGTTTGTCTTCTAAAGAAGAATACATGCAGTTCTGGAAAACAAAAATTAATGGATGCTATTTATCTAAAAAAAGAAGTTGGAATATCCTCATTCACCCTCTAAATTAAATGTTAGACAAAGCACATACTTAAGATAAAAGTGAAAAACAAAATTAGAAAGTTAAAATAAATAAGTACATATGGATTATGCCTTTAATAGATATGCATCTCTTCTGTTATTCTACATATAGTCACACATTTTCTTAGGAGAAAAATCAACACATGAACTTACCAATATAAAACAAGCATTGAGAATGTAACATACTCTCTGTCCACAACTGACATACTTCACTTTCTGTAAGAGCTTCCACACCGTAATAGGCTTGGTATTCCAGTTTTGGCAACAGGAATATGGGAGTAAGCTACGAAAGAGAAGAGACAAGAAAAACCTGCAGCACTGTCCAAAAACATCCACAATTTAACTACATTTTGTAGTATGTATCTGTCACAGTCCTCTGCCACAGCTGAAGCAACAAAGCCATTTCACAGATTCTGTGTGATGGCTCCTGTGCTGTGAAACCCACAGTACAACCTGGAAGTCCAGAGACTCTCTGTTATACAGAGAAGGGCAGACTGCACCAAACAAACAAAAAGAATAATGAAAAAGGCCTAGGCAAGCTTTTCCAAATAATACAAATCTACCACCAAGTAATTTTTCCATGCAACTACATTAATTTGAAGTTTACACTTCTGTGCTCTACTGCCCTCTGCAGAAACTTGAGAAAAAATACATTGTATTTCTGATTTGATTATTGTTAATGGAATCCCGTCATTTATTTCTCTTATCAGAATCTCACTTGAAATTAGAACCTAATGCTTGGACTCTCATTTGAATTCAGAGACTAACCTTTGTGTGCTAACAGTGACAGAGAAAACTTAAGCCTTTTCTCACTGACAAACCACAGATTAAATTCCAGCAGAAATTAAAAAAAAAAAACAAAACAAACAAAAAAACCACAAACAAGTGTTCAGTTTCCAAATAACAAACTAAGCAGGCATTTATGAGCAGTGGGTCAATAGCAAAGACATGGTATTTCTTCAGAATAAGATTCTGAGCACAGAATCTTGGTAAGTAATCAGAGCTACAAGGATCTATTTCCATCCTGACAAAGCATGAACACCTCACAATACCCTTCCTGCTGTAATTCTGGTACCCTCAGGAGGGACATACCACATCAGATTTGCTGAATGACTCAGAGGACTCTCAACAAAATAATAAATTACTGAGCATTACAGGATCAGCTTCCCTTCTCCCAATGTTACAAGACTATTTCCATTAGAATTGCATTGAAATAATTTTATTCTGTAAGATAAACTATTTGCTAAGATGTACACCACAGTATTTTCAAGGAGAATGAATAGGATCTCTTTTTATCTTTCTGTCCTCTGTTGTTCATTTTATCTCCTATATCTCCACTTAACTAGGTATAATAGCAAGGCTGACTCTTGCTTCAAGTATTTAAGATCATGAACGTTCTCAAAGCCTTGTGCCAAACCCCCAATTACTGCATTAACTTTTAAGAATAGCTCAAACTGACATGAGATTGCATGAGTACTGTTACCCATGCATATTACTGTAGTAAAAAATGGTGAATCACACTTGCTTATCTTCTAATCAAGCAGCTTTAAAGAAATCACAAGTTATTCTTCCCTCTTCCCTACAGCAGATATTTACTTAAAGAAGACACACACTGTAGAGTTACAGTAAAATGTACTAATTGAGTGAAAGCACAAATGCTATAAAGGACCAGGAATCCCAGAGATGTCAGTTGAGCACAACTGCCCAAAGAAAACAACCCCAAAAAGTTAAAAGCAGTATCTGTACCTTTTGGGCTTTTTTGTTTTTCTGGTATCGTGGCAGTGACTTCACTTTTTGCACACTGCAACGCACGAGCAACAGCAGGTCATTCAAACTGAACAGCTTATACACAACGTTGCCTTCCTGGGGAGCCTCATACTCTGAAGGGTCCTCCTCAAGCATCTGAAGCTCACTTGGCAGCTTTCCTATAGAAAACAAAGAATACACAAAATGTGTTTTTTTTATTTGTACATTTTTCACCATGAAGCTGATGGGCTTTTTTCCCTTGCACTATGTTTTTTGTTTGGTTGGTTGGGTTTGTTTGGGGTTTTTTTTTTGCCTACATTGTGTTTTGCTTCCTAAGATTTTCAGATGAAAACTATTTCATTAGGCACAAAAAAGTCACTTACATATTAAAACAAAACTAAAAATAGTTACATTTTGAAAATGTCCACCTTATTAAAGAGTGTATTTTCCAATAATCCCACATCATTAGATTTCTCATACAAACAGAGTTGGGACTCCATTCTTGTCCAAATGTAGTTCAAAAGCAGCTTTTTAAGCCACAGTCGTTCAGCACAAAGGAGAGAAAAGTGTTACTTACACTGAATGCCTCCTGAGAGCTGCTGTTCATTCCCCAGCTACTGAAATAATTCAAGTCTCAGGCCTGGACAGCAGCAAACCTAACTAATTTCACTGCAAAAATTACTTATTTCACTACCAAATGATTTCTTTTCCTTACTTAATAATCTTGTGTATAACAACTTTCTATGTCACATTCACCTCTGTGGACAAACAACTCCCAAAATGTTCCCTTATGTGTGCAAGACAGGAATTACCAGTACATTCTCTATGAGAGAAATAAAGTCACAAATTTAAATATATGTAACAGATGCTCTATTACCACATTCTTCAGATGAAGGAGTTAAAATGTTTTTCTGTTAGAGTTTAGCAAAAATTTGAAATCTTACTCCTTACACAACAAGCACGCTTAACTTACTCTTTGGCACTCCCTCAAAAAGCCAAGTCCAGGTATTTCTAGAGGAGCTGTTGGGATTGGGGGCTGGGGCTGCCACAGTTTCTGTGCTGGAGGTCACCAATGTTTTTGGGGACTGAGGCCCCTGGGCTGGCACGGCATTAGAATTATCAGAGCTCACCACTGGCTCATGAGCTTTGTGGGAAGGCGACTTGAGAAGTTCAGTTTGCATTTTCAAAATCTGTCCGACAGGATCCAGCTCCTTGGATAACTTTCTGGAAGGTTTCCTGGAGGCTCTTTTTCCCAGATCCACAGCATCTGAGCAGTCAGTCATTGCTGAAGGGCTCTGGGTGGGAGAAGGAGATCTGGCAGTCTCTGATGGGGTTTCAGAAGCAGTGGCTGGTACAGCTGTTTTGCAACAATCAGTGCTTTTACATTCTGAATCAATTATCAGACGTTCTTCATCCGTGTCACTACTGCACAGAGAGGGGTGAGCCTCACTCTTTAATGCAGCATCAGACTCTTTCCTGTAACTAACTGCACCAGACAGAAGATTCAGTTTTGTTGCATTGTCCAGTCCTTCTTCAGCCTCGACAGCCTGTGTGTTGCTCAGTCCCACCTCTCCTGACTTACAGCTTTCACAAGGGGAACTTTCTTCTGGGCTGAAGCATGGAATGACATCTGATGATGGAAGCTGCATGCCAGCATACGCTGAAAGGCGCTGAAAGGTGTTTTTCCCTTCTTCATCTTCACTGTTTATGGTGGATGTATTTCTTCCCCCCAGTTTCAGGCCTTGAGATAAAACTTTTGCAGTGTTACTAACTGTAGGAAAAGAACTTTCCATTTTAGAAGTTCTTGAGAGCTTGGCAGATGCTCCAAAAGTTTCCAGTTCTGTAACATCATCATCAAAGTCCATCCCTGTGTCATCTGGAAGGGGAATCTTCCTGCACTGGTAGGTATCAGAAGACGCCTTAACACAGGGATGAAAAAGTAATAAAATTTAAAAAAAACAAAAAAACCCCAACAAACAAACAAACAAACAAAACAAAAAAAAACCACAAAAAACAAACAAACCAGCAACAGAATTTGTTAATCACAAACAAGACACTATCAATGTAAAATGTGAAAAATGTTTTACTATCCATATTTTGACTACTGGGAAAAGAAGGGCAATAATTGAAAACATTTTCCCATTTAACATGGAATATCTTGAGTTCTAAGAGTTGAAAGGCCTTTCCAAAGAGAAATAAAGTTCACAGAACTTTCTCCACTGAAGTAAACTGATAAAAATACATTATAATGACATAAATATTAAAGCTGAGATGCCCATGTAGTAGGAACACTTAAAGAACTGGACAGGTTTTCTAACAGGGTCCATAACTCAGCAGTAGAGAAACTATCAAAAGAAAACCTACATTTTCCTTCACTATCATGAAAAAAGTAACTTAGGAATTACAACACAGGCTCTTGGGTTTGTTTGCTATTAACAATAGTTGAACTCACATACATCCCACTGAAACAGATTGTCCTCGGCTGGTTTGTCCATCCGTACATCAGAAATTGAAACATAAGACGTTTTAGTTGCTAGGAAATCCATTGGAATTTCATGGAAGATTTGATTCCTCTCTCTTACTGTCATTTCTTTTCTCAGCAGAGGTGAATCAACATAAACCACTTTAGCAGGTTTGCTACCTTTTCAAGAACAAAAAGAGAGTGAGCATATATTAAATGAAAGGAAGAAAGACTGTTGTATAATTTAAATAATAAATCTTTCAATTTCTAATTATGGTCAAATCCATCCCACATGTACGTTAGAAGAAATGAAAACCGATCTTCTCATTCACTAACAACAGAAAATAAAAGTATGTGCAAGTAGAGTGTGAATTATGATGATCCTGCAGCAGCAATGCACACCACATTAACAGCTGATCATATTTCAAATGCAGTTCTAAACAGAGAATTTGTAAAATACAAATTTAGGATTCATCACTTCTCATACTGCATTTTATCATCAAATATATTCTGTTTTCTAAAAAGATCTTTTTTTCTTCCTTGGATGAAAGCCTATTTTTATTTTTCAAGTCTCATTGCCCAGAAGTGATGGCTGCAGGGTTTTTTTAGTTCTAATCAGTCCCTGTGTATGGGCTCTGCTGCCCCACTCTTTGCTTACACCTTAACACACTGCCACAGGAATCACCCAAACTGAAGCGTGATACCCTGCCCACCACTACACAGAAAGAAAAGGGACATGGGGAACGCAAATATAAATTAATGCCAGGGGTTGGTTGCAGGCAAAGGCAGAAAAGGAAGGAGCCGAGAAACCCTTCCAGAAACACTCCGTATTTCTAACACATCCTGAATGTCATCTTGGTGATAATTTGGGATCCAAAAATTAAGTTTCAAAACTGTCGTGCTGACAAAAAAACCCCAGGCATATTTTACTGATAAACTAATTTAATTTCATGTAGGAAAGCACAGAATTTGTAAACTTAGCAAACAGCTTCTTTACTATCTAGAAGTCTGTTACAGAAATTTGTGTGAAATGCACACAAGGACATTCCAGGACAACAAACAAAATACTCATAATGAATGAACCCTGTGTATTAAAAAAACCAAACAACAAAAAAAGCAAGGGTACCAGGAGAGGACTGTATCTATTCAGATTACTGAAGGAGTGCTTGGCCATTAACATAAAATGTTCAGATGAGTTCATCACTCCATTAAAAACATTTTTTGTTGCAATTGGGAAAAGGATCTCCAGGGGTGTTCATTACTTTTTTACTATTCTATGATGTAAATAGATGCTTTCAATTCCAGAAAATGTTTGCTCTTTGTTTTTTCATAAAAACTTCAGAATGTATTTTTGTTTTTGGCTTATTGAAATCAGTTCACTTGATAATTTTAAGAGCTTCATGCAGCTGATTTCTTTCCAAGGATCACAACGGACACTTTTGAAAAGCAAAAGGATATTTAACTCTTTTTCTATTTTGGTTTGTTTTTTCCTTAAAGTAGAAAAAAATGTATATCCAAAGTCAATGTTTATGCTGATAACTGCAGAGGTTGGTACTATTTATTTTCAGTAACAAAGTGCAGAAAACTATATGAAGTGACCCCGGAGCAGCTTTCCAGCCTTTTGGGACAAAAACCCAAAAACTTTAATAACAAAAACATACCATACCTGCAACAGTGATCATTTTAACACAAACTGGAATTTCCCATTGTTCCTTGTAGTTTAGTCCATGATTATTCAGTAAAGTAAATAATGATTGATTACTTAGAACAACTTGAGGACAGTATTTCAAAGCAAGTTTTTCTGCATTTGGATCTGAACTAATATCCTAGACAGAAAAAAAAAAAAAAGGTATTTCGTTTCAAATTGTTTTTTTAAACAAAGACACACATTTAAATTTACAAGAAAAACTCAAAACCCAAACAAACATGGACCAACATCCCCCCACAAAAGTCCAACTACCACCACAGTGCTTGGCATCAGAATGAAATGGAAAAGCAAACAACTCTCCTGAAGGTTTTTGGGTGAATCTTATGCAATCACTTTGCTGCACAAGAAAATGTATCTTCTTAACTTGTATTTTCAGTTCATTCCTATGAATTTGAACTACTAGGTAGAACAGGAAATTAGATGATTATGAAATACAGGAGTGTAATGAAGAAAAAAAATCCCAAACCAGATTAAGTCACAAATATATATCACAGATCTTCTTATGAGTTAAGCAACAGCACAATAAAGACACATAACATTAAAGTATGGTTAGAACTGTACACTTGTTTCAATACCAATTACATATGAAGAACTTTAAAGCAAATACAAAACCATGAAAGAATACAAACTGAGAATTGAAATGACAAAATTGTTACACATTTCCATGTAGAAAGGAGGCTGGCAATGCTCATGAGGTGGAAGAACATCATCAAGGACTAAGAAGATAATGGAAGCCCAGGAGCACTGAGCACACCAGAGAAGTAAGAAAAACCTAGCTATGTTCTTTTTTTCTGCCATTTGAGACAGCATCATATTCTGCTCATAGCTATAACATCTCCTGAGGCACAGACCATTCTCCTGCATCACCTCTGCCCTCTTCTTTGGCACAAATGTTTTTGAAATTACAGTGCTTCTGTTGAAAGTTTGGGTTTTGAGATGTGAACAAACTCCTTAAACTACCTGATAACAAACCATTTGGACCAAACAGATAAAAAAATCAGTTCTACTGAATGAAGAACTCACTGATTTTTGCAGGGGAAGAACACAAACAAACATCAGCTATTTAATGGTAAGGTGGAATGGAATCTAAAAATTGTTCAACCCATCAGAAGGATCAAACTGCACTTCTGTACAAAATAATAAAAAGGTTACTTACATTGTGCATAATCTGAGCCTTTTTTTCTGGAGTTATAATAGATGTAACAGTTTTATAATCTGTGGGTAGCTGAACAGGCATGGCAGGGAAATCTGTTTTACCACGTCTTGCTGTGCCCTTGGAGAGATCAAGCAGTATGATAAAACAGATTTAACAGCATCGCGCTGACCCAACATTGCACTTCTCATGAGGAAAAACACTAACAATTTATGCAGGTGCATTCTAAAGTTGTGTTATATGAAAAAATATACTATTAATGTAATCTTTTTATGCCAAACATACAGTGAAAGGTGTTAACAGCTTTACTACCAAAATAATTTTATTGAAGTTTTAATTATCAATTATAACGTCTAACACAAGCACTAAATAATAGTTGCAAAAATCCCAAATCCTTGTGTAATTTACTTATTTGAAAAAACCACAAAACCAGTATGTATACATGAGATATTACCATGACAAGAAGATTTTTTTCTAGCCTGAAGGTCAACTGTGTATGAAACTTTCCTCCCATGAGACTCATGATCTCCTGGAGCGTGTAAAACTCTGGATACTTCTGCACATGTCCAATACATGCACGTAGCAATTCCTAACATAAAAAGAAAAATAGTTTATGCATTTGTATCTTTCATAAGAATCTAATTTTGAAAAGTTTTTTCCTGCCATTTCAAGTTGTATTTAAGAACTTGCAGATACCAGTACAGATCTATAATATTCTTACAATCTGAATACAGAACTGAAATATATTCTTAATTCTCCTCAGCCCTCCATATGCAAGGCTAACAATGTATGCACACAGGCTCAGTACAATCACTAAAAAGATTAAAGTTTAGTAGAGTTTGAACTGTGCTAAACGAGGTAATTACTTCTTTAGTTTATTTATCTTGGCTTTTAGAGGAACTAGTATTTTTCTGTGTCACCACCCAGTTCACACTAGGTCTAGGTAAAAGTCACAAAGGTAAGGACACAGGATGATTCCATTTGTGCTGCAACTCACTATATGTCAACTCTAGATAATTTTTATATCTGAATTACGTATTTTAGACATTTCTTTTATTTAGTAACTAGAATGAATTATTTCTGCTAGTATTGTTTAAAGCTAAATATGTGCCTCTATTTCATTTTTAACTCCAGGTATCAACCTTACAATAAACAGGACTTCCAGGTTCCATTTTGTGACAAGATGACTTGGAAAAATAGACACAAGATATAAAATTGCAAAACCAATCCCAATTTTTAAGGAAAAAAAAAAAAAACCACAAGGAAGATTTTTGCCTTCACATATGCTCAAACTCTGTGTTAACCCACTGATGGGATAGTTTAATGAACCTGGGTTCTCGAATTCTTTTTCCAAAATGTGCTATAAACCCAAGAATGATACGTGAAGTTTGATCTTAGAATCATCAAAGTGGATATTTAACACAGCATGAACCTGAAGATGATTATGATTAAACCTGTGTCACCTCTGATTAAAGTGCCTTTGTAACATGCTGCTGTGGAGGGAAGTTTAACACTGTGTCCAGTGGCGCATAACCAGGAGCAACTCCTTAATGTCAATTAAGGACTTAGTGTCAATTAACACTTAAAATGCAACTTCTCCCTTCCCAAATATAAAGATGTGATTTATTTAATTATGCATCAATAGTTTTACACTGTTGTATTCAGTGACTTCATTTGTATCATATCTTAGTGGCTACAGTGAGCTCCAGGCCAAAGCCTCGCTGCACAGGGTAAGGGAAACGCCGACTTGCCAGGTCTCATCCCACCATGGAATCAGCACAAGTTCAGAGACCAGCACATCCCACGAGCAGTGTCTGTGTGCCTTAATCACAATCCCAGTGTGATGACTTAAGAAGAGATGGAATTACACATGGCACTGGTAGTTACCTCAGTATAACGCCGTGCATCTTCAGAGATGGCATCGTAATCTTGGGCACAGCTTTTCGCAGCGTTTTGGGCAAATTTCAGAAACTCTGCAACTTCATTGCTTACGACTTCTTTCATTTGCTGGGGAAAGGAAAAATCTATTTTTAAGACAGAATAGAATCCTCTACACTAGGCATGTAATGAGTAAAATTTCTATAGAGGTAGTACAGATGATGGTATGGGGGAGGGCATAGATACCCCTTGCTGCTCAAATTGGCAAATGCTCAGGGTTTCACTTCAGGAAAAAAAAAAAAATTCTGAAAGGCCCATTTCCTTAAAAATATCCCAAACCAACAAAACGCCACTCCCCAACAAATAACAAGCTTCTTTTGATATGGCGGTTTACACAAAGAAAGGTGCAAGACATGGCTGATGGAGTTTACATGACAAAGCCACAAAGATACCCGAGCTCTGACTTCATGAGACATTATAACATAAGTAGCAACAACACAGTAGATACTGATGGGCCTGGGAATGACATTCCCACTGTTACAGCAGAAAACAAAGAAATCAGCACTAATAAGGAAGCACGGGAAGCCAAATGGAATGGCTCAAAAACATTTGCTGGTTAATTACATTTCACAGGACTCAACTGAAATGATACTTCCAACCAATAAGGACACAGACTATTCAAACACATTGCTGAGACTCAGCTGCAAGTGTGAACTCGAGCCTTCCTACTTGTGTGAGCACTGATGTGGCAACACAGGGGGTTCTATGACAAATGAATTATGACAAATTGAATTTAAAATTAATTTTCCTTTATTGTTTTTAATAAAAAAAATTGTTTGACTCCCTTTGTGATGTTTGTATGGAAATAGCTGTGCACTTACCAAATACGTGAACAATTCCCTTTGATTTGCTGCATTAACTGGAAAATGGTTTGGTTTTTTTGAGTACTTAGTCATCAGGTATAAGTATGTTTTCTGCTCCTTCTCAGACAGACAAGAAGTAAATGGATAGGGCAGCCTAGGTTCTGGAAAAGGATGATCATCAGTTGTGCTTTTAGGCTCCACTTCAGCTGAATCTGCAGCCTGCACGTTACAAGTCTGTCTGTTTTCTGAAGAGTTTGCTGGGGCTTCCACATTTTTCTTTGCCTCTCTGAAAGAAAAGTAACAAAGAATCTGCACTTTTCACATAAATAACTAATATTTGTCAGAATTAATAAAGGCAGTCATGCAAGCCTAAACTTCAAATCCAGCAAAATGCCCTGAGAGACACTGTGCTATTCTAACTCCTGGGTCAGAGGACATTTCTTATTCTGAAACTTCTGAAACCTGGACAATTGGACTAACCCTTAGCACCAGCAGAAGGATTGCCACTGGTTTAAAAATAGAAAAAACCCCAAAGTAGTGGGTTTTTTTCTCCTTAAACAAAACGGTGTCTGTATTAGTCTGTATACTCAATATTGAAGTAATAAGCTAAATATGAAATAGATTCTTTGCTTTGGAAACACCTATCATTAATGAAAAACTAAAGAACTCCATCATTCACTGACAGCTGGTGTTCAGAAGCAGTTTGCATTCAGAAAGGTCAAACTTACAAGTCAGTTATGCTAGTAAAGGAGAAAGGCTTTTTCTAATTAAGTCGTTCCTTCATTATAAAAGAAGAAAATTTAAACTAATCCATTGTAACAACAGGAATTCCAGATTTCAATGAAAAAATTCTTAAGAGTACACAATTCAAGAGTTTAATTTTCTACTCTAAACAATGCTGGAATGAGTCATCAAAAATATTATTAGGCCAGGGCAAGGGGCATAGCTGCCCTAACAACAACAAAGAAGCAACATAAAGCTGGTTCTCAAAACAACTCCAGTACATGAAAGCCAACTAGCTTAGCCCATGTCTATTTAAAATAATTGTGCTTAAGAGAGAAAATACTTAAGGCTAACAAAATGAACATTAACTGCTGATCTTGGAAAAAGCATATTTTTAAGATACTATTTCAGCAGTGGAAAACACCTCGAGTGTCACTCAAACCCAGCAGTATCACATCCACAGCTCTTAATAACACTTCACAGCTGTCTCTCTGCATACGGGGATGTGTCCATCCTCGTGGCACAAACTGGCAAATTTAATTAAGCTGTAGCAGCGACAAGATGCTGACTCAGATATGCCAATGTAGGAACATCAAGAAATTCTAGCAGCTTAAATTGGCTATATTCAGCACTGAATGAAATGGCAGCACATCAAGATCATTTCAGTATGCAGTGCTGTCACAGTCTTCATCGGGGTGCAAACCAAAATAATCTGACAGAGCTTTTCTGTCCATATTTACAGCATTATACTTTATTTGAGCTGACGGCTTCAATTTTCCCCCTTCATTTTATCAGCAACCTGCCTTCACAGCTTCTTAAGTAAATACCTATCAGAAACCCCAATATAAAAATTGGCAAATTTCCTACAGGTTTTACTATCATATTTGCTCCAACAGGTTTAATTTCGATTCCCCTTGACTATGGCCACACGACCCAGCTCCATCAATTCCCGATTTTTTCAAGTTGCAGCCTCCCTGGCGTCTCCTGCCTGTAAGCCCACTTGAACCACACACAACTGAACACACTCCCACTCTGAGTGTCTACTCCAGAAACTCTTCAAAGAATCCTACAGTGGTATCAGGTGTACCAGCAGCAAGCTGTGAGGGCTGTGCTCATCTCCTGCCAGTTCCAAGGGCAGTTGTTCCAACAGAGATGAACCAGAAGAGCATTCTGTAGCTAAAGATGTGGGATAGAGTCATGTGACATAACAGGTATTCCTCTCTCATTGTCAGTTCATAAAAATACAGTAATTCCCCTTTTGCACAAATTATTTCCCCCTGTGCTGAACTCCCCACTTGGAGCACAACAGCTCTGTCATTTCCCATCCACATTCCTTGTGGCGAGACTGTTCATTCACCAGGAGACATGTGCACCTCCCTACCAGCTTAACAACTTCTAAGAAAAAAAACCAAAGAGTGGGCTAAATGCAGATCCCCAAAAGCTGAAATCCAGCAGCACGAGACAGGCTTTCCACATTGATTCTGCTTCCTTAAGAAAAAAGGACCTAAAAACTGCATAAGCAACACTGCCTGTACCACCTGTCCACACAGCTTCACTTCCCACTGCACAGTTTCTTCATTAGTCAAGGAATTAATTGTATCTCTGCTCACCTAGGACACTGCAGGGTTTATTAAAACAGTGCTGGCTGCTTCCAAAAGACACAAGTAAAAAGGGATCTCAATGTACAGTACTGTCACCCTCCTACAAACTGAGAAGCCAGACACAAGCAAGACTGGAATTTCTAAAAAGCATTAGGTCTGGTTCATGGGTTACAGGTCCCTGACCAATTAAGAGCGTGGGTCCAGCTTCATCCCTCTTTGGTACATAAGAGAAAGCAAAAAACAACAAGCACCAACTGCAAAAAACAACCCAACTTCTATCCCAACCCTCCCAAAATACCCCCCTCAAAACAAGGAATCCAGAAGACCCAACCTGGACTCCTCCTGCTTTCTGAGTTTCACACCAGGGGAAGCACAGACCAGCTGCTGGACCCAGGAGTCAGTAACAAACCCCTGAGTGCCAGGTAACACCCAGCTTTCCCCCAGACAGGGCAGGCATGTGTCAGTGGGATGACGTCAAAGAGCACAAAATGATAACACAACACAATATACCTTCTCGATAAATGCCACAGTTCAGACAGGCTCGGAGACAAGGAATACTTTTCATAAAGTTCATGTGAGAAAAACACTTCTTTGCCATTTTTTGGTGAAATATCCCTAATAAAAAACAATAAAAAAATACATTGTGATACAAAAAAATTAAAGGCCACACCTGCCCCTGAGAACCAAAACCCAGAATCACTTATAAGATAAAGGAGGCCACCCCCATAGCGTTTCCAGTCTTCCTCTTTATTGAAGTCATGTATATACTAATTCCTTTCAACAGTAAAATACAAGTTCTTCACAGTACAAAAGGACAGCTTCTTAATACAAGATATAAATTCTAGATATGGTGAGAGAAATTGATGGGAGTCACACACCTTCATATGTTCACTAATGAAAACCAAACTTCGAGTTGAACTTGCTGGAATTTTTGAGAAAGATATACCGGGTTTTTTTTTGTTTTTTTGTTTTTTTTTTTAGGAAAGAGTAATTTTTGTCTTCTACAGTGATCTTACCTTCTAAACTATCTTGTTTTGTTTTTAATATAGCCGTCCCAGCGTACAGGGTTTATACAACGCCAGCCTTCCTGAACTACCGCGAAAGGCACGAGAAGAGATTCATTTGCGCCTTACCCCGCAAACTAACTCAAACCCACCCCGCCCCTCGGTTAGAAGGCCGAATTATGTCTCTGTAGGGCTTTTCGGCTTAAAAACACGAACAACCCCAGGGCCCCGAGCCCGCTCGAACTGCAAGGCGTGGCTGTGCCTCAGCAGGGAGCACACACGGACGGACAGACAGACACAGGGACAGGCTGCCCGGGGAAGGGCTCCCGCTGCCCCCACAGGCCCCGCTGCCCGCCCGCCCTCAGCGCGGGGGCGGCGCCCGGCGGGGCGGGAACCGGGCCCGCCCCGCTCCCCGCGGGCTGCGGCGCGTTGTGCGCCCGGCGGGGGCGGGGTGGAAAGGAGCGGAACGGGGGCGGACCGGGGCGGAACGGAGCCGTGTCCCGCCGCCGCCCCCGCCTCGGCCGGCCGGGACAGCGGGACGCGCTCACCAGCTCAGCGGCGGCCCCGCGGCCGCCATCTTGGCAGGCCCCTCACGGCAGCGGCCAATCAGCGCCCGCCGCGAGGGTCAGGTGCTCGGGGCCAGCCAATGGGGACGCGGGCTGGAGCCACCCCCTCAGGGCGCGGCCGCCATCTCGCGGCGGGCGGGGAGGAGGAGGAGGAGAAGGAGGGTCCGCCCCGCCCCGCCCCGCCCCGGGACCGGGCAGGGAGGGCCGGGGAGGAGAGAGGGGTTCCTGAGTGGGGGTGGGGGTGCCGGGTGTGTGGGGTTGGGCCCTGAGCATGGATGGTGCCGTGGCCCGCCCGCCCCGCCCTCAGGCCGCCCCGCCGGTCCCTGAGGGGCTGGGGCTGTGTGTGAGGGCGGAGGGGCCCGGTGCCTCAGCTTCCCTCCTCTCCCGGCCGTCCTGTGTGTCTGGAGCACTCTCGTTTGTTGTCTCGTGAGCCGAGCTACAAAACTTTTATTATTTTTACTGATAATGAGGCTTCCCAGCGTGGTAAAATGTGGAATCGGGGTATTCTCGGAACCCATAAGTCTGGGTGATGGAAACCCGTTTGCTTGCGGTGGTACAAGAAAAAGTGGCCCGGGTCAGTGCTATACAAGTGGGACATGAAGAGGGCAGTGGGGCGGGCACGTGAAGCAGTCAGATTGTTCCCCCTCGTTTCCTGTGACTGAAATGGGGCACTACTATACACATACATGAAAAACACAGAGATGATTCAGAATTACTTCCAAACCCACCAACGAGGGAGTCTTCAGCTTGCTTGCAGATCAGTTTTAAGGACATTGATTTTAATTCTGCCCTCCTTCCATTTGTGAATCTGAGAAGCGGTAAAGTTTTCTGTCCCTGCTAGACCCACCCAGAGCCCTGGCAGCTCTTCAGGAGTGATCTTACTTCCCAGCCCAGGTATGGTAACAGGGATATAGCTGAACGATGAGAAGGCACATCTTGGTGAATGTGGCAGGTTAAATCCTACTTAAAGCTGCCTTTCTGAAACCTACAGTGTCTGGGGGATTTTATGGTTAATTTTGGGGAGGGGTGGGTAATAAAATGGTGCTGCTTCCTACAGGTGATCTTTTTACTTCATGACATAAACATGAACTACTGTGAGGGTGATGAAACACTGGCACAGGTTGCCCAGGGAGGTTGTGAAGTCACCATCCTTGGGGATATCAAAAGCTAAGCATGGTCCTGGGCAACCAGCTCTGGAAGTCCCTGCCACCCTCCACAGTTCTGTGGTCCTGTGAAATAATCAGGGGGCCAAACAACCACCACGTCCTAATGTAATTTAGCTTTCCCTGTGGGCAAGCACAGAAGTCCTCAGTTTGTCTCTCACTTCAGAAAACCTTCTGTGTTTCATACTGATCTTAGTTTATGTAGTTGTTGCCCAACCTCTATGTCAGTGGTTTGGAACTCTCCTGTGACTGGAAAGATTGGGCAGGAATCATGTCCTGAGGATGAGAAAGTTAAATCTGGGTTTTCAGAGTCCTGACTGCTGCAGACATGGAGCTGCTGTAGAACAAATGGCACTGCTCAATGCTACAGTTCTAAGAGTTATCACTTCCATTTGCAGAGCTGATCTGTAGGTGAAGGCTGCTTCCAGATACAGCGCTTCAAAGCTGAGTGCTAGCATCTATTTCTGGATCATGGTCAGGCATATAAATACTGAGCTGTTAAAGCTCTGTCAAGACTGAGGCATCTCTGAGTAGGTGCAGAAGGAGAATTTCACATGCCTGAAGTCTTAAGACCAAGCATGCTGCTGACACAGTCAGGTGCTCCCAAAGTTAGCACAGCAGAGGGGAGTTGCAGTTTTTGATTTTTGATGCCTGAATTGTATTAAAACGTCAGTTTTGGTATCCAAATCCTCATTTAAATCTATCTCAAAGTGGTAATTGCACTGGGAAAGTCCCTGGGAGGGCCTTGTGCCAGATTTCTCGTATTTTGCACTTGGTGCAGTGAATTGTGATTTCAAACAAGGAGAGACCTTCAAGGAGAGGGAAGCTGGATTAATCCACATTCATTCTGAGAAGGTTTAAAGCTCTTGCTAGCCACAAGGGGAGCTTAAAAGGTGTTCAGGAGTCATCCTGTTTCCCTGCTGACAAACGTGGCGTGATGTTTGTGCTAAAGGAGCTCTGATACATGTGCTCAGAAGCACCGCCTAATTTTGTATCAGTGCATTCCTTCAGGAATAAACCTAATAAATCACAATTCAGAAAAACAAGCGAGATGCTACTGACAAAAAATTAAGACAGATTTTTCCATTAGAAGCTGAAGTTTTATTACAGGATAACAGTACATAAAGCACATCTAAAATCGATGTGTTCAATGCACTTAATAAAGGTAATGTAATATTAAAGGTACAGTTTCTAAGTACAATATAACAACATTCATATTAGAATGAAAATTGGAGTATTTAAAAGACAACATTAAATCTCTTATTTTTACAGTCATATTTACAAAATGAATCAAAATACTTTTTTCGGGACCAAGTAAAATAACAAACTTGAATATAAGCAGGCTATTGTTAAGAGTGAGTTGGAAAGGTCCATGAGAGGGAAAAGTGAAGTGACTGGGTAAAGATCATTAGCAAAGGTTTAGTACAATACCACTTTAGCTTTCCTCTTGATGGCTTACATTTTTTTTGTGGCTAGAAAAGAAATTTATACATACTGTACACATAACAGACAGCACATATTTACATGTACAGTATAATTGCATTTAAACTTGTGTGTATTTACAGAAATTTGAGCATATCACTCAACGAGGTTTTTTAAGTCTGTGTGCTTAATCTTCAATCTGATGTGTATTTGTAATCAGCATTTATTCTGGCCTTGGTGCGTTGAATATTTAGTAAAGAGGGAGGATAAATGTTAACCAAATGGTTTTGCATAAATATATCCAAGTATTAAAACCATGGGGAGAACGTGTTCCTGGCGCTACGTGTAGGGCTGAACGTACAAATTTAAGAGTGAGTCCTTTTCTCTTTGAGAATATCAAAAGGTGACTTAAATCAACGAGGGAAAATAAAATTGTCATGGCTTATATTTAAATAAGATTGTAGCTTCAAGAGGTTTTTATAATTGTCCTGATAGTGTTTGCAGTTAAACATTCCACTTATGAAAATATACCCACGGTGCAGTAAAGTTTGTATTTGTTTTTAGGTCAACAGTATGTTTGCTGTTTAAAAAAAATTATTTATATATATATATTCCTTGGATTGAGGGTATAAAAGCAGTGCATGGAAGCCAAGAACCATGGCTTTAAAATTCACTACCTTCTATTATCAAAAAGTGCAGTAAACAGAAACATTGTTATTAATAAATTGCTCAAAAATCTTTGCTAAAGATCTTATAAATTCAGTAATATTACAGAAAAATTCTAATAAATATTTAAAAGGTTAATTACCTCCTTAGTTAGATATTTGATATCCATCAGTTTTTAAGAATGAACATGAAAACAATATCTAGAATGAAAGGAAAAGGGGATAGGAGTACTTTCAAGGGTATATGACTACGTAAATTAAGGTATACATGAAAAAATAAAAACAAAACCCCCATACCTGACAAAACATTGCAAATTCCACTTCTTAATTAACTTTAGTTGCTACTGGCTGTCCTTGGATACGCACGCCTGGTTTCTAAAGCATATCCAAGGGCGGAACTGAGCCATCCATCTCTCACGGCAGAGTTACAGAACATTCCTATTTACAGTCACTGGAGTTCAGTGTGTAGGCATGGCCTGGTAACGTCGCAGTTGGAGTGTGTACAGATCCTATTTAGAGTGAGCAGGGAGGAAGGCACCCAGCAGAATAACAGCTACAAACGTCAGATGCAACAACAGCAGAGAATTCTCCCAACAAGCCAAATAACTACCTCCCTCTCAGACAGACAGCATGTTGTAATTACATTATACTGGCAGATTAGATCTTTTTCTCAATTTTGATACAATACAGGCAGACTGTTTTAGTAACCAAAAGAATAACAAGCTGGACAGAACATTTTTAATAACGTTAATAATTAATAATGTTAATAATGTAGAAAAGAAATTCTACATTTGATATCAAGTATCTGTACCGGTGAAGTAATTTTCTCCTTATTAAATATACTATAGAATAATTTATATAATGACACTATGCATTTAAAGAGAAAACCATGTCCCAAATCTTGTACTCTGATACAGGTACTTGTTGGGCATATGTTGGTGTATATATATATATACACAAATATATATATTTATATATAGTTATACTCAGTGAAATTAACAAGACCCAAAGGTGGTATTGTCTAGGAATAAAAGGGGTTTGTTTGTTTTTGTTCACAAAAGTAACTTATCTAGCACCACACATCAGAAAAACACAAAAATAGCACACTCTAGTTCTAAACAGCTATGTCTAAAATAGATTATATACTAAAACAGATATTATACAGCATAATGTGGTATTTGATAAACAGATAAATATTTGCACTGTGTAGGCTGTTTATAGTATAACTTTATCTATACAGAATGAAAGCAAAAAGTTAACTGTATAGAGGTGAGCAGAACAACATTAAATATTATGACTCCAAAGCAGAGACAAAGTTAGAGTTGAAAGAATAGAGCAAGATAAAATGTTTACAGGCCATTACAAGTCCTTAAATTAGTAGTAAAATAAGGAATCAGTTGCTCAAGTTTAAGAAAGCAGTAAACAAGAGATTGCATTTACATGCAGATGTCTAAAACTTGTATTTCTTTTAAATCTATGCACAAAAAGTCATTTGTTTTTATTGCTTGACATTCAGTTATGGCTAGAGTATTTTTAACCTTTTTTTTTTTGTACTTTGGAAACAAGAATATTGTTAAAGGTGCCATAAAAATGGACGACATTGAAAACAGTTTGCAAATAAACCACCTAACACTGCAGTTCTTTATACATTTTAAAAAGCCTTGTCTGGGGTTTGTCATATGTTAAATATATTTAATCTGGGAAAATACATTGTAGCTTGAAGCCTCCCATTGGCCCAAACATCCAATACAAAAACACATCTCCAGAAAAGGAGCAGGCAGACAATACAGTTACATATAAAGAAGCAGCCAGTTAATGTCCTAATACTTCAAATATTGACCACTGTTCTGTAGCTTGTTTCTAAATCAATGTAGAAATGAGGAACGTTTTGGATTTCAAAAGGTGTACAGTACGTATGCCTTTTTGTGAACTAAAATTCACTGTATTGCTTATGAATTCTCTGCATTAGATAGAGATTAGCATTAGAGATTGCAAGTTCCTGTAAAGGCTGTGCATCTACATTAAGACTCTGTGGGGTAACTCAGGGTAGTGTTTCTCAAACCGAAAGTCGCAACTGGTTATCTGAACGCTGCCGGAGGGTTTAGATTGTTATCACACAGCGAGCCAGGCAAACCCAGCCCTTGCTGCGAGCAGTGGGGTCTGCAGCGCAGGCGGGGGCTGTGCTGGCACACACAGTGCCCAGGGATATGGGGCTGCTGCGGGGCGTGCCCGGGGGGCTGCGAGTGCTCCCAGGGGCAGCAGCTGCCCGGCTCCCGCAGCCAGCAGGCCGCCGCTGTTACAGCTCGTTCACACTCCCTGCCCCGGCCAGGGAGTTCACTCCAACACGGAGAGAGCCCTGTGGAGAAACACAGCCCCCAGATTGTGCTTTCAGAGACCTTGAGAAACACTAACACAGGAAAACAAGTATACACAGGACATGTGACCACCGAAAACATGCAGATGTTAACAAAAGGTGTGATGGCACACATCAAGTTGTACAACTTGATTGTGAAGCTCAGCTTGAAGAAGTGATGAGGTTATGAGGGAAGACATACAAGTGAATACTGTGGCAGAAGAAGTGAACCTGTGAGTATTGATCTGAAGCCTTTATCATGTTTTGTTTCTTATTTGGATAGCCTACTTATTGCTATAAAGTTATTGCTATATTCTACCAGTGATAAAGGCAAAAAACCCCCAGAAAACAAACAGCAACATTACATATGGAAAAGGTAGAATACAGCTTCTGTTTTGATGTTAAAATTCTATTTACTACCTGAATAAAGTTCCAAAGATAGACTGTATATTATCCTAAATGTTATGTACTTTTCCCCTCAAGTCCAGTGACTTAGCATTATGTAGCGAGCCATTATCACAGTACTAGAATTAAAGCACATACTGCAAGGATTTTTAAATAAATACTCATTTACATTTTAAAACTTTGCTCCTTGTTGTTGTATTTGGTATCTGTATGCATTTGCCCTCATTTCCACCAAATGATTTACTGACAGGAGTATTTAAACAAAAAGAAAATAAGAGGCTAATATTCAAATATATTAACGGATGAAACTTTTAAAGTAATAAATATTAGTATTAATAATGAAAAAATAATTCTAATAGTTATATTTCTCCAGCTAAGGAAAGTAGAGATGGTCTGTGCAATTTGAATCGGCTAGCACAGGTAGAATTTCATACACTGAATAGTCAAGAGAAAATTGCTTATTATTTTTGGATATTGTATAGTAAATGCTGTTTCTGACATTTATATTTATAGGGTTGTCTACATTGGGGAGTTTAGGAATGTCTAGGGGAAAAAATACACATAGTTTGCACAGCTTATCCTGTGTAACCTGTTTTGTTCATCAAGTACAGACTGGGGCCTGCCTAAGCCAATCCAAAAAAAAGATATTTTAATGTTTGGCTCATCCCACTACACAGCTAAAACATCTTACAGATTGTCCATTCTGAGAGTAGGTTCAGTTGATGTGCAAGTATGTAAAGAACAGCAGTAGGAATGTTCTCCTTCTGGAGATGCCAGAACACCAACTGATCATGAGGTCAATACTTGCTAAGCCCTGGCCTGCCTTGGAAGGCCATTCCAAGCTGAACTGGCTGTCCCTGGTGAAACCACAGCTAGGGTTTCCCTGTTTCTTAAGCAATCTAAAGTAAACAGCTGGAAGCCAAATACCCGTGGAAAAACCTCAGAGACACTGGAAAGCTGGTGCTTCGTGCAAGCAGACAGACAGGTTTGATGGAGAATGTCACTCTCTCCCCAGTGTCACCAAAGTCTTGAAGTCTTGCTCACTTTGTTCGCAGTTGCTTATTTGCTTTTCTACCTGCACTTTCAAAAGAATGCAAAGCCATAAACCAGGGCTAATTGGGCCAGGCTTCCAGCATCCTACAGCTTGGCCCTGGGACACTTCCTAGACATTTCTGGGGCTTGGTGCCATTGGAAAATCACTTGGAATTGCTGTATTTGATGTACTAGATACAAACATGTCTTCAGCCTCAGTGTTTCGTTCCAGTCAGGTTTTTTGCTACCACAACGTTTGAAGTGTTGCTCTTGTATTCCTGCAGATCTGTGTTCCTCTCTGTGTGACTGCGTTGCCAACACCTAATCATGACCTTTTCATTCTCACTGTACTACCATAAACTGATTGGTTTTCTTTGACAATAATTTAAACACTGAAAGGCCATTTTCTATTGCAGAACACTGAATTTCAGCTGGAAAAATAGTCACATCATTATAAAAACGTCCAAAAGGTATGGAAATTAATTTCAATCATTTATTTAGTGCGTCAGCATCTATTTCCTAAAATATCATTGCAAAAGCTTTGCGCTGTTTGGAGTACTTTTGTCTGGAACAAAATAAGGACCAAAAAGCAGCTGTACTGCAAAAGTGAGCAAGAGAATGAGGCACACGTAGAGCATTGAGTTAAAAAAAAATATCCAGTTCTCTTGTGCCTGGGGGGGAGGGGGAAGGGAAGAAATACGAGCATATTTTTTCAAAAGTAATTTGTTCCACCAGCAGTACTGGCCACCCTGTTGAAGAGTTTTAGAAGATCCCTGAGCACATTAGTTTCTGCCTCATAACCCCAGCTCCAAAGTGATAGGGCTTCTCCTGTTGGTAACGAGATGGATTGTCATTCACAGTTAAGTCAATCATAAGGTGCTTATCTATTTACCCTTTTTTTCACCAATCAGCACAAAGAACTGTCAGAAAATAACTTTTATTTTTCTTTTTTAAATAATAAAATGGCACAAAATTTAAACAATCAATGTTTTGTGACAGTGGTTTAGGATTATTATCTGGCTGCCCCTCAACAACAGACAAGTGATTTAATCGACATTCCTTAGCAAAAAAAAAAAAAAAAAAAAAAAAAAAAGAAAAGGAAAAAAAAGGAAAGAAAAAAAAAAAGGCAAAAAAAGAAAAATCCTGTACAAATATGTATTTTTCCCTGAGGGATCAAGGTTACACCCGCAAGTGCTCTATGTACATATTGCACTGTAGAGGAATGAAGAACATGTGCAAAAAAAGCAACAATGATTGAAGCTTACTAATCAAACCTTTTAATCATGACTGCTATGTCATCTTGCATTTTGGAATGTCGGAACACAGCTATTCCTTTAATCTAAAATGTAAAAACAACAACAAAAAAAAGAAAGAAAAAGAAAAACACACCTCTACTATGGCACATTCAATGAAATAAAAAGTTTTCCAAAGACAAATAGACAAATTCCATCAAGAAAATAATACAAAGTTCGTTCGTTTGTGGTTTTTTTTTTTGTTTTTTAGAAAAATTACATTACTTTCTTTCATTGTTTCACATTACAAAATTTTTTTTTTAATGTTTACACAAATCACATTTTATTGCAGGAATATTTCAAGTGCCATCAAACATTTATAGAAGGGTTAAAAAAATAGAAGTCTCTCTAAAGTGGTCCAGACAAGGCTTTGTATAGAATAAATCTTTTTTCCACCTTCTATTTTTGACTTAAGTATTTTGAATACATTTTCTTTATTCCATTGACACTTAACAGCCTAGAAGCAGCCACTCACACGACCCACGCAGACACTCGTGTGCTCACACAGCGGACTCTCTCACACACACAGGTGCACATACACAGATATCTTGGTATCCAGACTAAGAGAAGCTAATAAAGAACAACCAAACTTAAAAACAGCCTCCCTTTTTTACCTAATCCCACAGTTTTTCAATAGTCAAACACCGCTGGAGGTGATGACGTTCATTAGGGTGGTTCAGATGACAGGACAGTGTCTCCTTCCTAGAGGGCCAGAAAACATCTCCGTGGGCAGATACAACACCCAGTGAAGGTCTCTCTGCAGACTCCAAGGACCAGGTCACTAAAACCTGACGTGTTCCTGTACCTTCAGCTATCCCAGTGTTTTGTTTGTAGTGAACTGGGCGGATTATGAAAATACTCGTGTGAATACCCACTGACCTCAGGTGTGCTTTTCAGCTGGGCATTTGCTCACCTGAGAGCGGCCCCAGTGCCAGGCTGGGCAGATGCATTTGCTCTGCTGCCCGAGGTTCTCACAGGGCCATCTGAGCAGCCACTCCTGTGCCATTCTGGGGCCCCTTTCAGAAGAGCCTCCTTGGCAATAGATGTCTTACCAGTACCTCTGCCAGGCTGTATCTCTTTTTTCCGCTCTCCGTGGAGAGCACAACAAAAACCAGGCTCTATTGCCAAGTGGCTGTTCCCTGGGACCAGGAAAGCAGAGCTGCCCGGGGTGTGTATGCACAGCCTCATTTAACAGGGTGCCAGCTCACAGGAGCTCCCACGAACAAAAATGACAGCACTTTCTGGCCTGGATGATCACTTCCAGCTAAGGCCCTAACTGAAACTTTTTCATGGTTATGTATTTTATTAGTAAGTGCTCCAAAAATTGCGTTGTCAATGACTTAGGAGTGTAAATATGCCGAACTAGATTCCAAACAAAACCTTGGCACCTAGATGCCTGGTAAAGTACTAATATTCATCAGGAAAAGGTAAGAAAAAGGATGTGACTGAAAATTAATCCCCATATATTTTACCTGGTAGTCTACATATTGTCAGAAGTAGGAGTTGTATTTTGCTCTCTACAAACGTACAGGTCTTACTTCAGTACTCATTAGTTGACACTGAGATTAAGTTTAGTTGATCTTTACAGGACTAGCACCTAAGGCTGGTCACATTCAGAAAACATTTGTTAGTTAAAAGGGTTGCTTCAAAAATAGGAACACACATTAGAATGCAAGTACCATATCATGCCAGGTACTCCAATACAGTAAACAATGATTCCAGGAGGGTGTTTCGGTGGGAGTGGGGAGAGCACGCGCCGGGCTGAGCAGGCAGGACGGAGCAGCAAAAACTCAGCTCTGGGGACTTCTCCCAGGAGCCTTCTCCTGACTCCCATCGCAGTGCTCCCAGAGCTGCAGCTGCTGCCCTCCCACACCGGGGTCACTGCTCGGAGGAGGCACCGAGAGGCTCCTCTCCCCCTCCCCTCACACCCCAGGGAGGAGGGCCAGCTCTGAGCTTCCCTGTCTACACTGTAACACCTCAACAGGTGGCACAGCAAAATGTCTCAATTTGACCCCAAAGGAAACATGTTCAAATAAACCTGTATTCTGCTAAAAATAACCCACTGACCCTATTCTTTTCAAAATACTTAGGCTTCAGTGTGCTTCTGTTCACTTGTTACTTCTCAACAACCGTAACATATGTAAGAGATTGTTTACCCTTGGAAATTAAAGCACATTCTGTCGCATTCCTTTTCCTTTTTTGAAGTTCCCAGCTTTTTCTTTTGTACTTTATCAGAACCTTCCTTTGTGTAGGCCCACAGGGCATCCGGTTATGCATCTCCATCTCGTCCAAACCCAGTTACACAATACAGCCCCAGCTTAGCTTGTAACGTTGTTTACTGTGACTCTGCCTCCCTCAGAACTGGGTTTGCTGCCAGGTCTGCTCAGAGACACAATTCTTCCTGGAGCAAATGGTAACTAATAAGACTGCAAGATTCAGCTTATTGCTTGGTTTTGCCATACAGAAATCAGAATTACAGAATGCAGATTTATGCTATTAATGATTCCCAGGCATTATACAGAGTACAAAGCAATGCTTCCTACCAACAATGTGCCTTTACTTTGTTAGTCTGTCCTCATCTGCTAAAGTTTAAAGTGCATCTTTCTAAACAAGGAGAGCAATGGACTTCTCTGATGAGCTCCCTGAAACGGGACTGCTGGATGCTGGAAGAACAAGGGTCAGTGTCTCCTCTCACTGGAGTCACAGACAAACCCCCTATGGATTTTTCTGGGCTAGAGCTCCAAGTCTGAAGGCATTGTTTACGATATGGAGTACAAAAGTATGCAATATTGTGTATAAAAATTACTTTTTCACATACATGTCATACACACATACTTTTACTGTAGATACAGACTTGAGTATCTCCAAACCTGGACTTATGGTGGGCAGAAATACACCATGTACAGCCTGATTTTCAGAGGTGCTGTGTTACTCATTTGTTAACGAGCTGTAACTGCTTGGATTGATTCTGACAGTGGAAACTCAGCACCTTTGAAAATGAGGCTTTTGCCTTGTGCACCTAAATTTGAATTTAGGCATGTAATTGAAAACATCCAGGTTTGAAAGATTCGAAAATAAAAGTACCTTTGAATTTAATTTAACATCTGGAAAGATTATTTTAATGTAGAAAATTGTCATTATTTTCAACTCTTTAAAAAAAGTCTGTAACCATTTCAGGATATGACCAGCCTCTCTTTAAAAGTAACATGGAAAACAGCAGCATAAATACCTCCCAATGTACCAGTACCTGCCAAACCTTTTTCAGTTAAACTTGAATTTCTGGTGCACATGCAACACAACAATGAACACGCTAGCATTTAATTTAAAGAAAAAGGTGCAAAATGAAAGTGCCTTATCAATTCAACAAGAAAAGCTATACCAGTAACTACATTTTATATTAATTAAAACAATATATAAACAATATCTCTTTTGCTATATATAGTCTTCATGCCCATTTACCCTGTAATATATTATAATGCTATTGTTGCTATTGCTATGGACCCTTTTCATGCCGTTCTGTCTACTGGCAAACAGTGGTAGGTGAAAAAAATCGTCCTTCATGAAACAATGAGCAAGTTGTGCAAACTGATGCTGAAATCTCTGCAACGCACACCAGTCGCTGATTATTGGGTGGACTCTGTTCTGATCAACAAATTGATTGTTCTGTCAAAAGTCTGGGCAGTGAACTACAGGAGAAAACAACCTTCTGACATTAGTACCCTCAGTCTGTGTAAACAGAGGTCAAGGATTGAGAAGTTGAGACAGAAAAAGGGTCCATATTTGTAGGCATAATGGAAATCATATGCATGAGAAAAACAAGTTCAACTTTGTTTCATTGTTTCCCATCCTTCGCCTGACCCCGACCGCCAAGAGATGTGCAGTGTGTTGGCTCCCTAGGTCTGTGCAGGGCCATATAAAGTGTCTTGGTTTTCTTTCTTTTTTTTTTTTCCTTTTTTTTTTCCTTTCTTTTGTTTTAATGTTTGTACTTCAGACATTCTAGAAGTGCTTAGGTGATACGTTTACCCATCAATTTGCATTGCTGGCTCAAACTCTGAAGTGAACAACTCCTTGTAAAGTGGAGGAAAATGAAGTCGCACAATGTCTGGGTATATTGCTTTAAATGCCATAAGCTTTTCTGTATGTCGTCCACACAGTGCTCTTAAAGTAGACACTTTGCATATTAACTGTAAGAAAACGAACACAAGTCACACGGTCATACTTGGAACAGGCCTCCCCAAATCCTGCTGCAAGGACAGAGCTCTCCCAAGCACAGCCCTGTCCCTCAACAATGACCTTCCACATGTACAGCCACGGCTGCTCCGTAATGGTATTTAAGCAACGGACTCGCAGCTATTTGTGAGATAACCTTTCCTTTAGGTTCCTAGGAAAATGTACCATCAGGTTTCCTCGCTGCATTGATACAGAATTATAGGGCTGGGTCTTCATCTGTGCAACTAAATCATCCCCTTGCATAAAGGCAGCCCAGCAGCTTTCAAACCCACTGTGAATGTTACAGGGGGAACTGGCAATGCAATAGATTAGACTTATCTAACTTAAGCCAAATAAGGTGAAAAACACATATTCCCAAAATATCACTAGGGTACCTCCCTGAAGTTACTGAGCAAAGTATCTGTATCAAAGCCAATGGGAGAAACTTCCTTCCGGCAAAGGTATCCAAAGTGTACACTGAGAAAAGAATTACATAAGCCAGGATTTGAAATGAAGAAAATCTGCAAAGCCTGGGCTGGACCCTCCTCCTTCCTTTGTGATGAATTCTGTGGTGTGAACTAAGCAGAAGCTTTCTGGCTGTGCAGAGCTGTATAAGGAACTACCTCTGTAAGGAGTGCCTATCTTTCCTCAGTTCTTCAGATTTACTTCTTGTAACACCACACCACTTTTTCATTTCTGAAAAATTACGTGAGGATACTTTAGATGAGCATAATACTACGTGGTGTCTCTTTCCCCTCAGCTTCAGGATGTGGAAGAACTGAGAAAAAGGCTGTGTGGGGAACTTCACATGCAAGTCTGAAAAACAAGTTAGGTTTGGGTATTGCATGTTACAACAACCTAATTGCCATGCAGGCAGAGGGTCCACAAGGATCAAGGCTGCATGTCATAGACTGAAACAGTCTCATGTGGCAGAAAAACTGTGTAGGAGAACCAGGATAAAAACCTTCATCCCCTTTCAGGAAGTTCCACATAAAAAACACTTCCTTTCAGACCGTTATCAGCCTTGTTCCCTAGTACGTCATCGCTTCACCTCTTCTGGCTTTTAGTTTCACCTAAGCACCTTGATTTTGAACAAAGAATTCTGGGTTTATAAATAACAGAGTAACTGTGTAAAAGCTTTTAGGCCATGATCAGGATATTGTTCATAGGAAGGCATATTTTCACAGCTGTGGGACAGGGCACAGTAGGGTTCTTACCTTTGTTAGAATTCCGTCTTCTCGGTGGTTCTTCTGTAGGACGTGCTGAAGTGCCAGCTGGATCTTCTGTTGGAGTTTTTCAATCTTCACTTTCTCCTGAAGCCACGAGCGATCTGAACATAAATGGAGTTAACACCTCTAGTGCTGCACACACAGGTCACAGTGCACCAGGAAGTTCTGAGTCTCTTACAGATTCATCCTTCCTGTTTGCAACATTCCTTCCACTTCTCACATACTCTCATATGGAAAATGAGTTTCAAAAGTAACAGGTTTTGGAGCACATTTATTACATGTTCTTAAAATTACTTTTATTAAGTCCTCAATGAACCTGAGTAAGATTTTTTAATAATTTGCTTAGAAGGTCTGTAAAAGACAGGGTATTTACAAAATGAAGCTACCAACTTTTCATTGGGAAATGAACAGATCATATAATGAACAAGTAGCTGGAGTGCATCTTCTTGCTAAGATCTCCAGTGACTTACAGAAAAATCAGATGCAAAGATTCAGCTATTAAAAAAAATAAAGCAGTTCTCAAACTTCCTGGCAGCAAAGTAGTATTGGCTGCCAGAGTCTCTGTGTGACAGACCTGTAGGACTCTGTGGCTTGCTAAGACACAGGGCTAACACTCCTCCTCTCTGGCAAACAGCATGAGAATGTGTTTGTGACGGTCTCACTGAAGCCACTGCTGCCAACAGAGTGTTCCCCACCTCCCCTGAGCCCACTGCCCTGCAGTGGAAAGCCACACTTTACTGCCAAGGGCCTTGGGCCAGTCACAAGCTGAATTTCTGCCCCACCTTGTCCCACCCGACCTGAAGAGCCTTCCCAGAGCCTGGAGGACTGTGAGACCGACATGTGAGCACCAAGTGTCTGAGCCATGGGCAAGTGGCCAGGCTGACTCGGGGGTGCCCTGTGTGACCGGCACCATAACCCTCAGTGTGCCAGTCCCACGAGGGGACAGACAGCTGGGCTGCCCTGGTACCTCTGTGCCACGCTGCCCCAGCAGGCCCCAGGTGGTGCTGGAGCCCTTCTGCCCTGGGCTCAGCAGTCCTGCTGCAGCTGCAAGCTCGCAGGCGTGGAAAGCTGACTGAATTCAGTGACTACCTTCTGCCTGTCTCCCCAGGACTGGCCCAGTGGTCTCACTCACATGCATTTAAACTTTTGCAAAGAAGCTGAGTCCTCAGCAAGGTGAAAATGTGGAAAACAAGGGCTTAGATCAGGATCTCCAACTTAACAAGCTGACTCCTAAATCGATAGGTTTAATGTGTTTATTAAAATAAAAATTTGGGTGAAGAAGGAGACACTCAAAAAGATGAAGACATTTCCACACTGTCAGGTAGTATTAACATTATCATTAAAAAGACCTCAAAATAAAAACGACCTCTACCAAACAAAGCCAGAGGAAACCTTCATCTCTTACCTGCTGACATTAAAACAAACGCAGAAAACAAAGCTATTTCATCTTCTGTCAGGTGCATAGAACATAAACTTTTTCCAAATTCAAACACAAAACTAATGAAGTCTTCACAACCTGCCAAAAAGAAGGTACAGCTCACGTCACTTTGTTTGAAACTACTTCCGAGCCACAGAGCTGTTGGTTTACTCTGACGGAGATGAGAAATAGATGTAAAACACTGCACAGGTGAGTGACCTTCTCCCTAAGGACTGTGAAGGGATGGCAGTGAGATCTCACTCACCCCCAGGAGTCCCAGCTCCCACGGCCTGGCAGCCACTGTTGGGAAGCTCTAGCAATGTATCTTTCCTATGTTTGGTTCTTATGGGGTGAATATGGACAGATCTCAAGCCATTTATTTTCAAGCTTAAAACTGATTTACCTTTGTTTCTGTTCTAAATGGAACCTTCTCCTGTCAGTGTGGACTGGAGGCTCCAAATGTGGACTTACAAAGTGCTGATTTTAAGACTGTTGAGCACACAGAGTGGGGGGAGAGAGGCAAACAAGGTACATGCAGGAGCCAAGGTCTGACCACTGTGCATGCAGAAGAGGAACTCTGCCTCCTCTCCTCCGTCCTGCTCACACAGGGCCAGTCAGGTTCCTGCTGCTGTCACACAGGCAGTTCTGCTTGGCCACAGGGCAGCCCTGCCCTGGAGGGATCACAGCGGAGGGAACGGGGCTTTCCCTGGCACATCTCGGCCCACCCAGCCTAAACCTCTGGGAACAGCTCGAGTCGTGTCTCCCTGGAACCCAGAATTGTTTGCACTCTGACCTTGGACCTTGAGGTCTTTTAGAAAGGCAGAGAATACTTCAGTAATTGTACAGCATTCCCCACTGATGTGTTTTCACTGCTCTCCAAAACAACCCCAAACCTACCCCCAGCGAAATACATCCTTTAAAAATGAGCAAAAATATACAGGGAAAAGAAAAATCAAAATTATAAACTGTGGTTTAATAAAAATATTGATTTATAGTATTTTAGCTGCAAATAACTGGACTTGGCACATTATAAAACACTAGCAACATCTTTAAGCAGTAACATCAGTATATCCAAAATGACCTTAAAATCTGCTGCCTTGTCCAACAGGATATATGAAATGTTTCACTAGATGTGAAATCCGGGCTTCTGTTTTCAACAAGTGAGTCCAAACTGCTCTGCCCTCATCAGAATGTTGAATTTCAACACCAGCAGTCCCTGACTGCACAGAGTGGAGCTGTTTTAACTCCTGAAATCAGCTTGGCCTCAAACAGAGCCAGCATGAGCGCTTACAAAACAAGCAGTCTGAGCTCTGCAACTCTTTTATTTGAATACTATAGCCTGATCTTCTAAAAACAATTCTTTTCCCTTGCTTTTCCACCTTATTATTTTTATTTCTTTTCTTTTTTTTTTAGATGCAACACTTGCCATTTCCTTACCTAAGGACTTGAAAACCTCTGGGCTAGCGTACTTGCCATCAAAGTAGACTGTGTTGTTCTGGGAGTCAAAGGCACGGCACATTCTGATGAACACAACCTCTAAAGACCCTAAAACAGAAACAATGTATGTTTGACTGTGGAATTTGAGACTTCAGCTGCAAAGAGCAAGAGAGGATTTAAAAATAATGCTCTGAATTCATCCTCAATCGAGTAGGGCAGGAGGTTCCTGTGGTGTAACAGAGCATAGCTTGGTTTGCTACTAGAATTAAAAGAATTCCCAAAAAGCCCTTTAGAAGTTTTTGCCAGAGCAACTTAGTCATTGCTAATAAAGTGGTAATTTTTTTAGAGTAATGAAGTCTCTGAAGTCAAAGCAGCTCATTTAGATTTATGTTCACAAAGCTTTGACAACTTGGCCCAGTATTTGTCAACTGCATTACTTCTACAATATCTTGCAGAAAACAATCTGGATTTTCACCTTGAAATATGTAATTCATTATTAGTAATCCAAAATAAAAAGAAAAGTGAATCCAACTTTTCCATCTTTACTCATAATGGAAATTTAATAAGTAGACTTGAACCCCTTCTATCCAAAGGAGATATACTAGTTACAGGAGCTACATTAGTTACAGGAGATACAAGTTCCTAGGTAACACTAGATGATGTTACTTCAAAGACAGACAATTGGTAAGGCTTCCCCCTGTGTAATTTTAAATTATCATTGTACTACATACAAATCTTTGCATATGCAATCACTGTATACAAGTAACACCTTTCTCAGTCAAAGTAATAAAAGCAGACCTCAAAACTGACCCACATACCTGCTTTTAAAAGCACAATTTGATCATTTTGACACAGTTCCATAAAGCCATCAATGCGTTTGGCAAATTCCACTACATACTGTATAGCTTCTGTGATTTTGACTGCACATAACTGCCACATTACCTCCCTCTGCTGTGTGGGAGAGAAGAGAAATGGAAAAATTACTACCCAAGGCCGGGAAAGCTCATTGTCACAAAGTAGAACTGAGATGAAAAAAAGAAATTGGAGTGAATTCTCTCCAGCACTCCTGGCTACAGTCTGCATGTGGATGAGTGACAATGCAAACGTGGAAGACTTCTTCGGTCATGCCAGAAGAGATCCAGTGGGGGGTGCTTTTATTTCATAAGCCAAAAGATGTCAAAGTGTAAAGATTCTGGTCATTTCAGTGGGAATTTTATTCATTGCATCAAAAGCAAATGCCAATTTACACCAGCAGGGCATAATCACATTTTTGCTATAAACATCCGCAACTCCCTGGATGTGAATTATCTACCTAGCTCATCTTCAAAAGGATACACGTAAAGATATTCATATATGAAGATCCTCTGGTTAACACCATACAAAAGGCATGCAAGTACTGAGTTTTTCACATGATAATAATGCAGAACGAAATTACCTATCAAAGAAAAAAATCATATTCTTGAAGGTGAAATATTTTTCTGTGGAAATGAAAAACCCACTCAAAGAGCAGCGTGCTCTAGCAGTGCTTCCCAAGTTTTCCACAAGTAGCCAGTTGGTGGTGGCTGGTGGATAGAAGGCACTTTGGGAATGCAAACACTGACTGGATCTTAGAACACCCCAGGCAGAAGGTGCTGCCATTCCACAGGTGAAACCCAAACACGGAGGGACAGCTGGAAGATGGACCAGGATCACACTGAGCCCTGAAGGCTGGAAATCTGACACACTTCTGTGTTTATAAACTCAAACCAAAACACACCATGTAAAATCACAAAACTTGGTGGCTTCAGCTTTTGCTGTTGCTGATCCAGGAGGTTACAAGTTAAGAGAGGAAAATAACGCGCCATTTAGGATAGAAAAGAATTCCTTCTTTATCACAGACTGACAGATTTTAGGGGAATGGCTTTACTTCTTCCTATACCTGTACCAATCACAAATGCAGAGGCCATCCTGACCGTCTTGCTGCTTTTGATTCTAGCACATTATTTTTTTAAAAAACACACAGAAATATACATTCCTGATAGTAAAGAGAAAGCAGTGAAAAAGTGAATTTTGCAGTGTGTTATGGAAACACCGAGCTTTAAAGAAACCATGCCATATCCTGGCTCGCTTTCATACCTTGTTCTGATAGTTCTCAATCTCCTCCTGCAGAAAAGTTTGCCATGTTATCTGCTGTAACTCCTCTCTCAAGTACTGGCAAGTTTCCATGTGTGACTTGGAAATATTCTGTGCAAGATGTTCTAAAAGGAAGAGCAGAAAGCGGCACGCATTAAAAACGCAAAGCTGTACCTTGAGACCCGAGAAATCCAACCACATTCCAGCCGCGGCGGGGACTGGGAGGCCGGGCCGGGAGCAGCGGCGTTTGGGGCCATCCCGGCTCTCCATCCCGGCTCTCCATCCCCGCGGGTCCATCCCAGCGCTCCATCCCCGCGGCTGCCGGCGGAGGGCGCGCCGCGCCCGCGCTCCCAAAATCGGCAAAATAAAGGCGGATTTGGTGAAAGCCCGGAGGACTCAAAGAGCCCAGCTGCGGGAGCTGCCCCGCTGGCCGGCACAGCTGGCTGGGACACCTGAGTGGCACACCTGGCCAGTACAGCTGGCTGGCACAGCTGGCTGGTACACCTGACTGGCACACCTGGCTGGCACAGCTGGCTGGTACACCTGACTGGCACACCTGGCTGGCACACCTGTCCGGCACACCTGGCTGGTACACCTGAGTGGCACACCTGGCCGGCACATCTGGCTGGTACACTGGACTGGCACAGCTGGCCGGCACAGCTGGCTGGCACACCTGGCTGGCACACCTGGCCAGCACAGCTGGCTGGCACACCTGCCTGGCACACTTGGCCGGCACACTTGTCTGGCACAGCTGGCCAGCACAGCTGGATGGCACACCTGGCTGCAGACAGGACACTGCCACGGCCCCAGGATGGTGCCTGCCAGTGCCAGCTTTGTGTTCTGTGTGACTGGGGCCTCCCAAAGCAGAAATACACAGTTCCCACCTGCCCAGCCCACGAGGTTGCCGGGGAGGAAAAAGGGCCTTTTTTTCCCTCTACTCTCATAGAATAAAAAAAAAAAAAAAAAAAAATCAGCAAAAATACATCTACTGGAGAATCCAGGTGATTAAGATAACACTGAAGAATCACTAAGGGTTTTTCTTCACCTTTAGTCACTTAGTCAACTGCTCCTTATTTAAAATTTCCATCCAATGTTTTAATTCCAAATCAAATTATTTTCTGCTGCCATACTTGATTAAAAGACCCATGTGGTAGCTTTACATTTATTAATAAAACTTGGCTCCATAAACCTTCAGGAACACCTTCAAAAGCTTGAGTAGGATTTGGACACCTGAATTCCACTTGTACTTTGCCCTTCTCTTTCCTACCCTGACTTCAGGTGGGCTGTTCTCCTGTGTCAGCATGTGACAAGTAGAGGTGTGGTGACTCATCTCACACAATTCTGCCTGTTAGGCCACCAAAAAGGAAGGCTTAAAGCCAACCAGGATGGTGCCCTGAGGGACTGGAGCACTAGGGCTTCTGTGAAACTGGCCTTGTGCGATAAGGACCAAACCCAGCTCTTCACAAATAACTGCTGGGCCAGTCAGTCTGTTCAGTAGCATCCCTAATGCATCAGTAGTTTGATGTAAGATACTACCTGAAAAGTCTTTAATATACAGATGAGGTAAAATCAGATTGTATGTGCTACCTGAGCAATCAATAAGGTGGAACACAAGGAAGTTTATACTCTGTCATCACAGCTCTGATGTATTTCAGAGCAATTCCTTTTTTTCTTCGAAGTGTGTAGCTCAAACATTTGTTCTGGGTAGCAGCACCTGCCAGCATGATACCTGTGCCCTTGAAGGGCACGGAAGGTGAAATATTCCCCTGTTATTCCCAAGCCTCGGCCTCCCTTCCTTCTGGACTGTATTTCAGCACACACCTAAATACTTTCATTGAACAGCCACACCTTCCTAAATTGAAACCTTCATCTGGCAGACAAACATTCTTCAAACATTGTTCAGTGATGTCACTGCTTAGCACCCAAGTCATGCTGTGCAGGCTTTAAATGTAAATAAAGGCAAGCAACATGACAAACCTATTTTAGGCCAGTATTCCAAATTCAAAACCTGGCCTACCCAGGAAAAGCCCTTTCTTTTTTCTATGGGTTAAATGTAGGTCTTTTTAATAACTTCCACAGGAAAAATAGCAACCATTTGACCGAGACAAAGCTGGTAACATTGCTTTTAACCTGACTTTTTCTTCTCATTTTTACCAATCTGGAATTATTTGAACTCAAGTTAGACTCAATATTTTGGCTGTCAGGTATTATATTGCGGAGAACAGCATTCTGCAACATAAGGACATGAAAAAGTAAGCCTTCTTGTGCCTTCCCCTCTGCAAAATTTCTCAACAAAAACGTAAAATAAAATACACAACATTTTAATGTGAAATACCTGATTTTTCAAACTATTTTTTTAAGGTTTTTATAATAGAATAATTCTCAAAAATGTTGCTTAAACAAGCAAAATCAGTTTTAAATGCCTGGCTGCTTATAGAAGTAACAAATTGTGAAACCACTTCTCTGATGTCCTGTTCCACTTTGTTTAGAGCCAGTTCACACAGCAGGCTCGACTCCAGCCTCAGCTGCTGGCAAGTCATAGATGTGGAATTCAGCCCTAGTGTAATCATTCAGGGAAGAGTTTAAAGGAGAGCATGCTAATTAATGTGTTTGTTACAGTGCATTTAGAGAAATCATGAAAACTTGCTAGGTTCAAAAATTTTCTTCAGTATCTGGGTTCAGTGCTAAGGAGAAGTGCTCCCACTTAGCCTGGTGCTTTGGTTTCGTATTTGCCAGGTAAAGAGCAGAGGACAATCAGCCTCATCACTTTTTGTTAGAAATAAGAGTATTGAGGTAATAAAAAAGGAGACAAAATGGTAAACAATAATCTGCCAAAAAAGAAACACCCTGTTTGCTCAGCGCTAAAAATCAGCTTGTTAATCAGTATTCAAAGGGCTCTACTGCAAGGACTGAAAGCAAAAGCAACACTGCTAGAGCTGCTCAAGCCTGGGCTGCTGGGATTCTTTTCCAGAGTGGGAAGTTGTTCACTGTGTGCCCCGAGATGAGGGCACTGTGCATGTCACAGAAGAACGCCCACACGTGCTCCCAGCTCTCCTCAAGCAGCATTCTCACTATCACCTGGCTAAATGCGCCACTTTAATCCAAAGGGTACTGTTAAGACAATTAGAATGGAAGCTTTTCTCTCTCATTACCTAATTCTGCCATGGACACAGTTGGAGAGGTCTCCCCATTTGTAAAAGAACAATAAGGGAAGAAGCCCGATGCTGGTGTGTAGTCACATATTGGTTCTGGTTTGATTCCATTAATATCAAGACCCGACTGATCTGGAGAAGGCTGTATGTCTAAGTAGAAGCTGCTAACTGCAGAGTCTGCTTTGCTACCTTCAGGGGTATGCCCATCAATGTAATTACTGAGGTCGTCATGTAGCTCTGTTAACCCATTGGTGGTGATATTGTATGTGGGGGTGAGCGGCTCTGCCTCCCCGGGCTGCTGCTGGTGGTCCCGCTGCTGCTGCTGCAGTCGGTGTTTCTGCACCTCCGCGTACAGGCTGTCCCGCTGCTTTTTTGACATTCGACCAAACTTTACAGCTGAAACACAGACACACAACAGGTTACACCTCTGCACACCCACTGCTGGCTTTTAAGTGTCTCGAGTCTTTAAAGGCTGCATGGAAGGCCACAAAAACAGAATGGGCAGACCTAAGGATCCCTGCTCTCACCACAGGGGCGCAGCGGCAGCACCTGCTCTTTAGCGGACCATCTTAACATGCAACTGAAATGGAGCATTAGAAGTCACTGGTCTAGCTTAATTCATCAACTTTCCACTTGTGTACCAAAAAGATTTTCTCTTGTACTTGCAACCAAGATGACGGAGGCATCTCTTCAGCATTCAAATCCTTCCTAGAAAAGTAGAAGTTAGAACAGAGCACGCTGGCCCGAGAGGAACTGTCCAATTCCTGCCAGCTGCACATTCACACCACAGAGTGAACCTAAAACTAGGGCCAACACGTGGGGTCTCTCTCACAGCCTATCAATAGCAAGCTTTACTGGGACTGGGACTAAAGCACTAAATCACCAAAGCTGCCTCCAGCACCATGTGACAAGCAAAAGTGTTTACTAGGTGAGTAATTGTTAGACCTCCATGTGTGTGTGTACACATGTGCACGTGTCTCTCTCCATAAAATTACTACTGCTTTGAGAAGTATTAGCTGTAAGCCAGCAGCAACTGGCTTGCACATCCAGGGAATTCCTCAGGATGCAGTGTGTGATTCTGGGGACCCACACCAGCTGTAAAGGCTTCACCCTTTATACAGGTGATTACTGCCTTCTGCTTTTCCACAGGAAAGCAACCAGGTGTTGGAGGAACCAGTCATTACGTGATCAGCTGTTTCGGGTTTTTAGTCTCATGCCCAGTGAAAAAATTAAGACAATGCAACTCAAGCAGCAAATGTAATCTGAAAACAATCTCCTCAGTGGGGCCTCCCGTACCGAGAGCAAGGTGTGTGTGTTTGTAGGACACGCAGTGCTGCTGTCACCATGGCAGGGCACAGACTGAGCCACATCTTCAAACTGGGGGAGCTTTGGTACCTCTGTGGGGAGGGTGCAGGGACCACAAAGCCAGCCCTGACTCAGTTACGTGAGTGGCCTTTTCACAGAGATGGGCCTGTGTCACCACTGCAGCTGTAATTCTGCACCAATTCAGCACTGGGACACGTTTTCTTCAGAATTCTACCTTTTAAAAAACACTGCATTATTTTTCTCTTTGCATTTTTTTTTCATTATTCATTATACACACATTTAACTTCTCCTGATGCTGTAGAACAGTTCTGACCTGCACCCACACAGCAGGCAGTGCAGCCTGCAACCACAGCAGGTCACTTGCATTGGAACGAACACACGAAGTACTAACATCAGACTAAGAAACTGCATCCTCAAGAAGTGAGCAGATACAAAGCTCTTAACTGGGAACTATAATAGATGAGTAAGAAGAAAAATAAATCCAAGAACCTCGTATGTGCCCTGATTTGTGCATATTTATGTGAATGTGTAAAAACATACAGCGCGTAACATAGAAAATCACGTAGCAACATCTAAAAAACACTTGATGACCTCAACCATCAGCCCAGTGCACAGTTAAGCTTGCAAACCCCCTGGCTGTGAGTTGAACAGAGAGCACAGCAAGCCCTGCTCTGCTCTGTGCAGCCAGGCTGGGTGCTGGCAGAGCTTACCATCCCGAGACATCCCCACGGCAAGGCATTTCTGCAACCGGCAGTGCTGGCAGCGGTTCCGACTGGTCCGGTCGATCAGGCAGTTCTTCTGGCGGGGGCAGGAGTACGTGGCATTGCTCTGCTGGCTCCTCCTGAAAAAGCCCTGGGATGCAATTGCAAGATACAAGTCAAGAAGCTGTTAACTGGTGGAGCAAATAAAGACTCTGAAAGGTGGCATACCTAACAGAAAATGGAGTTCAAGTGCTCTATAGTCAACTAAAGGAAGTTAAGAGGGTTTTGTTGTTGGGGTTTTTTTTTCTCTCCTAGAAACAAACAAAAAACAGTAACTAGCAAGAAACAGTTCATAAAAAAGTGTGATAACATGTAAAGGAAATACATGGTTATTCAGTGATTTTACAGATGTCATATTACATATGGTACACCAGTTCTTTCCAAAAGAGATAAAACTAATTATAGACCTAGATTTCCTTGATTTTCTGTCTTTCCTGGGTCGGCATAAATCTCTGAAATAGGGAGGATTCAACAGCTGCTCCCCTGCTCTGCTCTCTGGAGTTGCAGTGGCAGGCTCTGACGTTCAGCCCCACCATATATTCATATGTTTAAAAATATACAGCACGACGCTGAGCACTTTCTCCTACAAAGACCAATTTTGAAAAGAATTTTATATGCTCATAGAATCATTAAGGCTGGAAAAGACCTCTAAGGCCATGGAGTCCAACCATTATCCCAGCACCACTGTGCTCACCACTAAACCCCAAGTGCCACATGGACACGCCCAGGGATAGCAATTCCACCATTTCCATGGACAGCCTGTTCCAATGCCTGACAACTCTTGCAGTGAAGAAGCTTTTCCTGACATCCAGTTTCAACTTCTCCTGCCACAGCCTAAGGCTGTTCCCTCTCCTGTCCCTGTTCCCTGGGAGCGGAGCCCGACCCCTCCCCGGCTTCCCCCTCCTGTCAGGGAGTTGCAGAGCCAGAAGGTCCCCCCTGAGCCTCCTTTTCTCCAGGATAAACCTTCCCAGCTCCCTCAGCCGCTCCTGCTGCTCCAGCCCCTTCCCCAGCTCTGTTCCCTTCCCTGGACACGCTCTAGCCCCCAATGTCTTCTCTGAGAGTCCCAGAACTGCCCCCAGGGCTGGAGGTGTCCCAGCAGTGCCAGCACAGGGGGACGGTCCCTGCCCTGGGGCTGTGGCCACGCTGTTGATGCTCTTTTGTGAGTTGGTTCAACTCAGCACAGGGTTCAGATTCTTAAAGAGGGGGGAAGCTAAAACATGTTTTATGTATGATCTCCTTTCTGAGTAAGGAAGCTGGGAGGTTACACACAGCTACAACTTTATTGTCTCCATCAGAGCGGTGCATGTCATTAACCACTATGCCAGCTGCTTGCTTTGAAGTCCATTTCATCCTTTTGCCACAGACTGCCCAAACATAAGCTGGTGTGTGTGTAATACCTACTTCACAAGGATTCTGCAAAGATGTAGTCATTCTAAAGAGGCACTTGAGATCAGTGAGCACAGGATTTTAGTTCTACGTTGCCACATAATGGATTAATTAACAGTGCTGCAGAGAAAATAGTTCCTCGGAAAGGCTGGGCACCTTTTAATTAAAGCTGGACTTTTACCAACATTTTATTTACTTGAAGGCCACACACTGGAGTCCCTCAGCACGCTCTGTCCAGACACTGGGGGAGACAAACAAGAGGAAGGGCTTCTGCAGGACAAGTGTCAAGAGACTTCCTAACAAACCGCTTTGCAGACAGAGAAGCATGAGGAGACACTGAGACACAGCCCCTGCTCTATCTCAGGAGGAGGGCACCAGCCTGTGCCGATTATGCCCCTTTTATTAAAGCTTTACTGGGGAAACATGGAGTACAAGAAAAAAAAAAAAAAAAAAAAGAAAAGAAAAAAAAAAGAAAGAAAGAAAGAAAAAGGGCACTAAAGATGCCGTCTTTAATTCTGTTTTCCTGTACGTTATTTCTCACCCTTTCATTCTGGTCTTTGTTTCTGTTTGATTGAACTTCCAGCTGTTTTCTCGTGTTTGTCAATAGTGAGATGATTGTCACAGACACTGAAAGTATTGCACATATTGAGCTTCAGTTGAATGCATTTCACCCTACAGAAAACCTGAAATACCATGGAAATTTCTACCATTTCAACACCAGAACTGATGGCTCTGGAGGAACCAACTCTGAGGTAAGTACAGAGCTTCACTTAGTTCTGTGAGCACCTTCAGTGGACACTGTCACTCAGGCAAGTGCAATGCCCTTCACCAGAAAAACAGGATCAGGGATTGAGGTGACCAGTCACCGACTGATCGAGGTTCTGCATCAGCTCCTGAAAATTTCAGTTCTCCAAACACTTTTATAGTTGCACTGAATGACATGCTCACATAGGAACTGCATCAACTCTTCTGCCACCACCGACATCCTGATAGTCAGCTTAATCAGTATGCCCCAATAACCTCAAGGATCTATATGTTTTTCTTTAGCTGAGATATATACTGAGTCTGAACTGCCAGTTTGGCATATTTGTCTTTATTAAGAATAGTCTTGTCAATCTGAGGATTATTTTTAGTATTGTAATGGAGAAAATACTGGCCTTTTTCCTTTTCCAGATTTTCCCTAGAGACACAGCTGCTCAATACATTTTAGTGTACCATATATCAGCTAAGTCACAGCTTCAAGCTAAATTTTCAGTAGAGCAAAACTGCCTGAAACTGTGGCCTCTAAAAGCACTTGCACTTTACAAACCAGAGATAGAGTGCTTTTAAAAACAAATCCTATGAAACATTGCAGTAGCTAAAGAAAAAAAATAACAATCTTGCCACAAACTTGAAAAACTCATCTAAACTTGTGCAGAGCTCAGAAACACATGTATCAGATTTGGGAGTGAATTGACATGAAAGTCAACTGAGGGGTTTTTGCTTTCCAAGTTCTCTGCTGTCATTTCCTTGTGAGTTTTCCCAGCTTTTGGTGGCTCTTGGGCTGTAAGACACAAGGGGGAAGCCCCTGTTACAGGCACCTTCTGTAAGTAAATGTAGTTTCTTTCTAGGTTGTTTTTTACCCCCTTTATTAAAAAGAGAGACGCTCTGTTCTGTTGTTCCATTCCTCACTCTTGCCAGAGGCAGGGAGCTGGCTGTAATTTCTCCACCAGGAAGGAGGAGGTGGATGCATGCTTGGTACACGTGTATACGTTGGAGCGTTATGCAAGCCAGCCTGGGCCACATGCTTTTAACTGCATGCATGTTTACAACCCTTATTTCACGTGACCTCATGGGCCACAGGCAGGGCAGACCCCTCCTGATCAAACACAGAAACAGAACTACTGAGGAAGTGCTGGGGTTAGACCACCGTGGCCAACAGCACAGCCTGATGCAAACCTGAGGTGCTCAGTGCACAGAGATCCCCCTGACAGCAGCACAGGGATCCAGCTCCAGGCTGAGGTGCTCAGTGCACA
>JAWWEU010000017.1:16700680-16796335 GCA_035583155.1 Acropternis orthonyx
CTCAGTGCACAGAGATCCCCCTGACAGCAGCACAGGGATCCAGCTCCAGGCTGAGGTGCTCAGTGCACAGAGATCCCCCTGACAGCAGCACAGGCTGGAGCTCTGCATGTCTCCCTTTTTATGCAGATGTATTAACATGGTGCCAGAAGAAGAGCAGAGCAGATTACAAGCCCTGGCTGTGTTTCAGACTCCTATTTATATACAACACAATATAGGGGTTTTCATACCCTGCCAAGAAATCAGGTTTGGGGAAAAAATAAAAAAAAAAGGGTGCAAGAACTTTTCATCTGCAAGTCAGCTCGAATAACAACTTGTTAAAAAAGAACTTTGAAATGTAAATAGCAGTTTTTGCGCAGTCTATTAATAGTTTCAGTAACTTCAGTGCCTGTGTCTGAGCTTCTCCTCACCCAGCCGTGCCTCCCCCGTGTCCCCAGCTCAGGCTCCTCTCCACCGGCTCGGGCTGGAACGCTGAGCTCATGTTTGGTCTTTTGACAAATTTTCATTTAATGAATTGATTCCTACAGTTCATTAACATACCCACTTCCACTTCTGTATACACATATGTCTTAATTAGCTGCTCATTGGCTGTTTAATTACAAGAAAACAGCTGACAGCTGCCTTGCTGCATCCTAATGGCAGACGTTTTGGAATGACTGTATGCAAGCCTGTGACAACAAAGGCTTATTCATAATCCCGTGATTTATGGCTAATACTTAAAGACTTCCACGTATCATTAAGTTTTGCAATATTCTAAGCAATTAACAATCAGTTGGGGGGGAGTCATTCTTTTACTGTTTTCCAAAGCAAACCACTATAAATTTTCTTCAAAGAAACATCAGAATAAGACACTGCAATATGAAAGACAGGTGACCATTCCAATGGGATTTTTAGCCCTTTTATGACAACGAGCACATATTTTAGTTGTAAAGGGAGGAGAGTGCTGTGACAGTATCATTTACTTTAATAAAGTATTTAATCACAGAGTTAATAGTGCCACTGAAAATAGCCAAAATGTTCAGTTTTACACAGGTTATAAAGACAGGAGTGAGCTTGTGTTTATCAACAAATGAAAGTAACACAAGATGGGCAGGGACAGCACACCAGGGCTTGTTTTCTGAAGTAATGGATGTGGATGTTCTTTGCATTTACAGCAAACAAGATCATTTCAGGTCTTAAAAGGCACAAGAGACAAAAGCCAGTACTGATAAGTCTTTGAAAGCATGGGAAATGCCCAGAAGTACATTTCCACCAAAGGGTGTCTTTGTAAGACCACCTGTCCGCAGTCAGGTAAAGAGAGGGATCACAATAATGCATTTGTGGGTCAGTTGGCCATGAACTAACACTCCTGACAGCAAAAGCAAAGAACTGCATTTGGAAATTAAATGAGATTACACAGTTCACTGACAAAAAGTTCATTTCAAACTAAATTCTTTGCTATGCCCTTTGAAACATTCAGGTTATTTTCTGGCAATGTGGAACTGGATTCAACTTTCAGCTATAAGAATACGGATGTGCACAAACCACCCTCCTTTCCCAGGATGGTCCCTCCTACAGAATACAGGGTTGTTAATGGGTTCCCACAGCTAATGTTTGAGGAGGTGCTCCATACAGAGGCCAGGTTTTCCAGTAGAGCTTCTACAACAGTAGTATTCCCAGTCTTACAGAGGAGAATAAACTTTTGTTTCTGAGTTGGGGCACAGTGGTGCCATTTCTCATCCCTGCTTCTGAGTAAAATACTTGTATGATTAATCTCATCTTCCTTTTTCCCCCGTTATACGTTGTATACTGGGTATCAGCAGTTGTCAGATTGAAAAAAGAACCCTCTCTTTTAAAATTATCTATAATAAGACACAGGAGCCCTCCTGGACAAAGTGTAAAACACTCAGCCTGGATAAAAAATTAATTTTTCACTTGAGAGGAGAAGAGGAGGGGTGTTAAATTTTATTCTTTTAAAGGCAAATTCAAATTCAGCTAAGTGGGCTGATGGGGTGGGAGCACTCAATGGTGCTTGTGCAAAACACTGCCACTAACTTCATAAAACCAGCCAGCAACATCATAGCAAGGTAGGAAATGAAAACTTCTCAAGACACACTAATGGGTTTCATTAAAAACCTTCAATTCTAGTTATGTGAAATGCAGTGTAACAACAAAAACTGGTCAGGAAACTTTCAGCTCTGAAAGGCAAGCGTTGCCAACCTGCAGAGGAGCAACGGGACCAGGGAAAGTCAATTTGACAGAGCTGGTCTGTGATTTCATCCATGATACAGATTAGAACTGCAAAGTTGGTCTTTGCAACTAAAACTTCACTTTAGGTTTTTAAATAAATCACATTTCTGGTGGTTTATTAGTATTTTCACAGTAACATTTAAGTTAACATTGCTAGCAAGTAACATTAAAGTTCGCACCAAACTGGAGAGAAAAACCAGTAAGAGCTGAAAACACCCCTGGGTGGTGCTGCTGTTGCTGCCTGTGGATCACTCGTGACAGGCCTGGCTTGAGAGGGCAGGGGCACATGTGCCCCCCTGTGCCAGCCAAGGGCCTGATCCTGCCCCCCTGATGCCATGGGTGGGTGTGCAGCCCCTGTGCAGCCCCAGCTCTGGGGCTGTGGGGGCAGGCGCTGGCTCAGGAGTCAGAGCACGGCACTGCAGGCCAGGCCTGCAGAGCCAAGTATGTTTTAAAAAAGGAGGGTTTAGCAGAACATGAGGAGCAGTGTCAGCGTGCTCAAACCTGCAGCAGTCATAGCCACAGAAAAGCTGGGAAAAAACCCCATTCCAACACACACCTGGCTCCTGTGGCAGAAGCCAAGCTATGCCAACCTTTTCACCAGCCAAAATAGTTCTGCTGGGTGAGACTTTGTTGACATTACTGTGGAAAAGTGTAGCACAAACAGAACCCATTAGCCACAGCAGGGCATTTTAAGTGCTGTCTAGGTCATGATCATTTAAACTTTGGCTATGAGTTGTACCCACTAGCACTGCCCTATCTGTCACTACCTGCAGGTCCTCTGGGCTCTGGCATTAAAGAACAGTGAGCCTCAGAGCTACTTCTCTGCTGAAAGGAAAATAACTCTGTTAACAAAGCTGATATTCATTGGCTTTACAGTTCTGCCTGAAGTTGTATGGCTACAAACCTTCACTCTGCTCCTCCAAGAGAAGAAGAAAACGCCGAACTCATCCACTGGGCCACTGTCTCACTTACCATGCTCTGCTTTCCAGGTTCAAATGGTTTCAGTGTGCTGAGCATACCTGCCTGCTTGCCTTTGCTTCTGCCCTTCCCACCAGCTGACCAGTCTGGTGGATTCTCAGCAGCAGACCAAGTACTGCACAGAGCTCCCAGAGAACTCCATTTATACAGCATTCCAAGGAAATCCATTTGTTCTAAAGCATAAGGAGCTGCACACGCATTTCTCACTATCAGGCAAGCATCTGTTGTTCTGACTGCTGGAGGTGCGCAAAGGACCTTCCTCCTAATAACTCACATTTGCATTTATTCCCAGGAAGGCAGTCATTCTGAGGGAGGAATGCTCCATGGATACCCATCTCACACCGTCAGTGCTCAGGGCTCCCCAGCTCCGTGCTCCCCAGCGTGAGCACAGGGGGTGCTCCCCTCCTGCACAGCCATCCTGCTGCTCCTGCTGCTGCTGCTGGGGAGGGGCTCTGCTTACACTCAGCACGCAGGAGAAGGCAAGGCCAAAGCACTGTGTGAGCACCACACAAAGGATATCAGGGCTGGCAGCTCCCCCTCCTCTAGCAGCCCCTCCTGCTCTGCAGCACCCGTGTGGAGGAGGCCACCAGCACCGCTCTGTGTGGCTCTGGGCGCCAGGATGTTGGCCAGGGGTCTCCAGGCAGCCCATCAGCAGACCAGTCCCAGACCACTGACGGACTAAAGAGGTCTCGGACCTTGAACATCATGTGATCTCCTTTGATGAGACAGTCATACAGCAGAACTCTCCCTGCAAACGTCTGCCACTTCCCACAGCTGACATTTGGTAAAGGCTGCTCAACCACACAGAGCTGAAAAAGTCACCACTTTGTTATCAATGCGTTTTCTGTGCGTTTTTTGCATTTTCCATAGCAACAGCAGTCACAAAGGGCGGAAGGTGTTCTTCCCATATCATTCCAAGATTCTTAGATTAAGTTTTTTCCTTCCTTCTTGCCAATACTTGCATGAGACAGAGAATACCTCAATGAAATCACACGAATCTCCTCTGGAAAACCACAACGGAAATCTTTATAATGTGAGTGCAAGTAGGCTACTTTTTGAAGACAGGCTGTAGTATCAAACATGTCATGAAAGCAGACTGAAAACAGTCATAAACATAAATTCTTCACACCTGGAGTGCAGATTAACAGGAGAAAACCTACCAGCACAGGACTGCAACATGTACACACAGGAAGAGAGCAACAAGCTGGAGCATGGCTCTGCAGTGTCACCCCCAGCCAGTGCTGTCACACAGCACTGGGGACCAAAAGGAGTGAGCAGCCACACTCCACTCTCGCCTGGGGTTGGCACTGCCCAGTTTAACTCCTGGTTGTGACAGATCCTTATTCACTGGAGTTACCAAAGGTACAGCTCCAGGAAAAAACTCAGAGCCTAAACCTTACACAGCAGTGGTTGTACTGCAAGGAACAGGCACTCTTCCAGCAAGAGCTGAGTGTGCTGGACACCAGAAGCTGTGCTGCTTGAGAAACACCCTCTCCCTGCCACACAGAATGGGTCTGTCACTGTAGCAGAGTACAAGAGAAAACAGAGGCGGGAGAGCTCTCACCTATTTCCACACAGCTTCATAGCAATCTACAAAGCAGAAACAGAGGGACAGCCAAGAAAGCCAAACTCCCCCTTGGCTGAGCCCACTGCACAGGCTCTTGGTGGGTTGCCTGACGCAGATCATCCTTCTGCAGCAATCCTGCTGATTAAGAGGAAGGCAGTTTACAGCACACACAGCACGGCTGTGTGAGTTTGAGGATTGTCCTGAAATCTGTGGCAGTGCAGGTGTGCGCGCCACAGAAATGTCCTATTTAAAACCCACATAAACCCAGTACTTCAGAATCCCCAACAATTTCACATTCTTTGAAATGGAGTCCACTGATCCTACTTAGGCCCACTGCTTGCTCTTTAAAAAAGGAAGGAAAATAATCACTATCAAAAAGCTAAGTGCTGTTTTCAGACTTAATATTTTAGAAGCTTACCTTGCAACCTTCACATGTAATGACACCATAATGGATTCCTGATGATTTGTCTCCACAGATCTTGCATGGAATAATTTCAATTTGAGCTGCAACAGAAGCACGCAACCAGTTAATTACATTTTCTTTTAAACACCTTATAAAAGCATTCCCTGATCAGCATTTGTACAGTGAAAACTAATAACCTGCTAAACATTATACTGCATTAACTATTCATTGCTGAACTGCAAGGATCCCCTAGAGCTTTGGACTAAATTATGGCTGCTCGTTATATAATAGCTTTTGGGTTATTAAAATGGGTCATTTGAGAAGGTGTTTAAGAACCCACAAGAAGGCTAGAATCAGCATTTCAAAGCCAAAAAGAGTGGGAGAGTTCACATTTTGGCCAAAGAGCTAAGATGACACTAGAAAGGTTTCTTCCAGTTGTATTCATGTGAGATCATAACAGGCAATTTTAAAGTTGGCCCTGCCTGGAATCAAACACCCCACTTTTCCCAGAGGGGCCACCATTGTGCCACCCAGCTCACATGGGCAGGAATGAAGGGGAGGAACAAGGTGAAGAGGACAAAAAATCCAAAACTTTTGTCTCTGAATCGAAAGGGAATTATCAGTATTTGGGCATTCTCGACCACGGAACAAAGGAGGGAGGGAAACACAGTCAGTGTGCTCAGACCAGAGGAGTTGGTGCAGTCTGGAAAGTGCTCTGCAGTGTGAAAGCCCTAATTCTTAAAATTGAAAATCATACATATAAACACACCCACTGAATATAATTCAGTGTGTGACTGTCTCTAAATGAAGCACCCTCCCATCTGAACAGGTGGATTTAAGGAGGCACTCCTGCATGCTCAGGAACATGTCTGGAGCACATGGCTGCAGTCGTGGTGCTGGCAAGCCTGCATGGACAGGGCCGTGCTAAGGCACTGCTTTACTGGCTCCAGCACCAGCAGCCCCAGTTTAGGTGTGTTGGATGTGCTCATGAACACCCCCCACACACCAGGGAGAGAAGTGGAAACCCCCCGGGAGCACCTTCCCTGCTGCCCTGCTATCAGGATCAGGCTGCATCAGTTCTCCTCAAGCAGCTGAGTGCAGTACAAATGCACCCCTTGCTGTGTCTGTAGCTGTGACACACAAGCAAGTGCTGTTCATCTCCCTGAGGAACTGAAATCCACTCACAAGCTGCCCGAGTGTTCAAGAGACCTTCTATTTCATCCAGTTTATGGCCATCCAGGCTCTGACAACACATCAAATCCCATCTAATGCTACTGTCTCACAATGCAGTAGCTTAGCTTCAGTTGTATTCAACGCTGTTTTCAGAAAGTCATGTCCCCTCTTAAAAACCTCTGCATTTCACATGCCCTTAAACCCCTAACTGGCTGCTGATTATTTAGACATGAACGATCTTGCAGTGCCACTGTGAGCTCCATTTCACTGGAGCCCAACATAGCTCAGGATCTGGCCCAAACCATAAGGCAACTATAAAGCAGAAGACCAGAATACTTGTGCCATAGCACTGACTGTGCTGAAATATTCCCAAAACATTCTCCAGGTGACATCAAGTGCAATGACGAAGGCAGCTGAGTAGCACCCAAATGGGACCTTATTTGCTCCCAGGAACCCAAGAGCAGCTAAACTGCCCTGCTGGGGAAAGCAGTGCCCAGCAGCTCTGGACAACACTGCAGTTTTATTGCAGCTTTCAAGGTATTTTCATACAGCAGGACACCGCTTGCGCCTGTTTCCATTATAAGGACCTTTGTATTCCTGACCTTTAATCCCTCACCGTCCCTGCAGCATCAAAATGACAGGCTGAAATCAAAAGGTCTGTTTGGGACACTTAAGGAAGGAAACACTTCTTCCCCCAAAATGGTTTTATTTTCACTTTTCTCTCAGCTAACACATTAAACACAATGGAGCAGGAAGTGAACTAATAAAAGGGAAAAATACTCTGTATGCTGTTTCGTTAATGTGTTACATAAATTATTACTGGAGCATCATATGTTTACGAACAAAGCTTGGAGCAGAAAGGGCTGCATACCCCCCCCTCACATCTACAAACCGAAGAACAGACTGAAATTCAGAGAAACTGAGAATTCGTATCATGTGCAGTTGAAATTCAGAGAGCAATCCTGTGGGCAAATTCCAGAATAGCTCTACCAAATCCCAGTTGTGCTTTTCCAACACAGGATTATTTTCCTCCTGTGCTGCAGTGAATCAGCAGCTTCTGCAGCTCCTTGGACAGGGTAGTGACAAGGCTCATCTCCACAGCTACATGGCAATGTGTTTTTTACATTTGACTTTTATATACATAATTACTGCCTTATCTTGGATAGGTATGATATAATTGGATCTAGTTTATCTACAATCTCCAGCACGTTAGTTAAATCACCCATGAAGCCTGTCTATGCAATCCCTATTTCTTAAGCAACAGGACAGAGGGTTTCTGAGGAATGTAACATGCCTTCAAAGTGATGGCCTAAAGCTAGGTTAGTAATAGTCTAAAAGGTGCCATAATTAGTCCCAAATGCATTTTCCAGGGTGCTTTACTGGTAGAAGAGAATCTCCACAGATTCACAGGTTCCAGCTGTGCCAGCATTTGCCCACCATCGTTTGCATGAGCAATGACCTCAAATCAGGTACCGTTGCAAAATTTCAGATTTCCTCCAATTTACACCTTCAAGGCACTTCCTTTCAATTAGGCACACAGCACTTGAAACTCCAGCTTCCCGTTTCACCCTGAGATACAGGACAGGGGATGAATCTCGGGAGCATAAGTCGCTCGGGACTGCCACAACCAATTGTAGTACAAATTAATGCACACAGAGATCAGATCAATTACTGCTCCACGTGGTGCCTTTGCAAATCAACTCATTGAAATGGAACCCCTGTCACGTTCATGCACTTTCCATATAGCATGAAAGGACTTAAGATACTTTAAACTTACTAAATGCAAATTGCCTGTGCCAAGATTATGCATTTTTTCTTACGAGGGTGAAAATATTTTCCCCACTTTTAACTTTGACATGCAAATATGTACTTGCTAAAACCTTGTTCTTATGCAAACAAGGCAGGTGGGAAATATTTTTACATGTCAAGAATATGTTCCGACTTGGTTTCTCACATTCCCAGAGTTACTTAAAGCTTCCTACTGTGCTCAAATTAATTGTACCTGTTCTGTGCTTACATTTATTTATATGGTATATTTTTCAAGATTACATAAAATACTCTAATTCATGCTTTAGACTAGAATTAGCCTAAATTACAGTTTACAATTTCTGTCTCCTGGGGTGGTGCTCAGGCTGATTCTGGTTCATGCATGAGCAAATTATTTCTTAAATATGAATTGCAGAAAAAAATAAACTCTTGTGGTTGCTTAGAAACCGCCACAGATACCCAGGTGACAGATGTAGTTTGTATTCCCAGATTAAAGGCCTAAGACTCTTTCACACCCTGAAATAACAGTGCTCCAGAATACTACCAAGGATGTCCTGTGCCAAAGGCAGCAATGAGCAGGAATAAAAGCCCAAACAAACCACCAAGAGCAACAAATGCAAGCTCAAGCACCCAGACCCACAGCAAGCACAGAACAAGTGGCTACAGAAATGGCTCTTGAGAGAAAGAAGGGACCATTCAAGGGCTGGAGGCAGGAATCCCTACAAAGTGATGTCAAACAAGCTCACTCCAAAGGACAGGGCCTCAGACATCCGCTAACACCTCGCAGTTTATGTGCCTTAACTTGGAGCTATTCCTATCACCAGACAGTCTGGAACTTTCCTTCTGCAGTCATATGATCTTCATTTTACAGCAGTGAAAGGGAGCGTGGACTGATCTGCTCAAAATCAGACAGAGCAGGAATGAGCCCAAGTATTACAGGGGCAAAACCCCCCATGTTTTCCCCCCTGTGAACCTTTCTTCTTGCTCCATGCACTGTGTCTTCTCATGGCAATTGTCCGAAGCACCTCTGGTATGCCTAAATAACACAGTGCCTCCACTGAATTCCTGGGGAACGTGCCTACCACACAACCAGAGACAGCACTAAATGGCATCTTTTTTTGGCACCTGGAGCAGAGGAATATGCTTTATTCCTTCCTACTCCAGGGGAGGTTGTTCCCCAAACCTGGAACAGTCTCACTGGGTTTGCCTGCCCTGTTCACACTCCCTCCCCCAGCCAAACCCTCCAGACAGCCTCTCCCTTTTTGTTAATTCCCACATCATGAAATGGTGCTTTATTCCTTGTCCAGTTTGAGCAGGAGAGAGGGGAGAAAATCTAATTCTGTGTTTGTAAGGGAATGCTCTGCATGAGCTCATCATAATCTTTAATTTCTTTCTTTCTAACTTACTGGGCAGACTCAAGTCAGGGCTGTACAGCCAAGTAAAGCACAGGGCATCCTTCTCCCCAGTTCTGTCATTTAAACAGAAACACATTGAACCTCCACACAGGAAAGTGTATTTCCAGTCCACCCTGAAGAACACATTTTGCATAAGAACAAATTAATTTCCAAAGACAGAATTTTTTTCCTCTCCATTAATGTGTCTGAATGAATGTTTGTTTCTAGTGAATTAATTGTTCAGGGGTAGGAAAATGATTTTTCTGTTCCTGCTTTCACACTGTTATTTTAAAATTGTACATGCACATAAATAACTTTTTTCCCCCAATTCACAACAGGTATGAAACCTCAGCTTTGGTATCCTGGGCTCTTCAGTGGAAGCAAAAATTGGTCCCCATTCCTGCCTTTTAGGTGAGATTCACCTCGTTGACCTGAGCGATCTTGAAAGTTGGGTAATTAACTGAAGGTAATTGTCTTGTCTGCTTTTAGAGTGATGAGGGAGGGAGGGAAAAAGAAAGAGAAAAGGAAAGGAAGGGAGAAAGAGAAAGCAAGAAGGAAAAAGGGCATGATTCATCTTATTCACGACAAGCAAAATGAACCCCTGAATGGAGATGCCTCCTCTTCACTCAACAGTGAAGGAATTTAATGCTACTTCAATTATAAGCCTAACTTCTACAAGGTGAAAGTCAGGTAAATCTGGCTGTCTCTTACTATTTCTGAATTAAAAAATTAGCATTTTCTGGAAAGGCAAACCTGCGTAGGAAGCGCTCCCTTCCCCAGCAGTACCCGCGGTCCCACCTATCATTTCTAAGGAGTTCCCCCTGTCACAGCTCCCAAGGCACAGAAATTCCAGGCACATGACTTCCTTTTTCACTCAGTGAAGATGGACTTAAGCACATCCTGCTTAGTGGGCACTGCACATCCTCCTCGGATCCACGGCTTTCCAGGGAAAGCACCCTAAGCCGAGCAGGCCTGGTGGCTGAGCTGAGGGCTGGGCTCGGGGCTGGCTGTGGGGCACTGCCCAAGAACTTACCCCTTCCCTGACTGCCAGGAAGGTTTTGGTTCCCTTCCCTGACCGTGGCTCACCTGTCCCACCTCAGAGGGTGTGCACAGCTCTGCAGCTGATTCAGAAGGGCTTAGCAAGGGATATGGTACACATACAAATTGGGCCAACCTGCTTCTAAAGGGCTGCAGTTTGTGCCAGACATCCCTGCTAGTGCTGTTTGCAAGTATATTGATTAAATTAGGAGGCATGCATATTCAGTGACATATTCATACATATTCATTGACTCAAACAAGGGTTCTGCATGTAATGTGGTATTTAAAGCAACATGATATCTGATCACAAACTGAATTAACAAGGAATGATTTTACTATATAATATTCTAATCTTCCTGCATTTTCAGCTTCATTACCTAAATAATTTGCTCTGTCATGTACCCTAAGTAATTTGAGCTGGCTGCAAATTACTCGCCTGTGAACACCTGCAGCTCACAAACTGCAGTTCGACTGAGCCCAACGCTGGTGGCAGCACAGCTCTGCCCACCCCACTCCTGTGCCACACCAGGGGACCATCTGTGCACTCAGAGACACTCAAACTCTGGAGCCCCGTGTCCTCCTGAGCACGGCAGCTGGCTGGGAGACATCGGAGGCATCTTCAGAACACACAGTAAGTGTTTGCATCAACAGCCATGGAATTCACCTGCCCACTCCTTGTGTGAAGGTGTGTTTGTCCTGCATATAATCCCCACCACAACAGCACCCTGGCCATGAGAGGCCTGCTGGAGACTGCAGGGATGGACCTGGCAACAAGTAGATCCAGAGTGCTAACACAGCCCAGCATCCTAGAGATTTGTGTCTCACAGTTGGATTTTCTGGGGTCCAGTAAGGTTGAAATTCCTGCAGAAGCCTTCCCAGCACATGGGATACTCCTTGGGTCTTCTTCTCCATTACAGGCTCTCCTATAGCTGAGCCCAGATGTGCAGTGTCCCTCGGTGGGGTATCAGATGGGGAACTTTCTGGGTATGTTTTTCTATTTTCACATCTTTGGAACTGCTGATGGTCCGAAGCTTGGCTGAGATACTTTGGAAGTGAAGAGGATTGGAGTGATAGGCAGAAAACCAGAAAAACACAAGCAACCTCTCCAAGCCTTGTTTCCTTAGGAAATCACACTGGCAATAAAATAAAACAAATGCTGGGGTTACACTGGTACAAATCCTTTGAAGTCTGTGGGTGTGATGGGTGGAGTAGAAACGAACACGGCCACCAAAGTATTAATTAGCAGTAAAGTATGAGCAACACCTCAAACGCACAGGGCAGAGCTGCTGCAATGCCAAGACAGGCTCTGCCCGGATCCCTCAGCAGGCACCTGGCACTGCCCACTGCAGACATCCCACTCCAAGGGTGCTCCATGAGAGCACCACCTCAGCACTCCTGGGGCTTGCAGGGCTTGCAATGCCCTGGACAAAATGGCACAAAACACAAGCTTTGGGAGCAGTGTAGGTGTGCAGGCAATTTCTAGCCCAGCAGTGCAGACTGGTGGCTCTGGAGGTCTGCTACCAGTTCCTGGGGTCACAGGATCAAACCCCAAGATCTGACAGTCAATACCAGTCATCTGAGGCAGAGATAAAGAATCAGCCTCAATTCTTTCAAACTCTACTACTGATATGGGCACATTGAAGGGAGCACTGCAGTAGGAGCTCATATTCTCATGCCAGGATCACTGACATTTAGGGTTACTGTTTTAATTCAAGTCAAGACATTTTACTGGCATGAGTTTTAATTTAAAGAACTACAGCTTTGCAATTGCATCAAGCACTGGCTTCAACACAGGCACATGAATACCTAATGAGAGAAGGCAAGATGGAAAATGGTTTGGGTTCTCTAACAGGCAAAACTGTTTTAGTGAAGTTGTTGTGGTGAGGTTTCCATGTTTTTAATGTTATATTCAAATAGAAGATTGCTGAAAAACTTGAATATCATATCATCATCATAATATTCTTAATTTTTATGAAGATAAATTAAAACCAAGTCCCAACACAAACAATCCAGGACTTTTGCAAGTGTTTATGAACACAAACGAGCTATAAATGGATCCAGGGTTTTTAGAGGAACTCAGAGAGATGATGTTTTCTCTCTCATTCACATGTACAACACTACGTGACTTTAATTTCCTTCTGTATTAACAGTCTTTCATCTTTCCACTATCTTTGCTTTATCCATCCAGAAATATTCTCGTTCTGCTGCATCCAGACCTGTTCTACTGTCCAGGAGCACAGAAGAGCAGTTCTCTGCAGAATCAATCCCTTGTTACGTTCAGGGCATATAATTAACATCCTCCCACTTTGTGATACCCAGGGAGTTCCAAAAGCTCCAGCTTTGTTACTGCTTTCATGAACTTAAATCAAACACAAATAATGAAGGTGGTTGAAAATATACACCAGGAGATGGACACTGTAACAACTGCTTTTGAGGAGGAGTTAAATCCCAGAGGAGATTTTTGTAGCAGAGCAGATCCCCTTACTAGCACAACACACAGGCAAAGGAACAAGACACAGGAACCAAACTGAGTGGCAAAGAACAAGAACTGGGAAAGAACCATGGGAAAAGTGTTGCTGTGCAGTGTCCTATGCATTTCAAAAGCAAAGCATTTGAAGACTAGTTTGATAATTTCCACATGGTCAGAACAGACTTCCAAATTTCATAAAACGCTGTTTTTTTTCTGTAACATTTTGACTTCTCACTTTCTTGGTGGCTTATGAATAAACATTTAACTATTTCATTCCCCTCTTCTTCTCTGGCTGAAAATTAACAGGAGTTCTATAATGAACACAGCTTGGATTATGACTAATTTGACTTGGTTAAATGAAATTCTTGCTAAATAAAGCAATTCAGAAAGTTTTTCACAAGAAAACACATTGACATGGCAGTCATGTGATTTCTTAATGAAATATAATATAGCCCTGAACTGCAAGTCAAGAAATAGATACTATAAATAGCATAATCCTCACCAGTGCTGATATGTTGTGAGAATGGGGATGGTAGCTGGTGTCTCATTTTCTCTATCTATAGATGCAGGATAATCATTCTTTATCTCTGCCTCTGTCTACAGCTACCTCAGATGACTGGTACTTACTGCCAGATCTTGGGTTTTGGTCTTCTGACCGCAGGAACTAGTGAGCAGACCTCCAGAGTCCCCAGCCTGCACTGCTGAGATGGAAATTGCCACCAAGGTGCACACTAGCAGTGCTTGTTGTCTGACTGTTGTTACTTTCCTTTTTCACTTCTCGAAACAAAGCTCACAGGTTTAACTACACCCCCACAGAGCACTGCTCTTGAGCAGATGACACAAAATACAAGTTCTGGGAGCAGTATAGGTGAGAACTATGACCACAGGAACTGTCAGCACTGACTTCTTCTGCTCTGATCTGCTCCTGCATTTATTCATTGAGCAGCAAGTGGGGTTTCTCTGCATCCATGATGTGTTTTTACAGGATTCCAGACTTCACTCAGGTTTTGACATCCCTAATTTCTTCCTACAGATAACCACTAACCCTGAGCGTTTGCGAAGAGGAGCACTTGCAGCAGGGGTACAAACACAACGCTGCTATGACCAAATCCATCCTGTTATGCATTCTCCCCCTCTCCTCCAAAAAGAAACTTTTACAGAAAAGTTTAAATGTATTCATCCTTCTGACTCATTTCCTAAATCTCTGAAAGAAACTAATAAAGAATTTATTTTAATAAATAAAGCCTTGCAGAAATGCAGCATTTTGGAGTGAGAATCTAAATTACCTCTGACATTTGCTTCACAGATTAATGCACAGAGCCCCCATTTGATATGAAATTTCCGACTCTCAAGGGTTGGACCTGGTCTTCTGAAGACTGGAATTTGTAGACTCCAACGCTGCCCTCCCACCTTCTTCTCCCTAATTAATAGCACTGGCTTAGGGGAACATCTCACATTTCTGTTTATTTGCTTGCAGTAGGAAAACAAAGAAGATCTTATCAAACACTTGTCAATTTTATGCACCACTTCAGCAAGTCAGCTACCACACAGCTATCACAGCTCAACAGCCTTCACTTGAATTATTTTTCATAAGCTGCAAGCAATCTTAAATGATCAGCACTCCGAAGGCAATCATTTTAGTCCCCATCCCAAAGTGGACAGTACCCACAGGTACTAGATATAAAAAAAAAAAAAAAAACACCACCACCAAAACCCCCCCTAAAACAAACAACAAAAGCCAACCAAACACACAGACCCGGGAAAAGCATTCCCTCGCAACAGTGTCACAAGTATTAACAATTTCAGCTTCACTGATTAGCGATGTGACAGGCCCAGAACGCTCCAGGGACATGGGGTCAGTGCCCACAGCACCAGCTGACTGTGGTAACACAACTTCATCCCTTCCACTGAGGGTAGTTTTCAGCCCCAGCATCAACAATTCCTGGCATGCTCAGAAGGCTGTCTCTGATGAGCAGCTCCTCACCACCACACGTTCTCCATCACAATGAACACAGCTTCCCTCGGTCCTTTCCATTCAACCAAGCCAAGATCCACTTTAATAGTCCCCCATAGAGAGAGCAGGTCAGTTTGGAAAAAGGAACATGGAATGAACGCAGAAGAGGTAACAAAGCAGGGGGAAAGCAGTAAGTGTCCCATAAACAAAGTGTTTGTCATGATTCAGCTTTCTCCTGCCCTTCTGCCCAAATTTTATAAAGGGCTTGGCCTCTGCAGAAAGTGCAGGATGTGTCGCTGTGCGTTGAGAAATGGGACTGTGCACAAGTAAGACAAAGCCAGGCAAACATGGCTGGTGCAGAAGCCACATCCTTACAAGGGAGCTGTGCTTTCATGAAAAACACTCAAAACCTGAATTTACTTCTAGAAGAAAAAGTTGCAGGGAGGTGGAATTTATGCAGACTTTCATCCATCATTCTGAAGTGACTACATCTGCATTTTTAAGATATTTTCTTTTTGGCTGTACATGAATTTGATGTCATTAAAAAGGCTTCCTTTGATGCTGTATGCCAAGTAGAATCATTAGCTTCTCACAAAGGTACACTCTAAATAGTCTAGTTTAAATTTTCATATTCACATGATTCATCTGAAGATGAACAATAACAACCAAAACCAACTCCAGAACTCTGAACAGTAAAAAGCCTTTCAGCTGCACTCACTCATTTATTAACTCCCTCCAACACCTCCTTCCTGGATTCACATGGCAGCCAATACTGAGCATGAATTCTGTGACTCCTTCTGTGACTTATGGCTATTACAAGCAAATCACAACCACATTCCCTCACACAGGAAGTTCTCCTGGAGTCTGGATTCTGCATCTTTCTGGCTGACACGGGGTCACTCGTTTTTAATCCACAAATGCTTTCCACTGCCACTATTTCTAGCATACGTGTTGTTTTGTCACAGCTCCTCTTCATGAGTCCTCAGCAGAGGTCATGAGAGGATTAATGAAACCGAGGGACAGCAGGGGAAGCTGCATCCTCAGCCAATGTAGTTTCATCTGTTCCCCTGGGTTTTGAAGGGGGAGCATAAAACACATTAACCCTACCTACTAACACTTCCTCCATTTAAATGAAAACGCCACCGAAGTCCAAAAACAAGCAGTGATTTACAGCTGATAAATGTTTCCTGATACATATTAAGACGCTGGCAAGTCCAGACAGTAGCAAAAGTTTACAGCCTTTTTTCATGACGCAGGGCCAAATCCCTGCTGAACATAAAATATCCATGTTTTCCTCCCCAGGAAAAAAGACACCTCACCCAGCCCCTGCCCCACCTCAGAGCGAAAAACAGTAGCGTAGATGTGGGATCAAAAGGAAGGTTATATCGCTTCTACACAATCGCCTGGACAGGTCATAGAACTTCTTGGTAGCCTTTGTGGTATTTCACTGAGTGCACAAAGGTACTTGACGGTCCTTCAGCTCTGTGAGGTGGGCTGGGGTCACCTGGCTGGCCAGGGATGATGGAGAAGCCACAGGAGGGCAGCTCTGCCTGTCTGCAGCTGGGCGTGTGTTTTGTTCCTGCCTCAGATGATCTCCTGGAAAAGCACACAGGAGGCAAACGCTACGACCTGTGTCCCAAAACTGCACCAGGAGGGAGAACATGCAGGATGGAAATTGTATGGGCTCTGGCTTACAACAAAATAACTGCACCATCAGTCTACCAAACAGCCCCAGAAAGATTCCTGCCACAGAGAACGCTTTTCCCTCTAACATGTTGTTCAACCCGTGTGTCACAGGGATGTCCCCACTAACCACGCTCACGCTGCTTCCCTGGACTTGGCTCTGGCTTTGTGCTTCTTCACACCCTCCGGATGTCTATATACACACCACACTCCGTGTCTGAAAACCATCTTCATTTCATGACAAGGATCATGAAGGGAGGGGGAAAAAAAAAAAAAAAGAGTTGCCCACAAAAACGTTTCAGAAAATTACAAGCTTGTGAAAAGAAAAGGTCTATCAAAAGCTCTTCCTTTGCCACAATCAGATTAGGTGCTACGACCTTCATTAAAACCCGTTCTGTCTACTCATTTCACAGCATTTAATTTCCTGCCTCTTGGTGATTAAACCAACTGAAAGGTAGTAGATAAAGCAAGTTTGCTCGCTGTTTCAAACAGATATATTAATGCTTTACGCTTAAAAAGCTTTCAGAGTGTCTTCAGAGGCTGATTAACAAACACTGTACATAAAACCATGTCTGAGGTCAGACTGTGGCAGCAGATATGTGACTGAGACTTACTACAACAGCTCTATTGCAGGATACCTCCGCTGCATACATTAGGGAAGCTTAGAGTTAAGCTTCACATATTTAAACACTAAAAAGTCTACTTAATGGCAGTCTTCAAAATGACAGTGGCCTCTTAATCTGCTGCAGATAAAGAAGTGCCAAGATTAATGATTACGTAAGTGCATCACAGAGCCCAGAAACAATAATCAGCTCTTCTGTTGTTATTTGTGTACAAAGGCTATTAGAGTCATCTGACATTCCAAAATCCAATTTAAAGTTGTTAAACCCCTTTCACGTACTTATTCGAGGTTGGAAAACCGAGAGGTTCAAAAAGGGAAAGGAAGGGTTTGATTTCCTAATTCTTTTCCCCTTACTGATTTTGCTCTAAGCCAAATCTCTCTTCAAGAATTGCAAAAAAAAAAAAAAAAACCCACAAAAAAACCCCAAAACCAAAAAAATTTTAAACAATGCCTGGAGTAACCAATACTGCTGTTGAAGGAATAATACCAATAAAACCTTAACATGCTTAGATAGCAAAATTTAAAATAGTGACTACAAGCAAACCAAGTAACTATTCTAGAGAAAAAGACCCCAGTGAATTGCGGGTGTCGCTGACATTGTCTGCCCGACCCTGAGCAGGTCAGGGTGAGAACGGGAAGGTGCTCGGGCCCCAAACACCCTCCCTGGGGCAGGAATGGACTCGCGGAGGGTTCGCTCTCGGGTTTTAGCAGAGACAGCATCGCCTGCAAGGGACCAGCCCTGCGAGGCGAGGCAGCCACACTATCCACTGTTCTCCCGAAAAACTGCTGTAAAAACCACAACCACCTTCTCTGTTGCTGGCAGAAAACTGAGCAGCGAGGTTAGAAACCAAAGGAGCAGGGCGGTGACAGCGCGGGGACGCGGCGGGGACACACAGCCCCGTTGGGAGCACAGAGGAACAGGAGATGCTCCGGCAGACCCGAGACAGGCTCGCCGTCCCTGCCGCTGACATCGGGAGGGAAACAGCCCGAGCCTCTTGCACAGCACAAGGGAACCACCAGGACTACGTGCAGAAGTTTTCTCTTTACGGCTCCGAAGTGCTTTTCTAGTGTTCCCCAAGGTAAAGTCAATTAAGTGATAACTGCATCTGTGCACAGAGTATTCAAAATGCTAATACCCCCACCCAAGATAAGTCTTCAACTTTGCCTGCTTATTTATCTCCAGCTCTTAGAAATTATTGCCATGAATGCTCCAGTGCCTTCCCCCATTATCTTTGCAATCCTGCTTCTTCCTCACGACAAGGCAAAAAGCAGAGCACAAAAGAGCCGCACCACTTCAGCCACACCGGGGAGGAAAGCGATACAGGCAGAGAAGTATCAGCTCATCTGCAGAGAAGCTCCTGCCATGTTCCGCTGCTCTCCACGTTCCTTCAGCTTTTCATCCAACCTACCGAGGTAAGAAAACCTGCTATGCCATCAGAGGCTCACATACTCTAGAAATAACAGCAGCCTGCATCATGAATTATCTAACGTGATTTACCACTCCGGGAAAAGAAAATCTATCATGTTTGGTGGTGTGCCATTTGGCACCAGACTTTAATGTTTGTTATCTTTGCACTGGAGATAACGCAATGCTGGTCTCGGGCATCTGCTCTAAGATGGATTCCTCACCTCAACATCAGCAGACTCACCTTGCGTAAGTCTCTGGCCACAGGTGCTGAATGCGTCCCCATGTTTTTAAAGTGAAAAAAACCCACATAAACCCTGAAAAACTCAGTACTGAAAACAAAAGAACTCGATGATATGCTGACTTACCATCAGCACCTACATGAATGTTTTAGTATTTAAAATACTTAGTACTTTATTACTTAAAAATCACAAAATCCCTCTAACAGAACACACTGACGCCTTTTTCAAACAACTCAAATAAGAAGAACACAATCCTATGACCCGCAGAACCAGGTAGAGTACAAGCACGGGGTAGAATACAAGTATCATCAGGAGATTACAAAACAAGATTGTTGATTCAACTATTGCTAAATGCATTTGACAGATGAAAAGGAAAACCCAACTTGCTTCACACAGTTAACACCAGGTTCTACAGGCCCGATCACCCAAAAAGGTAGAAGCTGGCTAGTAGTGAATATTCCTGATTTCTGTTTCCTCAAGTAAAGGAGGTTTGATAAAAGTTAGAAGACAATAATAGAAACAGCACCTGTATTATTGCAATCATTTCATCCAAAGACAACCCAAACCGGTTCATGAGATGAGCTTCGTCTCTTTGTCAGGACAAGGAAAGCACCTCGTAACCAGAGCTGAATGAAGCCACACAATAATGTACCAAGTGATGAACAGAACCTCTCAACCCTTCCAGGACTGTCCTTACCCATCATGTTTGCTGATGTCTTCTTGTGTGTGTGTTCTGCACACACCAGAAAACAGACAGGAAGGAACACCAGGCAACTCCAAAGTTGAACAGCTTTAACACTGTACTGTTTTAAAAGGCTCACACACAGGCAGTTTCTATGCTGTCCTTGATAAAGACCCAAAACATTTAACCACAACTCCCCAGCTCCTGCTCTCTGAAGAATACTGGCAGCATAACTTGATTATCCAGAGCTCCCAGGGGACAAATGGAAGCAGAGATAAGTGGGGGAGCAGCCAGAGGTCTTCTGAGAATAATGGAAGTGAAAGGAGAGGAAACCAACTCCACAAAGAACTGTTGGCTCAGCTCAGCCCTGAAGTTTCCCTGTTCCTGAATGGAGCATTCATTAAGTAAAATAAGCTTCTTTAAGCAAGCATTCGAAACGATTGTAAAAACCATTTGACAAAGTGAAGAATTATTGTTCTTTTTGGTACTTGACTCTCCAGACAGAGAGAGACAGCTGTTGTTCCTACTGTAGTAATTTATTAGCCACTGGTACAGCTGTACCGATGCCCCTGGTTGTGTCTCAATGGTTAACAAGCAGCCAAATTCTTCCCAAATTTGCATTTCCTAAAGTATTATTTGGAAAACATTGCTAGAAGAAGTTACACACTGAAGAAGAAATAGGAACAGATTTATCACAGGCCTTAGTGTGGGGGCAGAACATCTACATAGAATAAATCTGTTTGGGGAGTTGTTGGTGCTTTACACAGAAAGTACAAGTTTTTATTTATATTATTGAGCACAAGTTAATGCCAATTAAGTAGGAGAGTCACTTTGGATTTAGCACAGAACCTGGCCCAGGGCACTGGCACACAGAATAGAAATAAATACTAATCGTGCTTGCTCACACTGAGAGGATTAGATAACTACAGACGTAGGAAATTAAAACCACAACAAGATGACCCCACGCTCATGATTTCCCTGTTGTAGCAGATCAGTCAATATGAATAATCGACAATGTAAATTGAAATCCTCAGATAAAAATAATGGTTTTACCGCTTTATTTCTCTTCACTTGCACATAAATTGAGTTGACTATCTCTGACAATGCCACGGTTTAATATTCTAAACACACTATCTCCTTTAACAATGCCTGGAATAGAAACAAGCTGCTGAGCCAGATCCTCAAGGGGTGAAATTCAACATTGCTACACTGACTTCAGTGGAAGCACATTGATCTTCACCAGCTAAAGCTTTGGGCCCTAGTGGGCAATTAGGTTTCTATTATATGCTAATTTAAATAATGTACCACAGAACATTTGCTGTACAATAAAGCAAGTCTACATTCTTCTGTGGAAAAGGACAAGCATTTGCTGTGGCATGATCAGAGTTATGGATTCTGGTTTCAAAGAGCAGGATGAAGTTTCGGTATAAACTACTCCTCATAACAACATTTTTAAACCTGCAATTACTCATCCTATACTACTTTAGGAAGCCTATAATTATTTGGTAAGTTCTTACCAACGTCTAGTCTAGATCATAATTGCTAACACTGCCTCCTTCAAAGGAGCTAGTGACTATGTTAAAATCTGGTTTTTGTTAGGTTCCTACTACACAAAGTGGCTGTGCTCTAATGTTATGAGCTGTATTCAGCTGAGGAGGAAAACCAAACTGATTTATGTCCCCATCTTGAGCCTCAGAGCAAAGCCCGAACAACAACAACAACAACAACAAAAAGAATACAACAATCCCACACACGGTTTCTTTTGAGGCTTCTGAGGTGGCTGGGTTGGAGCAGGGACTGTGGTTGTGGCTGGCACAGGCCAGAGTCTTTTTGAAGCAGCAGTTTATGGCACTGAAGACCATCTGCAACACCTCCTTGCTCTCCCAGCCAGGCCTCCCAATCCGGTCACAAGATGAAAAAGCAGAAAAGTTGGGGGACAGAGTTAGGCAACAAAGGCAGCAAATGAGATTTTCAGGGGTCAAGGGGCAGTTCAAATGAAAAGATACCATCCTCACCTTCAGAACGTTAACAGCATTCATTAAAAGATGGTTTGCTCTCTTCTGCAGCATTTTTTTTAAATATGAGAACTCCTTCTTTCAGTCTCCTTTTAAATGCCATTGGCACCCTTCTTCCTGCCTTAGCCACCAACAACCAAGTTATTAGCATGCCAAGGTCCCTGCATAAATTTTTATTGACTCCTGATGCAGTAGGGATGAGGGCATCATTCCACACTTACAGGTTCTCCCATGGTGCAGTGCAAGTGAAGCAGCAGGATTCAGTTCACACTCTGTTCTGAAAGCTCAAGGTTCACTCAGTCTGGGAGCCCTCTGAAGGCCCCTCTAGAGAGAGACATCGATCCTGGAGACCATACACTACCTAAACACTAAAAAACACGCACACAATTCCAACTGGTCTTTTCCAGGGAACCACTCAAGGCAGAAAGGCCAAGTAAGGTGGGCTCACGCAGCCACCAGGGCGAGATGTGGCATTAAGCTCCTTACTTACAGCACTTTATTCCCTTTACAGACATACTTACCCTGGTGACCACGCTCCTCTCTGGCTGCACTTGTAACTGCTCAGAAACGGTTTCATTTCAAACAGAAAAACAGTAGATATAGAGTCAAGCATTTTTAATGGTATCAGCCACACAAGAAAAACGTGTCATGCTGGGAAGATGTAAAACATCCCCACAGTGGCAACTGATCCAAAGCTTCCCCTGAGCTCCAGACTGCTCAGCCACCACATCACTGTGCTTTGGGTGGGCTCTACAGACACAGGAAAACATAAAGCATGTGCAATCTGCACTCCAACGAAAGAAGAAGGTAGAACTTCTTTTGGTTACATTTCTGATGAACTAACTCCACAAGCACTTCAGCCAGCACAAACCTCCAGTCACTGCACAGAGGGAGCCTCCCCTCAGTGCCCCTCATCAGCACCCGTACAGCTCTCACTGCGAGAGCCAAATGGGGAAGAACTCAGGTTGGAACTGTTCTTTGGGGGATTAACTTTAACCTGAATTAGTTTCCTGACTTAACTCCCCATGTGACTACAGAGATGCTGCCTGTGCTCACCCAAGGGAGGGGTGCATTTGTTTGGCAATGCCAGCTTATGGGAGACTAAAATACACACATAGACCTCAACTCTCAGCCTGCTGAATTGGTATGAGGAGATCTGGGGTAGCAGGCAGAAGGACAAGGAACACTGGGCTGGTTTTCCAAGAAACAGAATAGTCTGTGAATAAGTCACTGGTTTCTACAGCCAGTATTGCTGTGAAACTTTAAGCAAGTCACTTATTTGATGTGTCAATTCCTCAGCTGTGAAATGAGGACAACACTTTCTTACATCACCAAAGTGTCGTAAGTTGAAAATTAATGACTGAGGCACTTGGACACTCTGGAGTGGAGGGCCAAGCCAGTGTGTAGCTACAAGAGCTGAGTGATTAGCAACAGGGAGGGACTAAAGAATCAACATATTATTTTTGGTGGACTATTTCCTTAGAGGATAAATGAGAGCAACTGCTACTTACTTGGTTGCAAGGAATTGAGAGAGCTCTCTGTAGCTCCCTTGTGGGTGGACACCTAAACAATTAAATAGCCATGACCTAATTTTAGCCAGAAACCTTATGTCACAAGGAATTTACAGGGAGGCGTTTTCTGTATGCGCAAAAATAATTGCACTATGGAAGGATAGTTGACCAATGTGCTAATTTAGCTATACAACATTTAGGGATAGACTGTATCCCATTCTCCTTCCTCATATTACCAATTCCAGAATTTCAGACCATAACAGATCAAACTTGCATGATACAAAACATCATAGGATTAGGACAAAGAAATTCTGTGAATACGCTGCTTCCAGCATCAGCATGATGGAATCAGTTCAAGGAAAATCTACGTAAAAAGAAGCATGGGATGGTAGGTAGGTTATAATCAAAGCTCACCTTGTGTGTGACAGGGATGATGGGCTATCACCCAGCAGGCTTTGTATGATGCCCATACACACCATACTAGAAGGCACTTCTTCTAAAGTGCCCTTATTATGCACATAGAGCCATCAAGTGATAGAAAACACATCCCAGTTCTAAAAGAAGTTGTTCCAACAGCTTGTTTTCCTCACAGTTACAACCTGTCCTTTCCTTCTAGCCTGAACTTTTCTGCCTTCTTTCAGAAGCATATGGGAAACATTTCTTCCTCTCAGGCTAGCTGAGGATTGCTACCACGGGACTGAAAAGATGTGACTCCAAGTCCCTGTGCTGTCACAAGCACCGTGCGTGTGAGCTAGGGCAAGTCATGTAACAGCGTTATGGGTGCGTCCAACTTCTGTAAGAGGTGCAGCTCTCGCTGCAAACACCGGGAGTTAAATGATTAAATAACTTCATGGAGCTGGGCACATGCCTTTCTGTGCTTCAGTCCATACCTGGAGAAGACTAGGATTAGAGGCTTCCTATCTGCGAAGATCTATTAAATACCATGTTGTGCTTGGATACTTGAATAGGAATAGAAGCCACGTAAATACTTCAAGCGGTAAATAGTGTTTCAAGTCTTACTGAGCTTATTATGTCTCAAGAGCTCATTATGCCCTTGCTAGATTAGAGAGCACATATTCAAAAAACAAACACAAACATAAGGAAAGTAACAACCCCCAAAGAAAGCTTTCAAGTCCAAATACCAATCTCAGGATTTTTGCTCCTGCCTTATGATTTTGTGACATCGGGCTGACAATCTAAAAATCCCTAGAAAGGGTTAACACTGACATTCTGTTTCTTCCATCATCTGGACCAGGGCATCAGCCCTAAATAATAACCATGAAGTTGTATCAGTTGGTTTAAAAAAAAAGTGCCAACAGAAGGTGAAAATCCTGAACTACCTGGTTTAGCACTGAAGAGCATCAAAACACAAGGCAGGCTGCGCTCACACTGCTGGCAAGTTTTGCTGGCCGACTACAGAGGGGGACTGAGTGCCCCCTCAGGGAGTCTGAGCTGTGCACTCCAGATCTGGGGCCTCCAGAAAAAGAAGGATGTGGAGCTGATGGAGCGAGTCCAGATGAAGCCACGGAGATGCTCCAAGGGCTGGAGCCCCTCTGCTCTGGAGCCAGGCTGGGAGAGCTGGGGGCATTCACCTGGAGAAGAGAAGGCTCCAGGGAGACCTGAGAGCCCCTTGCAGTGCCTAAAGGAGCTCCAGGAGAGCTGGGGAGGGACTTGGGACAAGGGGGGATGGCTTCAAACTGACAGAGGGCAGGGTTAGATTAGACATTAGGAGGGAATCCTTCCCTGGGAGAGTGGGCAGACCCTGGCACAGGTCGGGCAGAGAAGCTGTGGCTGCCCCATCCCTGGAAGTGTCCAAGACCAGGTTGGACAGGGCTTGGAGCAACCTGGGATAGTAGAAGGTGTCCCTGCCCAGGGCAGGGGGCTGGAACAAGATGATTTTTAAGGTCCCTTCCAACCCAAACCATTCTGTGAATGCATAAGCATTACTGGCTTCCCAAAGCAGATCCTTCTGATTTTATGGGCAGAGAGTTAAGCACTCTGCAAACTGTACCCAAGACTCAAATCTTCAGTGTTGTATCTGCTTTTGCTCAACGATTTATTTTCTGAATTTGTGTGGTTAGGCAATGAAATGTGAATCTGTTGATTCCTGGCTAAGACACAGGCTTCTTGTGTGGCCCAAGCCACGTCCCTTAAGCTATACTTCAGTCCCCTACTTGTGAAACAGGTAGAACACATCCCTCAGTGATGTTTTATGCATAAATTAACTCATGGAAGCTGGTTTTTCAAAGAGTTCACTAATTAACATCATAGACAACCCTGCAGATAAAGAGATTGTCAGCGAGCTCTGTCTGGCAGCCCTGGCCCAGGGAAAGAGTGCATTCCAGAAGTGATGATAGAATCTACATACAATTCCAGAAAGCCAAGTTTACTGAATTCAACAATGTTAATTTTTAGGAATGTGTACTTCTTAGCAACACAGCATAAGGATTTCATACAATGTAGGGCATCTCCTACATTTAGTTTTACTTGGAATGAAATGCCACTATCAGGTTTCAGCACAATTTATATGTGCTACCTTGACAAAATTGCACTGGAGAAATCCTGAAACATTTACTAGATTTGGAACAAAGACTTTCATAGTGGAAACCCTGTTTTTCACAAATATATATTTACAAGTTGCTGGAGAATGCAAAGAGAGTTCTACAAAAGGCACTGTGATGGTCCTACGTTTTCAGATTTGAGGTCAACAGGGTAGGTAACATATTTTTCCTGTGTTTATACAGTACCTAATACCTTGCTTGTGCTTAGAACGCAGAACAAAGTCCACAAATAACTTCATTTTCTAGTATTCATAAACCAGTACAAAAATCTAAGTACAAAACTGCATAAAACAAACTAAATAAAACGATTTCCATACTAGGATGACCAGAAATAGAATAGCAAGAGGACCAAACATCACTAATCCTTGTTCTGCCTACACTGACTAAAGGGGGTAAACTGAGAAGAGACTAAACCACAAATTTTTGCCATTTCTTTGCTTCTCTTCAAATGGTACAGGATATAACTTGACAGTTCTACAGTCTTCACTATCACATGATTTACTTAACATAAAAGTTTAAAACCTTTTAAGCTCATCTCATTTTAAAATACACATAAATTGAAGTAGTCAATATTGAAAGACAAACAAGAGAAAGTTTTAAGTAAGTCTGCAATTACAGGTTTCAGGAGCCACTAAAAAATGACTGTCCAAGCAGGAGCTGAACTTCTGTCAGAAGTTATCGCCTAGCACACATACCAAATACTCCTAGTTTTCTTTGAAACTTAAGAGCTTACTGATTACAGGAACTAAATAATAATTACTGCCTTTGATTTTAAGACCATAATCCAGGACTGGAAAATGGATTTGTCACTGTTGCTGCGCACCAGTGAATTCACTTGCTTAATTTCAAATGTAACAACACTGTACGCCAAATATCTGAGCTAACACAGCTAATAAATGTAATTCTTTAGTTTCTCAGTCAAAACTCATGTGAACTTCATCTCTGTTTGTCTTGTGTTTGCATACAGGTGATGTAATTAATCCATGAAAAGCTCTGTTGCAACATGAATGACATCCAAAATCTGCATGCGTAAATATTGTTATTAAGTTTATTTTAAAAAATTAATTGCCTGTGAATTCATGACCAGCTAACTAATCCACACCATTACTTTCCTAAAACACGTATCCAACTCCACGCTGTGCACAGCATTCTGTAAAGGAGGAGTGCCTGTGTGGTCCCTCACACTTCTGTCCCAGACTGGACAATGCGGAGCTGAACCACGACCAGGATGTCCCCTGTGCCTTCGCACCTCCTGCGCCTGGAACTCGGCCACCACGGGGCTCACAGGGGTTCCAGCCTGCTCACATTTAGTCCCACCGAGTGTATTTACCACCTTTACATGGAAAAGAATGGCTGTATTTCCTCTGGAAAGCCTCCCATTTCAACACCTCAACTTTCAAGTACTGGGAATCACTTCTTTATGTCAGGGAAGGGAGAAGTGCTCCTTGCTTGAACAAACTAAGACATGCCACTGCTAAATTAAACTATCCAGTTTTAGAATATACACTGGCAGGGCACTGAAGCAGCATTTTGTTAGTGATAGTGCAGCTTTGAATACCCCCAGGGAGGCAACAATACTGACTTTTTAAACTGTTCAGCTGTTTTACACTTGTCTCACTGAGCTTTAACAACAGGGAATTTTTGACCAATATACTTTTACAATGCAAGTGAAAGCAGCAGGAAAAAGGCAAGTACCTGCTTGAGGCAGAAACTACAGTCAAAATCCAGAACAGCGGGGCAGACAGACCTCTTAGGTGAGTGGCTGCCTGAGTGAGAGGAGTTGAAAAACACACATTACCAACTGCGCTGTAATTTTAACTTTGCCCCTAAAATTTAAAGCCTTCCCAAAACTGAAGAGAGCAGTTTAATTGAGTCTATGCAAACAAAGGATCACTGGCCCCTTATCTACGCCAGCAATCCTCAGAAATTAGGTGTTACCCAGGAAGAGCAGTGGGAAGGTACAGGGCTTGCCACTCCTAGGTGGTACCTGTCTTAAATACATTCCCACGGTTTTTCACATTGCCAGAGAGGGGGAAAAAAAAAAACCAACAAGACAACACAAAGCAAGCCAGGCCAGGAATGGTTCTCTGAGAAAGCTGTGAGAAAGCAGCTGCAGCTCCTACCAGTGGGGGAATGACCCTCCCCTCTCACCAACCTGCCCCATGCCCGAGAGAGCTGAGGTGGCCCTACAGCTGGGGGTGCCAGGCTGGGAGGGGACGGCTGGCAACAGCTCTCCCAGAGAGGTAGGAACCATCAAGGAATAAGCAGTGACTCACACTGTATGATTTATTGCCAGGCACTGCTCCCAAATGTGTTAATAAAGTTGCAGCCAAACAAATGCACATCCCTTAGGTCTTGTCTTTGTTCCAGCATGGCCAAGACAATTGAGTATTATTTTTCAAGTAAAACAAGGATGAGATTCTAGACAATATTTCTACCACAATTAATATTTATGTTTCGCTGTTCTAGTTCACGGCACTGCCAACCCTTGAGTATTCAATTTTAAAAAAAAATCAGCACAAAACATGAAAAAAGCAAGCATGCACAGAAAGTTGTAATTTGTAACAAATATTTTTGAGCTGTTCTATCCCGGTTTTGGTTTATTTTGGGTACTTCCAGGTGTGAAAGACAACAGACAGAAACACTCCATCACCACATTCAACTGAAGCGAGATGAGCCAGTTAATTCTGTGTCAGGCAGCAAACGGCTTAATAGTTCAGGGCAAAGCTCTTCTTGGAGGTCTTCTAGAAACTGATAAAGCGAGGCAAGGGGAGAGAGGTCAAAGAATTATGGGAGCTGAAATGCTTACTTGATTAGCAGCAAAGCTTTGGGGAAGGCAGTGCTGAAGCACAAAAAGCTGTGGCAGGTTTCTGTCAGCATCCCACTCAGGTTTCACACAAGTGGGTGACAAAGGTGATCCCATCCTGTGCCACCACAGAGCACGAATGGCGAGAGACATGAGACACATTTCACAGGGCAGCTCTGTGAGGGACAGGCAGGATGAGGCCATCAGAAGGGCAGGGAAGCATCAAGGAATGATGCAGCTGGGAGGAGGATACCCTTTCCCTGCTGTCACCCACAGGTAGTTTCTGAACCGAGTCTGCAGATTCCTTTGTTTCAGAGACTAGATAAGCCATGTGTTAGATGCACGCAATCATTATAAATTTACAAGCCATATCCGTGATTAAAAACACGTGGAATATTTTTGAAGGAATATTTTTATGTGATAGCTGAGAATCAGCTGTATCCATCTCCTTCCAAAAGCCAGAGCTGGACAAAGGCAGAGGCGGAGGGCTAGAAGATGGAAACATGCTTTAATGTGTGCAATTTAAAAAAGGAAAGCATTTTCCAATATGAATTATGCTTCTTATGGATGAGTGGCAAATACATGTTATCATAAATCAGTAACGTGTCAAGAAACTGCAATGAAATTACAAAAACCCAATTGATCTACTAGATTTTATTAGATGTAGTGATGTTATAGCCCACTAGCCATCCAAAGGAACTCCCCCACCTCAGCTTCCATTCACTCTTACAGAAAGAGTTAAGCAGTGAATATAAAGGTACAGCTTCTTACACACAGTCCAGTTCAACCATGCTTCTAGCACACATACCTCAAAAAGCACCATCTCTATCTCATTCTTTTTTAATTTCTATTTTTGTGAATGTTTTATAATGCACTTAATATTACTACAGTAGCACATGTACATAATTTGTAAGTATATATACATACATTGGGGTGCACACTCAGATTTATTTAGTTTTTAATGATCGGGGTGCATGAGTTTGCAGACCACTGTTCTAAGCAACCTGACCCACCAGAAATAATGTCTACCTGTGCTAACAAATACAGCAGCATTAGGTCCTCCCCTTGAAGGCAAAGTTAGCAGGCAGGACAGATGGAGAGCTTATTCACCACTGTCACTACAGTAGGGCTGAGGAATCTCAGTTTTGGATGAGGACCTCATACACACAAAACATGATGTGTAATAAATGCAGATAAAAGATGGTCCCTGTTCCAACGATCTTTAATGGATCTACAAACCGGTATCATCTTTTGCATTTTCCTTGTCCCTACTGCGTAGTTCAAAAGCCTTCTGACCAGCTCACTCCAGTGCAATTCTGGTTTTGCACACCTCATATGTGATCTAGACGATGACTGCTGTGTTTGGTAAAATAACTTCTTTAAGAGTAATTCCAGACAGCTTTCTCGCTTCATGCGAGTTCATGTTAATACACTCAGCTTTGTCAGGCAATCTACAAGCAAGGCAGAGGTTTCATTGACACCTTCCTATAATCTAGCCTGTGGTTGATTTCTCGTTAATCACGCTGGTAACCAGCACAGTTTGCATCTGTTCAGGGAGCTCATGGTACACAATTACACGTTTTAGATGCTGCAGCAGCAGCTTGGCACGGTAATTTCACATCTCCTTCCTCCAGCATAGCAAATCTGAGAGCAGCAGTTTCTCCTCAAGTAAAAGAAAAACAAGAACAATTTTCAGTTTCCTGAGTGTGCCAGTGGTCATCTGCTGGTGTCCTGGCACAGACTGCCACAGGGTGCTAATGAAGCCTGAAATGTTTTGGGTGGGGGGCAGCGACCACAGCTGTAAGAGACCAGACATGAATTTTGGTAAATGAAAGACAATTAAAGCCTATCTCAAGAGATGGCTTCTTCCAGTTGTCATGACCCTCTGGTGTTCTTGGAAGTGTTCCAGAAGGCTACTGAAGGAACTAAGATCTCTTGAAGAACTGAGCATGCAGTGCCAGAAAGGTACAGCACAGAGGTGTCCTAGAGGGCTCTGCCTTTCATTCCTTCACAACGATCTGAAACAGTTGGCTACAAAGGGCCTAAAACGCACAGTTGTGTTGTTACCCCTCACTACACCGATAAAGAGATTAAATAAGGCACTGGCAGTTTGGTTTCAAGAGGGTGAAAGAAGAACACAAGAAAGTGAATTAGAGATGAAGAACGTTAACATGAAGGAGAAGAAATGAAAGTAACGCAATGAAAGAAATGAGAAACGAGACAGCAAAGGAAAGAGGATCAGGCAATTACACAGCACTTCAGCAAGACGACAGTTCTGCATGCTGCCTACGTGATCCCAGGGCAAAGCGAACTCCAAGCAGGAAAATTCTGACATGCACCTAAATGGAAAAGCCAAAATGGAGGGATAGAGATGGAAACGGCAGCAGTACCGTGCTCCAGTCTAAAAATATATACACGACTTATTTCCTGATCTGTCTTTGGGAAGCTGCAATCGGCAGTGCTTAGGTTTATTATGTCCTCTCTCAAAGTCCTGGAAAGACAAAATCCTATTAACAGGGTGTAACAAGCAAGCTCACACACACTGCATTCAAATCCACAGTGTTTTGGTTGCATCTGGATTTTAGGTTTGATGACCAGTTAGCACTTTATCATAAGTTTCACACAATATATACGCCATAGGAAGTCAAAGCTGTAAGTTTTCTTTCTTACACTAAGTTGTTTGAATGTAGCAAAGCAATTTTTCAATTGAATATACATCAGAAGTCATTTACTTTGAAAATTTACCAAGTGAAAAGAGTTAATGAATTTATGATTAACAACCAAGGTTGTTTCTTTTCCTGTACAAACTAGTAGGCTCTGCATAGCTGGATTTTATTGCAAAGACTTTAACGTGATAAAGGCAAAAAACATTAAGTGCATTACTGCCTGTTCAAAATTAATTGTCTTTGCAGCATAGCCATGCATTATCTAGCTTCTGTTCACACTTCTTTGATTAAAACAACCACCAACCCAACAAACCACTTACTCTTCGTAGCTTAAGAGACCCAAAGCCTCTTCACAAAACAATTCTGTTGTCACTTCTATATAGGGTTAGTTGATGCCTTCCCCCTCCTTTTTTCAGCGAGCTAAATATAATTAACGACTTCAAAATGGAATTAGTTCAACAGCATGCGGCTGAAAGCATTTATTTATATGAATCCAGTTATAAACCATAACTCAAAGGCATACTGTAAAGAAATTTACTTCCCTGAAAATTTCAATATCAGCCTTCTATATAAAAGTGGCATTAAAGCTTAGACATTGGTACAATCAACACAAATTCTGATTCTAACAGGCCTGGATAAACATATAAATTTTGGCTCAGTGAGTCCGCTTCGGCTGTCAATACTCTGAAATAGATACAAGCTTTAACAAACCTTTAATTCAAAAGCCCATTACTGTACCAACTGAAATAGAAAGACTCGAGTATCAAAGAGGAGTTCTTCCTCACTTTCATGGTATTACTTCTGTAAGACATCAATTGATCTACAGCCCTTGAAAGAAAACAACTCTCTTCCCTCTCCTGGATAAAAGTCAGTGCAGTTTTTTCATCCATCACAGTGTAACAGCATCAAAATACACCTTTTGCATCTGCTTAAAACAAGGAAAAAAACACCCTGCAAACCATAAAGCCATTCCATGACAAGTCAATTTACTTTTTCTGACAGATTCACTACAGAGAAAAAAAAAAAGTTTTCATTAAAAAAAACCTAAATGAGAGAAATGAGGAAAAAGAGAAGGAAGAACTTGTGACAGATGGAAGTCCTTTGCCAGCTTTACATCAGAACATTTGGAGAGGATGTGAAAGACAACTGTGAGTCTGAAGAGCACTCGGTGTCCTGTGCCCACTGCTCTGGGGTGGATGGCAGCCCGCTGTGCTCCTTAAGCCCTGTCACAAAGCCTGGCTGGGCCAGCCTCGGGAAGGGCAGGGCTGCACCAACACCATCACAGCCCTGGCACGGCGGGCAGGGCGTCTGCCCTGGGCATCTCGCTGCGCCCTCGCCTCCTGCCCTGGAGATGCTGCTGCTCGTCCACGGCCATTTGTGCAGTGTCCTGAGATTTAATAAACTGCCAGACTACCTGTTGGTTACCTAATAGCATCCACAACATTTTAGCAGCCTCCGATAAATTGTGCAACCCACTTAATTTACGCTCTCTGACATTAAAATCGGTTACTGTTAATAAACAATGCTTTAAAATATTTACGTGGGTTCTTTAATTCATAAGAACAATGTGCTTGGAACTACTGTGACGGCATTAACAGGCAGGTAACCAATTTTTATTTTCATTCCTCCAGTGCTGCGGGTATTGTCTCTCCTAGAATACAGTCCCTTGGTTCCTTCTTGTGTCCTATATGCTCTTTTCTCTGAGAAACACCACAGTATTTACACTCAACTTTTTTTTTTTTTAAATGGGAATGTTTTTAATTCCTCCAGCGCTAAATCCCCTTTGATTAGGTTGTTCAATTACCTGTTCTCATCACGAAAAGAAAATAATTTTGAGGAGCAGTAATAAGCACAGCTTCACTGCGAGACCTAATTTCACTGCTGGCCCACACGAAAGGAGGGAAGAGTTCCTCCACAATGTTATCAGCAAGTACGGCACAGAAGCAGCTCAGCCTCCCTGTGCTGTGACAGGAACCCCTCACAAAGGCAGCTGCACCGACACCAGGAGAAACAGAACCAGGAGAAACAGAACCAGGAGCTGCTCCACCTGACTGTGAATCCAGCTAAAGCACAGCTCCTTCCTTTACACAAACAAAATAGCTTTGAGAAGAAATGCAAACACCTAAAACACAGTAGGTTTGGAGTAATTTCTCCCCTTCTACTAACATGATTTACGAGCATTCGAACTGCTCAGGACATGATACTGTTTTCAAAAGGAAGAAATGCATAGGTACTTAAAACTACACGAATCTCGAGAATACTTTCTACTGACTCTGCTTACAATGGGCTTAATTATTTATGGGAAGAAACCATCCTATTGTATAACTGCCTGAATTTTTGAAAACCAAGTAAAGGGAAAAAAAATTAAAATCATGTTTGCAAAGCAGTGGATTAGCAGCAAGCAATCTGGGTTTTGTCTCCTTGGATAAATCTGTTAGATAGCTGGATCAAAGTAGTCCTTTGTGAAACAGACACTTTACTGAGATGTTTGGAGACTTGGAACATTTTCCAAAGCGATAACCATTTTGGTATCCAGCTTAAGACAAGTTTGAAAGCATTTTCTGAAAACTGGAATTAATGATAATTCAATTAATTCCTCTCCCACATTATATGTGGTGATTATATTTGAAGTTGGGCTATGTAATTTCAATTATTAAGGTGCTTTTACACTAGAAGCAGATAAGAGTCCTCAGAAACTGCAAAACTTCCACCAGTGAAAAACTGCTTGGCTGACAAGAACTGACTCAAATTGAGCACTGAGGCTCTCGCCAGTGCACCGCAGTGCTGCTCCTGAGACACACAGCTCTGTGCCAGCTCTGGACACGCTCCTACAACCTCAACTTTGGGCTCCAAGGAGACAAGCTGGGCATCTGTGCCTGCTGCCCATTCAGGAGATTCATTCACATCAAGGAGATCCCACCCACTGCTAATACAGAATTTGAAGTTAGCACAGCCACCAAGACGCTAATGCTGTGGCAACTGCCCAAGAAAGAAGTTAAGCTACACAACCCCATGTTATTTTTGCTGGCACCTCCCTAAGAAATCTTTCAATTCAATTCAATGAGGGGGAAAAAAAAAAAAACAAAACAAAAAAACAGAAAAGTATTGAAGGATTTAATGTTGGGATTTTGATTTTACGAGCTGCTGGAAACTCTCCCTGTGCAAGCGCGTACACACGCTCCCTAAAATAACAAGCTATTAATCTGACAGTTTGGGCATTCTGGAGGTGGGAAAGAGTCCCTAACAGTTTTTTGGGGTTGGTTGTTTTTTTTTTTTGTTGTTGTTGTTGTTTTTGTTTTGGGGGTTTTTGGGTTGGTTTTGTTTTTTGGGTTTTTTTTTTTTTTGTTAGTTCAAAAAGTAAAGTGTTTCAAAAAGTTCCTTCAATTTAGCATATAAATTGAATTAATTTGATGAGTCTTTCTAAAATGTAAAGCTCTTGCCTCTTCCAAACACAGCCTGTGCCAACCAGCAGGTCAGGACTTGACACAGCAGAGGGAGGAAGGCTCCACCTTCCCCTGCCAGCACAGCACTGACACGCCTGCAGCTCGCTGCTCCCAGCCAGGGGCACGCACAGCACTCCCTGAGAGCAGTGGGCACTCTTTACAGCCCACTATTACAGCTTCCCGAGGAAAGGCCTGATTTCAGCATGCTGAGCATCCCCACCTCTCCCCAGCCCCCTCGTGTGCAGCAGTGAGCTGTGCTATTCCAAGGACTCCAGGGTGGTGCAAGACCCAGGTGAAGCCCCTTAGTCTGTAAAGCTCTTTCAAGTACAGCTCGTTTCTCCCCACCAGCAGGGCAAGGCAACAGATACAGAAACAGGCCTCCTTAGAAACAGCTACATTGTGTTTGGCTAAACAAGAAAGTATGACTCTGTTTCCACTGTAATGTCTTCCTCAAATCGCCAGGAACCTGATGTTTCGGAAGGGCCAGAGGCTCGTTGCCACAGCCTGTTCCTCCCCCTTGGCCACAGGGACTTGTCCCGGTACCTGCACCATCCCAGGATGGATTCTTTTGCTATTGCAATGGGGTAGCAACAAAAGATTTGATACAAGTTTTAAACATACTTCTGGGAAGAATAATTCATTCATGTGTCATCACATCCACCCTGATCTCCACAGACACCACTGCTACACCTCTTTACAGTAATGCCATGGAAGATCCTGACTTTTCCAAAGAGATAATTACAGGCTGCTTGCTGACAATTACTTCCAGTCTCAAAGCAAACAAGACAAACAATGGCACAAATCAGTGAGCCATGTCACATCTTCGGCAACAACTTATTATCAAAATGAACGTATTTAAAGCACAGCATTAACAAAAGGAACATTCTAACAATGCTTTACTTGACAATGATTTAAAAATATAAGAATATAGTATAGGGAACTATCAGAACATCAACTTGAAGGCAGCACAAAATACAGGGACCAGTATTATCAAAGGTGTTTACAGCTGCTTTATTGGCAACAGAAGCACCAAGCACAAGCCCCAGCCTTTCCAGCTCCCCTGCCCTGGCCTCCTGCAGTTTTCTGTCCTTCCACCAAATGCAAATGCTCCTCTCTCCTGAGGTGCCCAAATTGTTATTTTCAGGCCTTGATGTCTTAACACAATTCCCAGCAGTTCTTCTTAGCCTTTTACATTCTGACTTCTGTTTACTGATGCACTACTTCTCCAAGTGTAGTAGCACATCAATTAATTATACAGTAGTCTGCCTAATCAGGTTTCCCCAGGGTTTTTAACAGAAACCCTTTGTATTTCTTAATGATTCCACGAGATCGTAACTATTTTTAGTTCTGCAGTAAAAGAAATGAGCCTGCTGACAATACTATCTCCACAAAAGATGGGACTGCTATTAAAACCCTTGATCCAAGCACACTTGAACTTCGGAGGATTCAGCTCTAGTCTGGATCTTATGATTAACATTTTTGTATACCACATAAGCAGTCAGCACTTACAGAAATACAAATGAAGAAGAAAGACTGGAACTGAAGAATAGATGTGACCTACTTTACTTTTTAATATTAAAACAGATACATTTAAATTAACAGCAAAGTCTTCACTGCCTCCAACACAGTGCTACCACCAGTTGGTCAACGGCAGGCAAAAATTTTCTGCGATCAACTTCACACGTCCTGTCTTGCTCTGAAAGCCCTATGTGCCCAAGATCACTTTTCTTTAGTTCTAAGGCACACATCCACAAACTTTGTCACTAACTTAAGGAGCAATTCAGGAATAAGAAAAAACAACAAAACCCCATCAAACAACAAACCCACAACAAACTACTAAAAGCACAAATCCGCAAAAACAAATCCAGCTTTCACATTATAAAAGCTCAGAAAAGCAGAAAAAAAACCAGGTGGAGGGCTTTTCCTGTGGTGGAGCTGGTCACATATTTGGCTAAACTGCGTCTTGTATTAAGAGAGGTCATGACTGAAAATACTAAGTAGACAGCTGCCTTACTACAAAAGAGTTATTCTCACAGGATCATAGAAGAGCTGATGTCGGAAGGCACCTCTGGAGACTGCTTGGTGCAGCCCCTGCTCAGGGCCGTGCCCAGTCGAGGTCTGAGTATCTCCAGGAATGGAGACTCCACAACCTCTATGGGCAACACCGTACAGACCTTAGTTCAGGCATAGCAACGCAGAAGTCAAAAAATAGAGCTTTAGCTGCCATTTGTGTATTTTATCGGCACTGCTGCACCCAGGCCTCCCATCTGTCCCCCGTGTTCCTGCACTGGAGTCAGGCACAGGCAAACACACCGCTGACATCACCTACGCCCCAACCGGGCACATTGGCACGGCTGCATTGCGAGACACTGCTTTTAATTCTGTCTTACCTATTCCCCAAATCAGAAATGAAGATGTGCCAGAGATCATTTCCACGTTATGAAAGCAGCTCTTTACAGCATCCCACAGGGACCTGTCTGCAAGGATGAACTGTATCTCTATACAGTTCCTTTTGTCCTGTATTTGTTCTTTGATGTACAAATATGCCACAGACTAAGCGGTGATCTCTTTGATGTTGAACTTTTATACTTTATTGCAACTAGCACACTTACAAGAGGAGCTGCCAGTCATTTTCCCTTCTAAACATTCGAATTTCATGAGGCATTTGCTTTATGAGTCAGATTTCTTGGTAACTTGTTTTCAGAATTTCCACAAGAAGTGTGCTACTCTTCTGGAAGGATAGCTTGATTAAAAATCAAGATCTGATCAGGTTTTTCAAGTATCACAAATTAATACAAGCATTAGCTAATATATCCGAATATATTTAACGTAGAGTATAATTACCTAGTCGAGGATGTATTTCCTCACTCTCTTTTAGATAATTTGGGATGGTTCCTGGACTCCAGCAGTGACCAGGAGTAGCTGTGTTGGGACCAGTGTAAAGCCAAGGCATGTGTGTAGTGGTACCTCTCTGGCTCCTCCACCAGCCTCCAGCACTGCAGTTCAGGGACTTCCAGAGCCAGAGGCAGCCTCTGCAGCACAGTCTTCCATAATGCAGTGTGTATACATAAAATTTCAGGCTGACAATACCAAGGCAGATTAAATTACAAAGTTAGTTACTTCTGCGACAAAACAGTAATCAACACTGGCAGAAATAACATGTTATAAAGTACAAATTTACCACCAGTAAATGCTTGCAGTGTGAGACATAAAAAAGCATTTCCATTCTGCAGCACTTCTGTGAGGGTTTTTAAATCAATCCTAGGAGCTGAAACTCTCTGGAGTGAGATTTTGCCATTCACAAGGTCTCTGCTTTAGAGTGACCTTTATGTTTGGCTATTTTTCCCTTCTGTGAGTATAAACATTGCGGTTGAGAGGGAAAACATCAGAGGAAAATTAGAATATTTTGGAACAGTGACAGCAAAGAGGGAACATTTCCCCATACTGAGCTCTAGGTTTCCACAACAACACCAGTACTGCTACTGATGCCCCTCTCCAAGCCAACTAGTTTAAAAGTGTATCATCAGTGTACCAGCCCAAGAAACGCACTAATATGAGCATTTTAATTTCAAGTTAAAATTCTAAACTGAGAAAGACGCACAACAGTTTTTAGACAGTTTTATTAAGCGAGAAAAAAAATTATTTAAAATGAAACAAATCTGTTACTGACACTGATTCCTCTTTTTCAAAAACCTCCAGCAGCTCAGCAGGGAAAAGTGTGTGCTAAGAGCTCACGAGATGCCCAAGAGGGAGGGAGCCCTCCAGCTCTGGCCATGCCAGGCAGGTGCTGCTCTGCACCCTTCTGGCTGGGAAATGCAATGTTAGCCCCAAAAATACCAGCAGATTTTGAAGCAAGATGGATAAACAGAGCTAGCTGTAGCAATACTGGAAACATCACGTTTTCAAGGCCTTTTCGTGTCCAGGTCTCAGCGCTCACCCAGATTCTACCATGTGCACTGAAATAACCCACCAAGACAAACACATGGGCGAAATATCGCTCGTGTTACTGAGAGAATACACACAGTGTCCACTGCAGCATCCCGTGCAGGAGGCAGGATTTCGATCCTCCTTGAAAAGAACAATAGGAAAATCAATTCCTTAGCTCAGCACCCCGCACTGGCCCCGCTCCAGCACCCTGGCCCCCGTGCCAGCCCAGAGGCAGAGCCTGGCCACGCTGCCACGGGCACTGCCAGCCACGGCTGCTCCTCCTGTATCGCCCGCCAGCATCTGGGCAGGCAGGAATGCTCCGGGCCTGCTTCCCTCAGCCACTTAGGAGGCGCCTATGTATATGAGGTTTCTCAAAAGAAACATCTCTGCCTCTTTAATTAACACGTCTGGCTTTTTTATTATCTGTTGATACAAGAATCTATGCAGCAGTTACAAACATCTCTATGTACTCATACTTTGAGCAAATACTTCTATTAAGCACCCACGGTACAAGGGAAATTCTCCCCAAAGCTTAACACAATACACCTCTGTCAGTGTGACAATTGCAGGGAGTGTCCCCTGGACAGAAAACAACTGAGCACAAACTCAGCCACTCCAGACACCCCAACCCACTGTCCTCTCTGCAGGGCACAGGGTGCCAAACACACCTCCAACACCCTCCAGCCTGATGGAACTGCATAGTAGTCCCACTTACATTTATATTCTCCAAAACTGGTCAGGGATGTAACATCCATCATGCCAACCATCCTACGGTAAACTAGGAGGAGGTGGTCCAAGGAGGGGAAAAAAAACAGTGGCAATCTACAACAAGGAGTTTTCCGCAGTGCACAAGACAGGTTTATTAATTCCCAAACTGAGCTTCAAGCAGTCACTATAAATTTACTAGAAAATGTGTGTTTTCCCACAATAGCTACTCTGACAAATCAAACACAGACAAAGATGAGCTAATTAATTTAGCTCAATGGGAAAATGCACCCATTATGAGTAGCATTATAGTTGATACAGCAGGAGAGCAGCTACTGCTGCTCCTGTCAAGTAGTAGAGCAATTTATACCATTCAAATTTAAGATGGAACTAAGTAATGCCAATATCTATGTAGAGAAAGGAATGTTTTGATGACCAGGGATCATTTTTTACTGGCTTTTCACACTCTACCTAGTCTAGAGGATTCAGGCAAAGAGCACTTGGGGCTTAGAGAGAACTTAACCTTCTTTTGGGGTGAGAATAAGATAAGTGACACTTCCAATCATGTCCCATTAGGCACAGGGCCAAGCAGAGGAGGTTGGACAAGAGAGTGCTTCTCTCTTCAGAACTAGGAGTGAGGTAAACATCAGCTCCTCTAAGTTTTAGGCACACTTAAGCCATGGTACAGTACTAACTCCTAAGGCCCAGGTCGGTCTCACAAGATGTGTGAATTAAGTGCCGCATGCAATGAGAACTTTATTTGATCATGTAAATTGTACGAGGCCTTAAACAGCAAGTAATACTTGGATGAAGGGAGAAAATTGCTGATCCCACATTTCTGGTGTTTCGGAAAAAGGGGTTGAAATTTAATTACCATAAACACATGCCCAAGCACAGCCTTGTCCCCTTGTTCCCATTCATCTATTCTGAAATTACTATTTAAAACTAAGACAATTCTGTCCAAAATACAAGTCAACTGAAACAAACACAGCTTTCAATTACATTTCCCATGCAAGCCAGCCAGCCTTCTGAGATTGTTGAACTAGAGCAGTTCAAAATAACACCCTACACCTCACTGGTAGTACTTGGTATACAGAAAAGCTCAATGCCCCAGATGCCTCCCCCTTTGCCCCTGGTGCAGGGAAGTTGATGCACCAGCAGAATCAAGTACATCAGCTCTCAGGATGTGCAAGAGCTGGAAGCAGAAGCCATTGCCATATTGCATCCTTCGCCATTTCACGCTGTAATCAAAATAACAGCAACAACAACGAAGACTTGGGAACTTCTAGAACACTAAACAAAGAGCACATGGCAGAAGGCAGCATGTGCAAATGGTGACAGGACTTCTTCCTTTTTTAGCTGAGAGTGCAGAAAGCATTCCCAACACCCCAGGTGTGAGCAGAGGTGGCAGGAGGCCCCAGCTCACCCCGCTGGGCAGGGTGCCTGCAGAGCCTCTGACCGGCACCACCTACAGCCAGGGAGAAGCAAGCCTGGCACGCAGGAACGTGACCCATGGTACTCTGTCAGCCACTCAAAACTCCAGTTTGTGGTCCCTTCAGTTTGAAAGAACACTCTGACAAACCCTTTGGCACAGTGCATCTGTCTATGTAAAGATTTAATGTCGCTTTTCCACCCCCTTGTTTGAGAATGATCAACTTCTTCTAAAGTACATAAATAAAGAGTCATGCAGTTGGTTTTATGAAGCACCTTGTCCCAGGATTCAATGGCAATAAATAGCACAGTATTTCAAAGAACACAAACAGTACACAATAATTACATGGCTGATACCCTATAAGTATGCTGACTATTCTATTTGCATTGTTCAGAAGTGAAGAGGTTAGACTTATTTACATCCAAGCAGCTTTAATTAAGCTTTGAGATAAATGCTCTTAAAATGAAAGCTGGGATGATTATACCTCTCTCGACATTGATTTTAGCCTAGATGGCTACGTATGTGGCATGACAAAAGGCCCAAAGGCTGGAATCACACAAACAGAGGAGCCGCAATCCACGGGTCCTGCAGCACTCCCCATCACATTGGAAAGAAAACAAAAAATGCAGTGAAATCAGGACCTCATTGAAGTCAAATGCTTAAGTGTATGAGATGAACTGCACCCAACTGCATTCACTGATAGCATGAGCACATGGGTTACATCTGGCAGTGGGGGCAGAGACCACCCCCACCCCAACAGTGCTGTGGGACCTCCAGACCTGTGTGAGAGGCACCCTTGCACTTGTGAGAGCTTTAAATGTCAGATCCACGTTTGGCTGCATGCGAAGAGTGCAAGGAGCATTAGCCACGGCAGAGATCTCGGCTGCATGGCCAGGACAGGACACACACACCAAGGGAGAGCTGGAAGGATGTGAGAGGGGCCATCACCACACTGCACCCGCTTTTTCCTGCACCGCATTTGCTCCTGTCAGCGTGAAGGCTTCACCAACAAGGGATGCAAATGCCAATTTAACTCCGTTTTTCCGAAAAGCAGGAGTCTGTGGTGAGCTGTGCGGGCAGACAGGCTCAGGGCAGAGCGGTGGTACCTCCCTGACTTCTCCAAGTGTGTCAGCAAGCTCCCTCCTGCAGCTTCACCCCCACTCTGGAGAGGGGAACAGCACGACACCCCGTGAGTCACTGCCGCCCTGAGTCACTCCCTCGTGTTCTCAACATAAGGTGCAGGCAATTGGGAAGCAGCCTGAAACTGCACTGAGCTTGCCAACCTGTATTTTGCAGAACTTCTTAGCCTAAATGCCTCTAGCAAGAAAAGTAGGGGGGGAAAAAAAAAAAAAAAGGCACCACAAAAAAACTGGGCAAACTGAAGACTTTGTTAAGCACAGGCAGGTTACAGGATGAAGCATAAGAAGAAAGTCCATCTGCCAGATCGCCTAACAAGGCTTTCAGCTTCAACTCTCCAGTCTGTGCATTTTCATCCAGCAAGCAGAGGTCTGCACTGTACAGAGCCACCTTTTTCACAAGGCTTAGTTATTCTTGGAGGACAGAATCCTCCCCTCCCCTGTTAATGTTTATTGCAAAAAGGAGAAAAAAACCTGATCTTCAAAAGGAAGAAGACAGTTTCCGCACCATTAGTTATGTGCATATCCCTTAGATATCGGTCCTCAAGGAAAAGACAAATCACGAAAGGAGAAAACTACTGCTTGCTTGATCTCAGAAGTTATCAGCTGTAATTGCAAATTACAGCTCACAGATAAATACATGAAAGGTGAATACTTTTTTCTTTCATTGCAAATGAAAAAAAAAAAACAGAATAACATTCTAAAATGTATCAAGTCTGACTGTAATAACATTCTTGTCGCATGCAGTTATTTTGCACACTACAAAAACTTATCTCATGGGAATGCAAAGGAAAAAAAAAAGAACACTCTGCATCTCAACTTCCTCCAATAGAGATAGAGAATTGCAAAGTCAGACAACACTGAAGGTATCTACTCGGGAGAGACACAAAGATTTGCCAAGTTTTATTTAGTATGTATAATTTAGAATAAAATATACCAATGTAGAATTCTGTTGGGTAGTCAAGATGAAATACTAACAACCCTGCCAGTAATTAGCACACGACAGTGATCACTTTTATACCGTAATGTAGGCAAGAGAAGCAAGCAAGAAGATTTGAAACCCCTTTAGGTTAAAATTGAGTGCTACATCATCCTAGAAAAAAAACCCTGAACTCTTCGAGGCACTCTCTAACAGGGAATAAGTCAAGGTATCAGTCCTTTTCATATACAGTGAGGAAGTACGTGATATAAAGAGAACTCAGTTCTTCACCAAGGTCTCTAGGCACTACTCCCCAAACTAATAAATGCCAATACAAACATTCACTCCCCACTGCAGAGCCAAACTGCCAAGCTTCAGACCATTACCCTGCATCAGCTGAGCCCACTGCCATCTGCCCTGGCCCCCCACCAGCTCACGGGATAACATATGAGGATATTTCACATCTCTGCAGAGCCCACACCCCCAAACACCAGCGATGCTCAACTACCCACCCCTATGACCACACCCCTTCAGGGATTCATTTTGTTTTGTTTTTTTAAAAAAAAGATACAGAAATCCTTGTGCTGTGTCCATAAACCAGTTGAGTTTTGCCCCAATTATTCAGAATTATCCTAGAAGAATTATTTCTAAGACTGCATTACCAGCCAGTGGGAACGGGCTCACCATTTTAGCCAGGCAAGAGCTGTTTCAAGAGTCTGATTTAGTGAGATGTTCAGCACCCACAGTTTTTGCTGACTTAAACAGGACAGATTCTCCTTACTTGAAAGGAGTGTCCCCAACTGAGACTTGTACAGAGCATGCAACTGCCTTTGATTTTCACAGAGCGAGACATAAAGACAGATTTCCTCTTCTTTTACTTTTAAATCTCAAGAGTCTTTCAAAGGGCCTGAAAAGCACATTTCAGCAATAAACCTCAAACCAATCTTATCCTGCGAAAGTAATGCAACAAATGTCTTAGGTACAAGTAAGTCATTCAGATCAGTCATACGAAATTAAAGCAGCAAGCACACGGCCTCTCAGCTAGCAATTCCAAAGGCCAGATTCTGTTAATATTTAGTCAACAAAAGTTCTGTACTGGCTCTTCGCTAAATTGGATGTAACTTTCAATAGCACCACAGCAAAGGCAAATTTAAACGCACTCCCAATTTGTAAAGCGATTTTTTTTTTAAACCTATGGCAAGGTATTCCTTGTTTACTGGTGAAAAACAGAGCAATTACCACAGTGCTGGCAGGCCGGTGCCAAGATACACGACCAAAAAACACGTCAAAAGGTCAGGCTTGAGAGGCTCGGGAGAGCTCCCCCGCACCAGGCAGGAGCGCACCCATCGCGGCAGCCCCGGCTCCGGAGCCAGGGGCAGCGCAGGGAGAGAGGGCTGCCCTGGGAAGGCAGCCAGCAGCCAGGGGAGGCGGCCCGACCCTGAGCCCAGCTGGGCTTCGGCTTCTCAGGAGCAAAGCAGCAAGATCCAAAACCCACGGGGACTAGAGAGGAAACCAGCAGGCTCTCTCCTTAAGCAGGTTTGTTTTGGTTTGTTTTTTTTAAGTGACTGAATTTTCATTCGGAGACGCTGTCAGGAGGAAAATGAGTTACATTTCCAACAATCCAAGCAAAACGGTTTTCCTTACAACCAAGGAACAACAGATTCTACTCATCTGGTCTGTCTTCCACAAAACAGCAAGACATTCAACTTTACATCCACACAGCAAAAGGCAGGATTACTAGCTCAAAAGGCACCTTAACAGTAAATACACTTGGGTTGAAAAAAGCTTAGAAAACTCCCCTCTACCTTCCCACAATCTCCAATCTCCTTCCACATGAAGGATAATAAAAGTACTGCTAGGTTCCTTTTCATACTTTATAAACTCATCAGTAGACCAAAACCTTCTGTCCAGGCCTGATGATAATAGAAGACAAGGACTCCAGCTCTCACCAACCCTGGGCCTGACTCACCCATCTCCCTACAAAATAAGCACGCAGGAAATGGTAAAATAGCACACTTTTGAAATGACCTGCCTGCCCTGGTCTCACCCCCAGGTAGGTACCAGCCTGACAACAGAACCCATGTTTCCACTCCAGCGCAGTGCATTTGCTCATCAGTTCCCAGCACTTGGTACTGTTCTCCTTGAAGTCAACCTTGGAGCTTCTCCAGTGAGGGCTCTCTCCTGAGTAAGGTCTGTACCGATGGCTACGCTGGCAGAACGGTCGGGTTTCTTTGCAAACTGTACTGGTAAGCACGAAAAGTTGCAGCCTCCCTTAAAGTATCAAAGGGTTAACAGACCTGCATGTGTTACAAACTAAGAAGGCAAGGCTTCCTGAATCCTCTGCAGATCACAACAGTTGATAAATAATTTTTAAAAGGCCATCAATCTAGAAAACACTTATTCAGTCACTACAAACTTTAATGCTTCACCTCTGCCTGTTTTCTTAGAAACAGGCATGAAAAATACCTCTTTCCTCTCTGCTTGAAACCAGAAAGTTACATTTCTTAACACGCAGCCTGTCTTAAAGATATATGTAGGCTCTTCACTGGACTGGGCTGTTTCCCAGTGCTTTAAGTGTACTGGAGCAGCTAGGGATGTGCTGAGAGCTGGCCAGAGTCTTTACTCATTCAAACCTGCACACAGTCTGAGGACTTGCCAGAATTAAAGAAAGTGTGTTTGCCAGAACATTATGTTGCAGGAAAAATAAAACAACTCACAAATATATCTTCACATGGTACCAGTTTGGGCTATCTGAACAGCAATAGGAAAAGAATTAACTCTCCTTTTTCACTTAAAAAAGAAAATTAAACCCAACACGAAAATCCCATATTCTCCTGCAGACCATAATGTTTTGCACTTCAGCTTCAGAACTGTAAAATATTAGAAGTGCCAAAGGATGCCATTACAGGTTAGAGAATGAATAAGATACCCAATTCGCCTACACATTTTACATTTTCCCCTTGTACCTCTGATCTTACACAAACTGCATTCCCTACGCTAACTAGTGTACTTCTCTCAAATCACAATATCAGACTGTGGATCTATTACTTCATGGCAGTCAGAGGCCCTTTTAAGACAAATGACAACACATTTCCTCCAGCTGAACCCTGTCCAGAGAATTAGAGAAAGGATAAGAAACCAAGAAAGTTTTTCAATGCACTAGAAAACTAAATATTACAAAACATGAATTAAATGTACTATAGGAGTAGTTTGGAAAAAGTAAAAGACCTAAGCATTTCCACAATAAAGCCACTAGGAATTACACTTTAAAACCTAAAATCTGGGCTCTGCCAAGATTTTACATCAGTGCGGAAATTGGTTTAAATCAAACTCCCAGGATAGTAAAAAATATATTTCAAAGTTGAATTGCTGTAAATCATCAGCCTCCTCTTTTACACCACATCTTAAGTCTCTGGTCAGAAGCACAGAACACAATTACACTCTCTGAATTTTTTTTTGTGTGCTTCCCCCCTTTCTTTTAATGTTTTTTTTTTTTTTTTTTTTTTTTAAATTTGTTTATTTGATTTTATGGTTCTAACAGGCTTATGAGACATATGCTGAAAAACTCTTATCAGAATATGTAGAATTCTAAAGGACTGCTAAAATATCCATGCAGTTTGTACTTTAAAAAAATGCACTTCCTTTTGTTACAGATGCAAGTATTTGAATCAACCCAATTACATTTTCTTGCCAAATACATTCAGCATGGCTAATGATTAATGAATATACTGCTTTTCTTTTTATTCACATAGGCTTCTCTCCAAGAAGAAAAGGAAGCCTGGTAATTGAAAATTACTGTCCTTAAACACTATGCTGCTACTGGTGTGCACTACCTACTGCTCTTGAAAAGTGGAAAAAAAAATGGAAACAATATCTAGCTGAAGCAGGAGCTCAGCATTCTTTTTCCAAGCAATTTTTTTAAAGAGAAATTTCCCCTAAAAGTCCACTTAAATATTTTAAAGGGTAAAGATTTAGTATTTCAGCGGGGACATTAAATTCAAATGCCAACACTTATACTCTTTAGATTACCATGATAGAATATTGCACCTAAATGAGATTTTTCTTCTTTAATTAAAAAAAAAAAAAAATCTAAACCCAATAACCAAAACCAACCCAAACAAAAAACCGATGACTTTAAAAATGCTTAAATGCAAAGTTCTCCTGTGGATCTCACTTTATTAGAACACGGCAGACTGCAAACACACCTCTAAACTTTTGGGATCTCGTCAAAAACTTGCTTTGACTCTCCTCAGTCCGACATTACCCCTCATTAAGGACTCAGACCGGCAAGCAGAGAAAACTTCAGATTTAAAATAAAATAAAATAAAAATAAAAATCAATCACCAAGTATCTCTAGTCTTTCCTTTGAATCCAAAGCCTCTGAAAAAGGAGCAGCTGTCCGTGAAGACGGCACCTCAGCCCCATCCGCTACCCACAGGATGCTGCGCGTCCTTCCCCCCTTTGCCGGGGGCAGACGCCACAGAACGCCTTTGCCTGGAGGGTGTGCGGAGACACCGACCCGGCTCCGCCGCCCGCCCCGGCCAGGGCGATGCTGCCGCGTCCCCCCCGCCCCGCAAGCCGGGCCCCCATCCCGCAACCTGCGGGCGCCCGCGGGGACAGCGGCACACGGCGGGCACGGCAAGGGCTGAGCCGGGCTGGGCTGGGCCGAGCCGGGCACGGGCCGAGCTTGCGCTGGAGCCGAGCCGAGCCGGGCCGTCCCTCCGAGCGCTCCCGCAAACCTCCCCGCGGCTCCGGGGGCCGAGCGGCGGTGCGGGGCGTGCGGAGGCCCCGGAGCGCCGTGACCGCCGCCGGCCCCGCGCCCCGGCCGGGCTCAGCCTTAGGCTCGGGCTCAGGCTCGGTGTCGGTGCCGGGCTCCCCCCGCCCCGCGGTAAGCCGGCGCTTACCTTTCATCGCGGCGAGCACAACACACATCATTTGTCGGGGGCGAACGGCGGGAGCGGAGCGCGGGAGGCGGGGAGGGGAGGCGGGACGGGCCCTGGGCGAGCAGAAGCACCGCGGCCGCCTCAGCAGCAGCAGCCGCCGCCGCCTGCCAGCGCGGAGCCGCGCCGCGCCGCCATCCCCCGCCGCATATGAGGCTCCATGTGACCCGCTGACACCGCGCCAGCCCCGGCCCCCCGCCCCGGTTACGGCCCCGCCGTCCCCTCCCCTGCCGGGCCGAGGGGCGGTCGCGGGGCGCGCCGGGCCCGCAGCACCGCCCCCGCCAGCCCCGGGGCCGCCCGCACCGCCCATCGCGGCAGGTGCGGCGGCCGGGGAGCCCGCCCGGGCCGGCGGGGACAGCGACCCGCCCGGGGACCGGCACAGGCACACGGACCGCACATGGACCGGGACACGGTCCCGCACAGGGACACGGTCCGGCATATAGACCGGCACACGGTCCCGCACACAGTCCCGCACACGGACAGACACACGGTCCTGCGCGCTGCCCGCACACAGTCCCTGACACAGTCCCGCACACGGACCGCACACAGTCCCGCACACGGTCCCGCGCACGGACAGACACACGGCCCCGCACACGGACAGACACACAGTCCCGCACACGGCCCCGCACACGGCAGGGCAGCCCCGCTCCTGCAGTACCCGCGGGCACCGCCAGCCCGGGGCCCCGCTGTGCCCGCGCCGCGCTTCGAGTTCCGTCTCCCCCCCCCCCGAGAAGGAGCTCTAAGTGTTGTTTTTAGTAAAAGATAACGCCGCATCCTGGCACAGCGCTATGCGCTTCATAGTCGCCGACTTGATCAAGCAGAAAGGCATTTACATTTTAAATCTGTCTGGTGGTGGGTTCGTGTTCTCTCAGGATTTACTCGGAGCGTCTGAGCGTTGTGCCACTGCTGGAGTTATTTTCATCTATTCCGTAGCATCAGATGTCACTTTACCATCAGCTTGCGAGATGGAGTTTTGCATTCCTGGATATACACACATCCACACTACAAGAGGGATAGTGCATCACCTAACACACAGACACAAAAATAATCCAACCTACTAAAAAATCCCACGCTTTGCTGAAAACTGCATTTTTCCAACTCCTGTCTTAGCCACTGCAGTAGAGTGTCACAAAACACAAAACCACCCCCCGCATTGCTGTTTAAGCAGGCTGTTTAAGAGGAGACAGAATACAACATTTCATCTAATTTAATCAGAAGTACAAGCATTTAATGAAAATAAGACAAGGGAAAATAGATGAACAGGAGCCAGAGGAACCATTTTAATATTGAAACGAAGCCCTATATTTGGGAAACCTTTATGAGATGAGGACACTGAAACAATCTGTTATTAAAAGGCCCCTAATGGCTAATTCTTACCTATTTCTTTAATGAATTCTTAATACAGTATGATATTATTTAAATGTGATTTGATCCAGGTGTACTTACCATTTATCAGTCTAGCCATTCAAGTCTCCTTCATGCAAAATACTGTGTTAAATTTTCCTTATTAAAAAAAAAAAAAGTAAATTAAAAATTCCACGAGCTAATGTGGTGCAGTAGTGTAAATTTAGCAGACACCTTTGCCATAACATTTTTGATCTGTATTTGCCATCCTTACTCACATCAAGCCATTCCTACCAACAGCACATGTATAGGGAGATACTACTCAGAAAATTTACAGTGGCAGATCTGGTCCCAGACGGGTTTGTGCTCGTGGAGCTCTATCTGCAGCACATGCTGCGAAGTTATAACGTGCTTACGGGGCATTCTGGACAGAACCAAAGGCCACTGACACTGGTGCTCAGAGCTCTACGGAACCTGGAAGATGCTGCTTTTACACACGGGCCAGCTGCGGAATGTAGATGCAGCCAGAAAGCTTGGAGCAGCACAGGAGAAAGGAATGATGTCTCCATGTATTGTAATGCGGACTTAGATCTTTGTAAACATTTTACTCTGACACAGCAAGTAATGTCAGACCGATGGCCTGAAAAATGTCACAGTCCATTAGCACTAGTTGTCTTGTCAGACATTTAACCTTAAGGTACACAGCATTACATTATTACTGATCTATATTTGTTTCCAGTCCAACTGAAATGCAACTGGTAATCTGGAATGACATCTGATGTGCTAAACGGCTCCAATAATAAGCAGATGACACAGATTTTGACTTCTTACAAATGCCTCACTATGGTTGCTTCATAAAATTATAGATTTGTCATCAGACATTTTAAGTGAGAAGAACATACCTAAAATAGCTATATATAAAGTAGGTGTATATAAAATATAAAATTGATTTGCTATCAATACCCCACTAAAGCCATCTGCTGACTTTTGAATGTGTAAACACATCCATTCACACTTGAGTTTTCCCTCTTAGTTTGACCTCATTATGAAAATTCCATCCAAAATCCATTTCCTCCCTCATTTGCCAAACCACTGCAACAGTGAAAAGTCTCACTGGAGTTCAGACACCGTATCAGTGACAACGGGAAGACAATGTGCCAGTCAAAGAACACTTAGCTCAGTATTACAGCATACTTGACAGGCAGTCTCTCACTGTTTCTGCAGCAGGCTTTCATTTGACTGATGTGAACGCGTCCTAGTCCCCAGAAGCTGGTACCCTACCTTGCTTGTTCCTCAAGCTTTTGAGAAATGCCTGTGAAACAATGCAGGACTGTGTACTCTTCACAGGAGTGAGAAACTCGAGCTCAGGCCACACTGAATTCCTGCCTCCATTTCTGCACCCAAAGCCCTGCCGAAGGTGCCAAGTCTGGGTACCAATGGTTCAGACTAAGCGGTGGCTGCGAGGCAGACCCTGAGCACAGCCTGCGTTCGCCCTTTGCTTCACACCAGCAGCGCTGCCTCCGGGGGCACAGCCGTGCCCAGCACCCGTGTCCCGTGCCGGGAGCGCCCACGGAGGGCACGGCCCCGGGCGTGGGGGGCTCCAGAACCGCCCCGCGGCTTCTGGTCCTCCGCGATGCGATCGCGCCCTTCGCTGCGGGCTGAGCCCGCCCCGCAGGATCCCACGGGGGCAGCCTCTGCTCCCCCCACAGCACATCACAACAAGTCAGGGCGCTGTGCCCCCGGTGTGCCCGTCCCAAAGCCCACCAGACCCGTGGGAAGCCGTGAGCACCTCGGGGCTGCGGCGGGACCTGAGCTTAGTCGCGGGGAGCCCTGAACGTGAGACTGTCAGCGCAGACACGGTAACATCTCCTGGAACCTTATCAGGCACTGCTCTGTGTTGTGCTGATACGGAAGGTGCTCAGCGTGGCAGCCTAAACCACAAGCCTCCGCAACAATCGGAGGGAAACAACTGTTTCTAGAAACCTTTTCAAGCCTGCTGGGCAAAACAGAAAAGCGTTACGTTGCTAACAGAGAAAGGGAAAACACCTATTAGGGCTAATAGTGCTGGAACCGGGATTTAGTTGAGTATTCCTAGCACAGGACAGGACACACCGAAAAGCTCTCCTCCTCCACCTCTTCTTAAACCTACTGAGCAAAGTAGTAAATTCGGCTTCCAAGATGAACCAATGACTACTCCTAACTACGTGTTCAAGGACATCCCCAAACAGAAGTAGTTCAAATGCAACTAATTAAAGAAAGATGTTTGTGTTGTTTTGACTTGGAACATGAGTGGGGAGCATTTCTGCACACTGTTGGGTCGCATTTTGTATTCTCACCCAAGTGAAGCTGCATGTTAGGCTTAATTCAGGAAGCACTTTAGAACCGCCTTATCACTAAAATTTAAGATTTGAATAGCAAATATAAGATGTAACCACAACCCTTCTTCCCCGCATAGCATAGAGGAAAAAAGAAAATGTGTCATGCAATCACCTCCTATCTGAAGGAGGTGTATCCACACAGGGTCATTATGAAGCTGAAGCTGTCAAACCACTGTGGGGTGCAGCATTTGCCCCTGCTCTGCCACTGGTACAAACACAGCTGCATGCAAATCCTCTTGCAGGGCAATGACTGCATGCTTCATTCTCCCATGGAGACAAAATCTTACTTACTGGAAAGGAAATATGATATAAGAACATTTCAATAAATCATCCAGGGCCTCCATATTTTCAGTTTTAGCAGAGACAGTTTCTTCACTTCGTTAAAATGACCTAGAGCTAGTTTTCCACATATGTTTTCATTTTTAAAAAGGGCTTAGACTCTGTATAAATTCATATAACCATGCATATTTTTAATTTATGAAGTCTTCATATGCTTGTAGTGAAATAAGTTTCTTAAAATGTTTAGAAAATCTTGTATTGATTCAAATAGGTACCAGTAACTGTTCAAAATGTTCAAGCAATTTTCAGCACTTCAAACACCTACAGAAAATTAATTTATTTTTAACATTTCAAGAGCTCCTCCGAGGAGTTTAAACCCTATCCAGAGAAGGTGGCAATAGCTGCTGCTAAACAGGAAAAAAACAGGTGATACTGAAAACAAGGCAGTTCTCCAGTTGCCATCCAATCACATGTCCTGATGTCAGGTGAAGCATTCAGCTCCCAGCTCATGTTAGGGATGCAGCTCTAGATGTGAGAAAAGTTTAAAACACACAAGTTCCAAGCATCAGGAAGTTGTGCTTTTGCCTTTTTGGCTTCTTACTTAACAATAATCATATGTGAAACCATGCAGGTGCAGAAATCAACAACAGCCTTTTTTACCAAACATATCCAAAACCAAGTGTAGGAAAATTGCAGCTCCAGGTAATCTTTGAAAATACAATTCACAATTATGTCCGCCCTGTTGACAATCAATTTTTAATTGGCTTCTAACTGATAGAAGCAACACCCACAGAAAGAAAATGATTGCTCCTTAACACATTTCCCTCTCTAGACTTAGCGGTATTTTAGTCTTCATTTATTTCTAGCCCTCCAAGTAGCACACACTGTCGAAGATGAATCTAACTGAGGTTGTCCTCATTAAGTTGCCTCTTTTTCATCTATTTAAAACTGCTGCCATGCTGACCCTGCAACCAAACCATTTTGCTTCAGACAAAATACCTTCCTCAGTTCCTGCTGAGGAGGTGTGCTCTCGTGCCCCGTGGGCCTACAGCCATACATCTTAATCAAGGCATTTCATGAACTGCTCCACAACTTCCAATTAAGAGCTTTGCTATCCCCAACTGTTGAACTGCTGGCTCTGCTTTGCCAAACAGCTGCTACAGTCCTGCACCTGGTGAAATGAAGTATGAGTTGACAGAAATGTTTCGGGGTTCATCTGGGTGGAAGGCAAGTCCAAAGCCAATGTCATCAGCCAGGTATGCCATTGGTAGTAAAAGATTTTAAAGATCTAGCCAACTGGATTCTCACCCAGCTTCCTCTCACCTTGAAATCCCATGAAAGGTCCTCATGTTTGTTGCTCTTCAGAATGTAAGGTAACAGCAGCACACTTTGGAAATAAAGGGATTAGAAAGATGAGATTATCACCAATTAATGACCTGCCACCAAGTGCAAGGGGATCCATGAAATGACTGCAAAGTTATCAAGAAATACATGAAACTTGACTTGGTCTCATCCACCTTTTCTTCCCACCTAAAAGGAGGTTATGAAGTGATTGGTACTGGATTACTGATGGCACTGCTACTGCTCAGTCCCTGTTTGATCTCAGAGAGATTCTCATCTCTACAGCTTTGACAGATCAAATCTTTCTACAACATCTTAACATTAATTCTGCCAGAAAGCAGGAATTGTTTGAAAGCTGTTAGAGCTCTCTTTTTTAATGCATAATCCTACCAGGCTATTTTTGGCCAGTGTTGCTTACCAAACACTGCAGTTCCATACATCCCTTTTGGTAAAAGCCGAAATGGTGTATAAATGGATGATGTATAAACCTAGAGTTGATTGTCAGTAGCACAAAGAACAAGATACTGGTTAGACCCTTGTTTAAGGATCATTGCCATATAAGAAATAACTTTTTGGCATGAACAGACTCTCCGAAAAACCACCTTTCCATGTAAACCGACCAAGAGAGAACCACGCTGGCTGTAGAGTGACACGTTCAACATATTCTAGAATCTTCTGAAGTGCTTTTTTCCCTCATCAGCTTGAGGTAGGCTCATGTAGCATAGAGACAATGGATGAGGCTGCTCAGTTAACAACTGAACATCCTGCTGGTGACCGATGAGAGCCATCACCCGAGGCAGAGCCCCTGGCTGGCACCCTGCAGGTGCTGGGCCTTCTGCAGCCTGCTGAGAGCACAGAACTGAGCAAGGGCTTTGGTCCCTTTCTGAAAAACACCTTAGTAGCATTGGTAAAGTTCTTATTTCACTAGAAAGCCTTTGACCTGTACTGTTTTTAGTTAATTTTATGGGCAACAACTGAGTTTCACAAAGTATTAGGTGGTCCATTTCCCAAACTTTAGCCATTCTCAGAAGAATCCCAGTGCTCACAGGGATGCCCTGTTTTCATGCATTCCCATAGGAAAGGAAAATGAGAGCTAATAGAAATGCTCCAAGCCCAGCTTGGAGCATTTGCTTCCTCCAGCAAAGTTGTGACTGACTTGACAACTGGCTTCAGATCATCAGCCAGTTACGTGCCAGGGATAAATAGCAGTTTTCCCATTTCTTTCATCCTTGGGTTTCTCTTCCTGGCCTCTTCTAATCATCAGGGGTGGCCAAGGTAGGAGAAACAGCAGCAGTGAGCAGCACATGGGATGAAGTGACAGGTTTCCTGCTCAGAATTCTCTTCACAAAGACACAGCACCAGGGAGGAACCTACTGGTGATCTGGCCTTTTCCCCATGAACAGTTCAACAGTCGAGATGACACGGGCACATCCCAGTGGATCCTCTGCCACTCCGCTGCCCAGGGCAGTAACAGCACTTCAGCCTCTTCTCTTTCCTCTCCGCTTGCGGCACATGCTCTAATCTGTTGAACGAACTGAATGCTTTGGCAATTCAAACTGAATGCTTGAGAACGAGCAGAGAAATGTCAGTCTGCAGGCAGCCGAGGTTGTGCCTGCTGCCCACAAACTCCACCGGTGATGGGCAAGCTGCGGTTTCCAGAGGACAGCTGAAGCAGTCCCACATACGGAGCTCAGGGAGGGGGATGCTCCATGCATGGAATTTGTGCTGCAACCGCTTCCAGACAGAGCAAAAGTAACCTGAGAGAAAGCTGTAAATATGCCAACACTTAAATTGTTTCAAGTCATGCCCAGTGTCAAAACTCCCTCTTATGCTACCTGAGTCCAGCAAGCAAATTTCCCCTAATTTCAGGAATGGGATTAAGAGTGTGAGCATTAGTGGGACAGATAAGCTGTGCTGGGCATTCAGAGAGCTAATATGGAAATTATTCTACTTTCACGGAAAATAGAAGCATCTGTCCAGTCAAGCAAACCAAGCAATGACTCTGCGTTATGAAATACTCTTTTTATAACTATTGACATTTCAGTCGGTAGTGCCACATGTCAATAGTGGTTTTATTGCTCACATTTAAAGTACAGCTTTCAGGACAGGATTCATCTAAGTTGACATTGTCTGATCAGCAGCATATTTCCTGCTCCTGTGAGCATATACATTATTTATACAGCTTTGCACCAGAGAGTATTTGTGCTATTATAAGAAAATTTTTAAGATGTGGTATGTTTTCTATGTCTCAGTGCAAAATACAAGCTTAGAACTACACAAGCTTTCTAGGACAATTAAAATTCCGCGTTAGGACTCTCTCCAGAGTTAGTCTTCAAGCCACAGCTTACATGGGCTTCCCCGTCTGTCTCACTCCACCCCTTCCAGCACAGCACTTAACAGACAGGTGTTAAATACTGTGCCTATAGCGTTCTCTCCAGCTCCTCCTCAGATTAATCCTGATCTCCAGAACAGAAATACTGGCAAGTCTACCATGTTCTCTGATCATGTACTGGTAATTTCTCCCATTTCTTCCTTCTTGATATTCTGATTGCAGCTGGCAAACTGGGTTTTTACAAACCAAATGCTATTATTCTAATGAAACTTTAGAGCCACTCCAGCAGCCTTCACTCCTGATTGTCCTCCCCCACAGCACCAATATGTTCTTAACATTATCAAGGAAAATTCATTACTTCTAATGTTGTTGGCAAAAAATATGTGGCAGCTGATTATGGCTTTTAAGGCTTCAACTTTAAAGAAAACATAAACTTTAACGATCTCTTTTCAGAAGTCAATACAGCCTCAACTAGTGTACTTCAAATAAACAAAACACTGCATACCTACTCAGAGTGATAAATAAACGATGATACACTTCCTGGGCATGAAATCCATACAGATAATTCCATTGCATAATTCTGATTATTAGACATGATAAAGCGACACTGTTGAAGGATACTAGCGTTTAACAGAAGCAAAATAAGAAGATGATTCACTTAACAGAGGAAGGCAATTATTTGAGTGCATTGTTTTACTCATAATCACCAAGTTCAGAGAACACCTGCACAGTACCATCTTTCACTTTGGAAAGGGGAGTGCAGCATTCTAAGCAGATGGATTTGATTGCAAAGCAGAGCAAACAGGGCAGATCACCTGTAGAGAATGATGTACTGCTTCATATAAAATCTGGTTTTATAATCTGCATTTGTATTCATTTAACTGGAGACAGTACTTTTTTATCCTATTTAGAAAGCAAGACAGGTAAAGGATTTAGAAACCTTCTTGTTTTCTGTTTTAGTAATTTAATCTGAACTACCAGCACCTGCTTGATAAAAGTCACTTTAAACTCGTAATTTAAAACTTATTAGCATACACCCTTCTTAGAGAACAGGATCCACCAAGCATTTCTCACAGAGGCACATCATTTCTGATTATTTCAGTTCCATTTTAAAGGATCTTTGACAGGGCCACTGAAAGGCTTGTCAAAGAACAGGGAAACATTATGACATTCTTTCCCTGTATCCCTTTCCAGAGCATGAAATATGAGGGACATTTCTAATGGAATCAAGGCTAATTTAAGAACTGTTAATCTTTACTTTAGGGCTGCTCTAGCTGGGGAGGTTACTGCACACGGGAGCCGTTCTTTGGAGCACCTCTCCAGTCAGGCTCTGGCATATATACCTGTTATTACAACACAAACTTCTTAACTCCAAAGCAAATGCATGGCAAGCACTTGCTTTACAAGCTACAACTAGCAGAGACACTTGTATTTCAATATCGTTGTTGGATTTTTAAATGTCCAATAATTCAATGAGCTATCTGTTGTTTTTAATGATTCTACTCATTTTCAGCTGAAGGACAAAAAAGTTTTAGGGTTTGTTTTACTGACTTCTGAAAGTCAGTAAAAAAGCCTTTTTGCTGACTTTTTTTTGACCGCTTCCACAAACCAGTACTTTTGCTATTTTAAGAGTCATTTTTCTGCTCTCTAGCATGAACACCTGAAATGGGTCTTCCTAGTTAAGTCCCCCATCAGAGCTGTTACACTTTATATCTGTTCAATAAACCCTTCACAATTACCCAATCCATCAGAAGCGACATGACAGCTCCGGGAAGGACAGAGCCCACCGAGTGAGCTGTGCTGCTGACCCAGCGGGGCACTCACACTCTGGGCCAAACAGCCCCCATCTGGAGGCTGGGGCTCTGCTCTTCTGGGGGCTGTGCGTGAAAGAACCAGGTGTTCTGCAACACCCACACCAGGTGAGGAGCTGTCACGTGAAACTGGGAAGTGTCCGAGCTGGGGTGTGAAACAATGAAAGATGGGATACCTGCCAAATTAAAAACACTTGAGGAAATAATTACTCAAAGAAGTAGGAAGTGTAGCAATGCGAAAGACAAAAAAAAAGGGTGGAAAAGATCAAGTGATGTTAGGTTTCTCTTATTCACCGGAATTACAGCAGCAAGAACCACCTCTCCAGTTCAGTGATCAAAGACAAAGTGACAGACTGGCCACTGCTGAGGAAAAGGCACATGAGGGATGGAAATAGCTCTTGTGCAGGTGACTAAATGGCTGCCATGTGCTGAATGAACAGACGACACCATTCTTTACCAAGCTGGAGATGAATGGAAACTGGATCACTTCAAAGAGGAGAACTGAAGAAAACTTCAAAAGGAGGTGAAGAAGAACTGAAGTTCAGAGCATTCCTAGAGATAGTTAATACAATATGAAATGAACAGAAATTACTATCAAACAGGAGGAGAACTACCAATGTGAAATAGCTAAGGCATGGCAGTCTACCTCAGTGTGGAAAATGGAGAGGACTCATGCTATTTTTCCCAGAAAATCATCATCATTTTTTCTCCACAACCCTCTGCTTAGTAGTCTTCAAAAATCATACAGAAGAGGCATATGGTAAAACTCAAAGGGTGTTCTGAGAGAAGCAATTACTTAGGGATTACATTTTCCTCTAGCATGTTTCTGAACAATATAAAACATTAGACAACTCTTTCTGAGTCTCGGTTTTGATGGAATGAGCAAATACAGTATTCCCTGTGACAGCTTCTTCACTCAGTATCTATGATGCATCTGCTGCGTTTCCATTCAGAATTGAAGTGAAAAAGAGACAAGTAGCAAATGGGAGCTGGTGCTGACACCACCTGAAAGCCCTGACTCGAAATCAAGAGCACTACAGAAATGCTCACCAAGGCACAGCACAGCAGAGACATGAATAGCAAGTACCTGCAGTTGCATTCACAGTTAGAAATGTATCAGTGCCTGTGGTAAAAAATGCTAACATTCCCCATTGTGCTGGAGATCCAATAGCAAGAGCCCACAAACCTGGCTGGTAGGGCCAACCTCTTAAGTGACAGTAACTGTCTTTGATTCTGGAACTCAGAGTTTTCCCACAACACAAGGAGGGACAGGCTGAGGTGACTTCAAGTCCTCGACACCTTTGCATACTTCCACAGTCGAGGGCTTGAAGTCTCCTCAGAAAAGGAGATGAATCACGCACATGAAGCAGCCTCTAGAAACTCCTGAAGATCTCTGAGGAGAATGGTTAAGAGAAGGGAGGAGGAACCACTGCTGGGGACTGAGTGCCTCGTGCTCCTCAGGGCTCCAAGCCACTTTGTTCAGGAGACCCTTCCAACCCACAGCAAGCTTTCAGAAATGCAGTGACCTGGTATAGGAAAAACACACCATTCCAAAGCCCTAAACATTTCACTCCTTCCTCCCCAACCTTGTCTTCTTTGCTTCATCTGTACAAGCATTAGTTTATACACTGAATGCCAGGCAGCATTCAAAGCTACACAGGAGCATTTATTCTGTGTTCAGCTTCTCCCTTTAAGGCTGGTACTCTGCAAAGAGCAATATGTGCAGTTTCACAAGGGGAAATAAGTGCATTATTTTCGCCTTCACAAACTCTAGCCCTTCCTCTTTGGTTGTCTAGTGATCCCAAACTGAAAACATGCCAAGACATTGCAACAGAAACGCTTCATTGGTTTTGTCAACCAAATAAGTAAACGAATGTTTTCAAGCAGTCATTATGTTTAAATTAAGCCTGCAAAACATTTAGCAGTATTAAGATGGAAAAAAAATACACTGAATTTTTACATGATGAAATTGAAAGGAAAAAATTTATATTAAAAAAAAGACCAGATTCCCTGATGCAAGAACTAAATCTCGCATCTGTCCCCAAAAACCCTGCATGTGAGAGGCAGCAGCTGGGGTTCACATGGGGGTTGCAGCCAGCACAGTAATAGTAGGCAGGTCTGCCATTTCCTAAGTGAAAAAGATGCTGCCTTTGTGAGGAGAAAATCAGAATGTGTTTCTTACTGCTACACCAAAACCTTAGGTGTGATATAATTTTAGAAGTGTATCAAAATACTTTGTGAGCATTGATGATCACTCAGCAAGGGCAAAAACCACTTTGTTTGTAGAAGTTGTATGTCAGGTGGTTCATTGCAGATATTTCTCCTTTAAAGGCTCAAATGCAGTGCTGTTTCAGGTTATTTCCCACCCAGCCATCTGGCTGCTTTTCACTTTGATTTTCTCATGAAAATGGAAGGACAAGCTAAGGAAGCACCAGCTTGGCATTGGGTGATCCCCACCAATACTATGGTAATGTTTTAGTTTGTGACTACTGCATGTGCCGTGATACTGAGTAGGATACAATCATCCAAAATTGCCAAATAATGTTCTGTCACATTTCATATGCTTGGTGCTGGAGATGTGACAGATTACTGAAGTGATCCAAAATCCAGCAAAGACAAAAAAAACAAAAAAACCCAAAACCCCAAACTTAAAAGACACTGGTAGAATGAACAGGAGAATGTCTGTACACTTCTCACTCTGCGAAGAGAGGTGAAAAATCTCACTAGAAATAGGCCTTATTGTTTTCCCAGCTGATGAAGATGATGGAACCCACAAGAATGGAAACCAACCCCACCGTCTGTCTAATGCTCCGTGCTCGGGTGGGACAGAAGTGTGGGTGTCCCTGGATCTCTGTGGCACACACACCGGCCCCTCTCTCATGCTCACCACAAATGGGGTGGTGTCCTGACAAGGAAGCTTTCCATAATTAAAAGAGGCAGCACAGAGAATGCAAAAGCTTCCCATCACCTCATTCTAGAAAGTCTGGAAAACACTAGTTTTTTGAACAGGAAATACTGCCTGATCCTTTCTCCTGATTTTTAGACTGCCTGGCTAAATGTGGATCCTCGTTTGCTGTTTCAGCATATTTCATTCAAATATAAGTATGATAAAATAGTTGAAGGACTAAGACTGGAGATCAGAAACTCGGCAACCGAGCTTATAATGTGTTTCATGAGGTGTCAGATGGCCTGTAATGGAACATTTCGAGTAGAATTCAAATAGACCTGAGGTTGTAAGAGTTATTCAACAGTGAGTTAATGAGAGAACTCCTTTATAAAATGAAGAACTACAGAGTACTTTTATGGAACCACAGGTCTTTTGAAAAGCATTTACTATGGAAACCAAATTCTATGAAAAGATCCAGAATATGAGGGAAACCACAGGTATGGCATCTGAACCAGCTTTCTGACCACGGAAACAAGATTTTTAAAGCCTGGTGGTAGGGGGTGATTGGATAGGAAGATAAAAAATCCCTGTTCAACAAAAGCAATGTTGAAGCTTGCAGCTTTCAGTGATAAAGAGCAAGCTGTTGCACTCCTCCTCTATACACATTTCCCTGGCTAGAGAATATTTCATTATATCAGATTTTAAAAAAAGATGGAGCCATTTGGGTTTTTTCACTCATCATAGGCAATTGTAAGCTCTACTGGTCATTTGCCCGGCTGACTTCCCTGGAGAGAAGTGCTGGGGACAACATTATAGTGACTAAAAAGAGTCAGGTCCACATAGGAATAGTTGGATCGGCCATTGGATGTGGAAGGTAGAAACCGCTGGGAAGTGGTACCTGGTGCAAGCTCAGGAAACTGGCACAAAGCAAGAGCTTTTCACCTCTGAGAAACCAAAACGTGCAGATTAAACTGCCGTGTGCTATCCAATATTCCAAACCCATCAGAATATGGATAAATGGGCTCTCACTAAGTAAGCACTCTACTCCTCAGCCAACAGCACTGTTCATGCATCTGAAGGGTGTTTCCATGTGCACGCCTGGAAGGTGTTCCTTCCCTTTATTCTCTGTACCCGCAGAAACAGCTTCACACAAGAGGCTCAGTAGCTACAAGGTTACAAATGCGCACTACCCGTAAGTACAGTGTTAAAATAAGCATTTTATGCAGAAGGAGAAGGAAAAAACCAAAACTAACCACTTAAGAAAAACAATCCAATGGGTTTGTACATCAGAACTAGATGGAAAGCAAAAGAAAATTCGTGCTGCTTTACACCTTCTTTTTCACCAGGTGAACTGAAAATGTGCTGAGCTCCACATTTCAGTATTATATGCCCACACCCAAAGGATGCACAGGGAGTGGAGAGGAACAGAACTACATGTTCCTTCTTCAAGTCACACCTATTATCTCATATACCAGTAGAAACATTTCCCACAATAATAATATGCATATGCCTCATAAGCTGTTTATTTGGCAACCTTGATGTGTACTTCATTAAAGCACTAATTGGCATATCTCCCTGCTAGCTTATTGCAATGGTTTAGGGAAAAAAAATCCACTTTCTTAAGGAATTTCTGTAGCTTTAGACCCACAGACTGTTTATATGGATGACACGGACTAAAGAGTTTGTCCTGCATTACAATGCTTTTAAGTGAAGACAGCTGGACTCCATTCCACCAAGAACATCAATCAGTAGAGCTGCCAACTAAATTCAAACGAAGAAACCAGTTATCATTGAAAAGGCTCAAAGAAGAGGGAGAACTGGACGTAACTAGATCACAGATTGTGTTAAAAAAGTTAAAAAATATTCAGAACTACTTTCAAATTGAATTAATTAGATGTGAAAATTAGGAAAACAAAAATGTTGCACTTGGAGTTGCCAAAGAAAACAAGAGTTTCTTCAGTAACATTAGGAATTCTCTTCCTTCTTCACAAGACCAGGAGGAAGCAAGTGGTACCCTTCAGAGGCTGTGTTGGACCTGGCGTTTCTCTAACAAAGAGCTGCCCAGAAGACTCAGGGGCAAACTGTTTTGCAAAGAGCCATGCTGTGGGAGCATTTAAAGAATCACATAAAAAAATACCAACTCCATTCAGCTTGCAGCTTCAGCAGGGAGTGAAACACAAAATACATTTCAACACACAAAAAAGCAAGTAGGGACCTTCACGTATTTCTCTCTTGTGGCTTCTCTTTGGGTCAGAAATGACCACAGTGCCAAACACAGAGCACAACCACAATCACCCAGTCCTATTTATAATTCCCATATGCCAAACAACTGTGACAGAAGGCTCACCATAAACTCCGTCACTTCCCATTTATAAATAACACACAGTTTGCTGAAGCGATTCCACAAATAGTAGTGCTGCACATCTGCAGGAGCACAGGGAAACGGGCAGAGCTGCATTATTGGCAGGTTTTTAAAATACCTATAGGCAAGTTTGTAGTTAGTCTATGGCTACATTTAGTGCAGCTCGCATGATCCAATCTGTGCATATTTACTGGGTGTAATGTTACTATATTTACATTACTAGTGTATCCAAATGTATTTTTGGGAGGGTAAAAAGCTGAGGGAGTGGTGAGTGACTCAGGATCCCACATATTAGATTTCCATTTGGAATAGGTTTCCCAAGGCATCTAATTTCACTCACAGCACCGTATGTCTGGGATTTCTCAATGTCTAATTGATGGAAAATATTATGTCTGTGTTTTTATCCAATTCCTAAAAGGCATTCCCTTTATATGGTTATAAGTACTTTAGCTGGCTATGCCAGCACACTTTTTGGTATTGCCATACCAAAGAAAGCATGCTAGATTTTCCATAATGGGCATAAATTCCTGAAGCTGCTGGGTCTTGGCTTTTTTAGCTATCAACAGTATGTCCAGCAGCATACGCCTAGGAGTCCCAAAGTATTTGGAACATCATATATTTGAAGTTAATTTCCTAAAGATCTATACGGATCAAAAGAAATTCTTGAATTAAGACTGAGTCCTTCAGGAATGAGGGAAAAAGAAAAACAAAATAACAGGAAATCTATTGCCAACTTCAACATGATAAGAAGGAATGTGAAACATCTACAAAGAGGCCTCATTTGTTAATGCTGAGTCCCTGTGTTGGGTAGGTACATCAGAAAGAAGCATTTTGCTAGCAGAAGGAATAGAAGAAGGTATTTTTAATTTAGCTTTACAAGGATCACTTTTGCTTCTGATTTATCTTCTTCATAATTGCACTTCACAGCAGGAGTCACTTTGCCTCTGAACCATCAGACTGGAATCTGATTCTGCAGATGTACAATTAGAAACTCAGGGATGGGCACCTGCTTCATTATCATTTTCTTTCCAACTAAGACCAGCAGAGTGGACCCAAGGGACATAAATTACTATGCAGAACTAGAATACAGCTGGCATTCCTCTGCTCTGCAAAGAGGATCACTTTGTCTGGACCCACATCACAAAAAGGATCACTGAGAAAAACTGTTGATGGATTTAAAGAAGGTGAAAATCCAATACTAATAAAAGATGTGATCTGGAAAGAGAAATGGGTAGATTCACAGCACCAGCTTAATCTGCAATTACCAGTTCACCTCTTTGGGGTACAGTTTGCTCCAGCTGGCAGGGCCAGTGTCCAGCTCAGAAGGAGCTGTGACATTTGGATCCTCATCAATCCATTCAGCAGCTCAGGGAGCCACCCAGCCCTGCTGTTCTGAGCAAGGCCCATCCGCACCACAACACAAGAGAGAACACTCCAACCACGGTGTTCCAAGGGCTGCTCAAGGGCCAAGTGGCAACAAACAGCTGAGTCATAAATTTCAGATGAAAACCTCAACAAACTTACAGCATAAGTGGGAAAACAATTACATATATGATTTCTAAAAACACAAAGCTAGTGATTCTGGCTTTGCATTCACATCGCTTCAGGAATGTATAATTTGAATGCTGGGACTGTTGGAATCTTGTGAGTAATGTTAAAATAAACATGGTTTATAGACATTGTAAGCTTATTTGTAAGCTAAGGACAGCACTGATCACATGAAGACAAAGGTATAAGATCCTGCCATCACTACCAATAGCTCCTTTTGATTGAGCACATGATGGCAGGACAGATTCTCCCTATTTTCAGTGTTTATCACACTGAAAGCTCTGAAGAATTATTGCTCAGGGAAATTCAGGATTCATGAACAAGCCGAGTCCAAAATTCCATATTCCAGGAAGGAAGAACTGTATGAAACTGCCATCTCCCACTTGCTGTACAATACAGACAAAATTCAATTAAACCCATGTAAACAAGGTTTCAAACACAAGAACAAAACTCATGATTCTTTGCCACAAAAAGATCAACTCCTCTGGGAAAAGATGGAATCAATATACTTAACCTTTATATTCCAGAGGACTGCCAAATCATCTCGCTTTGGCAAGGACTCCAGTGTAAACAATCACCAATTAAATTAAAAATCTGGGAGAGAAATCTACTTAAATTCCTTCTGGGAACAACTCTGGTGGATATAAATCAAACACCAATGGAGGGTAAGAACAGAATAACAATGCCTATAAATCCAAGGCTTATACCCTCCAACCAGCTAAGTCCACGCAGACCTTAAAAGCCCGTGTCATGTATGAATATTCTGGCAAGTTCTATATGCATATACATATTATACAAGCATCTTCAGCTCACTTACCAGCAAGGTTTCAGCTGGAACATGAAGAGAACAGTCAAAGATGCTGTGACACAGTTTGAGAGGCCTGGGATTGTCACATCAGGCAGGTGGCCCGTCCATTGCAATGACAGAGGAACAGGTGAGGTACATACAGGTGCACTTGCACACCAGGAGCCAAGTCCAGCCGAAGGGTCAGCCAAGGATGGGTGAAAATGGTAACTTTTCAAACCCTCTGACTGTCCCAATGCACAGGAAATTCCATCTGAATACAATTATACAGGCCTGCTACCCAAAACTCACCCTACAGATATTCCAAGGCAGCGCTGAATGATGGCATTTAGATACACGTGTGGTTTTAGTTCAAAAAGCAGATAATTGAAACCCACTCGCTGGTTTCAGCTGACTGGGAGACTAGCGCAGCACAAGAGAGCGTTTTGCTCTGGCACATCCACAGTTTCACATTCCACTAATCAAAACTTAGTCTTACAGTAGTTGATGGAAACCATTCCAGAGATGTGAATATGCTACAAATGAAAAATTAGGCCTGTAGTGGAGAGTTTCTCCTTTAAGCTATTAATGACTTTGTCATTCACCAAGAAAACTAACAGGCAATGTGGTAGGGAGAATAAGGTGATGACAAGGTTGCTTCTGCATGAAGTTGGGTAGTTCTACTTTTTAATTACCTCAGTCTTGCATTTACACCTTTCTAAATGTAATTCTTTGAAAGAACAAGTCACTATGATCTGAAGGTTTTATGGAACACTCTCCTTTCTTATCTGTCCTGTCAGCCACAGGGCACAGCAGTAAAGCCTACAGAAAGCATCTTTTGAGCACGCTGGATCAAAATGAAAGCAAACTCTTCCAGGTGCTACAGTATTGTAACCACTCTGGTGGACAATAGTACATTAGGCTGCCTGTCAGCTTTCCATAAACACTGTCCTTGTGAGGATGCACCCCTGGAACTTCTGCTTTGCCCTGTGTGCAGCTGTCAGGCTGCTGGAGATCATGGTTTCTTCATAGCAGAAGGGTAACAGCCATTCTCTGCTCTTTGCTTTAGCAGCAGCCTTGGGAGTGCACCCAGGCAATGGGGAGAAGCTCTGGCAAGTTCAGATATCTACATATCTGCTGGAAAACTCCAGGCATCCATTCATTTCCAAGTGCCTCCTGTCTCCCAGGTAGCACAGGCCTGCATAACACACTCCTCAGGCTCCACGGGAGACCAGACGTACCGTAAGGAGGCCTTTAATAGCTGATCATCACTGCAGACTCTACTTGGATTTTTACAAAGTAGTTACATGTCCTGAAACATTTAGTCTGCCAGTGCTGACTTCTGGTGGAGATTTGAAACACAGATTCTAAAGGTCATCTTAAAATATGTCAAGCAGAGGTCCTGGGAAGGAAGGGGGTTAGAGCTCAAAAGCAGGAGAGCAAGTTTTCCCCAGTCAGGGAGTTCTTGTATAACACCTCTTGGTTTTGCTCCCTATCTTCATGGGACAAAGTCTGATGGATCATAAGTCAGGAGAGCACCAGGAAAGATGCATGCTTTTCCGAGATCCTTAGTGAGATAAAGTTAACTCCCACTCTAAAGGATGCTATGCAAGAAAAAGGGCTCCTAGTTTTGGATGAACGAGGGCCACAGGCACTATGGAGGTGCAGCCTTTGACAGGTTCCCCGTGTTTTGAGGCTTTGGGCGTCACACCATTTCCCCACATTTCCCTGGACTATTACAGAAAAGATAAGACTTTGCATTATGTTTTCCCCCTCCAAACATGCTCTGAATGGAGCACACAGGGCTCTTTCCTCCCTGGCCTATGGCCCACGTGGCGAGCTCTTGGTACTCATAACCAGCCCGTTCACTGCAGAAAAACACACACCCACCTGTGCAAACACAGCCCGTGGCAGGTCTCTTCAGTCATCGTGGCTCAGTCTCTCACTGCAAGCCCTTAAGGAATCACAATTTATTCTGGCACTGTTGCTTTGATACTTCCATTTTACAGCTAGTGGACATGAGACAACTGGAATCAGATATGCCCTTGCCCAAGTCAGAGAAAAGTCTATGGCCAAATATGTTCTCATTAGCTTTCTGGCAGAGCTACTGGAACTATTGCTGGCCTGTACGTGCCTGCATTAGCAAACGGGGTGCATAATGTTCCTACCACATACCTGGCTGGAAGCTGTTCTGGCTATGCTTTCTGCCATTTTGAGTACTAAACATGCCTTTGACAGGTTTAGGTGGAAATTTTCAAAACAGTCTCAGGAAGACACGCTCAGATCATCATGGAATTCAGTGGAATTCAGCCTCTGAAATTCTACCGCAATTAATTCTTGTTCCAGATCAAACAGGACCTTATAAAAAATCAAGCTGTGTTCAGACTATCAGAAGCCACATTACTAAACTAAATTTTGCAATTTCTAGGCAATTAATACTTTGCTCAATAAGTCAGAGACCTTCAGATCCCATTTCCTTTTGGTGCATGTCAGCCAGGTTAACAAAAACACAGGACAGAAAGAATTGTTGCCTGGCTCTCTGTTCATCTTCAGTGGTTGCTGCCACTGAGTCATTCACCTCTCCTGCGGTGACTTCACACACCCGTCTCACGATGAGCTAGTGCTGGCTTAGCAAACAGAGGCACTGCACCTCAAACTGCAGTGATGGAGAGCCTGTCAGGCACAGGAAATACTCACCTGCATTAGACACTGACCCTCTTCAGGTGGACTGCAGTGTTACTCACCTCTGTGTGTGTGCGGGGGCCACTGAACTTCACTGAGGCAGATTCACATCACTGAGGTAAACTTGGCTCCAAAGTGCAGCTGCCCAAAACAGATGGCAAGACCAGCAGTGGTAGGGCCAGGACAGTTGTTAGCATCATACAAACTGTTATGTCAAGAATCAAACCTGGCTTCTCCTCCAGAGGTTGGATTTGATGCAGTTTTGTTAAGGAAGAAAGGGATAAGTCTTGCAGAGAGTTAATAAAATCAGGCACTGGGAAGCAGTGATTATTCTGCCTGCAGAATTAGCCTCTTTTGGGAAGGTGCACAATAGCACATAAGAAAGTAAATATGTTTAGGATGGGTCTGAGAGAGAGGGAAGATCCTCTTCTGCTTGAATCTCCACTGAGGAAACCTCTCTTCCCCTTGTAATCATCTTCCTCCTGTCACTTAACAAGAAGAACTGACTGAGGAAGAGCAGCAACAATGAGGGAGCAATCTGAAGAGGAGGCAAGGGTGGTGTATCCAGACAAACTACAAGTTCTCATGTGCCTTATCTTCTCACCAAATGAAGTCTTCTTACCCATCTGTGCATTGTTCTCATCCAGCTGCCCTACTTCTGTTTATTATGTAGCATTCATTAACTGGTGCTAGGGATAGCAATTGAGAGTGAGTAATTATCTCCCTAGCAGAAAGAATAAGGGTCAGATTCTTAAAGGTGACTGCTGGAGGTTTTTTTTAAAAAAAAAAAAAGACAAGCAAAAACAATCAGGCCTATTTTGTCACTTGGTGGTGCGTAAAGAAAGCCTGGATTTAAAGAAAGAGATATGTTTCATCTTTACTCTAAAAATTCACATTGCCAAAGCAGATTTTGGTGGGATACTCACAGATTTCAGAGGCTCTCTATTGTCAGCTCACCTTTACAGATGGATAAATACAGTATGGCCACTCTGTGTTCTTTATTGAGAAGGTCAGTTCAGGTATCAATGGTAAATCAGTTTTCAGATCTGCTTCACTAGAACTTCAGCCCATGTTGTCTCCCATGCAGGTAACATGATTTAAAGCAGCAGTAAAGCTACAGCAGCACAGTATTTACCACCAACCCAAGGGCAGAGGTATGGCCACTGGAGGATTATTGATCTGGGTGCTGGGACAAGTTTATACCATTGTGAGGCAGCTGCTCCTGTTACCTGTGCTAGTTGGTCTTCCTTACACACTCTCCAAGCCCATGATACAACCTTGGCTGAGGATACTGCAGCTGCCACCCTTTGGTTTTATTCGGGTATCCTCCTGCAGGAGCTCCAGAATGCCTCTGGTGGCAGTGGTGACTGACAACAGCCCACCGGAGCCCACCACTAACCATCCCCATTCAGAAAGTCTTCTACAGCTTCATGAAAGTCTCCTTTGCAGCAGTGAATGTTTCAGATACTTGATTTTTTTCCTTCGTCACAAACCATAGACATCTCCCAAGACTCCTTCCTGAATCCCAGAGCGCTTCTTTTGGCATTAGCGGGGCCTGGCCTTCTGCATGGAAAATACTTTTCTTACTAATAAATATTACTGTTTTCTTCCATGTAAACAATAATGTAAAAGGCTTTCTACTGAGGAAGGAAGGGAAGAGAGGCTTTCCAAAGTGATTTTTATGTTTCACGAAGCAGCTATTAGTAAGGACGAGCCTGGATTTCATGACAGGAGGACAGACAGAGAGGAAAGAATCCCATTTATTAAGTATCTTAAGTTCTACAGTAAGGGAAGGAGAAAAAAAAATTGAAAAGTGTGAGCAATACAGTAGAAAGACATTTTCTGACTGGAAATTGTTAGCATTAACACAATAAAAAATGTTAAGCAGCAGCATCAATCAGCATGACTTGTTCCCTTCCAAAGCAGTCTGAATTAAAGCTCTGTCTGAAAGCAGTACATTTGTAAGAGCCTGGATATCTACACCACAAAAAGTTGCTAATAGAAAGCAAAGCAGTTAAACTGAAGTGTCAGCAGGGGCTACTTCGTCCCACAGAAATTTCAATTAGCTGACAGTGCCAAAAGCTTCCCTGTTTGCAGATGTTGCCAGCAGCAAAAAAGAAAAACAAGGAGCATACACGGGAAACAAGCAGAACCCAGTGGGTCTGTGAAACAATTGGGGAGTAATCTCTTGGGGAGGGATACGGAGCTCTGAGGGCTGTCCGTGACCAGGACTGTCCTGGAAACCAGGGTCAGCTGGGCCTCTGAACAGCACTGGACCAGCAGTTTCAGGAGAGAGGAAAACTTCTTCCAACAGCAGCTGAGAGAGTCAACTTGGCCCTGTCAGCTTAATCTTGTAGGAGGAAAAGCTCAAGCCACTTGGATGGTGGAACAGCAGGAGCTGCAGGTGAGCCCCGAGGCTGTGGATCGGAGCTCCCCCTCAGCCTGCACAGTAACACAGCCCTCAGTCGCTGCCTGTTGCACAGCCTCTGGGGCACTTTGGAAAGCAATCCCTAAATCACAGCCGAGAAAAAATTAAGCAGTGGGAATTGCTGGCCAGGGCTAACTGGGCTGGTTGGGTGCATTCACACAGTGCCACAGCTGGGGGAGGATCTGTATCACCCCAGAGTCTGCAGACAGGAGTGCTGCTCTTGCCTTGTTCACATCCTGAGATACTGAAAACGGTGCAGGACTTGGCTCTGATGGCAATCAGGGCAACCCTGGATGTGATGACACACACGGACAGATGCTGCTCAAAATTCACCATTTGGCATTTTTCAGGTAACTTGTGCAACCAACACGCTCCCAAAAGACAGACTGTTCCCCACTGACCCTTACAGGCAGGTATGTTCCCCTTAAGACACTGATTCCTGAACTTAATTTCTTTTTTTTTTTAATGGGATTTGTTCGTGTGCTGAGAAATGTGCATGAAACATCATCCTTGGAAAACCCCACCATCAGTTAGCTTAGCTACAGACAACAGCAGCCAAGTCGATGCCAAGATTGAGCAAAATATCTTTTCATTTATCCTTAATTTGACTATTTTTTTTTTTTTTAGTAGTCACTATTGAGTCCTTTAAATTAATTCTTGGAACTGTTAATGTGAAGTATGAGTGGGTAAGTAAATTTAAACACTAGTTGAGTCCTACATGAACCTCTTCATGTTAAGGACCCAACTAAGCTGTGGCTGCTGTGTTGGAAGTCCTGAAATGGGCCAAACACCATGTGCTGATCAGGAATGAAATAAAATATTAATGAAAGCTTCAGAACACTGGGTAAAGTCTTGGCAACAATTTTAATGATTAGCGCCCCAGAGATTCACTCTGTGTCTTGATTATTTTTCCGTTTGACTAAAACGGCAATTTTTATTTTTTCTAAAGATTTAGTTTGAAAAGTAAGATCTTGAAATCAGCAATCGCCCGGTGAAGGGCTGAGAAGCACTCAAGGGAACCTCAGGCTCTTGCCTTGTGCAATGCCTTTGCTGTGCACCCCTGCACTGGGGGGAGCGCACTCGGCTAGAAACGCTTTAGCTGGGGGATGCAAACCAGGAGAAAGAGAGAGAAGGCACCCTGAGGGGCAGGCACAGCAATGCCCCTCCTCGGAGCACAACCAGGTTCACGTGCCGTGGGCTTCGTCACTGTGTTTTTCAGGGGACAGAAAGGTCTGGCTGCCCCTCCCTGTGTGTGGGAGCCCCACTCGTTTCCAAGCAGAGCCACAGAGTTGCAGTGTCACTCAGAAAGACTTCCAAGCGACAAACACACGCTCAGAGGAGTGGCTTGTAACACTTCTTAGTAAGCAAAGCAGGCTGCCTGTAGTATGAGAAGCTGAGATTCCTTTCCCCAAAATAAAGACATTTGCAGCAGGTAATTGTTAATACAATTCCTTTGGAATCACTAATGCTCTGCAACCAAAAATACCCCGTTGCCCAGGTCTTACTCAGCCTGCCAGCTGGGGACCAAGGTAAGGCCTATGGAAATATTACGAAAAAGAAGGCAAACAGTAAAACTAACACAAATATAACCTTCACAGAAACCTGGCTAGGCTTCTGGTGTCAGTACCAAGGCACAGATGGAAACTGATTCTGAATTCCTAGTAGAGGCCTACAAGGGAATTTTTTTGTGGCTAGCATTTTTAATTAAAATCTTTTTAATTACAACAATTAGATTTTGCAATGTGGTTGTTCACATAAATGCTTTAAACTTTATTTACTACCTCTCCCTTCAACTGCCCAATTATACTGAAATAAAAAGAAATTCTGACTTTTTTCCCCCCTGAGGATTACGTGGTAGCTGGCTAAAAGAGATTCAGAAACACTGCAATAAGGAGTTAAATTACGTGGTAGCTGGCTAAAAGGGACTCAGAAACACTGCACTAAGGAGTTAAAAGACTCAAGAAAATAATGGTTAAAATTGTATTAGATGAAAAATTTCACTAGTTCTGGTGCACTTGAGTCAAGGAAGGATGGGCTGTCGGTACGGGGGACAATAGGAGTATTCCCTGGCTTACAGCCAGCTCATAATTCATAGAGTAGCATTATCAGCCAAAGTTAATTTTTCTTTTGATTAATCATCTGCCAGAGCCTGAGAGTTTGTGGCTAATTGTTCCATTCTTGACTGCAGAATGAATTAGAGAACAATGCGCAGTCCTAAGCCAGGGAGAGAAAACACAAAGCCAAGCCTTGAGCACATAATGAACAGTTCAGATGAGTTGGGTACTTTGCCCTCCTGTTCGCAGAGACGTGGGGAGCATCCACTGCTCCCGGGAACAGCACGCACAGCCCACAGATGTTACAGCCCCGCACAGGTGACTGCACAGGCTTGGACAGCTTGGCTTGTGGAATAATAGGTTTAAGCAAGGAAGAAAGGAGAGCAGGATTACATTAGAAGGTTAACTCAGATTTAAGAAGTAACTGACTGAGGCAGCAGGTGTCTGAGGAATGATGAATGGGCAGCAACATAAAACAGACACCTTTCATTATAAGGGGATGAAAAATACTGTTCAAAAGGATATTACAGAGCAGTTCTTGTGGCTATAGCTCTATGCCAGCAACGTAAATTAAAGGTCTCTCAGTACTGGCTTGTGTAAGTCAAGGATTGAAAAACAAAATTCTCATTGTTAGTGCCTTCCCAGCCAAATCACCACATTTCCAGCAGAAGCGTTTTTGAAATTTTTAAATTCTTTAGAACGTGGTTTTTTTAAACAAAAAAGCAATATAACATTAAAAATACAAATGTAAAGAAAGAAAAACACATTTACACATGAGCCATAATAGAGTCATTGTCCAAGACTCCCTCTCATTCACATTAATAACAGCATGTCTGCAAAAGAGCATGGAAAAACTAGTTGAGCACTGGCTAAATACAATGTATTGAAATTCTCAGGAACAATTCTGCTGGGGCTCCCCCTTTCCACTGAAAATGAAGATTTGGAGGAAAAGGAAACATGGCAGCCAACAAACAGAACTAGTAATGACCAAAAAGTACAGCAGTGTTTAGATTAAATGTTCAAAAGAAACACCAAGGGTAATGATGACCTCAACATAAATAAACAATCCCTAATACTATGAGGTACTTTGAGGGTGAAGAAACAAAGTTGACTGACATTAGAGAATGAACTAGTTCTGACATAGAACTAGTGACTCAGAGGAAAACACATCCTCCTAGAAGCTGAGGAGAATTCTGGAGCCCAGTTCCTACATAACACCATAAAAAGAGATGGGCAGGAACATGTGTTTTTAGCTCACCATCAAGATGCAAACAGATGAAGGCACTGGAGATTGCTGAGCTGTTCCAAGCAGCAAGGAGACAACTGCGAGGAACTACTGACACACTTATGCAGAGCCTGGCAGCAAATGACAATCCATATATTCAAATAGGAAAGCAAATGTTATCCTGTAGGAGTTAATTATTGCAGTCTTTTTACAAGTTACTCAGCCAAGCAACACATTGTCAGCACTGTACAAATCACACCAAGTTAGTATTTACTAGGGCTAATTTCGAGTGAGTAAGCAAAGGCAGCAAAAGCTTTACTGCAGTACATTAAACTGCCAAAAAAATCTCTGAATCAGAGGCTATGTGTGCATAGATAATGACAGGATAAAGGTCACACGTGTCCACCTGCAAAAGAATTGGGTTTTGTGTGGGAAAACCTTTCTTTATGCAGCACCACCTTGTTTTCCTCTTTTCTTCATTTTCTCCTTTGCTTTGGCAATGGAAGCAACATATGGCATAATGAGCAGTGGGCCTGAAATCCATACAAGAATAATACAGTAGGGCATTAAAAGCTGCATTTCACTGATCATTTTTATGATGTGCAGGGGACACAACATCCTCTCCCCTCTCTACCCCACTAAATGTTTTGTCTATACGTAGTAATTTATATAATAATAACCAATAAATGATACTGAATTCCAGCACTTCCTTATATAGGGGAATGGACTTCGAGTTCTTATACTGGATATGCTACAGAACAGAAAAAGACCAGAAGATCAATCTGACTTCCCTTTACACACTGAAAAACAATCTAAAGAGCATTCTCCAACCACCAGTCAATTCTGATCAAGGGAGATGTTAAAAGTATAATATGATTAGCCTTCAGCAGGCATTATACAGTGAGACGCAGGAACACTGGATTTACAGAACACGTGTCCTTTCACAAACCCACTCCCTCCACAATGCACACAGGTCGGGGGGTCAGCTGTGCCCACGGTGTGACTGAAGTGGGCAGCAGCCACGGGACCCCTTCAGAGAGCACAGAAAGGCTGCAGGAAGGCACGGAGACCAGCCCAGGCAGCTCAGCAGGGTCAGCACTGCAAACTGTGCTTTGGTGGGAAGTTGTGAGTGCTGCTCAGAGCCTGCACTCACATGTTGGGAGTGTTCGGGTGCAGAGCAGGAGGGAGCCTCTGCAGCAGCTGCCCCAGCACCCCCGGGCTGGGCTGGCAGCACATGGACAGGATCTCTCTGATGAAACCAGACTGAAAGATGCACTGCCAGACAACATGGAATTCACTGCAGGAGACTTCCCATGGCCAGAGAAGACCTACTCTACAGTCAACAAACAGACCAACCCCGACACAGTGTGCATGTTGGATCCTCCATGGCAATGCTGTGTGGTATCAGATCCATTCCCCTTCATCTGCACAACCTGGTAAAGCAGTCATGCCCTTAGCATTCCAGACTGGAGCCTTTACCCTCCGTCTATCCCAAGTTCAGATAGGAATAAGTTGTAAACATGTAGTGAGAAGTGCAGAGAGTGTAACCCCATTAGTAAAAACAGATATTGAGTATCTCCGGTAAATCTCCCTCTGGCTCGTGGGTAAGGCTAAGAGCTTATCATTTCCTTCTGTAACACTGTTAATGTAAGAGATAACAGAGAGAGAAGAGCTATTCTGGGAAAAATCAGAAAACTGTTCTGTTACATGGGGGGGAAAAAAGTTAAAGACATCACAGCTAAGCACCATTTAGATGTTTTTCATCCTTCCTTGAAAATTAAATGACAGCTTCATACCAACACACTGTATTCGGATACAGGGTACAGTATCTCTGACCGTTACACACATAGGTCAACATTCAAAACCAAAAAAATTGGCAATTGCAGCAAAATTATGGCCAGGCTCACATACCCACTGTTCTAGCAGCGAGAGGAAATGAAAAATGGCTGTTATGCAAATCTCTGTAAACATTCACTACCTCTATCAGACAATTAAACACCCATTTCAGTCACCTAAACGCAAAAGTGATAAATTTACTGTCTGCCTCGTGTTTGTGCCTAACAACAAAGAACCGGCACGTGCCCCCGGGGCTGGGATTTCACGAGTCATTGAACTTGTCACCAGGTGAATGTCTGTCATTAACTACAGCGTGAGCTGCCAGCAGAGCCGGGTAAGGACAAGCAGAGAGAGGCACCCGAGCGATGCTCAGCACAGAACCAGCGGGACACAGAGCGCGGGGGGGAGATGGCCAAGGACCGGCTCTGCTCAGCTCCCCCGGCACATCCACAGGGGCAAGTGTGGGCAAATCACCCCCAGAGAGAGCCTGGGAGACAAGCAGGTGCCGGCAAAACTCTGTGTAAGGAACTCAGAGCTTCTCTGCTGCTTTAAAGTCAAGCGCTGCAGCTTTTTCCAACAACGAGAAGTTGTCTGTGGTTTTGCTGCACGGAAGAAACAACCACAGAACAGAGTCAAAAGAACATTGAAAGAAAATTCCTGTGCGATGTGAAAACTGGATTTAAACCCCATCCATAAGGGTGCAAAACGAAACAAACCATTTAGTTAATTCCACTGTGAAGTTTAAAACTCATGGTAGAGAAATGTATTAAAGGTTTTTCCACAATCACAAGAAGAGGAATTATAGTTGAAACCTGAATGTAAACTATGTGCACATTTTCCCTATAGAGATAATAAGTAAACCAAATAGCAGGTTTCTTCCTAATTATTTGCATACTGTGATAGGATAATATATGCAACTAGACTCCTACCTGCAAATTAATCCTGAAAATGTTTGCATGTGAGCTATATCTAAGTAAAGTCATGTTGAATTGAACCATAAAATAAAATCATACCATAACACGCTGTACTATATGTATCTATTTTATACTATAAAATATAGCACAGCATGATAGAAAAAAAACCTGTTTTTACTGCCTTTTTTACCCATATGTACTGGAAATGCCATGATTAGTAGGGCAATAGTGCTGTGGGTGTTGTTTAAAGTATAAGAATGATGGGGGCCAGAGGGCTAAAAGGGATTTTCTTGTTCAAGTATTTCCTTTCTTAGTCAGCGAAGATAAAATTCTCTTTGCTATGGCCTGTGCACTGTGTTTGTTCCCGATGCATCACATATTTCCTTAATCTCTCACGTGCCAGCTGATGGGCACACACCTCCAGTGGAGCAGGGACAGACCTGGAAGCGCGTGCAGGTTCCATCTAACAGGGATCAGCCCTGACCAAGCAGTGTCCCTTTTCAGCACCCCCTGCCTTGCTCTGCCCTGAGCTCACCCGGCAGCCCCGCTCTCCTTGCCAGCCTGCTCTGGATCCTTGTGCAGCCTGGGAGCCCTGAGCCTGCAGCTGCAATTCCAGGCTGGTTCAGCAGTGCCAAAGCCCTTGCTGTGCAGGCCCTGAGATGCAGCAGCTCCGGGTATGCACAGGCAGCGGGGCAGTTCCTGCAGCCTCCTGGCTTTTTTACAGCAATTTCTGCAATGCTCGAGCTGAGTGAGAAAGTTAAATGTGCAAAGACACTTCAAGCACCACCAGCAACACTGATATTTATAGTCAGCCCTTAGTAAGCACAAATGACTCCCATTTCGACATTGACGCCACCTCTTTATCAGCTTAAATATTTGAGGAGACTCAGAGCAGAGAGTTTCTATTAACTTAATACAAACCTCAAACAAACATGCCTAAATTATCACCACCTGCTAATTGACAAGAGCCTAATTCCTCCTCCTCCACGTGTGAGACTTCAGACCTTTCAATGTCTGAGCATTGACAATGTGACAGTTTGAAACTTACATCATAAAACACTGACACAGGGAATGTGCCAATTTTGAGATGACTGCCAGGAAAACATAAACTGTTTGACATTTAATAAGCTTGTGTTTTCATAGAAATACAATGTGTTCTAGATGGTTTGTTTCCATGAAAACACATGGTTGGAAGCGAAATGAAAAGTGGTTTTCTCAGTACTAAGCACCAAAAATAAAATAAAAAAATCATCTGAGAAAAATACACTAAAAATCAAGATGCTTCAGATTCACATTTATATTAAATAACCAATGAAGGGTCAGATAGAACAGCACATAGGAATATTCTTACTTCTTTTAAAATTTGGAATAAGGATATTTTTGGAAATTCATTTAAAAGCACCAAAAGTGCTGCATTTGATGATGCGAAGTAAAGAGAGCTAACACACATGGATGGGGCGGTCTGGGAGAACTGCATTACCCCAAAGTTACTGGCAAATTGTCCCATTAGATCCCAGTTTCCTTCCTTATCCAAGGTAACACTTGTATAGTGGGGTGAAAACCAAGTAAACACAGGATGCTGCACCCCTGTGGGAACAAGGGAGGAGCTCAGCACTTGGCAGTGAACAAAGTGGCTCCAAAGTGGCTCTTCTGGCTCTAAAACCAAGGGCAGTTTTTCTGCTGATTCCCAAAGGTACACAACTTTCCTGGTTTTTTAATGTCACTGCACCTGTCTTTGATCATCTCTTTTCTCTGATGGGAAAAGTTTCGTGAGGAAAATGAGAAGTGTAACAATTAAAGAAGTGAAGGCTTCTTGTAAAAAGTGAAGCCTTTAAGGGAAAAGGTTGGTTTTATGAATATGATTTGTTCACAGCATGGACAGTGTCAGATTTCAATTAGGAGTTGTTGTTGCGTGCAGATTCCTACAGGAAATAGCCTAGAAATGCTTTTTTGAAAGAGGATAAGCATTTACACTCTACCCTTACAATCTGGGCATGCTTAGCTTGATGCAGGTAGGTAGAGGTGTGATGAGTTATGATCTCTCTGGAAGGAAACAGGAGTTTAAGACCCTCAATGGATCAAATATGAAACCTGCCATCACTCAGGTCCTGTGTCATTCCTTCATACACAGTTTGACCACTTACTCCAGCTGCAGCTCCTGTTTCTCTTCTTACCTAAGAAGTGAAAATATAATGAATTGGCACACAACTTTAAGAAAATACTACATTCTTTCCTCTTTGTTTTTGGTTCTCTTTCCTTTTTCTTCTGTCTCTTTAAAACTCTAATAACAACAATCATAAGAGAAATACAACTCAGAACTATTTGGAATCAAATGTGCAGCAAGCACATAAAACCCACCAAAAGGCTGCCCTCTAACTGTGTTTGGTGATTGCAAACTGGAAAAAAAAAAAAAGAAGCTAAAAGCAGACAACACTAACTTGAGCCAAAACTACTTAAACAGTCAATTAAAAGCTGTTTTCTGGATTTATTACCCAGCAATGAACTAACCTAATAAAGAGAATGTGGTTTTTTGGGCTATGTCGCTCAGAACTACCTTACTGATTTATTTTTTTTTTTCTTTGAGCAAATGATATTTACACTTTGGTAATTTATCCATTTAAAAATAGAGGCATTTCTTACTGACAAGTGTCTAGGAGAAAGACTTTGCATGGGGATTAGCCAAGGAAGGAAAAGGAAGCAGGAGAATGGAATGTTACAGGTGTTACAAACTTCTGTAGTGGATACTCAAGTCTCTCAACAGTTGCCCAAATCCCACCAGAGGGAGAGGTTCACATCAAACTGACCCTTACTCCTTCAATTTAGAACTCCTGAACAGACCTTTTGGTTGTCAAAATGAGCACTATCAAGTGTGATTTGGAGAGAAGTGTCACGGAGGATTTCCATGCCGGGGCCACCAACTCATTTCGTACACGCAGGGCAAACCTGCCACAACAGGACAGATAAGATTTACTGCACAACCCATACCCACAACAGACATTTGGAAAGTCTTTTTTGCTTATCCAGAACGTACAGTAAAATATCCATCACGTTGAAGTGCTCAGCTTTGCGATTTCAGGGTCTTGAGACAAGGAAACAAGTAGGTCCCTGTAAACCTGCCCAGTGTGCACTTACCAGAGCACAACAGCATTTCCTGGGCTGCTTAAGTGTAACTGCAGACTGAATCCCAGAGTGAGAAGAGCAGGCTATTATTAAACAAGAGGTAGGTTCCTACCTGCAGTGCCCTCATACAACCTCCCATCCAACATCAGGGAACAGCAGCAAACAAACACACAGAAAGGGGCGCTTTTTTGCAAGCTGGGATTGCCAGGTATTAGTTTCACAAAGAATAATAAGTTCCCAAATTATTTGTTCTCACGTTAAGGTTCCTTGTCACTCTATTCTAAGGTTCCCTGTTAGAAGAGGGATTTTTTTGTGTCAACATTGTTTGCTTGTCAAAGACAAAATATTCCAGAGAAATGTATATTAAAGCCAGGATTTCATGCTAAAATGTCCTCTCAAAACAGCTGACAGTGAGGTGGTGAAGTCCTGTTAACAGGACATGGAAATTTGAGGTTGAAGTACCTGAACTGCCTTGTTTCTAGGCCAGCTCTTAAAGTCACATCATCACCATCCCACGTGAAGGACGACTCACCCTGCTCTGAGTTAACAAGGGGTTTTCTTACCTTCCTTCTGAAAACTGCAGGAAAAAATTGAGACTATTTCAGTGAAATACTTTTTGAAATATCAGAAGCTCTGTTTAAGAGGAAAATTATTTTCAGCCAGCCTTTAGTACCCTTATGTCCTCGAACAGCATGTAAAATCGTCTTTTTGGATGACCCCTTTGCTTCCACTTTTACTTCAAGGACCATAACTGTGGAGTGAGCCAACAATATAGGCAGGGAAAAGGGAAAACGGGTCACAGTGAGAAATGTTACGAGTTTAAACAGGAAACTTGCCTTATCTGTAAAAGTCTTTACAGCCGGCAAGTATCACACCTACATATCAGTTAGGTAACAGTAACAAAGATAACAAAACAGCTCTTCAGACAAACACTGGTGGGAAGGATGGGTATCAACTGCTGACTATATCTAAGAGGAAATCACTAAATGCCTTTGGTCATAGAGTGGCTTTCTGAAACCAGAGGTTTCCCTACCCCTGTTGCATAGAGATTAAATAAAGCCTGATTTGAATTTTCAGAAAACTGCAAGAACACCACCACTCTTGTGAACTGGCTTTTGAAGTTGGTGGTAAACACCTCAGATAAAGGAAAAAAGAAAAAACCAGAGAGGAAATTGCTTTGCTTTGAGGGTGTGCCTGATCTGTTGTACAGCAAGTGGCATTGCTACAACTCACAACTGATGGTTTGGTAACTTGAAACCAGAACTTGCAACACACACAGGGGAAGCAAAGCCAGACAGCAAAAAGGTCTCACAACAGTCACAGTTTCTCCAACAAAGTCATCACCTTCTTTGTCAAAGCGTCCTATTTAATTTACTGCTTGTATATTTTAGAGGAACTCGTTGAAAGTTCAGTTCTACTTCAGTTCAAGGATTTCACCATTAATGGCAGTAAGGTTAAGACAGGAAGCTTCCCAAAGTTCCAGCTGCAATCCCTTAAAACAGTAACTTCTCCTTAGGTGCGATCTATTCCTCTGATCAAGGGAACTGTGAATGCAAACCCAGACAATACAGTAATATAAGGCAAGGTGACTGCACTGTGATTAAAGACCTAATCTAGGGTCTACTATAGTGTCTTATAATAGCAAGAGATAAAGTAGCAATGGATATTTACACTGAATTCAAAGGTATTCAGGCTGCAGGATGTAATTTTGTTACTGATTCTATTTCTGTGTATAAAACGTATTTAGTAAAAAAGTTCTTTCAATATTGTGATGCTTCTTCCAATGTGCACTGACCAGCAGGTCTGTACATGGCAAATCATGCATATTTTAACTATTCTTTTACAGTGCACATACATTCAACTCAAAGGAAATAATGTTGGCATTAGAGAAAAATTGTGTCATTCTGTCTTATCGTGAAGGCACGGTATTTCTTCTGTTTTCAACTGGAACACAACTACTAAAACACAGCAGGAAATTTAGCGACTCCCTTATACTAAACTAACAGCAGGCACTGTGTGTTCTGAGTCTTCCACTTTAATGGAGAGTTTTGCATAAAGGATCTGTATGTGGGCATGGGTTAGGTGAGCCCCTGACTGTTCCCAGCCCTCGTGCCCATTGCAAATGCAGATGGCATTTAAGAACTCAGACTCTGACCTGAGTATCTGTCACCATGTTTTGGTCCACACAAAGACCCCAAATCGCCTGCACTCCTTACTCTTGTCTGGCAAGATTTCTGAAAAGCTGCCTGCACTGTTCCCCTGCTTGCTCCTCCACTTCCCCAGCTAAGCAATATACACAAAGACAGAGCGTTTTGTCAATATAGCTCAAAACTATTCACCTGTTATGGAAAAAGAAAGTTGAATTTTAGAAGGTCTGTATCGCAAATTCCATCAGGATTCTATTTCATTTTGGATTAACCTGTCTCTGTTCCTTTTTCAACTTAGTTCTACCGACTGCCCCACACCGCCTTTTGAGACTTTTTGTCCTTTACAGGTGAGCATTAATTACTATACTACATCTTAGGAGACTTAAGAGGGAGAAAAACCTGACCAGCAAAGCTGTGTTTAAAATAAGAGCTTGACAAATACCGTCATCATTTGGCCATAACATACAGAACAAGCTACTCATTAGGAGTTGGAGTGCCCACCTGGCCTGCCTTCCCCCCTGTCTGCACCACGCTGTGTTCCAGCTGGAGCCCACATTCAAATAATCCTAGGCTGGTGTGCTTAGAGAAAGGCTGCAAAACTTCCAATATTTGACAGTCCTAATAAGGTTAACCATCAACATACATTAAAAAGTCCTTTTCAGGTTCAATAGTTGTGTCAGTATGGCAAGTGCACAAGTCTAGCAATGCACTGTCAAATAAATGAGCCTATTAGGAATGATGGGATCAGTCCCTGGTTGCAAAATTCAGATAATAAAATGTGCTTTTTTTGGTTCAGATACCAACCTTGGAGAAGTCCCTATGACTAAGCTTGCTTTAGAATCATTAGGATTCAACCTTACTACAACAAAATGCAGTACTGTGTTATCACAAACAATACCATGAGGTGAAATGAATGTGAGCAGAAAGGTCCATGGACAGACTCTTGTCAGTGTGTGAGAAAAGGTGATGGTGATACATCCATAGGAATGAACCACCTACTTCAGGAAAACACGTGGACTTTTGATCTTTGAACAAATGGGCCTCCAGGCCTAAAGATTGTGTTTTAATCCTAATTTTAACCCTAATTTCATCCCAACACTGCTGTATTCGGTAGCAATCCATTCACTAAGAATCACCTTTCTATAAAGACTGAGGTGACTTCAAAGAACTGTTCAAATCAAACCCAGTGAGGCTTGCATAAGCCTTGTTTAGACAGTATAATTATTTCTTAGGAAGATATTGCAAAGGATGTAGTCAAAAGTATTTCTGTGCATGTATAGTTAGAGCTGGTTAGACTCAGACTATTCACAGCCAAAATATGCAACCCACATATCATAGAAGAAAATCATGAGCAGTAACACTTCCTATTTGCTTTCACATTGTTTGCATGGAAAAATATGCAGAATGCAAAAGTGGATTTGGAGAATTCTCATCTGTCAGTTTTCTGGTGCACAAGACACGCAAAAGCTTAAAAAAAATTAACTTCATGACTGCAAAAAGTAACTTCTGCTGCTCTCAGAGCTGGATTAAAGTCTTGGAGTGTGGAGAACATCACATATTTTGAAGCTTGGACTCAGCCCGTAACACAGTTATCTTCCGTAACCAATGACCACACTAAAATTGTGGAGAGCTGCTCTTATCGAGGTGGAAACATTGACTGCATGTAACAGTTGAGAGAGTACTCAAGGCAGGAGACTTTAAAAACAACAACAAAACCAGAGACTATGTTGTAGGGGCAGTTTCAGCCAACAGCATCCATTACAGCAGCTGCAACAGGACTCGGGTCAGTCCTGTGCCTGTTCTGGTCAGGTGCATTGCACAGGGGCTGTTCAAGACATAATTTACTATTTCCTACGTCAGATGAATGGCCTCAGGAGTTCATGAATAGAAAAAAAGAAGGGTACAAAAGGTGTAAAACCAACAACTATGGAACTATGAGACAAGGCCTGGCTATAAGAGAACACTATAGACATTCACAATGTATTTGCTGCCTTCATCCACCAACAGATTTACTTTTGAGTCACATCCACAGTCTCTTAATATCTATCAAACACACTGACAGGGTTTCTATCTCTAATGGCAGAAACTCCCTAATGCTTCATCATGCCTTAAAACATGGGCCTCCAAATAATTTTTTAAACATTAAAGAGAGTGTCTCTGCCCACCTTGTATGCTTCCACAGGACAGACCAGAGGCAGAAATGAAGTGTGAAAAGAATTGGAATGTATCGATTTGCAATTTAGAAGTGTCTGAACCATAATTCAACATACACACACACACACACATACATACATTTTCATACAGTATGACTAACATTTTGCAAATGCTTATCAGTCTTCACTTGCCAAAATTAATTTTCAACCAGTCTGCAGTTTCCCCTTTGCTCTAGTTTGCATGCTACTTCACTCTAAAGGCACAGAAACCCCTGTCTTAGGGTATTTACCAGAAATCTCACAGTGAAGTAAGTCCATAATTAATGGTTACAGCCAAAACCCCCATGTAGATAGAAGCTGCTCCACATACTCAGAACAGAACCAGAGGAGAGCCCTGGTATCATCTTCAAGAGCAGCTAATAGACAGAGTCCCCCATGGGACTTCCAGGGCAGTGCATTTAATTGCCTGTTCTATCAGCCTTGGAGAAAAAGAAATGTTCCTTCCAACTGTGCCAAAGGGTGGGGGCCCAGGCAGATGCCAAGCCTTTGGGTAGCTCAGGGGAGACCAGAGGCACCAGCTTTTGCTGCCCACTCACTCTGGGAGGACACAAAACTTGCAGTAATAAAAAGTTTCCCCCCAATGCTGTGCCCATGGCTGCTTCCACATGGGCAAAGGGCTGGTCTCTCTCCCAGGTATCAGAACTTTGACAGAGAAGATGTTCCACTGCTACAGAGCTGTGAAGAGGAACCAGAGCAGTCACAGATGTCACCTACAGCCACGTCATGGAAGTCACACATTCACACACAGCACTGCCATTCTGTGTCCTCCTTCTCCCAGGCCAGCCACAACACTGTCTGATTTTATAACTATTCCCCTCTCTCCTTTGGCGTTTGCCAACACCTCCAGCTCTGCCCCCACACTCAATAACAAGCCACACAACAAGAAGTTAATGCTCGTTCTCTCCCAGGCAACAAACAAGTCACTGACACAGTGTTTGGTGTGGCAACCAAACCAAACTTTTCACAGGGATGGCTTCAAAGCAGAATTAAAGGTACAATAGCGAGCTGCTGATGAAGAGTCTCCCTTTGGCTCACAGGGGTAAAAAAAAAAAAGAATGACAAGAAAAAAGAAGTGTAGCAGTAGTTCAGTAAAAGTTTTGAACAAAAGAAAAGCCCTAGATAGCTGTCTTCAGATTCTTCACCAGGGCAAACAGTGCTTCAAGGACAAGCAGGAAAGTAGCAGCTATTTGAGGCAACTTCATTATAAAATCATTTTTAATAAGCAATCTGAACAAAGAGAGGGAGTGCTCTTGCAGAGAAGCCCCCAAGGGATCTTAAGGCTGCCCAGTAAAGTTATTAGGAGGTTACACACAGGGGACTAAACAGCTATTTTATTGGCCTCAGGGGACAGGGTTTAGTTTTCACCTGTTCTCTTTAGGCTTTGGTGCTAACAGCAGATCCCGTTAACCATCAGCTTTCTGCAGGCTCCTGTTTTTTGTGAGGGAAAGGTATTGTTTACTTACTTTAGCAGGCACATGAAACATGAGGTGAAGTCAACAGTGCAATGCATAATAGAGAAGTAATTATAAAAAAGCTCAGGAAAAAAAATCAGAGCGGTTTTCCTGTTAGTACAATTGAGCAAAATAACGAGCAAATGTTGAGAAATCTTTAGCAGTGGCTATAAATATAATATGGAAAGTAAAACAGAGAAGAAGAGAAATCTAGGTCCTGGGTTCCATTAAGCTGCAAACCTTAATATACTTGTAGAACTTTGGTGAACAACAGTTCTAGGATATTTGGACATCTGAGAAGCTGAAGAGCTGTCTTCTGCCCCCAGTCTGCCTACTTGTTTTTAATAAGTGGTGTCCCCTTCGCAGCGCCTGCTTTGAGGGCCAAGATTTAGGAACGGATCTCTGCCCAGGACAGTACTAAGAGTGTGCCTTGGACTAAAGAACAGGACACTCCCTTTCTTGGCTCGTTGTGCTGCAGCAGCAGTGAAGCCACAGCACTCTGAGATGTGGCTTGTCAGGACAATGGGGAGCTTTTGGGACACCTGAACTCTGTCACTCCAACTTCCCTAGGCCAACATCTACAACAAGGTGAGCGCAGGAATAGTGCCAGGGCTTGGCGTGGGAGGGAGGAAAGGGGCTGGGAGTGGTGCTTGGTGTGGGAGCTCAGGCAGCACAAAGGGAGGGGTTTATGTCCACCCTTTGCCACCAAAGGTGTCAGTTCCTCATGCAAATGGTTTTATTTAGTGTTACAAATTAAAAGTACACAGTTCCCACTCAATTTTCCAGCAGGAGCTCATTAAAAGCAGTGCCTAGCTTTGGAAACATTTCTTATCTGCCAGAAATTAACTGAAAGGGTAATTTCAGTTTAAGTAAGGAACATTTCAGCCAAAATTAAGGAATTCATACAGGGATGCCTACTGACATAACTGTTTAAGAAAAACTACTCTAGAATAACTATCTTGGTAAATCACAAAAAGCAGAGAAGTCCCAAGTCTCAAATAAAGGGCAAATTTTTAGAGTTACAAAGAAATCTTAATCTACAGAGGGTTTTGGTACGAGTGTTTTCTGTTAAATCCAAACAAGAACAGGAAAACATAAAATACACAGTGCTGAATGTGATACTCAAGTACATCTGTTTGCATTACAAGCAAACAGAGATAATAAAAGATGGACAACATTAGCCCACAGGCCACTAATAGTGACTTTCTCGCTGTTGCACCTACCACAATACAACCTACAAAGCACAAACAACAGACCCTCTCCTGCCACTATCACAGGCTACAAGGCAGCGAACAGAATGAAGAAGCAAGTGTGCAGAGCTGTGGTGGTTCAGAGAGTGGTACCGAGGAGTGGGGAGATGCTGAAACACAACATCCCCACCGAAGCTGCCTAGGGAGGGACAGCGTGCAGCTGCACTGCCTCGTCCTGCCTCGGGAAGCAATGCAGGAACTCCGTGCGGGTAGGTCTGAGATGAAGCTGAACTTCCCAGCAGCTCAGCTGACCAGATTGCCGGGATCTGAGAATGAGGTGTAAGCTTTGGACTCCATTTTGCTGTAGCCTTTAATGTCTGACTCTCCTGAGCCAGAGACTTAGGAAAGAATAGCAGAGAAATAGCACAGCTGAAAGATTCCATTACCAAGAATGGAAATCCTTATCATAAAGGCATGAGAGAACATGGGCTGGTAGGTCGTGATCTTAAATTTCCCTGAAAAGTGAGCTGGACCAGGTATAGAAACTGAAGTTCTTGGCTATCCATCACCATGACTGCCCAGAAAAACATGCTCTTTCTCTCCAAAGAGTGATAGTTTAGTCTAAGTGCATGAGGCAGTTGTCACATTTGGACTCAGAAAGGGCCACTGTCCACACTGTGAGATGACAGTGAACTGCAGGTGGAAAGGTAAACCCAGTGAGCAGCCCAAATTTGAACAGCACCTGGCTATTCTAGTCCAAGAAAGAGCAGGTCCTTCCCTCTGCACTGACAGGTATGTGGTACGAGGAACTGGGGCTCCTGAGTCTCTTCTGCTGTTCCAAGCAGCAGAACAACATTCCAAAGGATGGCAGGAGCTCTGGGCAGAAAGCTGTGTGAAAGCAAGGCTTATAAAAATCCATGCATTTTCCCCTACCTTGCAAATGCCAGGTAAGCAAATGACTGCATGTCCCTGGACCTCTATGCAGATACGAACTCCAGCTGTGCAACCAAACTCCTTCAAAGCTCCCAGCTGTGCTGTTCACAATTCAAACTGCGAGGGAAAGGAGGTACCACTACATCGTGGAGTCATTACAGTATTCACCTTCTGGACACCTCTGCAGGAAATCACCCCTTACTTTGACAGGCAGCCAAGTCAAATTCGTTTAAGGAAGTCAGTGCCCAGGATATAAAAATGATCTGAAGAAAAATAAAGGTGATTGATTTGTGTGATAGTTCTGAGTCACAAATGGTCTGGTGGAGGCCATGAAACTAACTGCATGAAGTTTGGCAAGATTTAGATTTAAGATGACAGAAACTCAATACTACACACCTCAGGACTGAGCCTAAACCCAAGTCAGTAAGTACTAAATGCAGGTCTTTTGCAGCCTTCTGTTTCACAGAACTTCAGATCCTTATCAACACTGATACAGGGATGCCTCTCTGAACTTGCAAAAGGGCTGAAGTTGTGCATCAGTTACCATTCACTTGGAGTACTTTTCTATTCAGAGCATGAAACACGGGAGGAAGAGGGTTGTATTACAAATATTAGTGCAAATGAAATTATCAGAGAAGACTCCAAATGTCAGTCATATCTTTCTCAAGTCAAAAAAGAACCAAAAGACCACAAGCCCCACTTTGTATGGAAGCTGAGACAGGACTTGTCCTCTACCATCTGACAGTTAAGAGCACATCTTATCTAAAGCGATGGTTAACCTAACAAATAGCCACGTGAGCCCAGGAGAGTAAGTCTACAAACAGACAGAAGAGATGAATTTTATTCTTCAAAGGCCTGTTTAATCTTAAACTGAGGAAAGAACTGCATTTTGGGGTGGATAACATTTATTCCCTTAGTGCTGCTCAGAACAGCATTAGGTTCTTTGTTTAAAAGTGGCAGATTTTGTAATGTTTAGACTCTGATAAAGAGTGAATATGGAGAAGCAGTCGATGAATTAGAATACTTGGATAAAATTAATTGCACCGAAAAGGATAAAAATGTCTCACGCTTTGTTTAAATAGTTACCTTATGAAAGACCTGCATTTCTTCAGCACTGTATTGCAAGTGTACAGATACTGAACTAGTATTCGATTCAGAAATGACCTGAGCACCTCTCACGAACACAGGAGCTCAACTTCTGCTGACAGGACACTTGTGTCACAAACTAATGCCAATGAGGGGGTAGAACAGACCCCAACCCTCAAACAATAAACCCAGGAACAACTAAGCAGTGGAGACAGATCACCACCATTTCCAAAACCTGCACAAGTAAAAGGATTAATCTGATGCTTGAAACTCATCATGTGTCAAACTTTCTGGCATTATATTAAAAAACATTTTCTTTACCACTAATTTCTTTTCACTTCTCCACTCATTTTCTCCACTCCATTTCTTTCCCCCTAATTAAATCAAAAGGTCACGAGAAATAAGGGGCAGTTTAAAGTCAGTCAATACCCTCTTGTGCCACGCATCTTAAATTTGGAATAAAACAACCTCATCCACATTTCTAAACATCACTGCAGGCAATGTGGATACACTACACAAAGTGTTTGCAAGAATGCTTTTTGAAATGTCTTTGTACAAATGCAAAATGCAGGTAACAATGTGGCTAAATTAAACACTGATACAAGGTGATAGGCAAACTCTAGACCATCTTGATACACAAACTCGCGCTGTCATTTGTCGTTAACAGCTCAGATTTTAATTGCAAATTTTGCATTTAGGTGTTTATATAAAATTATTTCCCCCTGAATCATTCAAAACCTGTAAATTTTATCGTCTACTTCTACTCAATAATAAGGAAAAAAATCTATGCAACAGGGGGAAAACATGCTTATTGTGCATGATGCTGAAATGCCAAAGATGCGCAATTTACATTAATTCCTGCTCTCTGTGAATTCGTCATAACAGGAATGAATTCTAAAAGAACCTCAACCAAAACTGAATGAAGCCTCATCCATATTTGCCTGCAAATGTAGCTTGCATTTTCATCATGCCAATTACAGCATATTGCTCCTTCTATTTTAATCCCTTCTTAATGGGCAAGCTTATCTTCCCATTATTCAGGCAACTTTGCTGTTCATGCTTCAGCAATTGCATGACAACTGATTAACAAATTGGGGAACTACTCTTTGACAGTTCTCTTAGAAAAGCACAGAGTCCTCAACACGAAGGACACTGGTCCCTAATTTCTGCCTGCTCTGGAGGAGAGGCCTCGCATGGTGGACCATCGATGAGCTCATCTTTCTTTCATCACAGCCCTGAAACAACTTCAGCTGAGACACACCCCATGACAACACTCCATCAGCCTGGCATGGCTTAATGGATTTCCTACGCTCTGTAAGTCTGTGGTTACTGTTTAATCCTCTCTCCAAACGTACCAACAGTGGAATTGGAGATGTGACTCCTGCAGCAGGTCAGCTCGTGGCACACAAACCAGGCTGTCTGCAGCTGCTCCCCTGGCGGAGTGTCACAAACCCTCGGGCACAGCCATCAGCCTCCATCCAGGAGAGCCAGGGCTGTGCTGGCACAGCCCCAGACCACTCCCCACCGCTAGAGAGGGTGGTGGCTCCAGGGCAGGGCTGAGCTCAGGGGCAAGGCTGTGCAGGGAGCTGGCCCTGCACATCACACAGCACTTCAGGCTCCTGTGCTGCCCATTCCATCAGCATGAGCTCAAATGTTCACCAAAAACACAAGGGTCAAACTCCACCCTCAGCCACCTGCCTGTGGCTCCCAGTAAGCTCAATGGAAACCACATTTATTTAGCCAAAGAGGACCTGACCTAAGAACACCTTAAGCAGTAAGTCCACCTAAGCAGAGGAGGACCACTATGCTTTAAAGGTCTGAGACATTTGAAGTTTGCTTCGGTACTCACACAAATCAAATTTCTCATTTGATGTTCTTAAATCAATTCTGTAACTCCATCTTAAATCTACTTTGTAACTCTACACAGTAAGAATCCATAATCTCAAGTCAGATTTTCATTACAAGACTATTATAAAACCAGGAATGAAATAAGAATGAAAGCCATGTAAGACACTTTATGACACCACTTGAACCCTGGAAGCTGCAGAGAACATACTTTGAATGCATAATGCTTTTAAAACATAAATATTTGTAAATTTTGTGCAGCCTACCACCTGGTTTGTTAGAAGGATTTCATGAGAGTAATAGCCTCAGCTTTAGCCTGCTCCTCTTTCAGATCCTGGGCAAGTACAACTCTCACGCTATCAGATTTCCAAACCTCCACAGTCTCCAAAGCATCTCAACATATCTCCCTCAGCTACAAATTGTAGTATTTTCTTGGAATTGTGCTTTTAACTCGCTGCAGGGCAGGTAAGAGTTGATCCCCAGCAATGATGGCTTTGAAGAAGCCTTGGAACAAATGTATACGTATGCAAAGGCACACATCCACAGCCATTCCCAAGGCTGCCACTTACGAGGACTGTTTGTTTCTACGGATGAGAGTAAAGAATAACCTCCTCATTTTCATGGAGTTCCTTAAGCACAAGCTCAGAATGATTTATCTTACATAGGATGCATAGGAAGGGACAGAAGACTTTCAGTTAAATAATGTATTTTAGTTTGAATCATACTGCATATATAACAGACATAAAAACATAACCACTCTCATCTGTGTTCTCTGGATGTGCTGGTTATCAGCTGGCTCTGAGGTACACATACCAGAGTAAGGAATTCTGCCTTACCTCACACCTTTCTTCTTCTGCCCTCTGAGTAAACACATGTGCAAGCAACACATACAAACACTGGATGTCCAACAACATTCTGGGTGAGGACTGAAACAATTCTAAGGCAGAAAACCCACCAGAGACTTTGAAACGGAGCCTCCTCAGAGCAGCCCAACACCTGACAGGCTGAGCACCACAGCACAGCCTAACAAACTCCACCCCTAAGAGAAGGCCAAATCAAAAGATATTACTTACATGTATGAGTCTTCTTCGTTACGGAAATACCTGTAGGGAAGAAACGACACCGAAGTTAGCAAAGCAACCACTGAGTAAATTCTTTTGACATGTATTTCATCACCACTCTATTTTATCAGACACGCAGCAGCCACTCTAAAAGAGGCATGAAAATTGCCACGATGTGTACGTTACAGGTGGAAGGATCCCCCCTCTTTGTGTGCAGGTTTTGGTGGTACATTTTCTCCTTATCCCTCGCCATAAATGTTCCAACATGCATTGCTTCAACAGATATGTATCTACACTGTCTGTGCTGCAGTTTTCAAACTGAAGCTGATGCAAAAAGAAGTTACCAGCAACACCCATGGAAGCCCCCTTTCATTTTCCAGGGTCAGGAATTTTCCCACACTCACATTGACTCGTGCACATTGAACGACCCAGACAGAGCGGATTTGAGCAGTGCAACAATTCGTTCGCTCTGCTATTAAGCTCAAGTAGTTCCTTGATGGCAAGCTGGAGCTTATGCTCATTAAAACCAAATGAACAGCTCTCTCAACATGAGTATTACTTGCCATAATTCCAAGCCAGATGCAAATATCTCCAAGCTGTTAAATATATAATTTCTGAAGTAATAAAGATGTTTTTATGCCAGACAGGCATGTGGCGGCAATCACCAGCGATGGTCCAGTGCCAGTGAAATTGGAGAGGCATTTTAAAGAAGGCAACAGAGTGAACAGAATGAGGCAAAACTCATAATACCAAATAGAGATAAAATTAACTCTGTTAAATGTCATTGGAATTCATGCTTGAATACAAACAATATTGTCTCCACTTTAGTAGATAACTGGTGACGTACTCAGACCCCTCAGTATTTAAGCTTCACTCTCCTTGGGGGGAATTTTATGAGATGAGAAAGAGGTTACTGGAAGCAGTACAAGTATTTGAAACATTTCATTTGTGATTAAAGCCTGTAATGAAATTTCAGAATTGGAATTGTTTGGCTTATTGCTCATGAAAGACTGAGAGAGCTGAATCTCCTCTGCTACCCTCAATTCCTTCAACCACCCCTTCCTAAACAAACTACTGTAGGGAAAAAAAATAGACTTTTATTTCAGTCTTCTTGGTTGTGGAACATCTCAGGAAGGCAGTAAGTTATAACTCATAAAAACGTAGATACCTTATTGGCAAATTTAGAGATGAGTTCCAAAGGCAACTATTTCAAACTATTAATGCTTTTCATAGATACATAATCCCTGATGCCAACTCCAAATATGTAGCTATCAAGTTTGGCATAAATGTCATGAGGATTTTTTTTTTTCCTCTTGCACTTTGTTGCTATTGGCCTTTTGGCTTTGAACTATGAGGCTCTAGAAGTGTGAGCACCGGAACCTTTCTCTTCCTGGAAAAGAAAAGCTGGGAGGCTCCAGGCTTCGGGAAGAGGTTCTGAGTAGTTCCTTGGGGCAATTTTGTAAATGTGAGACACTGGTAAGCAATTTACAAAAATCAGCATATTAGAACTTGATTTTGCATATGTATTAATTTAAATTGAAAGGTCCTGGCCAAATGTGCACATTCCTCACGCAAGGAATTAGTGTTGCAGCCACAAACTGTCGAGCCAAGGTAAGCAATAAACACAAAAGAAAAATAAGCATAACAAAAATAAAACTTTCTAGTTCGCTAAGTAGCTACTACAGGGGGGTAATTCATCCTTTAAATTGGCAATTTGTAAGAGCAAGATTTCTTGGCTTTTCCTTCCAGTCCAGTCACTGCTGGCTGGCTCAGAGCAGGTGGACAGAGAGGACAGGGCTGTGTGACCAGGGGGTGAGCCCCGTCACAGGAACAATAGCTCAGGGCACAAGGGGGGTCGCAGAGACAAGAAGCAGAGAGATCTGAAGCACCTACATCAAAATGCGCCAGCAGTGCCTTGTGCACCCTTTGGAACGAGTGCCAAAACCTCTCTCTAGGTGTTTCTAAAGCTCTGCCTTACCCTCTGAATTAGAAATGAAAGCTGCTGTTACAGTATTGGCTCTTCTTCCAAGGAAGAGCATTTTTGCTGCTGTTTGACTTCTCCAGTGGCCACTGAGCAGCACATACAGCTCCTGACAGAGCCTTCATCTCCACACGCCGCCCTAACAACATCCCCCTGGCAGACATCCTCGCCCCACCCTTGCCTATCCGGCCCGTTCCTACAATTTTAAGGATGTTTTATGGAATGAAAATGCAGAGAAAAAGGTCTTAAACGTGAACACCATTTGCAAAACTTGCTCTCCCAGCCCCGGTGCTAATAAATGGGTACAGCAGTGCTCTTTCAGCATTATGGGAGCCATATGTGTACTTCTCTCAGAAAATAATGCTCTCTGTAAAATCACTTTGAACAGAAAGTGCTTATGCTGTCACTTCTGATTACTCACAGCCACTTCACAATGGGATTTGCCACAGCACAAAACAGACTTAGCTGTATTCGCTGACTGAGGGCCTGCTTTCCCTGGTGCATGAAACACTGATGGAAATATTAGTGCTTGTATTTTTCTACCTAATTGTTGTTTTGTTTTTTTTAATGTGAGATGTGTCGTGGGTTTTTCCAATCAGATGTTTCCACAATAATTACCGATTACTATCTGGTAAGACCTTTAAGCTGTTTTATGCAGATATTTCTAGATAACCTTTTAAACCAGCAGCTTAAAGGTAGGTATTTTTGCATCTTGATCATTCCACTGGTGGTTGCATTGAAAGCAAAGCATTTTGCTTTGGGCTGTGCTTTCAAAGTAACTAACTGCAATCTGGTGGAACAAGGATGGATGTTGCCAGCGAGTTCAACAGGATTAGGTTTAAATTAATCAGGAATCTTCACTGATGTTAAAACGGGTTATGAATTTTTAAGGAGCCTTCCCTTTCACACAGGTAACTCTTAGTGACTAGAAAAACTGAGCAAAAAATGTACCAGCATATCTGAACAGTTACCTAAATTAGATACATTATGAGGAGTGCTTTAAATATAAATATTGAGCATGCAACACTGTGACTTAACACAGGAAGCCAATGACTCTGCTATTCAGAACATTCAAGGCTGATAATAATATCCTAGAAATGAGTGTATTGTGGGGGGAAAAAAAAATCAGTCTGAAAACCGCTTAATGTAAAAAAAGGGGACTTCCAAGATCTCTGTCTCTCTCTCTGTGCCAGGGCTACGTCCCACTTGAGTATATGTTTGAATGCCTTTCCTATGAGCTGTCTCCAAGAAGTCTTACACACACAACTCATCAGTTCTTTTGAAACCATCAGGGACTCCTATGGAACTAATTCTGCAAGTCCAACATACATCAGTAATTTTCTTCCCAAGATTAGGCACGATTAACTGGGATTGCTCTCATTTGTAAATATTTCTGGGAGTCGACCATCAGTTTCTGTAGATTTGAGTAGCCACTATATAATAAAACCTAAACCAAGTACACCACTGAAAGATAAAGATTTATTTTTAAGAAGTAGAGCACAGAGAACCTACAGACTCCTTTCAATATGTTAATTAATATAAAGTCCCATTTTCTAATGGGCTCCATTTTAAAATGTGATAGACTGGAGAAATATGTGACCACTTGCCACTATCAGCACTGTCCTACACAGCCAGCTTTCCATTCTCATTTCACAACAAATACAAAACACATAAAGAGAGGAAGAAACAACACTATAACTTCAGTGGTGCTAATACAGAAAGACTTCCTGACTTAACCAACCAGACTTCAAAGTAAAGCAAAGGAAATGTCATGAAAATACCACAATATATCACTGCCATGGTTATCAGTGAGTGAAAGTTTCAGTATTACAGTTATCACAGAATGTATCACTTCCGCCGTGCAATTTGACATTCCTGATCAACACCAAATCTTAAACAAATTAACATCTTAGACTTCTCATCCTTGCCATGCAATGCTCTTTGCAACAACAATCGACTTCTTAATAATGAAAAGAATTTATGCACCAGTCCTTTTCCCCTCCCACTACCAGTCTGTAATTTGCCATGATGGGTGATATTTACAAAAATAGCTTGCTGGATGCAATGAACTTTGAAAAGAGTATCTGCCAACAGAGACAGGATATTCTTTTGCAAGCAGTTAGCCTGACTGACCTTCAGTAGCCAACTTCAAATAGAGATAACAATGTCTTCAAGTACAAAAAGAGACTCAGATATTTTATACATCATAAGCTATTTCTCACAGTTGCCCATCCAAATAAAGCAGCATAATGAAACAGTGCTTGCTCTGTGAACCCAGATCCCTGCTGCTGTTGTACAGTTGTCAACTTCCCACATTTCAAGGGGAAAACACACTTTGATGTACAGAAAGATAAGTAAAAAGTCCCCTGTCTGGCAGAATACATTACTCTGCAAAATATCAAAGGAGGATATTCTTGAGTGCAATTTTCTTAAACCTCCAAGAAAACTCTTCCTCAGAAGTTTGTAAGGATGAACACACACATCACTGGCAGAGCTCGTAACTAATCTCCAGGACTTCTGTAAAGCACCAGTGCGTCCCTTTGCTTGCTTGTTGTGCCCAAATCAGGTGAGTCCCCCTGGTCTGATGGCAGTAATTCTCTGCAGATGCTGTACGTATGTGATGCTTTGCTCATGGGGGCTGTGCATCAATACATGCCTTTTTTTTTTTTTTTTTTTAACTTTTTTCCTACCCTCCCTTCAAGCCAGCATTATGGCTCTAGCATGTTTTGGAACTTGGCCATTTCATGATGGACTGGAA
>JAWWEU010000017.1:16796435-16856552 GCA_035583155.1 Acropternis orthonyx
ATGATGGATTGGAAATCTTTTTTTGGGGAAAAAAAAAGAAGTTAAAATTTTAAACTAAGCCTCCTGCTTCACATATTGTGTAAAATGGGAGAGAAAACATGACAAGCTTGGATCCTGCTGTGTTTCATCCTGTCACTCCACTTCTCTTTTACAGCCACCACACAAAGGTAGCAATTATGGCAGCATATTATATGCAACACTGGGGCACTTGCAGAGAACCTACCAAAGCACAATAATACACTGGAACCTACTCAGAAAGGAGCTCGTTCCTTCAGAAACTTTAATAATGGTTTCTATTAAAGTCTGTACAGATCTCTGGCTTGAAGAAATTTTGTGATCTTTGTAGGGCCATTGCTTGTGGTGACCAAGGTGAAATAACACACATGCAAGTGCTGCAAACACACCTGAAGGGAGTTTAATCAAACCAAATGATGTTGCCAAGCAGCGCCCTTGTCTAGGACAGGAGAGTTTTTAATGATGGTGAGCACAGAGCACTGAAAGTGCTCCCAGTAATTGCAATGTTTTGTTCCAAAAGTTGTTAATGGACACCGATGCTCACAGTTTGCTCAAGAAAAAAGGAAATCACGTGGCAGGGTAGCAGGGACCAAGGACAGCATCCACTAGGCAGGTCAGAAGAAAGAAGCTTTCCATAATTATGACCCCCTCAACTTCAAATATGATGACATAATTTTTTAATGTAAGATTCCAGTTTTCCCCAGACTTCTTCACAGCTTTTCTTGAAAAGGAAAGGTCTTACCACATGAAACAAGGTTTTTAAGAGGGTCTAGATTAATCACGTTCTCAAGTCCATAGGTATATAACAAAGTCACAGCAATCAAGATTAATCTGAGTGCTTCAGTACAGAAAAAAACTCGACCTTGCTATCCTAAGATTCACAGTTGTTTCTTGTACCTACATACTATAAAAAAAAAAATCTTTCAGAGTTGCATTTTTGAGGAGCTGCTTTAGTATCATGACTTGAATCATATGGTTATATCAGAAGTGGCTACAGAAGATTTTTCTGCAGCAAATTTTTAACTTCTTACTCAAATATATTTGAAATAAACAGATTAAAAAACTCAAGGATTTTTAAAAAATATTTCAACCTTGTTTTACTGAGGTGGTTGACTTCTTTAGCCTTTGCAACTCAGACTGGCTTCTTGATTCCGAGAGTGACTTTCTGCATCATTTGGGCATTTTATGACTTCATTTTTCAGCAGCTGACAGCCTCCCGTACCTTTAAAACGAGAGTAGTACTTGGGAAAACATGAATACAAATGACTGCAATTCTTTCAGAGTTACAGAGTATTCATAAGAGAGAAACCACCACTATCCCGAGTTATTTGTCATCTGTACAACTGACAGTCAAAAGAATTCCCTGCTCTTTCTACATTTTCTTCCCAAATCAAAAATTCTTAACAGACCCCAAACTGATTTCAAAACTTTGGTGACAAAACTGCTCCAAAAGGAACAACAATTTAGGAACCAAATTCAAGACCCAAATGTTCTCCCTGTTCAAGGCTGAGATAACGATACTGCTGCTATTACAGATGCACTTACAGTTAGCCCAAATTTAAAATACTAGCTTCTCACTTCTGATTAATATGAAGAAACCATTTCCCCCCGGTCTCACTCCAGACAACAGAGCACATAGAACTCCTTGTTTCAAATCTTCCTAAAATGACCTGTTCTGAGCTGTATGGAAACCCCAAACTGACAGTCATTTGATGTCAGAGGGAAGGGGCACCTCTCTGTGTGGATCTCACACCCCAGGAGTTCCTCAGTGCTGGCATCACGTGTGGCTGCTGGCACAGAGTGCTGACCTTGGCTGGTTTTCTGTCTGATGAGAGATTAAATGCTGGACAAATAGGAGAAAACTACAAACAAAACTTAACTATAAAGATGTAAATTAGAACGATGATTAACTATTTCTTCCTTTTTGTACAACCTCACTGATGGTCTCTCCCATTCTTTTGCCCTTGAAAAGAAACAATGCCTTAGATTATGAGAAATTAAATTAAGATTCTTCATCTAATAGCCATAATGTTCTTACATGACAAATGTTGCCAGAGCACAGGCTAAATATCCATCCCACATTTGTACTGTATTCCACACATTAGAAGTCAAAGATAGCTCAGAACTGTATGTAAGTCTGTGTTTCAACCAGCAGTCTTCATAGGAAAAGCACAAATGAGCTTTGTTTTAATGACTGTTTGTTACACAATTGATGGAGCGAATCCCAAAGCAGGGATTTCCAAGCAGTGGTGCAGAGCAGTGCAGTTCCATGACAGCACCCAACTGAGTCGGAGCAAGGCCCTGCAGTCCTTGGAACAGAGACTGGAAGGTGTGAGGAAACCCAGCATTCCTTAAAAACCGTCAGGGACTTTCTTACTATTGTATTTTCCCTTTTCCCCCTTCAACTGTGAGCCTTACTGCTTTTCACACAGTTTATCAGTGACAGCAGCGTGGCAAACACCACCACTGCAGGCACTACACTTCTTCCTCGCTGTGACAGTCAAAGAACAGTCTCCTTTAGCTCCAGGCTCTGCCCCATCGGCACACTAATAGGAACAATTCCTTTAGTGGCACTGGATATATGGGCAAGTAGCTCTGTAATGTGTGTGGTGTCCTGAGGAGAATCAATCAGAGTCATTTAGGTTGGAAAAGGCTCCAACTTTGTTGAGTCCAACCATTGCTTTGACATTGCCAGGTCCACCCCTAACCCACGTCCCTGAACGCCACTCCTCACAGCTGGCCCTCCCCACCAATTGAGTCACTGACTACAATTCCCTCTAACCCACTGTGACCTTGGAGAAGGAAAATGTCCCAGCAGATGTGATCCATGAAACAAGCAGCACCATTTCTGCAAACTCCCTGCGTGTTGGTCTCAGGATGAGTCAAACAGCAGCAAGTTTGGCACACACACACCCACACACACACACGAGTGCGGGAGACCCCACAGCCCACACCGTGGTCCAGGCACTGGCATGGCTCCTGTCCTCCACCTGGAAGGATAAAATCACATTTCACTTGGCTGCTCTCCCAGACCTGCCCCATCAGACACCTCATCCCAAGGACACTTTTCAACTAATTTCAAAGCAACATTTCGCTTAAACATTGTGCTCTCTGTTCTTACCAAAGCCTTTCAGGCTCCCTTGTCCTAGATTACTGCCAACCTAACATTGAAAAGCACGAGCCTGGCCTCCAAGAGTTCCTGGTGTTTCCATAAAATCCAGAACACCATCAAACTACAAATAAAAGCCGGGTGTGGGGGCTGTGCTCCTGCACGTCACCTCAGGCCCATCGCGCATGGAAATCTAACTGTCCTGAGAGTAAACAAATTGTCAGCGAGGCCCCAGACCTGAGATGCCGGCTGAGATAGCAACCACAGGGCTGCAGCAGTCCTGCTTACACCCATTCTCACCCAGAGAAATCCCTCCGAGATGGGAGATAAAAAGATAAAAGAAGCCTCAGTGCCCCAATTCTGTGCCTTCAGGTACCCAGAGCACGGTGTGAACATCCTCACGTGGGCTGCCAGAGCTCTCTCAGGTATGCAAACCAAACCAAAATGAAACAAGAGCAAACAGTTGAGCGGGGAGCTGGAGCATTACACCTTGTGCAGCAAGAACTCTGCAAAGTTACACACATTGCATTACGATCTCAAATTACCTGACGGATATTCTTACATCAGGGACGGGAAAATAATCAGTTCCTATTTCGAACACACTGTAAGATAAAACTGTAGGTTATTTTTCTTATTATTCTACCCTATGGTATCTTTCAATAAAACCTGCTGTATTTAAAACATCCATTTATCTTCTGTGCTCCCACTGATGCTATGAGAGACAACCAGTGAAATTCTCTCAATATTTCTATGACCGGAAAACCTGTTCATGAGTTGTCACAAGTAGAACATGATTGTGAAACTCTGGAAGATATGTACATTCCTAAAAGACGTGTCTTTAATTCATAAGTTGGTGATTCACTCAGTTTCTGAAACCATGGCCAGAGAACATGAGTGCTGCAGTGGGGCCACCATGTAGCGTTTGCACCCACAAAATTAACAATTTAAGATTTAGGTCTCCAGCACTGAGTAAGACAAGTAACAAATATTTACCCATCTCAGAACCTGGCCTTGCTGAGCAGTAAGACATTCAAAATAGCATTAATGTGGCACAGACAATACTCTAAATTTTACAGAATGCACGTGCATGCTGGAAAGCAGTCTGCTGCATTGGCTACACAATTCTCACCCTGCTGCCCTTCCTGTAGCTTATTTTCCAGTCTCATTAGAACTATTAAAAGTCATCACTCACAGATGTCTGCACACACCCTGAAAGTGTCTTTGTCCAGTTCTGTCTCATACAATTATGTGGCATTTCTTTGGAGAAGTATCAGCAGCTGCAATGCCAGTTCTTTGCCTTGTCCAGATTTCCACTTAGTGCATTAAAATTCATGTAGTGTTACATCACTTGAGATGGGAGCATTGGGAAGGCTCTGTTTGCCAGTCTGACACCAAACCCCAAGGATTCTTCAGGTGAAAGGAAACAAATTATATAGCATGTTTTGAAGTATATTTTCACAGGAATATCTGGGCTTTAAGTGATTGCATGTGTGTACCACTTTCTCTAATATTAAAAAGAAATTTAAAAAAAAATAGAAAGGATAGAACTGTTTTGGACCTCAGGAACTTCAAATCTACATCTATGCATTCATCTTCTTTTTAACAAGAGCTTAAATCAACACTGGCATAGAAAATAATTGGTTAGTAGATATGCTGCAAGATGACCTGCTGGTTACTTACATCCAAGTATTCTCCCTCCTTTTGATCTTAGTCAAATACGTTCACTTCTCTCAGGAATAACCATGAAAAAAAGAGAGTGTTCAACACAAGTCCTTACAAATAAGCAAAATTTGCCTAATTAAAAAATACAGATAACAGTTCTTCTATCACCTTTGTGTGAGGCATTTAATTTGTACGCTCATCAGTAAAAAACACAACCATCTACAATTTATCCATGCATTTAAAGAAGAGCAATTCTTTTGTGTGGCCAAACAAAAACACTACTTGTTTTTGCCTCTCGAAGCCAGTAGTGATTGTATATGGCAGACAATTTCTGGCAAGTGGAAGTCCTCATGGAAACACAGCATCAGACATGAACTATGTTCTTAACCCATGGCAGGACAGCCTTTCACTCCACAGAGCTTTAACTGTCGGCTAAAGTGAGGGCAGTGGACAAATATTATTAGTGCTGTAAAGCTGCCAATGCCAACGAGAAGAGCACCTTGCTACTAAGTTTTTCCTGTACCACATTCCAATGACTTTAAGCAGTTCCTGCTGTTCTGCCACAGATGCTGCTCGGTCAACTTTGCGATGACGGTCACTTCTAATGGCAAACAGATGCATCCGTGGACTATTCAAATGTACAGCTCAGCTGGCAGTGGGAAGAGGCTGGTCAGGTTGTACAATGGGGATGCAAAAGGATGTAGGAAAGTTCCAGAGTAATTGGATACTTGCTGTATATTTTATGTGAAAGATGGCATTTTGACTAGCACAATCCCCCCGACACAACACAGAGATGGCTCCTCTGCTGAGCTGCAAGAAGTGGCACGGGGGAAGGACACTACCAAGTGATTTATCAACCCCATTTGCTCTGACATACGAGTCGCTCTGGGACATCTCCAATCCAAATATAGCCACAATAAAGCCCAGGCTCACTTTTGAGAACAAGCAGGAATATCATACAAGGTGATATGCTTGCAGGCTACAATTGCTTCTCTCACTTATAATCAATCTCTGCAATTGCATTTCGTCAAGTAACTTCTGTGACTGACTACCGGTAGAGTTATAATGTTGGCAAAGATGAGAGGAATTCAGACAAAAACCTAAACAAACAAAAAAAGGATGACGTTCAGACAAACCCCAGAACACTAATATTCATCCCACACTAAAAAGCAGGCAATTCTACCATGTGTTTTTTGTGTTTTCCTTGGTGTATTGGGGTGACTTTTTTGCAGTACTTCATCAAGATAGTGCTTATATACCTTCAAAAACCAAACACGATCTGCAGTTTACAGATAAAGAAACAGAAAGTAAGTAGTTACGTAAGTACAAGCCATGTATTTATAATCTGGCTGCCTGGCTCGTGGCAGCAATCTTAATTCAAAAACTCCTCCAGCAAGAATTTTCTCGCTGCATCTTTCATAATCAGTTCATGACTTCATCAAGATGACTGAGATATCACAAAATAAGCAGTATAACGTGTCTGAGGACCAGAATTTTAATGTGCATCTCATGCTGCAACCCACATATATTTTAGAAACTAAATCTGGGCCTCCATTCTAGAAGCACTTCATGTAATAATGTGCCAAGGTCCCATTATTACATATATTTGTTGTAAGACCTCATAATGAATACACCAAATATAAGTGTTAGCTAAAGCTTTTTCAAATCATCCTACAGTATAAATAGATAATTCCACACTGACTACAGAGAATTCAGTGTTGTTTTTCAGATTTCTACAGGATTTAAAGTGACAGCTGTCTCATAAGGTAATTATTTCTCTGCCATGCACCCCCTTTCAAACTCTGCAGGAGTGCATTAGGCTGGCTCAGGTCCTTGGTTTACCACAATGACTTTCATCTACTTCACACCTTGGATGAGTTTGGCCCACTGTGCATCAAATGAAGCCAGCTTTGGATATCAGGTTCCTACTATAGCTGGATTATTTTAAGTCTAATTGAAAGGTCATCAGTGTTTTTAATAAGGAGCATATTTTCTTTGTTCTGTTTTTCTGCAAAGTATTTATAAGGTAATAGCTTTGATCCAGAAAAAATGGATTCCTGACACATTACTTCATCTATCCCAACTGAATACTTTAGCTGCAAAGTGCCTGTACATTTGCCTTTCCGTATTCTTCTGAGGCTGTCTCCTATCATGGCAGCTTTTTCTTCTTTTTTTATTTCAAAATATACTGAGGTCAAGTCTCAACTTCTCATTGCTTTGCTCTCCTGAGGAAAGGAAATAAGATTCTATTATGTCGTCTTCAACAGCTTCGATGAATGAGGGGAAAGCAGGGAGAGAGGAGGATTTGTGCTCCAAGTTCATGCAAAATTTCAGACTTGAATATAGCACAAGTAGCACTTCAACACTTCAGACTCCTTCAGTGCCGAGATCCCTGGAGAGCTGAGTTTAAATCACTAAACTTATTTCAGGAAAGGGGAGAACACTCTGGAGAAAAGTCTGTCGACTCCAGCAAAATTAATAAACTGGTTGCTCCTGATGTGAACTACATTTCTTGTCAGGAGTTTGACAAATTTCTAATTCCCTCTTAGCTAGCTTGTGAATACTGCACTTGTTGCTCCTTTTTAACAGGTATTTAATACTACAGCACAACAGAAATGATAACAATTGCTCAGTTTCACGCACCTTGCAGCACTTTTAGCGTCAGCCTCAAAAAGGAAAACTACGACCTTCGCCAATGTCTGTGAAAAAGGGCAGCTTACTCCTCCCTGACTTTAAATGTTCATGTACAGAGAAAGCATTTAGTCCCCAAAGAGGCAATTCTGTTTAAGAAATCGGAATTAATACATTGAAACACATCTCAAATAAAAAGTCCATAATATTATGCATTTTTTCTAAAATGGGGCCAGTTGTCTCACATGCTACAAATGTAAACAGAATTAGTGACATTTATTTTTCATCTTACTACATTCACTTAGCCTAATTACACTGTCAGTTTGGATGGGCACTCATTTTGAGGGATTTTCTCTTCTCTTAGTTATAAAAGACGATTGCTGTTTTCACCTCCATGTGCTGAGGATGCCAGCTGTGCTCACTGCTGTGCTGGCTGGTGATGCACAGGACACTCAACCCCTGTTCCTGTACTCAGGGACCAGAGGAAAAGCTCAATTCCTTTACAGAGATGACTATGCCCCAGAGTTCAGATGCACCTCATAATATATTTTTCAAGAAATAGAGTAAGGTGTTAATATCCCCTTGGCCTAAAGTATATTTTAGAATTTCTATAATAAAAGTAACTATAAAATACCTGAATTACACTAAATCAAGCCATAAAACAAATTAGAATGAAGTCCATCTGCTTTTTACAGCATCTGCTAAACAGGAGTATTTACCATCTCAGGAAGATGCTAAGAAGACAAGGTGAATCCATGCCCTAAGAGTGGCATAGTTACCTCACAGCACAAAGACCCTTTGTATTGCTGCAAGGTTAGATTTGGTTTGCTGTAATTATTGGATTACAGAGCACAGATATCACCCTGCTGCACTTGACACTTACATTATGGCTCTGACATGGCTGGAATTGTATGGCAAGGCTAACGTGCTTCCCATGATCCTGGACCTAGGAGCACCTTTCCATGAAGTAGGAAAGGTCTTTGAGGAAGAAAACAAGAGTTTTACTTTAAAGCGCTACTAAAAAGCAGGAAAACATCTGCTGTGGATAAAGAAGGGGAGGAAAGATCATGTTATGCTACGAAGTGTCCCAAAACACTGTGTGGATACACGTACTGTACACAAAGCCAGCGATCACACCACAGGTACCGTGACCTGGAACCACAGGTGGGACTCTCCTGTTCCTCTGGTCACTGTGTGGGACAGCAAACCTGTGCTGCAGCCACCACCACCAAACTGCAGCCTCCTCCTGCAATGCACACAGGCTCACCCATGGATTTGTGGCATGGGATTTGCAGGGCAGATACTGCCTGCTGACTCTGGGACGGTCTGCCAGGGTTAGTCTTGTCCGTTTGGCTCGTTCACATCTGAAAGGTTTCTTGGCTTTCATGCGTTAAACCTGAACTAGAGCAGAGGACTTCAAACAAGGATTTACCACTTTCAATATGCACATCAACTTGGCACTGAGAAGAGAAAGTTAATTTTAGATAAAAGCCCCAAGCAAAAATTGTGCTTCCAAGACACGTTTCAGAGTGACTTTAGCCCTTGTTCCCCTCTGCTCTGAGCTCAGGGACGCTATCAGTGTCACGTCTCTCTCCTTACACATGAGCCCGTGGGCAGGAACCTGTTCCCATGACTTCAGTGAGCTGGTGTGACTGACACAGCACCCCTGAACCTGCCAGGCTCTGCTGCTGGGGGTGAGATTTCAGAGGGATGCACCCAGGCTGGGGCTCCTCTACTCACATCCCAGTTCTGCCATCAACCCACTGTGCAACGACTGCACAAAATTCACATCATTTCTATGCATTACAATCTCCTACCAACAAAGAGGCCTGGTTTTTCCTCTCTTTGCCTGGTCACTCCATATGATAATCTTTTTAAGACAGATCCTGATCCTTGACATAATCAACTTGGATCAACTGTATTCATTTGTGTGCTTCTCAACTCCTAAAAAATATTCTCTGGAGGTCAAAATCACCAAGAATCATCACGGTGAAAAGATTTTATTCTGAGAAAACAGAGAAATCTGGTTAAAAATTATTTTTCAATCTACTCTGTACTTCATATCACCATCCACAACACCTACCAGAAACTATAACTGTCTCTAACCACATTTAGCCAGGAAAATTCTCTCCTTAAACTTTCTGCTCCCTGAAGACAAGGATTCCCTCAGGAATACAGCAAGAGCTTTTACAAATGTTTGGAAGCAATATGAAGTTGTGTACCAGTTTAAAAAAAAAAAAAAAGCCTGAAAATATTCAAATAATCCCACATTATTTATTCTCAGGGCTCCAGGGAAATTAAACAAGGGTGGGAAAAAGGCATAACCTGACTCCTTTACACACACAGCTCAAATTTACAGCATTAGCAATTGAAGCTCAAGAAAAGAAAATTGAGCACTGGTCTGTAAATTCATTCTAATGACATCACTGCCAGGATTATCCTTTTGGGGATGGCTTGTGTAGGGGGTTGGGAGGAGAAGGCAAGGGATTGAGGAAGGGAGATTTGATTATGTTTGAGCTATTTCGATTTGAAGATGCTCTTAACTGACAAAACAGAAAGCGTCTTATCTGAGAAGGGATTTTGCTCAGCTGCTTTAAAAATCCTCCATACATACTGAAAGTCAGCACATTCCCTGGAGGATCAATTGGCTTGACAAACTCTAGACATCCTATATATCATCTTTAAAAAAAAGAGGAGGGGGAAAAAAAGTATTTCCATATAAAAACTTTCTCCAGGCAAAAGCATGACATGCAAGGGGTTGTCCTGGGGCAGTTAAAAAAGAACTTCTCATAAGTAAATTTAGTGCTTGCAGAAGTTGCTGCATTGACAACATTTGATACCAAAGGGTTCTCTTTAATCCAAGAAGCTGCAGCAGGGCACAAGGCTCTCCTGCACTGCTCTCACAGATCCAACGCTGGGGCGAGAGGGAGCTCAGCTCTTCAGGCTCGTTCATCAGCAAAACTTACTTTTAACTCTCAGGCTGTCTCAGTGATTTAAGGAAAACTCTTGTCCCAATATCTCAAGTGCTTCAATGGCTTCCCCCATCTAAAGCACTGAAGAATTGGTCTCTGCAGTCAACAAAAGCTCTGAGTGCAGCTGGTACACACATGGGTGAAGAGTGGGTGAGAAAACAACACCTGCTTCAGAGTTCTTGCATTTCCTGCACTAAAACACTGACTTCATCCAAGATATTGCCAAACTTCAACAACTTCAACGATGCTGCTCCTCTTGAAATGGATTAATATTTGGAAACTTTCTGTAAACTATGATACTTTTTGCATTGAATCTGTTACTGTATTTGCACACCATGCACCTATATAATTATCCCTAGACAGCAATGGTACCCACAGGATTATTCTTAAAATGGCAAAATATAGGAAGAAGGTAATTAAAGGAAATAAAAAGCTTTCAGTTTCAAAAATCTGAAATTACAGATGGTCATCCTTACAGGTGGATTTATGATCCTTCGCAGAACAGTAGAAATTCAGCAACCAAAACGCAAGAGTCACAAAATGCAATCCTTAGTTGGAGCTCAAGGCAAGGATTGCCAAATCATGGCCAGGAGGGTCCCCTGGAAGTGTTTTTTGGCCATCAGCTGGGGTAGCTGAGCACTGCCAGTTCCCAGGCTGGACGTGAGGGGCACAGTGTGGAAATCAGTCATGCACATCTGCCCCAACTCCCCCAGAGCTGCTGCAGCACTGCCTTGGAAAGGAACTGCAACTTACTTAAGGTTTAGGTGTCTAAGTAAGGGGCCCAAATTGCCTATAACCTGCAGATAGAAAGTGTGAGTGCTCCCTCTGTACATCAGCTAACAGATAGTAGTTCAAGATTCACTTTCCCCTCTGTATTTGTTTCTAAGCAAGCCGAAGTTGCCACTACTGTGCATAAATCCTACAAAAATTCCAGCACTGTCCCTCCTTCACACCTCCCTGCCATCAGACTTGGTGCCAACAAAGGAAATGGGTGTTGGGCTTTTTCACTGCTTTCAAAGAGGACTTTACAGGTGAGGTATTGTGACATTCTGTAGGGTCACCACACACTCCACATGCTAAAATCCCCCCTATTAACTTCAGCATGACCAGGATGGGATACAATAGAGTATGTGACCTGCTGGGCAAGATCTGTGTGATTTGGCACGTGCCTTAAGCCAGACAGCAAGGTTTATCATGCTGCCTTTTGAGACAATGCAGCCTGCCTACAATAAGCACTTCTGGGTAAACAACTCTGTGAGTCAATACATGTAATAAACTGAACAAAAAAAGTAGGATGAGTTTACCAAAAACCCCTAAAATTAGTTACTCATGTTCATAGTTAGATCAAGGTCACTGTATGCACTAAAAAGTGATGGGATGTCTCCCAGTGGCTCTTATGTTCAAGAATCTTAAATATATTGCTACCTTCAAGATGACTCTTTTAGGAGATATTACTATAGGTCTATCTTACCCCAATGCAGAAAACTGGACAGAGTTCGTTGAGCATTCTCTTGTGTTCAAGTAAATATGCAAACCCAAGAATCCCCAGGAAAATGTGCAGTGAGTGTTCTATCAACCCTTAAAGAGCCAATGGATTTCTGTTTTCCTATTCATCCAAACCGCAAACATGAAAGAATGAGAAACCAAGAAAAACTACTGCCTAAGACACTTCACATGAAAACAACACATTACTTGGTAACATCAGTGGCACTGCATAAATGCAACCATCAAAAGGTAAGAAAAGGACACAGGAGAGACAGCTGAAAAAAAACCCCAAAAGCAATTTGGGGGAATTTTGGAATGTGAATCCACTAACAACTAATTAAAGACACTGGAGAATACTGCAAGCAGCTCCTGTGATATTTCCAAAAAGGAATGCAGTGTTTCGGTGCTCCCTTTCCTTTGTGCACACAGAAAACAGCTCTTTGCATCTGCAGATGAATCCATATGTGTGAACAGCTGGACAAGTTGGTCAGTGCTTCCAAGGCAAGGATTTGGATGTGTCCATGAGCCAGGCCTTCAATTTCTGCTCCCCAGTGGGTTATAGGGGTAATGTTGTCTCACAGGGATTCTATAGGTGAGGACAAATATAAGGGAGTTTGAAAGGTGGTACTACATCCCAGAAAACTCATATAAATATACCTTCATAGGTGCATAACCAGTACCATGATGGCACAACACTCAGCTGACAGATACTCAATGATAGCATTGGCCATTTGGTTTTAATTAGTAACCGCTATCCAAAGGTGGTTTGATTGTGCGGGTTTTTTTTCCATCTCCCCCTCAAACTTCTGGCAAATATGACAAAAAAAGATGATACAGCAAAGCAGAATTCAGAAGAAATCCTTCAAAAACCAACAAGATTTCAAGTTGACTTTTCCTAACCTGACTTGCCATGCTCAGCATGGATCACACCAGGAATTTGTTAATGTTTGGAAAGAGCCTCCTTTAGACGCACAGAACACGAGCAGCATTCATTCCTAAAAATCATACACGGGTTGGGTAAATATTTACCGAGCTGAAAGAACATGCTGGCCAATGTTTTGCACAAATCAGTGGAAGGGAGTCTCTAATTAATAGCCCCAAAGCTGCAGGGCTTTACTGGGCACTTAGGGCCGGTTGTGGAGCCCAAGGCAGATGCCGGAGTTCAGCACTGCAGTCTGTTAAGTCCTGGTGCTGCCCTGCTCTCGGCTCACTGCCTGCAAAGTGTGAAGAGGATTAAGGTGCATGGAATCACTGCCAGCTTCGAGTTGTTAAATGACTGCATTACAAAAAAAAGCCCCATAACTCGCTGTTGTTGAATAGTTTTCCTACAAAATTCTCAGCTGCTGGAAAGATAAACTGGGAGCGAGGGGGTAGGGTTTGTTTGGTTTTGAGGGGTTTTTTTGCCCCTTTTTTTTTTTAGCGTGGAAGGTTAAGGTCAACTACTGCACTGACAGCAACAGCATCACAACCACCTGACCCACTGACAACAAATAATAACTGGGGGGAAAAAGCAATAATTAATGACCAAGTCTATGTGCATTCCATCAAGTATGAACAGCTGCCATAAACATCTTAATTTAAAGAGCTGCTGGATAGGGAATTATAGCACTGTAAAAAGCTTCTTCCTTCTGCTGCTCCACAGAACCGGAACATATCAAGGCTTTAAATTTTTAAACACAGCTTTCGTGTTCTTTGGTCCACAGGAAAAAAACTCTCCGAAAACCCAGCTTGTTAAGAGATTGATCCAGCAGCCTCCTACCTTCCTTTCCGTCTGGAATGCTTCTGTGCACTGAACAGACATCATTCTGCTTATCAAGGCTTTTAATAATTTTTTAAAATTGTTTAAAGAGTGCATAACAACCTCATTCAGGGGGATACTCTTCCTCTTATACCCAGAGTATAAATCTTCCTGCTAAACTGACATATCTTCTGATAAACTGGGCAGGTTTGCCCAACTTGTTCTTATGGGTAACAACAGGGTTGCCATAATAAAGGTCTGGGATATTTGAAAGTCACAAAGATAGACCACTTCTCATACCCAGAGTGCAGCCAGAGAAAAAATAGAGAAGGAGAGTAACTCTACAGTTATTATCAAAGGAATAAAACAATTCTGTGCCTGCTGAAACCTTCTCAAAGGGCAGTCCACTGGTGTCTGCTCATCATGCACTCTGTTTTCGAGATGAACAGATCCCAACCCTACTGCCTCCTCTAGTAAAAAAAGCCACTTTATTCACCACACCATATTTGAAATTGTGGGGGTTTTTATTGCCTCCTCTTGCCAGTAAAGAATGACTAATAACAGTAATTTGTAATTTCCCAGCGTTTGTTTCTATGTTAAGCAGCGTTCCTTATCTTTTATGAGTTTCAATTTGGGGAAAGCTGTCTTGTGTACAATTTTTTTCCCCATTTTACGTCAAGTTAACACCTTCTGGGTTCTAAATATAGCACAGGAGACAAGTCCAGCACCAAACACAGTGACTTGGCCCCTCCTTGGTTTTGATGAGGCTGCAAACAGCCCAAGAACCAAAAGAATTACCTGCCTGTGATGGTCAAACAAAGCAGGCTGGAATCAAACTGTCCTTCATATCCTGAGGCTGAACCACAAAGAAGGTCCCAACAACAGCAAACACCAACTTTCCCTGAGAACGGCTTTTCTCTTCAAAAGCACACTCTGCAGTGTCCCTGCCAAAAGGGACACTCGGTGTTCATTGTCACTCCTGGCACACTTTAATTCCTTCCTCTCAGATGCACAACAAGCAGCTGACTGAGGCCTCTGAAGACCTTGATCCTCCCGTCCCTTCCAAGCCACGACTCCTGTGCTTGCACAGCCCCTGGAAAACTGGCAGGGACAGTTCAGGCCAAAGGAAACTGGGGTTACCCCCCCCCGCCCCGACTTCATGTCTTCTTCACAGATTGCTGAAGATGAGACATAGGGAAGGATTCGGTTTCATGCAGAACGCTGATCATTCTTACGAATATGAACAACTAGATATGCATTCCCTCCCAATACTCCTCAAGCCTTAAGCTCCACTACTAGTCATTTTTTTAACAACAAGCTAAAAGCATGAAAAACATTTGAGTCTTACCAGTGTATTATGAAAGAGATTAAAAGTACAGATTATAAGGAATACAGGCCAATCACCACTGCATTTTCACTACTCTTTCAATGTAGAGCACGGGGGTTTAAATGTTTCATTTGAAGAAACCCAACACAAATGAACAGAGAAAACTCCAAAAACCAAATGAAAACCAAACTCACAAAACCAGAAAACTGAACCAAACCCCAGAACTAGAAAACCCCCACGGTTTAATTAATTTTCTCCACGAGCAACTTCTCAAAGAACAGCAAAAGGCCAGTTTCTTGCTCAATCAGAGGCTGGCAAGACCTGGGCTGGCACGCAGGGTGTGAGGCCTTAGAACACAGAGCAGAAGGGCAGGATCAGCTTGCAGAACTGCCTTGGCAGACTGTCCAGGTGGACCCCTTACACCTGTATTGTCACAATAGCCCCTCAAGCACCCACACCCCAAACATCCTGTTCAAGTTATCTCACTTGCCAAGCCAAAAAATGAGCCACATGAGATGACTGGCAGAGCTTGGACTCCCACCCTCACCCCTGTCCCGGGTGTCATGGATGTAATCCACATGTAAAACTTAAACCCATGGTCAGCCCTGGCTAAGAGAGGCAGTGCATGCATAGTCTAGGCCTAACCTTTAATTCTGTCAGGCTTGCACAACAACATGGAGCTGTACTTGAGACCAAGACAGCCTCTACCATTTCACAGCCTTGGGGGAAAACGAAACCCATGGTTCTGGTTAACACAGAATGAAAAGGAGAAAGTCTTGCAGTGGTGGGAATGCCTCCTGTTTCCCTGTTTCTGCTAAGAAAAGTGCAGAATTTAGGTAGTGTTTTCATTACCTTATTTCCTTTTTCTCGGTCTTTTGCTAAAGGTGTTTTTTATAAGCAGGAAAAACTGCAATGACAATCCCTTATTTTGGAATAGAGAACCCAGCAAAGCAAGGCAAGGACATCCTAGTCCCAGGAAACACAAGCTGTGAGCTCTGCACACACGGCTGTTTCATCTCGAAAGCAAGTTGCCAGTGTATTCCAGGAACGACGTGTCATCTGTTCCTTTTCCTTCTTTCACTTTCTAAAGCATAATACAAACCAACCAAATGTGGCACATCACTCTGAGACAGAACCAGAGGGAGGAGAGGGCGAGTGATGGAACTAAAGCTGGACTGGAGGTGAAGAGCGACCCAGAATTTCACAGCTCAAGTGTCTCCAACCACGACGTGCCAGCAGAAAGGATTCCAGTCTACCAGTGCCATGGCCAAGCCACTCTTTGCACTGCCCAGATCTCTGCTGAGATGCAGCCCTGGAAAACTTCCCAGCAGTCTTCCTGCCTAGGCTCCTGAAAAACTGGTCTTTTCATTCTAAAATACTTGAAAACGAGTACAGGCATCCAAGAATGTTTTAAGAGTAGCAGCCAATGATTTACATCAAATATGTATTGTCAGTGTGACACAAATATTCTGTCGGCATGAAAATTCTAGGCAAAAAAAAAAAAAAAAAGACAATTTCCTTCTCCAAAAAATGTATCAAATATCACAAGGCACAGTACCATGGACCTAATTCTTATTCAAAAAAGTATTAATTTTACCTTGTGACACTTTTTTTTTTTTTATCATCAACATCTTTTTCCACACAGAAGAATAACCCCACTGCTGCTTCTGTCTTTGGCTAGGATTGCTTTCTTTAGCACTGCTCAACACCAACATCCCATCTAATACTACTTTTGAACAGAAAATTTTTAAGAGTTTGTTGCTGGTTTTCCTTCTTCAGATGAGCTTATATGGACTCCTTCACAGTGGAATAAACCAAGGAAGGACACATATTCTTGCATCCAGCTCTCTGAACACATAAAGCAACTGGTGCTTTTTTACTGGATTGTAGTTCCTCCTCTCCTGGCCCCACTCTTGTGTCTAGTACCATCTTTCCAAGTGTCTGCTCAGTAATTACCAGCAATGAAAAGCAGACCACAGCATCACTGAAAAACATGAAACCCAACAGTAATCCTACCTCAGAAAACCAAGAATCACTTCTCCCTTTCATCATAAATCTCATCTCTGGGTATCCATGATTACAATAAGACTTTAGTTGCTGTTACTTGATGGCGTTTTCACATCTAATGCCTTTTGAGTCTCACTTTTTAAAATGACTTTTTAAAGTTTCTGACCAGTATTTGATACAAGGTAACACAGAGTAGAAAACTCTCTCTTCTTGTAAGCTCTGTCTGATTCCCTTTGCTCTCTAACAGTGCTACTGAATCTGATTTAATGCCACCAGATTAACATCACCATGCTAAAATGCCACCCGTGTGACCACTGAAACGAGTCTGTTTGGCAAAACTGCACAGAAACACCAACATAGAAACTGCCTTTATAGAAAGACAACATGTTTCAGTGAGAGTCTTAATAGAGTGTCTTCTATGAAGAGAGCCTAAATATTTCATCTGTTTCCAAACCTCCCATCAGCTGTAATACCCCATGTGGGACACACTGAGAACTGGTGCAATGCAGCTGACTTGCATTTCTGGCAGAGCAAAAAGCAATGACCTTTCCATCTAGGCATTAAAATGCTAAGCATCCTAAAGAGAAAACTTAACGATGGTAAGTGCTACCTTTTTAGCCATGCAAAGAGACTGAACTGAAAGGTATGCCTTTGTTCAGGAGACTAGATAGAGGATGTGTTTGTTGTCTGAGAAGGTGGGAGCCTTGACCTCCCCAATTCGACAAGTCTCATGCAAACCCCAGGTACAGACAAGGTGTTATCAGTATTGGTGTCCATTGGTCACAAAGAGGGTCAGTTGAAACAGACCACATTGTGCCTTCCTTGTTTGTGCACTCAGATATACACCGAACAGTTAAAACCAGTTACTGGCCAGGTAAAAGCAACACCTTGCACTGCTTGCATACCTGAAGTGTGAGTTTATTCAAGCTTGGAAAAATGGACAATGAGTAGCATCTTAAACAATACCTCAAACTACCACAGCTCTGGCCCTTGCCTGAAATGAGCAAGACTTCATAAACAGAGATGGATGTCTCTTTGCTAGACTTAAGTAAAGGATATTAAGTGAAAACAAGCAAGAACATGTACTTAGTTTCATTAGTAGCCAGCACTCTGTATTTCGAGGTGTCTCCCCCACTGGTTTTATAGCATACACTGAACATTAACTGCAAGGCATCTCAGGAAGTTACCGACATCTGACTGTCCAGGTACAACCTTCCTTCTCAACAGAGTGAACTTCCACAAAAAACTGAGCCCCAAGAGAAACATACAAAATAGGCACGTTCATTGAACAGCAAAATATGATTTATTAGTCCACTAAGGATACCAAAGAAGTGAGAAACTGAATCCCATGTCTGCTCTGGGAAAAAGTCTCAGCCTATTGCTCTTAACGGCAATAATAATCAGAAAAGAATACTCTGAAAATCCCATTAAGGAATAATTGACAATAGTCTTTTAGATTAAACCCTAATGCTCACAGTTAGACCACTGAAACAGCCTTGGAAATATCAAAGATCCACTAGATCTTATCTTGCCAAGATGTAAAATACGCCCCAAGGAAGTTCTCCTCTGTCTGAGCTCATTCTCATGCAGATCAGTCCCTGACATATCCTTAGAGACTGCTTTGGGACAGGCAAAAACTGCACCACAGCAAAGCTCCAGGGACACTGCCGAGCCCGTCTGGGGCTGCTGGGGCTCCCACAGAAAAGCATTTCCTGGCTCCTGGTAAGCAAGAGGTTAATAGCCTATATAAAAAAACACCTCTAACAAAAATGTTATTCCAATTGTATTACATTTAGGAGCCCTGAGGGTCATGGGGTAGATAATCAAAAAGGACAAGGAGGAAATTAAAAAAGGGAAGAAGGCAATCAAAAAGGGCATTTAGAAGGACCCATAATCCTCCATAGGAAGAATACTAATTATACTACTGCATCATCTTATAATTAACCCTGATCTAAATTTTTTTTTATATTTTAGCTGTAATAACTTTCACATGTACAATGATTTGATTGCTAATTCTTGCCAGTTGTTCTTGAACAGCTATTTTAGGGTTTGTAGCTACTTTTTACATAGCAGTTTAACTCATCTATAAAGAAGTAAGACAAAATATTTAGGTACTTGAATCTCTTTGTCTTCCATCATTCTGATCAGCACACTGCTTTCGTTTTGTTCTGACACTGTTGGGTGGTACACTCTTTCTTTCCCCAAAAGTCTCTTCTATTTAGGAGTGAAATTAATCTCTGATATAAATCAGTGTGTTGCACCCACTTCAGCAAACTTGGCCATAGGTCCTTGTGATGACTTCCATCTGTATTTCATATTTCATTTAATAAATGTGGGATATTGCTGTAGCCAGCAAACTAAATTCTCAACATACCTTCATTCCAGAGCAGAGCCCTGCTTGGGCTCACCTGCATTCTTGGGCCACTGGGCACACATTGCAATGGTACTTCTAATGACTTGGGAACAAGCCTGAGCTCTTGCCAAGCTGCAGAAAAGAAGCAGGGCCCGAGAGAAGCTACTCTGCCCTGGATGAAGGCTACTCATTTATATACAAAGACAACATCAATTCCCAAACTAACCAGGGATGTTGACTCATGCAGCGATTTCACACGAAAATCTGCAGCAAGAATGTTCAAAAAGTGGGCTCTACAACCAATCTGGAGGACTAAAATGATCCAGAAATAAGCCTGTCTGATGTCTGCCCTCAAAGGAAGGCCCCTACACACATCACTTATTTAATCCTTGATCCTCTGGATTCTTTCTAGCCATACATACTCTCTGCAGATACAAAAGCAGATGTGCTCCCCCCTTAGCTTCAGATGTATGAACAAGGACACATAACAACAGAAATCACTGCCAATTGAATTTTTGTAGCATGATAGGAAGTTATCCTCTTACCTTTCATACTTTCTTTGTGCATCTTTAAGGCACCTTGCTAATTAGTTCTAAATGGCCACTAGATTCTCAGATAATTAACACTTGGAGGGCATTATTCCCAAGCCAGGGCCAATCTAAGGATGGTAGTCCCTAAGGATTCCTCCTAGGCTGTGTCGTGGGAGGAGGCACAGCTTTTTTAATATTTTAACAACCACCTTACTTCAGAAAGACAGGGCCTGAGGCTTTTGGCTTGCATGGTATTTGAAACATCAGCTTCACAGAAATCTGGAGACTATACTGTGTGGTCAGCAGCAAGTTCTCTCTGGAAAAATGCATTATTCCTCTGGAGAAAACAGAACAGAAAAGAACAAAAGGCATTCCACCTGATTAACACCGAACCAGAGAGAGTGTTCTTTCCAAAGCAAGAATTAAACCCTGATTAAAGGACAAACCCCAAACTTCAGTTCTACATGACCTCTAGGCATAGTAACAGTTTGCAGAGAGAAAATAACGCCAGGATTCCTCCCCATATCAATCCAAATATCTGCGTAAGAATTTTGGGAAAAGGGACTCCACCTGCCTGGAAAATGAGTGAGAATAAAACATCCTAAAAGGTGAGGAGGCTCTCAAGCCTGTTTTGTTCTCTTGAAACCCTATCTTAAGCTAAATGCACATTCTGGATCAGTATTTAGTAACACCAAAGTCGCATCACCCTGAGGCATTCAATATTCTCCTATTCCTTTCCATGTGATAACATTTAATAGTCACTGAATAATTTTAACTGACGGTTGCAGTCCTATAATACTAAAAACTCAACTCGAAGCCAAATGTAAGCTTCTGTTGCAGCCTGTACCATCAGGAGGCTGGAACTGGAGGTATGGAATTAGGGAGTAATTGTTATTTAATGTAACATCTCCGCTTATTCCAAAACAGACTGCAGCTGTAGCGATTTTGTCACAGGAAATGGTCGCACTAGTCAGTGTTTTTTTCTTTTTGCTGTTTATCTCCCAAGGAGTAACACAGGCAGCAGAGAAATGAAGCATAGAATTACCTCATTAATGACCTGTCATTCCTAGCGCCTTCCTCTTTTCATATTCAAACAGGTAATTAAGAGCAAACTCAGAAAACAGGTAATATTTGGAAACATGAGGAAATGATAAAAACCAGCCCCCTTGTGCCTGCAGTCCAGGTCAGGTTTGAGTGTTGAGCCAGCACAGGCTGTTACGGGCCCAAGCTGTGCATTCACAGCATGCAACTCATGATATTCAAAGTTTCCTGTTTCGAAGTGGTGCAGCTCTTCCCACTCTGCAGCACAGCCTTGCCCTGGGTACCCGAGGGCGGCGCCGGCCTCAGCACCTGCATACTCAGCAGTCACACTGAGCATCAAGGAATTTTCTGCCTCTGTGGCTAAACACAGCTCTCTTGTCTCGCCAGAAGCCTGACATGGAAATATTTTTTTCTGTGACTGACAGAGCCAAATAAAGATTAATTCACCTGCTTTCAGCTATTGCTTTTATGAACGTAACAAGAACACCTAGAAAGGGTAATAGCCACCAACAGAGACCACCTGCTACTGAATTTTTGTCCTTTTTTTTATCACAGCTAACGAAAGAAGTACTCCCAATCGTAATGAACAGGTTAGAGAATTTTAAAAATACAAATACACTTGGTAATAACTAGAAAATAATGTTAGAAGACCAATTTGCATAAGAACAAAAAATGAAAGGAGTTATCGGGTAACTTTTCGTGCTTATGTACAAATAACTGCCGGCTCAGTTAAATGGTTACCCTTTCAGAAAAGAATCGTGTTGACTCCACTGTGCAAGTAAGTTGCACCACAGAGACAGGGGCTGACTGATGTGGACAAAGGTATTCTTTGATGGAAATGGTCTTAAACACTCCAGAGCATTTTGGGGTGTGGGAGTGCCCCCCTCCCCCCAGCTCACGCTTCCTGAAGCTGCTGCTGGGCTACCCTGCGATGCTACAAGAACTCACCAACAGGGTTGGCTCCTACCCAGGGTCCATTTGTTTGCACATTCTGCCCTTCCTCAGCTTCTAAAGGTGTGCAGTATGAATTTTCTGGTTCAAGGCAAAGGAAATTTTCATGGTATGGCTCACAGAGTCAGGAATTGTCTAAGAAATAAGATTAAAGTACTAGTCAGCTAAATATAGGCCAAATTTATGCCAGGGTGTGAAAGAACCTCAACAGTAAAAAATATTAGCCTGAAAATCAGAGGTGGGAGATTTGTAGGTACATTTTTGTTTTCCTCTTCTTTCTGAGAACACATGGAACCCCTTTTCTACTTCTTCCCCAAGAGCCACACATGATGGGAGTCACATCTCCAGGAACTACTGGGGTGGGACACTGATCTTCTCAGACACCGTGGCAGCTCCCTGCTGGCTTTTGTGCAACCTTCAGCATGTGCTGAATGCTGAGGGCAGCTAGAACCACATTCTTCCTTCATTCACTTGTTCAATAAGCGGGCTCCCAACTCCCTCCTGGGCAGCACAAAATAAAAAAGGGAGGCAATAATTTTAACACTTTAACTCGAATAAAACTGAACAGGATACAGATGAAATGTTTCTCTACGTGGATTTCTCCCCCCTGAATTGCAAAACCATTCTGCAAACAATAGAGGTGTTATCCTAAGGGGGGAAAAAAGAAATCTCATTTAAAATGTTAGGCAACCTAACCATAGGCCCACTACATCTGCCTTGGTTTTGTTATTGGCTATCCAAAGCTAAGCAGGCCTGTCACCTGGATTACTAATGGGCTGACAATGAAACTACTCCTGGTATAAAGCTGCTTTGCAATCAAATTTACCTTCTAAGAGTTGTGGGGATTTTTAACCACTGAACCAGAGTTCACCTAGTTTTGGCACAGCAAACAAACGTACCTTTCTCAGAAATTCAGTTTATCAATGCTGTCCTGAAGTTGTCAAAGGGACAAAAACCCCCCAAAGAAACCACATAAGATACTCCTTCCAGCTCAGTGCAAGACTATGAAAGCTCAGAGGACTTACGTGTTTTCTTGAGCCCGTTCTGTTTCTCTCCTCTCTGAGCACACTGTGCTCCCACCAAGACAGAGAAGAGCCCATGCAGAAGACTCTGCTTTGCTCTGAAGACCCCCCAGCCCTAAGCATGAACTCCCAAACACTGTCCTGGGTAGTGTGCCCTCAAAATGTGGGCCTGGGAGAACGCAGAGCTGGTTTCTAGAGCTGAAACGCTTTTCCTGTTCAGAAAACGTACTGAGCTCATGCAAACAAGACAGAGCAGGCTATGCAGAATTACATTTCATTGGCAATCCTGTGACACAACTCAAAAATTGGCAAGGGAGAAAGAGAGGCAAGAAGGCAGAAAGATACTAATCGGTGAGTATTCCAAAGAAAGCTGAGTGAGATTATCAGTGTGTGCTCCTACCTCGCTTGCTCTGTCCAAAAGGTACTCAGGGCAGACAAGGGCATTTGGACAACTTGTGAAAATACTCACACAGGACATCTCTCCAGAGGCTCTAAACAGGCAAGCTACAGGCAGCCCAAGCCTTTGATGCAGTTGCCTTGAGAGCAAGTGCTCACCCACAAACACACTTTTCTCCCAGCAGGTTACCTGCAGGTGACTAAACTGTTTTCATGCCTTTCCAATTTCAGCTGATTTTCCCCTGATTCTGCTGTAATTGGCTTATTTGCTTTCAGAAATGCTTTCAAACCTGACTTCAGCTTCAGTGACTTCTAAGCAGCGTTGCTGGGTTTGAAGAAGAGAGCACTCGATGTCAGTCATCAGGTGTGCTCATCAGCCACTGCCTTCACAGTGTGCCCTATAAACAGCTGAGACTCACGGGGATCTCCCTGGACAGGAGAAAGAGAATTTGAGCCACTGACTCTGTAATATGCAAAGTAGACTTGAGTGAACTATCCAGAGAATAATCTTTATGGCAAACTCTCCCTTTTCCTTGTTATGAATAGGCTTTGGCTTTCAGGAATTCACTTGTGGTTTAACTGAATTTGACTTTTTGAGGAGAAGAAGTAAAGGAGCAAACCCTTGCCACTGCAGTCAGGATCCAGTCCCACAGGTCACAGCCACTCCCTGGTTATTGAATCACGGGGACTGGTCCTGCGGCCTGGTTGGCTACCATGTGTGTTTGGAATCAAAAAAGAACACTGAGGGATGGATTAGACACTTCTGCAAAATGACTGAAATTCAACCACTGGAAAGGACTGAGCTCATTTTAATACACAGCAGGGCCAGTTTTAAAGTGAATGTAGAGGGTGGTGCATGATCTCCTGTGTTCAGGGACAGCCAAGCTCCTCAAGAGCAACCACCTGGCAGCCACATCCTGGCTCTGGGTGCTGTGCTATTGACTCACCTGGAGAGGATTTAGCAGTTTGGGAGTGAGGTTCAAGCCTGCTTGGGCTGCTTGTAAAACACACTCCATATCCTCTTACCCTTACTGTTCAGTGCAAACTGGAAACCCTCTAGAGTTAAGTCTGGGACCAAGGCTTCTTCATTGTGTCTTATACTTCCTTGTCACCAACTTCTCCATCACTTATCTAATACGGACAAGAATATAAAAAAAGTAAAAGTGTTTCAGGGATTTGTTGAAAAAAGAATTGATTGGGGAAAAAAAAAACCAAACCCTGACAAAAGTAATTGTAAATGCCCTGTTCTTTTCAAAATAATATAAGAAGTTTTCATTTGAATAGCCTGTTTGAGTGTTCCTCTCTTGCACTGCTTATGGTTCTGAGACGAGGCCAGTTATTTGCTGTTTCTCAAAGTTTCTGCTGTTAGTGCAAGACAAACAGGAGCTACCAGGAGCACGGCCCCCCTCCAAGAGGCAGAGTGACACAAGCTGAACACCCCTGCCCTTTGAGCTTCAGCACAAACACACGAAGTCAAGGCTTGGCCCTTTTCTCCCACACAGGCTTCATTTGACAAGAGAGAGTGCACACCAACTCATCCTGCAGGATTTCTACTCATTGGCATTGTACCTGCTTAGATATTCAAGAGAAATCCCACTGGGGTGTAATTCTTCCCTCTCGCACTCTGTGCTGTCTCTTTGGTTGCCTAATCTCAAGTCATCCTCTGCTCATCATCTGTTTTGTTAAAAGTTAGCCATGAGAACATATTGCACCAGCAAGAACAGGCAAGAGTATTTCCCCGTGCCCTCTGTTGCTTTAAAGCACTCATTTCATAATCATTTCCACAAATGGGTACACATACAAGCTTTACAGCATGTTTTGTTGATCAGTCCATGAGATTTTCACAAATTTGGGTGCAGAGAAATTGGCTGTCTTACATTCAAGCTCACCATCTCTTTGTGACTGTTCTCTCAGTGTTTTTGCCCTCAGTCACACTGCACTGACAGTAAGTATGTTTTCCACAGGTAGGTGTAATTTATTCCTGAGCATTCACTGATCGCCAGTCAAAACACAGATCTGAAAGTGAAACTCTGTCTGAGAAGAAAGGTTAAGATGGAAAAAGAAAAGAAAAGAAAAAAAAAAGACAGAGAGAATCGATTACTGTCCCCACAGACTCATTTAGAGAAGGGAACACTTGAGATCATGTAACTACTCTGCTCTGTAGGATCATTTATATATCACCTTCAGACTTGAAAGCAAGGGTCACTAAAGGCTCTGAATAATGCTAAATGCTTAACTGCCCAGTGGAGGGGGGAACCACAACACGCAGACTATAAATTCAAAAGCAAAATAATCCTTTACGAAAAGTAGACTAATAAAATCAAAAAGCTTCGGGGGCATGTAAAGTAAAAACTGATCTTGTGCAAGAACTTTGGCTGTCCATTTAAAACACAAAACTCTCCCTCTGTCAAGGCTCACAGTTTTGTTTGGAAAAGCCATTCATATTCCTTGATGTGAGGCAGAGGCTAAGAAATCATTAGAGGCAGGAGGAACAATACTGTTAGGCTTTGTCAAATGCAGCACAGCCCCTGTGAAATGGCTCTCTTTGAGTGAACAGAGGTAAATAACAGTAATTGCTTTGTTAGACTGCACGCCAGAAATAAAGCCTTTTATACTCAGGCACAGTAAAAGTCCAAACCACGGCAGGAAGACTCAATTTCAGCAGAGAGACTGTAATGAAATAATGCTGCTGGTTCTGCTAGCCAGAAGCTGATTCGGGCCTTTGAAATGGTAATGTCCTTTACTGTATAGCGGAAACCTGGTAAATGAAGACTCTTGTTGCACAGAAATTGATATTCTTTGAACAGATATGTCTATTTTCCCTAACAGCTCTATTTTCAAGTTAGTTCCACCATGTCTCTTCTGCCTCCCCTGCTCCTGTTCTGAAGGATAGCCACAAGGCAGCCAATGTTTGTTAATCCTATTTGGACCTGACAAGATACTGAGTCACAAGGAGCTCTTCCTTTGTCCATCAAGCAACATCTGTTTCCCACATCTCACTCAAACATCAAGTTCTTGTACATGCAGAGAAGGTCTGAGTCCTTTGTGCACCTATGGCAACAGGGTCATCTGTTGTGTTCTCCCAGGCATGCTCTGCCTCACCCAGAAAGCTCTTCTCTTCAGGTTTAATAGCAGGTGTTTGCAAGGTCAGTTCACGGTTAAATCTTCCAACAGATATTGTTTTTCCATCACCAATTAATTTCTGAAAGAAACTAGGCCACCATTAGGCAGTAATGATTTTTTGGGCATTAAATTGGGCAGTATCCTAGACAATAACATTTATAACTCCTTATCTGTGCACCCCATGACACATTACACCGCTTAATGCAACAGACCATCTTTCGACTCTAATAAACAGCTTAGCTCTTAAAATATCAATAAAATCTCATGTAACTCTAAGCACCTGTGCTTTCTGTTTTTCTGTGTACTATCTGCCATACTCTCAGCACTAATTAGAAAACAGTAAGTAAAATATCACATGCAGCAAAAAGTGGAATATAAGGTCAAGTGACTCCAAAGCATTGTTTAGGTTGTGTCACAACGATCCGGCCAGGTAAATGGTGTTCAGTCGGCTTCAACAAAGAGGTCAGAAGTAGAAAGGTTTGGAGTCCAGTTCCAGAGTCAGATTCTGCTCTCAAACATCTGAGAAACTCCATGAGTTTCCAGCACCTTAATTTTAAATGGGCTGGAGGTGGTGGGAATGATTGCATATGAGCATCCGAAACCCCAAATAAGTCAGCAGGGTTGTTTATGTGATGCTACAGCACTAATCATGATCAGGAATAAAGGCAAAGGCCTCCCAGCTCAGGCCAGCTTCCACCAGGCCTTCAAACATATTGTTCAGTTTCGTAATCCCCACTCTTCCATTTACTTTTCCAGAGGAAATTATGCTAAGGAGGTCAAAGCATGCTGCAGAGAACATCTGCGTTCACTCATCTTGAGGCCAGGCTGGAATGCAGATTGCATTGCATTTACACAACGTGAACTTTTGTTACATCTAAACCAAAAAGAGACAACAATCAAAGTGGGGTTCCAAGTCTGTGCACTCGGTGCGCACAAAGCTCCCCATCTCAGCTTCCCCAGGGCTGCCTGAGCAGTCCCCCAGCGTGTGGTTCTGCTACAGGCTGCAAAAGGGACACTGCACGCAGCTGAGCAGCACTGGCAGAAGAAAAACCTATAAATATCAAACTCATCTGCAAGGAAAAACTCTATCTCTTCTCTGATCTCCGCTTGAATGAAAGATGTGGAGGTTACATTTCAGACGAAGAAGCTAACTGCACTCAGAAAGGATTTAATGAAACATCTGCCAGTGAGCTCCTGAGAGTGACATTAATCAAAGAGACATTTGAGAGAGAGAAGTATAGGCCCATATGCCTATTTGCTCACAGTTAGGAATCTGTTTACTCTCAGAGAAGGACAACCACTGGGGATACACAGTGTTAGCAGGAGATCTCATCCTCTGCTCACACAGATGCAGATAAACATACGAAGAACAAGCCCAAACAATGCTGGGGGTTTTTTCTACCCACTTCCACTGGAAAATCCAGCAGTGTGCAGCTCTCTGCCTGAAACAAAACCAGACACCTCCTGAACAGTGTGAGCAGACTGTAGTGAGCAAAGGCGCTCACTCTGACACAGTTCAATGTCTTCCATAGTGTGAAACACAACTGGTCCAAGCATTGAGTCTTACAAGTGCTCCAGCTCCAGTCCTGACCAACAGCCTATTCCACTGACTCCCTTTCACTATCCAGAATGTTCCCTTCTGTTATTTCTGTCTGTTCCCAATCTTGTGATGTGATTAGAGTAGATGATTATGCTTACATAATAGTATCAAATTAATTTGCAGCTGAGCACAACAGCAGAGGAAATTGTTTCAAGTTCTGAAATCTCCCCCTCCCCAGTTTATTTCAGTGACATCAGGGGATTAAGGCAAAATGGGTCAGTAGAACACTGCTGGGAAAACAACCAAAACATCAGTCCTGACCTTGTAAACGAGAGTGAGAAAGATTGAAAACAAAGCAAGATGGTTATAGCATGTTCTGTAAGAAGAGCCATCAAGGTGAATCAGCTTCCTAATCACCTCTCAGCATCTGAAGGCTGGCAGAGGATGGCAGGTAAAGCCACTCTGCACAGTCTTGCAGCAGAAACAGGCATTTAGGGAACACTTATCCAAAATTGTGGAGCACAGACTTTTTGGAGTTTGACTTTGTTAGGGAATGCCTTAATGCCAACAGTACAAGCTGTTACTCTCAATAGTGATAAAAGTGATAAGTTCCTGCCACTTTAGACCAAGGTGGGGTCATTCAATAAATCCAGCTGTGCACAGTCAAGAGGCCTGACGTTATCCATCTCAGCTCCCTGGCACTGACATTATCCATCTCAGCTCCCTGGCACTCAGGAACTCTGCGTGGCTCCTCTCACCTCCTGTACCAACCATTTCCTCTCCTGGGACGCTGACATGGCAATCACATTACAGGGTTACAGCCAGGGAATGTTTGAGCCCTGAGCATAACCTCGTGAGAGGTGTACAGGGAGTGGGTCTGTCACCAGCAGATTTATACTGGTTGTTGATAGTTGGTTTGGTGCAGGACAACAACCCTGAACCAGGCTTCCCACACCACACAGCTGGTTTGGTATCACTACTAACCCTTTATGCACAAGGCACCCACAAAATATTTACCTTTCCTCTGGAAGCTGTTTCCTCAACAGCTACTCCTTAAAGCTTGCTTGATAAATAACATTTGGGCTTGGGTCCAGCTTCTCAGAAATAGCCAAATGACTCCTTTTGTTATCTGTTTGCCTTTTCATCCTTTCAATGCACACCTCGACTTTCCATCCCAGATCTTTTAATGACATTAAAGGAACTTCTGGTTTAAAAACAGCCTCAGTTTTACACCTAGACATGCCATAGCAGCATAATTTGTGATTTGCCAGCTTCACAAGCTGAGCTAAGCACAATAACAAGGAGCGGTGTGCATTTGCATGGCTCTGTTGCAGGCTGTACCAAGACAATGGCACTCCTGCGCTTGGAAAAAGGCAGTGCTTTAAAAAGGCTCTCAAGCACTCAAATTTTATCATGACAAATAAATCTGGGCCTAATGCTATTAGTTATTTCATTTCTTCCTTGTGCTCTATTAACATCTCAATCACATATTTATGCTTTATACTAGATTTACAGTGTTCAACATGTACATTCCCAATGTTCCTGAATTCAGCATCCTCCAGTATGGGTGCTGTCACACATCCATCCAGCTCTCAAAATAATCCTGCATGGCTGGAAGTTGTCTGCTATGGCACCTACTTACTATATTTGATCAAGTGTTCAGTGTCACAATATGTTGATGCATTTAGTCTCTTTCTTCACCAAGGTAAAGAGACAGGCTTTTTTCTTGTTTCTAGAGCATAGGAAATGACAGCAACTCTCTGTATAAAAATTTCATCAGTGATCATGGCGAAAAATGACGAAGATCACACAAAGACAAGTACTATGCAGTTCTTTCCTGAAGTGTTGTAAACACAGCATAAGGTAGTCATGCTGGAAGCATAATTTAAACCCACTTTTCCTGTTCCTTCCTGTTTGTTGTTCTCTATCAACATTATAATGCTTTGATGAAATGCAAGTATGAATACTCAGACATGCTGTAATTTGTTGTGCTTTTCCTTTCCCCATGTCTGTAATTTCTACATAACTAAGACAACTTGCATTAATCTGATTTACCCATAATAAGAAACACATCACTTTGTTCCTTTGACCATATAATCATGAAACTTGCTCATCATGTTACTGGATTACAGAAGTCTCACCTGTGGTCACCTTTATTAGATGTTCAGTCTGCTCACAGATATTTATATTGCATATGTTAAGGAGAAAATATTAAACACCAGAAACTTTACATATCTTTATGTTGACTCAACACCACACATACTATTCCATAGATGTTCTGTGCCCAAGGTAGAACAGCCCAAACATAACATGGAAAAGAAAAGAAAACAAACAAACAGGAGACATACTTCAGGTTTCCTCCATTTTGGCTTCCCAGTACTTTTCTGTCTTTAACACCGCTTTAAGGACACTCCTCTTACGTAATTTCTCCATTTAAAATAAAAGGAACTTTCATGAGGGGAGAGAGGAGAAGGAATTGTAGTGTTCATAAATTGTCTAAGTCAATGAAGTTTCCAATGCTGTCAATGAAGTATTCCCATCTGAAACACGGCCAAGATGCTGCCGAGACTGATCTGTCACCAAGGTTTTCACAGAACATGTTACATTTTCCTGCCTGTACTGTTGGATAGTAACCAGCTCCCAGGGCTGGCTACTGATGCAATCAAGGCATAAGAAGCTTTCGTATCTCATTTCTTTGTATGTAAAGCCAGAATATACAGTGTAATCTATAACAATAGCCATGAAATCTCTGACAAACAGCTGCTGGCGATAAAGGCAAGAAATCAGGCAGAGGGCTGTTTTGGATGGCTATCTCTATGGCTTTATCACAGGATGAAGAATCAATTCTAGTAGCTGTGAGCACAGTTTTAAAATAGACCAGGAGCTACCAATCCAGAGCTCCACCACTCCTGTCACAAACTTTAAACCTTCTCGTTGTTTCCCACCAGAAGGGGAAGCAGAGATTGTGCCCCCATCTTTTTTAAGTTAAATCTTTTTTAAGTTAAATCTTTTTTGTCAGTGGGGGAAAGTGGGTGAAGGGGGAAGGAATGATCCTACTGCAGAAATGTCTGTAGGCTCATGTGGATGGTTGAGGTTAAGAAAAATGCCAGAGATTTCAACCAGGTGCTTTGAGCAATATTTTCATTGGGCTTGCATTAAAGACACTGACTCTTTACAGACACTCCAGTCTGCATCTAGTGATCAGCTCCTCAGCAGAAACCACTGCAGAGGTGTGTATTTGCTCTTCTGATTTATGAGCAGAAGACAGTGCTGAGCTCTAGCTCTACTCATGCTGAATTTCTGCCCAGGAGAAACTCCAATCTCAGAGTCCTGTGCGTTTAAGATGGATGATAGTACTTTGAGGTGACAGCTGAGGGCACTGTGCTGTAATACGCAGTTTATGTCTCTGATGTGTTCTTAAGTCGTTAAAATCTAATCATACAGTAGCAGAAATCATAAAATATATACAAGTACTTTCACCTTTTGAAAGTATTTTATCAAGTATCACAGAGAGCACCAAAAGTAACATGAGATTGGCATAATTTGGACACCTGACTGAAAGGGGCAAAGCTTTTATAAGTATTATGTACATGCCTGAGTTTTCCTACCACTCAAACTTTTTGACTACTGTAGGGCTAAGGATTTTGCACAATAAAAAGCAACCAAAAAGAGGGTGTTATTTTATCAGACTTGTGATTTTAGGAATACTCTCAAGAGAAACAAAGCAGAGATACATTATAAACTAGCTGATCAGCATCTTGTCCCTTCATGGGAATTGCTCTCCTCGCTGAAGACACCCAAGACAAATCCCTATTGACTTCCATCGGGCTTTGCCTGAGCAGGCAGGCAACAGGATCCCTGACTGCGTACGTGGGCCTGCCAGTGCAGGGAACCATCCACTTATTGCCTCAGACAGCAGGAGCCAAATGAATCTAATGAATGTCATTTTATCTGATGCTTCTGCTGCTTATAATAATAAACCACTTCATTCCTTAGTACCTGCAATTTCTGTAGAAATTGACCCAAGATTATGTTCTCCAAATAAGAAAACATTAAGGTGTTATAAACCACAGTTGTTTCTTCTCTCTCTACTAGAGGTGGTCTAATGAGTTCAGAAAATTCCATTCAAGATGCTGTTTTGCCGATTAGAATTGTCGCTACCTGATTCCTGAAGGACACAGCCATGTCTAACCATATGTGCAGACATCTTAATAAGTTTTGGTCTCTGCTTCTCGTTTTTTAATCATTTAAGCCTTCAAAGAGTCAAAGAATGGTTTAGAAAAATACATCCACGTTCACAGAGGTGATAGCAGCCATTTTGATAGTGCACGTCATTTTGAGCAATCTCAGAGGTTTATATGAGTTTCTGGACCGCAGAATCTGAGGAACAGTTCTCTCCTGAATTTACCCTTTTTTTCCCCAACCTATGTATGTAACACTGGACAACTAACCTAGAAATCCAAAAATCTTAGTACCAATCACAGAGTTTGAAGATTGATGACACAGATTCAGAAATATCTGTGAAGGCATGGAGAAACAAAAGTGAAAGGCAATCTTCTAAGGCGCACACTGCACCTGTAAACTGATACAGCTTCTGCTTTCCTTTAAAGATCTAATGCAGTATTTTTTTCCTATGGAAACATATAAACCCAGAAACTGGAAAAATCATAAAGGAAACTAGAGCTAGCTTCCTGTGCAAAGGAGCGAGAACTTTGCTAAGTAGCCATGAGACTCCTTGTCAACTAATGCCGGCAGATGTTTCAAGAGGAACAACCAAATATTAAGCTTATTCCTGCTCGTGAACCTGCAGGAGCACTTTGCTCTTGTCTGGTTTTTTTTTTTTTCCAGCAGAACATCAGGGTTGCCTTATCGTGTCCACAGCTCCTTGGAGTGTAACACACAAGCCTAAATTTTCATATCGAGGTTATGGCTATGAGATTATCACTCTACTGCTTGTCTGGTTTGGAGAGCTGGCAAGAAGGAAGTGCAGGAACCAACCATGTGTGTTCCTACCTGACTGCTGTGTAAAACATAACCCTGAGGAGTTCAATGTAAGACTGAATTCTGAATAGTAATGAACCAGAAATAGATGAGAATCTCACAAAACCAGACCACGCTCAGGTTCTTCCAGCACCTCACTTGTGACCAATACAGCAGCATCACACGTTGAGCTCTGGAACTGGGCTGCAGAACTCAGACTCATCCCAGTTTGGGTAAGGAAATAGAACACTTAATTAACTGTGGAACAGGTTATGAAAACAAACAGACATTTAGAAAAATGACTCCATGTCCTAAGCCGCTGCCAGTTCCTCCTGAGCGGCAGCAGCGCTGCTGTTGTACTGCTACAGCAGCGGCAATTTGTAAGGCAGCGCCGACTGTGCCCTTCCAGCTGGGCTGAGTCACTCTGCTCATCAGACAGAAATGACTTTACACCCTCTAACACCAGAGCCCTGATCTCCACCTGTGATTCCTTTCTCTCAGGCCTATTTTTTGCTTCCTACCTGCTGGTGCTGGTGGTGCTGCTCTCCCAGCAGGCTCTGTGCCCGCTCCCAGTGTGACTGGCACGTTATTAACGAAGAGGTGGCTCGTGTCTCTCATTACGCTTCCACTGAGTGAAAGCACCTCAGAACTAATTTAGCTTTCACTCACAGGGGAAGACACAGTACTCCACCAAGAAGTTCACTATTCTGCTGCCTTTAGCAATAAATTCCCCTTCTTTTTTTGTTTTAACATTAATAAGGTGAGAGAATAGAGTATTTCCAAAAGAAATTAAGAAATGCAGAGGATAGATGCAAGTGCAGAGGCTCCCTGTGAGTAACCACCGAGCCCAAGCCAAAGAGGCACCGTGCATACAGAAGCAGATGTACAGGGTGGAGAACTCCACAGGCAAACAAGCAGTAATAAAGCCTGTGCCGAGTGCACGGAGTTAAGCAGGTCTCTCAGCCATTTAAACTTTCTTCCCTGTTTGTGAGAGTTCTCTGTGGCAACAAATGCAAAACTCCTGTGAAATTAAGGACTATGGAAATATTTTTGCTCCCCAGGCTGAGAAGGTCAAACAGATTCAGAAAGTACTTCATATCCAACACTGTAAGAATAGAAACCTAATTAGAGACCAGACATTGCCATCTAAAAGAGATCAAACTCACTTAAAGCTATCATCTGAAACATATTTTTAAAGACTTTCCCTTGATTATTAATTCATTTACTTACACTGCATACAGGGAGAGTTGTTCACTCAAATGAACCACCTCTTGAGTGCCAATCACATTGTGTTTGTGAGGATCACTGTTTGTTGCACTTTCTCCTTCTCGTATTTTCTCATACATCTCCTATTTTTCTATTTGATGCTCTTTAAGGTATTTTACATGTTGTATTCTCATGCCCCACTTTAACAATCTGCATTATATGCTCACAGTTCTGCATTTTACTAATGGAGTAGTAACAGAGTGAACTACCAGAACCACGAGATGACAGCTTGTGTTGTACCCACGGCATCAGCAGGTTACAAGCAAAGACACCCAGAGAGCCTCCTCTGCCACAGAGTCAAAGCCACCAAGAAAGGGGATCAAGGAAGATTTCTCCTGCCACCTGCATTTAAAGATTGCCCACCTATATGCCAATTAAACACTGTAGTGGAATTGTCAGTTAATCATTACGTAGATGGATTTAGATCAATATCGAGTACAAATACATATAAGGAAATCTTACATATAAGGAGTTACTGATTTTAATGGGTATTTTCTCAGTCCTTCATATTTGAATAAATTTAATGCTCAGGAAAGAGTAAAAGATACAATAATTAAGTTAGACAGGAATGCTTTAAACTTTTTGTGCCACTGCTGCAGCAAAAGGGGTGAATGTTTCTTTAATGGGCAAGAATAGAACAAGGATGAAATTAAATGTACTTTACCTTTCACTTTACCCCTCGTTTGAACAACAGCAAGACTAAGTTTGTAAGCCCAACTATTCTGCAGTGATACTTTGGTTAGTGTTTATCTTAGGCTCATACACTCTCTACTTCTTACTCAGTACTAAACACTAAAGATAAAAATCAAACCAAATTAGATCACTATTCCTCAGGCTAGTGATAGATGCTGGGTAGGGAATCCGAGTTTAAGGTTTTTTTCTACCCCAAAATTATCTGCATCCGGAAAATTAATCAAACTTCCTCTGAAAGGAAAAAAAAAAAAAAAAAGGAAGCGATAAAAAGTTGGAGAGCAGTAGTTATACAATCAGATTTTTTATTTTGTATTTAAAAACTTATTGTAGCTTTGTTACTACCTATGAAAGTTTCAATTCCTCTTTCTGTTCCGCAGTTATTTTTAGAGAGATTCACTATTATACAAACTACTATGGAGAGTTTGACCACATTACTTACCTGTGACAACAAAGTTCAACATTTCATGCTAAATGCTCTTGTTTTTGCTGGCCCAGTGTCTGTAGATGTGTGTACATGTACACTGCTCACACAGACAAACCCCAGGCCACAGCCATGAGCGCTCTGCCTGCATTTCACACCAAAATGCCCAGATGGGCAGAGTGCTGTGACACACGTAGGTGGTGCCTGCTGACTGGTTTTCAGGTGATGAGGAGCATTTGAAGGCAACAAAGATGTGGATGTGCGTACATTAATCCCTGCCTTTGTGATGTCTAGGCTTGGTTATTGTAACACACGGTTTAATAGATGGCAGGACTCAGCTGCTCGCAAGACCGAACCCTATTCAGAAGTGTCGGTGCTCCCACACCAGGTTCTTACTGATTTTGGGTATTCCAAACTTAACCTGATGGTTGCTGAGAGACTACATTGTTTGAAGGCTGAGTTTGCAGCTTGCTTTCAATTTGTTGTCCTCTCCTTCACTACTGGCAGAAGTTCTGAATGTCCCTCAGACAGGAAACCTGTAATGAAGAAAGGGCAGGGCTTTGGGCACAGTGCCTCATCTTTAAAGCTTCTTGAAAATGTAGTTCAGCTTCTGTTTGCTTTAATAAGAAGTAATCTATTGTCAAAAATGCATATCCCCACACCGCTCTCAACAGAGGGAAGATGCTGCAATAGTTGTTTTGTTTGTGGTGAAGTACAGAGCAAAACCTGGGATGTGACAGTGCAGACACTGAGCACCCAGGCTTCCAGAAACAGTTCTTCGAAGAGTGCTCTGAGTTTTCATTACTCTGCTCCACTTCATGCTTTCAGCTTCATTCTTCATTATGGCATTCCAACAAGTAGCATAAAGATAAATCTGTGTTTGTGCAGCTCACTGAGCCAGCTGCTCCCAGCTGGGACACTGAGGAGAGCAGTGCAGAGAGAACAGCCCCAGCAGCCCTGCACTCTGCTCCCTTGGGAAGCAGGAGTACTTCCAGGTCCTGTGCTGCACACTTTTAGAGCAGCTCTATGAAATAAAGGATGTCAGAACCAATGGGTTCAAATCTCACCTGGTATGTAGGAATGAGGCCTGGAATCCAGCACTTACACAGTATATGCTGTGCTAGTTCACCACACAGCCTCCCACAGCACGGAGGAAAAGTGCCTTTAATACACCAAATAAACTACGAAAACAAGCACAGTGTAATTGAATATGCATACAAAGTTATTTTTTAGCTATTTTTTAGCACTATTTTTATGGGTAATGATAACTCAAGATTGACAAGTGACCTTTGCTGACAGGAACACATGATTTCATGGGCACTGCAGCCCCTGTGCTCTCAAAGCACACACAGAAGGCAGGGACGCTTTGTGGAGAGTCTGTAGCACTGGCCCACACTGTTCTGGGCTCCTTTGTGAGTTACTAACAAATATACTCACATTCTATGCATATTTTCTTCAGGACTTGTAGTGCTGCTCTCCCAAAGATCAGTCACTGCCCTCTGTATTTGAGAACGACTTCTACCTCTTCTTTAAACCCCTTCTGGTCCTTCCATATTGTCAGCATAAGAATTTTCCACTGATAGGACTTGCCAAACTTCCCCTACATCTATTTCCATTTCTCTTCATTTTTCTTGCTCCTTTCATTTTTTGCCTCTGCATGCTGACTCCCTAGTTCCTCTTCTACTAAATTATGCTCTATTATTTCCACAGCCTGAAGAACTCACAGCTGAAGCATTATTTCTAACCTTATTTTGTATTCCTAGCACGTCCTATAATCTGTTTTGAGCGTTATTTGCAGCCAAGATGCTGACACAGCATCAATTTTGTTTTCATGGTTTGACTGGGTAAAAGTGTGCCTTACTACAGGCCCTGGGATAAAACCAGTCAGCTCCCTAACACCAACACAAACACATTTAGAATGAACCTGATTTTTTCAGGCTACATGCTATTGTTTCTAAGTGGCAGCTGCAAAGCCTCAGCCCATCTTGGAAAGAAAGGGCAAAAAATGACATCTTGAAATGGTATTTCTGTTGCATATTCTTTTTCCTCCTTTCCTGACTTTAAATATGCCAGGTTTTACTTCCAGAGAATAAACATTCCTACCTGACCCCCATCAGAAGCAACTGTTGGGCACTAGGTTGAGAGGGTTCCCAAAAGCTTTTCTGACCTGCAAAAAAAAAATCTACTTTCCTTTACTCAGAGATTACTAGTATCTAAATTGAGCCATTTATACTGTAATTCCTTGTTGTGTGTCCTTAAATACCCAAGGTATCTCCCCTTCTTGCTTTAACCCGCATAGTTCTCCTCTTTTCATATGAAACCATGCTTTATGAATACATTAGATGTAAAATCCTATATCCAAGCCTTTCCGAAGTTTTAGAGAAGGTCTGACATGTAAACCACGGTCTCATTTTACAAGAAGACCCTTTAACAGCTGGACCAACCTCCTTTCACTTCGAAGAAAGCCAATGAGAACAGTGAAATACTAAATTCCTTTGCTCTGATAACCTAAACTATCCATTTATTATGAAAGTCTAGGGAAGTTATTAATAAAGCCTAATTTAGTGAGTTAGTAATAACAATTACTGCAAAATCATCATGCTTCTTTTATTTGATGTATGCATTGCAAAAATAACGTCACTGCCAATCATTCAAATTCAATGCATTAGAAAGAGTCACAAAGGAAGCTCTTCTTATGACAGCTTGTAATAAACATCATGTAAACTGGAATTAACAATTTCATTAAGAAAAAAGAAGCACAATTACAGAGGAGTCAAACCCCTGAATTACTATAGGGTTTCACACCCAGCAATATAGCCTATGTGCAGAGATGTATTACTTCCAAAACAATTAACTAATATTGGTACTGGAAAGCCAGGCTTACCTCAGGAGAATGAGATAACTGTGGGATGTACATGGTCACAACCTCAAAAGAAAACTCTTTTTATCCCTCTCTTTCCTCTTTTTTCCCCCTTCTTTTTAAACCATGGATACTATAAAAGAATCAGTTAGGGTTTCTGGCCCCTTGACTTCCAGTCTGGCATTGTGGAACGGGAGTCACGGGATGCCAGAGCCCCTCAGCTGTTCCATACCCAGCACAAACGTGCTGCAAAGCCCAGGAAAGGAGCTCAAGTCTGGTTGGGGAAAAAGCTGAGCAGGGAAGGCTTCAGAATTTCACATCTGAGAGCAGCCACCTGTCCTTGTTCTGGCCATTCCCTTTCTGCTTTGGACACAGCCTTTGCATATTGAAAGTGCTCCCTTTTTATCAACTCTTGGATTTGTGAGGTTATACAATTTTCTGAAGTGGCATAAAGGCAAGTGTCCCTATTGAGTCATCATCAAGAGCCATGTGCAAGGCTTTTGCTACCATTATTATTTAAGCTGAAGAGACTACTACAAACAGTGTCCTTACTGGAAGTTCCCAGGTCTCAGCATGCACATGAACTCCCATTGCCTGGGGTGGACTCTGTGCCACCCTTTTGCTCCCTGCAGAGCCTGCTGGGCTAACCAGGCTTTATCCCACCAGTGAGCAGCAACCCAGGCTGCCCACGCACACAGGGCTGCCAGCACAAGTCAGCTTTGGCTCCTGGCACACAAGAAACATCACCTCGATCTTTATACAAGGTCTGGCCCCAAACACCAGGCTCCTGACCAAGGGACTTGCACCAAAACAGCCCCCAGGACACTCCCAGGCCCCCCATCCCAAGGGGCGTGGGCCATTTGAGACCTGCAGCAGCCAACTCCAGCCACTCCACAACCAGTGACGGGGCACAGGGACCTGCTCAGAGGGAGTCACACCTTGTGCTCACCTGAGGGTGGGTCCTGGCACAGAGGGAGCACCACTTGTGACTCCTCTTTGCATAAGAGGGAGTGAAGGGAGAATAATCCAGAGAATTTGGGAAACCAAGTATGAAATAGTCTTCCAAAACTACATCTGTTACATGTTTCAGGCTCCCCACTTCACATCTGGGAGGGGCTATATTTCAGCAGCATAAGGAACAGTTATAATTAAGAGGCATCTTATTCAACAGGAAGTTCTGTTTATTCTCCTTTTTTTTTTTTTTTCCCCAGAGCAGAGTCATGTTTTTTCAAACTTCTTCAATACTAACTTCTATTTAATGCCCAAAGCAAGAAAGGATGGATAGGCATAACCTGATCAACCGTACTAATACTCAGTTTGGGAGCATTCCATTCAGTTCACCCAGATTGAATTCTCCATGATATGCCTCATTATCTTAGCCTTTCAATTTTTTTCCTTTATGACCCATTTTAGATACGCTGGTTTCAGTGGTAACAAAAACACTTACTGATGTTGATGGGCTTCTGATGGGTTTTTTTCCACTTTCCACTAAACTACCCAGGAGGTCCTCTAATGCTCACCACAGCCAGGAAGCCCCAGTGGCTTGACCAGAGCAGCTTTCTGCAGCTCGACGCACCCTCCTTTTCATGTGGCTTTTGTTTTCTGTTGGCTCTGCCTTTTCCTCTGACTCACTGCTGGCTACACTGTCACACAGTCCCACATGCTCATTCTATGCAGCCTTGGCTTCAAAGATCATTTTCTATCCATGCAGATTCCATTTTTTACCTTAGCAAAACAGTGATTTCCACCCGACCCTCCCATGCAGAATTACCTGCCCTGCTCGAGCCACCTCCAGGTGATAATGCCAATGCTCTAAAACCCCACCCCTGGTGAATGATTGCTCTGTCCCTTCATTCCTCTCTCTTCTTTGGATCCATTGTTTTATTCTCACTACAAAATTTGTATTTCAAAAGCAGTCTCTGCTCTCTCTCCTACTTCTGCTACACAGACAGTTTTTTCACCCTGAAGAACTGGAGCAATCATTTCTGTATGCCTCAAATTATACCCTCACCTTTTATCTGCATCGTATTCCCTGTCGAACTAAAGCATCTCATCCTTGGGATCCCTACACCTATTATCCTGTTCTTATAAAAACATCTGAGAGCTTTCTCCTTTCCACCCTTCCTCAGGAACTTCCCCAGCTGGTCAGGAAGGCAGTAACCCCTCTCCTGTAATGCTCTGCTTTCCTGTACAGAGACAGACCCTGATGTGGTAACACAGACTTCCCGGCTGCCTGAAATGTGCATTCCTGAGAAAGGAGGAGAAGGGAACGGGGGAGCTTCTCAAAAACTGCAACTTAGACCCGCTCTCTCTGTCTCCTGTAGTTTCACAGCACACCCTGTGAGGTAGTGCTGTAATTTTCCTGCCTCTGCTCAGGGCGCTGCACAATAAAGATGCTGCTTTTGCCTGTGAATCTCAGGGTTCTGTTGAAAGATATGTGTTAAAAAATACAATGCAGAACACTGCCTAGTTGGTTTTTACTTCTTTTTCCCTTCCACCCAACACCTGTATGTCAAGTAAAGTATAGCACAATTTAGCAGAGATATCCGAGAGAAAAAATAAAGCATTCTTTTTTTACTCCTCAGAGTAGTGCATTTATTTTATTATTCTTTATAACTGGTTTAGCTAGTTGTGGTATTTTGTAGATATGAACATTACTAGCACAAAATATTTTTCTGCAGTTTATGGTCTCATCTTTCACACGAAGGAAACAAAACCAATACAAATGAAAGCCTAATATTTATGTCAATGCAAGAATAGATCAATGGATCAAAGCCAAAGTAGTCCCAAGAGGAAAGCAATAGTCTCTTTTTCTGTTAATGAACAGTCTGTTGTTGCAAATTCACGTAGGCTTTAATTTAATAAACACAAATGGATGAATGTGCTTACAGGATGTCATCCCCTTCAGGCTTGAAATCACTGACATGGAAGAATTGTCACACTTCAGTGAATTGAGTGCTACTCCCTACCCTTTCAAACCTCATTCACTGTGGCAACACAGACATGAAAAATTTAATTTAATTTTATTCCTAATTCTTGTGCCTTTTGCTGAGTTTGACTCTTTTGCACTGAAATGTGGATTTAAAAAGTTATGTTCTGTTTTACCTGAATTAAAGATAAATTGGCTCAGTCTGACAAAAAAAACCCAAAAAAGAACAAAAAAAACCCCAACCAAACCAAAAAGCCAGACAAAACCACCCCCCCACACACACTTAGCTTGAACACAGAGTTTTAATAAATTTAAAAAAAAATAAATTACATCTGGAGCTCACTGGACCTCGTGCAAGGTAGACCCATTTTCTAACTCCTCTAATGTCAATAAGCTTCAATCCCCCCCTAAAGTTTAGTGCAAGTTCAAATGTATTTATTTAACAAATGCTCTTAGTTTTACTTGGAGGCTAAAACTCACAGTAGATACAATAAGAATTACACAGAACAGTATTTTTAATCCACTCTAGAAAACAAATAACAAGCACCAAAATCCAACCCCCCTATGCAGTAAAATCTGTATAAACAGGAATTCAACAACTGCTCGTGTATTGCTGCCCAAGGTGGAAGGGTTAACAATCCTTTCCTAAATGCTGCTTCCCTTTGCTGGGCAGAGGGACACGTTCCTAGAAATGACGTGAAAATAAACAGGGTGCAGATGCCAGAGCCTCCTCTCTCTGTGCATTTTAGAACAGTTTGGAGGAGCAGAATTCAAACTGCAATCTCATGTGCACAAAACTCACAAACACACCACCACGTCTCTGTCTGGCAATGCTTACATCCTCTTAAAATGGCTTTAAAAGTATTAAAGCAGGAACAGTTTAACACAAGGGAACAAAAGCACACCTGGAGCACCACGTCATTGTCACACATTGTTGAATCTGAGCTCAGGAGAAGGAATAACTCCAATTTATTCCCAGAGTCACTACAAGGTTGTGCTGACCCCGAGCTCAAGCACAGCCTGCAGCAAGGGGTGCCCAGCACAGCCATGCACAGGGAGGGCACAGCTGGGTGATGGACTCCCAGCAGTTCAATCCTTCAGCACCCACAGCTATCGATGAGTGCATTTTGTGGGAACAAATGTAAAGAAATAAACAAACCTCCTCCCAAAAAAATCCTTAAAATTATTTTTAATCTGTTTCACAGTTTGACTAATGTCAAATGTTAACTTAGGCATGTCTCAGTTTCTGAAACAGGATTTTTGGTTCTGTTTTGGGGAAAATTGGTGGTTTTTTTCCTACGAGAAAAGCCTTTTCAAAACGCAACCAGAAAAGTCACACTTTCCCAAACACAAGGAAAACTTGCCCCATCTCTTTGTCCTTCTCAGTTGCAAAGGTTATAACTGGATATAAGAAACTACATTCAAGCCATGTTTTTTTAAATCTGTATTGACAAAGTTACCCAGGACTGATCCAAAACCAGATCTGTGACTTGGCAGAATTAGATCTAACTTAGCAAGGCTGGTGGCACACAGTCATCCAGCTGCAGACATGCTTTGGCATCTTGCTGTTTTCTAGGACTGGTATCAGAACGAGGTACCAGAGATGAAAACAAAACAAAACAAAAAAAAAAAGAAAAAAAAGCAAGAAAAAAGACTTACAGTATCCTCTAATATTTCTGGCACAGATCTCTGCCCTACAGAACTTATAAGAAATGTACAATGTACATGATTTCAAAATTTTCCTAACTCCAGAGTTATAGGGAGAAAAAGAAGCTGGAAGAGCATAGGATACCAAAGAGTTGCACACACTCTGCAGGCTCCAACCTTCACACCATGTCAGTTCCATTAATTTAAAAGCCATCTCCAACATTTTAATGGACTGATTACCCGGCACACCAACCACATCACTCATGTCATCCAGGAGCAAAGTATATTTTAGCTTAATTCATTATAAATGTCTTGCTTCAAAGTGAGAAACAGGGATCAAAAGCTCACCTGATGGGATATATAAAATTCAACAATGCCAAGACCCAATTCTTGTCTAGAAAACAGCCCATGAGCCACAGCTTCAGGCTTGTCTTTAGCCCTTGTGGGAAACAAATGTCAGATTTTGCTGATCACCACAAATGGTGGCAATAAAAAGTACCACAGAATGGACATTTTAAAAGCAAACAAACTAAAAAACCCAGGCGGGGAAATGATGAAACTGATTGATAAAGTTAATCCCCAAGCTGTTCAGAAGACTGAAATGGGCAATCCCTGTGGGGGGAAAGTTTCTTCCAAAGTGGACAAACCAGGACCTCAGCTACCCCTGAAATGTTCACGCACATTTCCTAAAGTACGTGGAGCCACTCAAAGTACATCATTAGCTCCTTAACAAGCTTATTCTACCTAGTAAACTCATTAAAGTCTCAATACCAGCTGAGATCAGCCTATCTATAGCTTTGTAAGAGAGACAAGAATAGGCTCAGCTGGATCATGAACCCTCAGAGCACCCTCTTGCCTGAACATTTCGGTAGCCCCGGAGCCCGCAGGAGCACAAGCTCCATCCCAAAGGAAGGGCTTGCGGCCAGGCTGATAACCTGTTTGTGAGGTCACCCAGCGAGATGGCTGAGAGGGTCATGCTGAGGCAAACACACAGCTTCTGCTTCTCCAGCTGCTGGATCTCTGCACCAAACTCTGCCACACAGTTTAAACGTGCCAAGCCTCAGGTAAAGCATTTATTTCACCTGAGCAAACCAAGCAAAGAGTGTTTTTCCTGCTTTCTTGTCATCTTTCAGACAAATCTCCTCCCTCTTATGTTAGCATTGCAGAGTACACTGGGTTTGGGGCACATGCAGACCCAGTACAGTCACACACATAAATATAAATTGCTTTGGGATGCTAAAAGCAATGTGTCCTCACAGCTGGCAATCCTCTGAAACAGACAGAAATGGCTACAAGTTGACATTAATGAAAAAAGAGGTTGGATTCTTTCCACATAAACTCCAAGTCATATCTTCGTCAGAAGGAGAGAACTAATGAAGCAAAAGCCACAGCCATGTTATGGAAACTGGACCCTTCATGCTGCCTGTCTTTGTGTGTCTGGAATTTGACCAGGCTTCAAACTGGAGAACAAAAGGCAACCATTTCAGTGTGAATCACAGAACGTGCCACTGGAAATCTGATGATAAAGCTTGTGTTTTATAGTTTTGGCAGCAGACTCGGTTGCACATCAGCATCAAAATACTTGGGGGCTTATCCCAGCTGAAGCCACATTTTCAGAATATGTATCTTATCCTGCAACTTCTGATGCCTTCTTGGTGTTCTAAGCAGCTTTATCCCCAGACCAAACTAAAAGGAGAAGAGGATACTTCGCAGCTTGCAGCATTAGGACCCCATCAGATCACTGCTGCTTGTTAAGGCAGAATCACAGTGTGTGCTTCCCAAGGTTTTGAATCATTAAGTACTTCTGCTAAGTAAACCAGCTCCATCTAAGGAGACACCAGGACATACCCAGCCCATATGTGCTCACTGGAGATGTGAAAGAGTGAAGTTTCAGTTCTATTCTGAATCTTTCTCAGTGGCAGGAGCTCATGAGTCAGGGGTCTGGCCCTACAATCTTGCCTGGAAATTGCCTCTCTGCACAAAGTGATGACATCAAAGTTGTTGGCTTTAGCCAATCTTTATCAGATTTCCTGATAGAAAGTAATTTCATGTGAAGACTCTGTAAGTGGCTCAAGTTAGAATTCTCACATAAATTCCTGAATCCACCTTTCCTACAACACTGGTCTGACCTGTTCTGGGTTTGCACCATTCCGTATCTAGCACCGTTTTGTGCTTGTGAACTAAATAACTATCAAGAAGTATTGGGTAATAAATGTGTGAGGAACATTTGTGATGGATAGATGTCAGCAACAATCTTTCTGGAGTTCACCTAGTGCATTTGTGCAGAAAATGGCAAAGCAAGCTGCACAACACGAATGTTAATCTGGTACCAGCATTCTCACCCCCAATTGTTAGATACACAAACGACTGCTCCTCTAACACCGAGACATAAACTCACAGCCACGTTTGGTTCTGCAAGAGCTGTCAGGTGCTGTCACTTACCCCATCTCCAGTTTCAATGAACACATGACCAAGAGTGAGGAGAGCTGAATTTCAGGGAGCAAAGGCTTTAGTTTTGCTCTCCCTGCTCAATTGTATTTCATGGTAGGACTTCAGGAGATACTGAAATCCACACAAAATGCAGGAGGTGCCCACTCCATGGCAATGGGTCTGGAGAACTTTAAGGCACAGACTTAGGTGTTACTTTGAAGTTTTTTGGCACACATGGCCCTTTTTGAGTCCATTGGTCTGTGCCCACCTGGAGTGACTTGCTGTGAGCATTCCCATGTGGGGACACTTGGGGCTGCTCGTGGTGACCGACAGCTTCTGCACGAGCGAGGAGTGAGGACAAGCCATGCAGGGCATGTCAGCAGGTCCCCAGTGAACAGGGGAGCAGCTGAGCCGCTGCTGGAAGCGAACTGAAGCTGGCTGAGCCCTGGCTACTGCAAACTGCATGGTCTCTTGTGAACTTCCTGTGACCCTCTAAGGAACACTGAGCTATTGAAACGCAGACCTACTTACCTTTCCCATCACTAGTGATGCTTTCTTTGAAGCAGTTTTTCCTGTAAACTGAAGTGGTTTTTTATTCAGACGGACTTGATAACGTTCATGTTGCCCAGTATTTAGGTTAACTGTATTTCTGAAAAGGCACTTTTCAAGTAAGTCTTTTACTATGAGCATTGTTCGGAAAAATAAGTCACAATGTTCGAGATAGGTAAAGAAAGTTGCAGTGAAATTAAGAGTCTTTTCCAGGGATACATATGGATATTGACATAATCCTTTCTTATACCAGCCACAGACCTTATTTTCAAAGTAAGCTTCTCAAATATTAGCAAATACTATTCACTGAATACCTACGAAAATACACAATTATTCACATTTACTTCAGATTTATCCACCCACATCCGTGTGCGCCACAACCCTGCCTGTACAAATCACTTCCATGTAGAGCAATCCAGCTGAATGAGGCTGAACTAAACTACTTGAGAGTTTAAGCTTTGAGGCTTTGGAAGAACAAGTGAAACAACCCAAACCCTCAGCCCGCAGCGGTGTGTGTTCCACTGTGGGAACAGCCTGCTGCTTCCGTGGGGGAATGCTGAGCAGGGCACTCCGAGTGCCTAAATGCAGCTTGGCCAGGCAGAGCTATGAATTTTGCTGACCAGGCTCTGTCCCCTGCCCAGCACATTCACCAATACCCAAGGGATGGTGAGAGGTGGCTCAGGGCACTAAAGAGCTGCTCTGGGACACCGAGCCATCCTCTCCCTGTGCAGGGACACCCTGCCAAGTGCCCCAAGGACAATTCCCACCCTGCCAGCTCGGGGAGCCCGGCTCAGAGCTCTGGTGGTGTGGCTGTGGGGTCAGGGCAGTGACACAACCAGGGCGGGGAGGTGACAGCACAGCAGCAAACACAGCCAGGAACCCACACTGCGTGTGCTTTGCAGGTTGAATAGAACAAAACCAGCCTCTCTGGCCTCCTAATGGTCTGTAGGTTGCACGCACGGGGGTTGGCTGCTTTTTTTTTTTTTTCCCAGGGTAGAAGGTGGCAGAGTTGGAATCTCCACAGTTAGAGAAAGCAGTGAAGTGAATTAACCTCAGCCACTTGTATACACACTTCAGGCTGCAGTCCAAAGATAAATGATACTGAGCACTACTGCCTGCACTCCTCAACTAAACTTAATGAGCAGGCAAGTGTGAGTTAAGGGACTGTGCAGGACCAAGACAGACATCTGTATCACTGGCAGAAACCTTGAATAATAAAATGGAAAAGTCCCTCCTCCAGAGTCTCTAACATGATTGAAAAAATGAAATGAGAGGACACATTTCTATGGTGATGGTAGTCTCCCTGCAGCAGTGCACAAATCTCTTCAAGGAGGACAGCAACACACAACAGATGATCAAACATCTCCCAGCTGACCCCACCAAACACTGGTTTTGTTCAGATAGACCCTCAGATTCTGTTATGGGGCAAAGTCTGTTCCTGAGTAAACACAAGTGAACCACTGCAAGCAGGATTCTGTTCATTTATTTCCAGTTTGAGAAGTCTCCCTGTGAATCCTTGGCACCAAACAGTTCAAAAATAACAAAAATTATGGTTAAATTAATCCCCACTCTCTCTTCCAAAATCTGTCTTGGGTGGTAGGGATTTTGGCAGTGTTAGATTTAAGACAAGCAATTTATTTCATATCACTGACAGTTTGCAGTGTAATAAAACTCTGTCACTCTTAACCTGGGTTGCCATTTAAGTGACTGCAGGAAAAGGGTGGGCAAGGGAAAGGAGGATCATCACTTCAAAAGTACTGCATCTCACTTTGTTTCTCTGCTGGTTCTTATTCAGACTCCAAAGTAAGGGCAAGGTTTGAGATTCTTCTGTTCAATCAAAAGGAGGAAGAAGTCTAAAAATATTTTTCTGGAGACAGGAGCTTTTTAAATGGCTTTGCCAAAATCTGGTGACAGCCTGGTCTACTATACTCATTTCTACAGTTTTGGAAGCTGAAAAAATAAATCCAATTTCACACCAGAGCAAAATATTCCATCTTATTAATTCAGCAGAGGTATGGAAACTGTTATGTGACTACATGAAAAAAAATACAAAAACTAATTTATTTAGAAGAAAGATTATTTTTTTCCTTGCCAGTTAAGTGGTGGTGGTCAAACCTTTCAATATCATGATTTCATTTAACAGTGATCTCAACTCCAACAGCTATTTGTGGGATTTGCAGCTATCTTGTTAATTTTTAGTGGTGGTGTTGGTTGTTGGATGTTTTGGCCTTTTTTGCTTTTTTCCTTATTTCTAATTCTAGAGAGAAGTCTGGAAAATCTGAAAGAGACTGTTCTCCATAGAGAATTCCAGCCCCAAAATTATGAGTTGCTGTAATTTTAGATCTTTTCAAAATTCCAAACTAGGCTCTAGTAACTTGTGCCAGTGAAAAGCCTGGACAGCTGCATGAAAAGGAATATGCAAAGAACAACACACCTGAAAATCTGCCCTAGGACATTACAGAAGTAAAAGGCAGAAAATACAGATTACTATAGAGGAAGGGGTCTAATTTTTATTTCCTGGTAAAGGAAACATTGAAAACAAAGGAGTCACACAGTAGCTTAAAGGATATAGATTTTGTCTGTTAGGTTAAAGGACAAACCAGTTCTGAGCAACTGGATATTGTCCCACGTGCACTGAACACCCGGTACAGGGCAGAATTAATCACAAAGAAAATTAAAAAAAACCCAAAACAACCAGAAGAATATAAAGAAAATAGTGTTAAGTAAAATGCAACTCCACAAAAAACTGACTACCTCTCAATAAAGTGAAAAACGGAAAGGAGCAACTTGATAGGATCCAGCATATAAATCACTCCACGTTAGATGTTTGTAATTCTGCAATACTTAATTCCTGGTTAGGACAGTAATTAATACTGCTCTTGTTGTAGTCCTGCATATCTGCAAGCACGGAGGAATTTTACAGAGCATACCAGAAACTCTGCACCAGTACTAACCTGCTTGACTTCAGCGGCACCACGTGAGAAGCCGACTGCAATGTGCAGCTCTCCAAGGATCTCAGGGGTGTGTAACACTAAATCGTGACATTTGAAGGGGAGAGAGCAAGGGCATGGGTTTGGAAACAGTGCAATCCTTCATCTTCCTGAGTATTTTAACTCTGTTCAAAACAAGAAGGGAATTTACAGTGTTGCTTTCAAACGGTAAATCCTTTAAACGCAAGTGAATGGAGTGGAGATTTGGATTTTATCTGAAGATCACTAAGGCATAAAGAAGGCAAAGCAGTGCATATAAATACTGAGAGAGCCTTATGTCATCCTGTTTCTCGCAAACACACTTAGAAGGGCACACAGAGCAAAAGCATCTCCAGTCCTCCTCTTGTGAGGTTTCGCAGTAACATTCAGAGGATCCCTTGGTCACCTTCACAGATCCTTTGAGACAAAGCCAAAAAGCTTAAACTCTTCAATTATGCCTGGAAATTCCAGTTAGTGTCAAGCCAATGGTGTAGCTAATAAGGGATATCAATTTGTGCATCTGTGTAAGTAGTGACCACCCTCTGCTCGGCTTTAATAGCTTTGAGAACAGCCACTGAGGTCCTGCTGTCTGCTCCTAATCCTTTGTCCCTGCTGTGCGCTGCTCAGGAACACCCAGGGCTGGAGGAGAAGGACTCTCCCTGGCTGGCATTATGGAATGGAAGAGCACAAGAGGCTCTTTCACAAGCACAGAGCCCCCCACCCCACCTGCTGAAGGCAACACCAAGGACAGCGTGGGTTTCCTGGGGCTTGCAGAACATAATGCAGCTTGCAGGACTGACAGTCTCACCAGCTTGGAGCAACACTTGGACATCAGACCAGCATGAGACCAATGAACTAACAGCTGAAACATAAAAGGCCTCTTTACTTAAGGCTAAGTACTGGACAATAAACATATACAGCACCACCAAAACAAAGGGAGTGGAAGATGCACATGCACAAAAAGAATCACCTGAATTACAGAGGAATATCCGATTTAGGGAAACACTCTTTATCAGAACGACACTCTTTATCAGGACGAAACCCTGGGTAAAAATATCAGACTCCCAGGCTTACCAGAGAGGTTATTTAAGAGTGAGGTTGCTAGGAAGCAAAACTGAGGTTGTTCAGCAGCGTTTTGGGGCTCACAGAGAGGCAGAGAAGCAAGCCCCGTCCTCTGCAAGCTCCAATGCCAGCTGGTCCTTTCAGAAAACTTTCCAGCACAGATTTCTATCAGGTGATCTTCTGTTCTGCCTCTAGTCCTTGAAACCTCAGTGCCAACCACCACAGAGACACCTGACATTCTGGGTGTGGGCTTGCAGGTTTGTTCAAACATGACTTCCAGCTTCCTCTCTCCAAATAAAAACACCACAGCCTGAAGGCTTCAACTCTATGGTAAGAAATGTTGTGCTCCAGAAAACATAAATCCTTGTGGGTTTCATGGCTAAAACCACCCTGCCTGGGCAGTAACTCTGGAGAAGTTTGGTCCCTGTCTCTCAAACTCTCCCAGCACAGCCTCAAAGGCAGAGAGGCCTGTTTGGTTGTACCCAACAGAGCTTTTCATGTCAATGCTCCAATGTATCTGATTCTCTCCACAAATTTATCCAGCATAAACAGAGCACTGGGAATAACGAAATACCGTTCGCATTTAGACAACAGAAGAAGTGAGTCAGTGTTTATGGAATATATTTAGTTTACAGAAAAAAAAAGGTATCTAAGTGCTTTTTCATTTTAACTGGAGAAAATGGCAATGTACGGCACCAGTGCTGCAAGGCAATTTTCCAAGAGAACTAACTAAATGTACGGAAATACTTTTACTGAAATAACTTCTGCTGAATTAAATGTTTTGCTGCTTTATTTGATCTGCCTTACTGATCACTTAACTGTCACCGAACCTTGACCTTAAGAAGTGGCGATGTCTAATGACAATAAGACACTGTAGATCATGTGTTAATGCTGATTAATGCACTTCCCAAGCGTGCTGGGAGCATTTGGCTTGCCGTGTCCCTTCCCTGCGCACCCAAGGCGTGCACTCCTCAGCACTCCTGCTCGCTCTGTCATGTCTCATCGCCGCAGCAGTGCCCCGCTCCCAGTGCTCGCTCCGAGCCTGCCTCACTCAATTTACATTACACTGCCCACCCAAGCCCCCAGTTTGGAGCTTCACCCAGCTCTTGATGATCGGGGGCCTGTATGTTTAATAACGTTTTGCTCTGCCAGTCTAATTAACTCCGGCACTGTATCTGCAGTCAGATAAAATGCTCATTTCACACCACATTAATTTTTATCAGCTGAACATTAAGCAACACAAAGCTATCTATGCTTGGTTTAATTTACATACTGACAGAGCTACAAAGAATTACTGCAGTGACTGCAAAGCAAATAAGTAGAACTGGCATCAAACATGGCTCCTTCAAAATGAAATATTGATTTGCAAGGCTGTCATCCCAAAGCGGGAAAGAGGAAAAGAAAGAGAATGAGAAATTACTTTTCCCTGTCAGCACCAGAAAAAAAAAATACACAATTTGTAACCTGTATTTCCTTAAATGTTATAGCTTGAGATGAGTATTAAAATTAAAACTTCCTCTTTGATTGGCCAAGAAAAGTTAGAGGTGATGGTAACATTTCTCATGACTTAGAAAGAAAAGGAAAAAGGGGTCGGGGAGGTGGGGAGGGACATGATGACTGTGTTACAGAACACAACTTAAAAGATTCTCCTGCTCTTTTCACTGGCTAAATTTAGCTGAGCAGTCCTCTTTTTGTGGGCTATGGCCATAAGTCAAATTTGAAGGTAGAATGTATGAAAGACCCTGGAATTCTAATATATGAATAAAAATACAGAAGAAAAATTCTGGGAGCCTGGGATTTTATTCAGAGTCTACTGGTGACCCTTCAGTGCTGTTTAAAAGCATCAGTGACCCCACAGTACCAGAATTAATAGGTGTTCATGTGAGTTAATCTGAACACATAAAAGCTGGCCACGTACATCAATCATTCCCAGCTTTTCCAGAATGTTGCACCACAGTAGTGAGGTGAAGACCTTAGCTCCAAAACTAAAAATATCCTGTCTCTGCTCAACCAGCTAAAGTGAAATCTCACTAAAGCTAATTATGAGTTGCACACCATTTAAGTGTTACAGAATACATCCTCCCTTGGGCTTTATCTGCTCTTCAGTTTGAGGTTAAAAAAACCCAACCAGGCAAGTCCAACTGGGCTGCGCTGCAACAATCCCACAGACATTTAACAAATGTGCAGAATCAATACAGGATCCCTGTGCACTTCTGCCTGTAGGTTAACATTGTGCTTTAAATCCTGGAGTTAGTGGAGCCACTGGGGGGGGTGAGGCATCTTGCAGTGCTTTTTCCCAGTTCCTCAGCCACCCTAAGCAATGGCACTCCTGTACTGAGAAGGTTCCACTCACAGGACTGCACGAGCTTCTCCAGCACAACAGTCCCAGAGGAGGACTCAACAGCTGATGTTCAGTGCTCCTTTCCTGAAGAGAAAGAAATCCTGAAATACAATTTTGTAAGACTTCAAGAGCTTTCTTGAACTTTCTCTGATTTGTTGGAGACACTCAAAAGTCTGTATGGGGCTTGAAGTTTTCCCTGTGCCAGTCCCAAAGGGCTCCTGTGCTCCCCTGCCCCTGCCTGCAAATGGGTACAAGAGTAGATCCACCTTGGTCCAGGCAGTCATGGAATTGTTCCCTGAGGAAATTGGCTGCTGCTGCTGCGAAATTTTTCTCTGCTGTTGAAGTCACCTTTATGAGGGGCTCTTTTCTCTTCAAAGAGAGACATAGTTAATGATCTCCTACCTAGAAGCACTAATATTCAGCTTAACTGCTAAGTGAAAAATCATTTCAAAACAGGGCATGATATTACAGCTGTTTCTATTGACTGCAGCACAGTTTATTATTGTATTCCAGCTATTTTGGGAAAACAAGTCAACTTAAAATGTCATATTAATTATTTACAAAATACTGACATAAATGAAATGAAGATTTGACTGAAATAACAGTTCAGTGCCTCACTCTGCCTTCTTAATGAACATAACAGGGAACTGCTGAATAATTTTCTGCTTACTCTACCACAATCTTTCCTTCTCCTCATTTCCCTGCAAAACAAAAGAAACCTCAGGCTCAGACATCTCTGAATCTCGGATAGGTCAAAAATCATAATCAAATCTAGATTTTATCTACAGATAATGCCGGGGAACTGCTTGGTTTATCTCTGCAGAACATTCCTTCAACATATGTTACAGTGAGTGTCTCAGGGCACACTCACTTTATTTTCAGCTGTGCTTTGAAATATGAGAAGCAAAATAGCCCCAGAATACCATTCTAACTAAAATCAGTCATTGTTTTGGAGTAACGACAATACAAAGAGTATTGACCCTTTCTGACTTCCTTGTCAGATTAGGAGCCGGCAGTTTTCTAAAACATTAAGTCAGTCGGAGCCCAAAGGATAACATGACTTCTAATTCAAGGTAACTGGAATAAAGAAAAGAGAAGTGAGGCTGATTAATTAGATCTGTATAGTGAACTAATTTGCATCCCTATTCTCCCTGGTTTTCTAAAAAGAGAATCAATGTGTGTTTGTGCCTCACATCATCTGGTTCTTTCCCACATTAAAAATGACAGGTTTTGCAAGTGAAAAAAAAAATCCTATAAAAAGGTATATTTACTATTGGGACGCAAATTATTTTTACTGAAGAAAAATTTCCTTCACCACTAGTGAGGTTGGGATAAGAAGCATGGAAATTTGTTCTTGGATTTCTTCCAAGAACTTGCAGGACTTCCAGCACTGCTGTTACAGAAAATCTGAGAGGTTCATCTAAATTACTTCATGCATCCTGCCACCACATCATCTGTCATGTCACCACTCCTGCCCAGCAGACAGAACAGTACAACCCTTCCTTGCAGCTGGAGCCTCACCTCGTGCCTGAGGAGGGTACCTGGCAGCACCGAGCAATGCCATGATGCACCTTCCCACCAAGCCAACCATGCAATGATGCACCTTCCCACCAAGCCAACCATGCACCTTCCCACCAACCCAACCATGCAATGATGCACCTTCCCACCAAGCCAACCATGCACCTTCCCACCAAGCCAACCATGCAATGATGCACCTTCCCACCAGCCTAATGATGCACCTTCCCACCAACCCAACAATGCAATGATGCACCTTCCCACCAACCCAACCATGCACCTTCCCACCAACCCAACCATGCACCTTCCCACCAACCCAACCATGCACCTTCCCACCAACCCAATGATGCACCTTCCCACCAACTCTCCTCTCTTTCCCGGACACTGAAGGGATACCCAGAAGGACTCTCCCTAGAGAGCAGCAGGGCAAATACGGGGAGAGATTAAGGAATATTTGCCTTGTTACTATCTTTGCAGCACAAGGAGATGCAGAAAACAGTGAGTCATCACACTGAATTTTCCATTCAAGACTGCTGACTACAATGGTAGGGCTCCCAGCTGCACAGCAGCACCATGTACTGTGTTGGAGGAGATCCCTCTCAATCCATCCACGTTTCTGTTTCAAATCACGTTTTTACAGCACTGAAATTTTACTAGTAATCCCAGCTGCTTTACTGAAGTATTTTGAGGTCCAAAGATCCTCATAAATTTCTCTTAGCATTTAAGGCTGCTTTAACTCATTTGAACTGAAGTGGCTCTGATACTTTGAAATAAATCTCACTTTATGACTTGGAAAGACCTGGGAAAATATTAGCCAGTTAAGTCCCCTTGACTTCCTGCCTCAAAAAGTAATATGAGACCCTTGCCAGGGCTATCAAACTGAACTTTAGCTCTGCTCCAAACCAGCCTGAAATGCAGAGATGGGGAGAGTTGTGTTATGGCCCACAGCACACTGTCTCTGCAACAGCTAACTAATCAAAACTATTTTCACTTTTTATTTGTTTTTTGTTTCACTAGCCAAAAGGCCATTTTTCAAGCTAAGAAAAGATGTGCCATGAGCTGTTGGCTTGCACCATAGGCACATTTTCTAAAGCATTCCCCCAGTTTTTATAACCTTTTTTTTTTCCCTATTTTTCTGCTTTTCCTAGAAAGGAGGAACCTCATTTATCTATCTATACATATTTCATCTTAAAATGAACAGATTCCTTTTCACCACTCCATTCCATCCATCTTGCTTTCCCTGGACTCTGCTTTTGCCAGCGCTTTGTGTGGATTCTGTCTTTTGAAAAGTGAAGTAAGTAGTTTATTGCTATGCAGGCTCCAGGAGTGAAACGTCACTGGCTGAGAGGGAGCAAGTATTGGTCTTGACAGTTTGGATGCTGCTTCCTTTCTCAAAGATGACTTTTTTGACAGCACCAGAAAGCTTTGTCTGTTTCCAAACTCTAAGATATGACAGGGGCTCAGAATGCAGGATAAGACAGACCATGCCAGGTCAGTGTTTTTTGTCTACACAAGCTTACGGTCTCTTTGAATTTATAAACTATCAGAGGAAAAGATGCTGGGGAAAAGGAGGGGGAAGAGTATCTCAGATGCTTGCAAAAGGTATGCTCTCCTCAGCCAAACCCTGATGTATTGCAGAGGAACCACACAGCCTTTGTTAAGCTATACATCCCGTGCTTAATTGAGAAATGATTCTTAATAAGTCCTGGAGAGCTACAGGTCTTTCTATCTCTCAAATGGGAAACAATCATATCTCACGGCAACTCATTACGTATTCTTTTTGTACCATGAGTTGTTTTAAAACCGTGAAATTAGTTCTGGCAGAGTGTACAGAGAAACACCCATGAGATGAGACTGAACGAGTTATGTAAGGTTTCCACACATTCCTCATGAATGTTAACTCTTCATGGCTGGAAGTCAGCCTCTTCAGACGAAGAAATATTCATGCAGTAAATAAAAGAAACATAGCTGTTTTCCTCTCTCTGACATTCTGTGTGTACAACAGCCTCATAATTATGTCTGGCAAAGAAAGCTCCTTTCTCCATTGTTTCTTTGATACTTAGTTATCATGAAATATGACTTGTAAATTAATTTACAGTATCTATAAACTAGTTGAGCTGCAGCTGCCTGTGATGACAAGCAAATGGACCCTTCTGTAGGGTATACTGGAAGTCTTCAAAATGTACCAGAATCATTAACATATATAACATCATAACTGCCAGGAAACAAGACCAGTGCAATGATTTGCCTGATGGGTTGGACTCTCTAAGCTGGACATCTTGGACTCTCCAGCAAGGATCACAAGTCTTTCCAAAGACTGTAGCCACTGTAACTACCAGTGAGCTTTTAGCCTCTCTAGGAAGAATACTGGCCTTTCAACATGGCACTATACTTTTTGGTAGATGCTTGAGAGAGTGAATTGAAGGCCTTTAAAGGTGAAATTGTTCAGTTGTCCTGCTTAGCCTAGAGAGGTGCAACAACAGCCGGGGTCAGGGTGATGGCATAGCTCAACAAATGCACATTTAGAGCTGGGAGGAGATTCCTTGTGCTCTCCTGCAAGTAGGACAGAGGGCCAGGAAACTAAGACCGAGCTTTTGTTCAACTTTGAGAGCTATGAATGAGGTCGGGACAGAGCTGCAGCTCAAGGTACAGTAAAGATGGGATCGTCTGTCATTCTCCTTCTATAGCGAGACTCACCCCACTGCTGACTAAACCAACAGGCCTGTCCGTGATGCATCAGTGTTCAAAGAGAGGCAGGGAAGAATTCATGGAACAGTGTCGGGACATAGGAGGGTCTGGATAAAAGCACATACTGTAAACTCAGTCTTGAATTGCAGGTACACTCATAACTTCTAACTATGAAAAAAACCACAGGAACCTTTCAATGAAAGCTTTAATTGGTTAAATGAACGTTGTAAAGATGCTGTGTGGAATCCTCACTGCTTGCTAGGCCTTCAGGAATGCAATCCAGTGAAAGAACTGCCTTTGCAGAGCTGCCAGCTCTTTAGAAATGCAGCTCCTTTTACTTCTGGTATTTTAAGATGAAATTCAAATTCTTTCACAAAAACATAGTGGAATTTAAAAAACAGCAACCTGAACAAAATGCCCACAAGAGGAGCAATGCAGTCACTAGATTCAGTAGCTCTGAGAAACAGAAGCAGTAAATTTTCATTATATAGCAGGTGACCACCCCCTTTGAAAACAAAAAAATCTACATGTTACATACATCTCAATTTTTGAAATTTTTTAAGTTTTCAGGATAGAAGTGGCCTCATTTAAGGCCATGTGATGTTAAGGGGAAAAAAAAAACCAGATAATTTGCATTTTAACTCTATAAATCTTCTGTTGACATACTCTGTTACATACATAATGAGCAGCAGAAGTCAGACACTTCCTGTTAACTGATGGGTATTGAAGTCCTGGATGGTACACAAATTGCAAGAATAAAAAAGTTTCATTGGCTGGTTTAAAAACTCAATTAGGCCATTAAAAGAGGAAACAATTTAAGTTGCTTAAATATTTCTCAAAGTAAATGGTACCCTGGAGTTCAGCAAAACCATAGTGGTGTTTTCAGACATTTTATTTTCCTCTCTTTAAATGTTCTGGAAAATTGCTCTGAAAATGATGCCAAAATGTGAAACTGAAAAACACAAAGGATATTAGGACTGTCTGAATTACAGATGTCTCTCAAGACTAATAGCATAAAGATGTGAAACAGACTGACCTTAAATGTCCTTCTTGTCAACCTGTTGGAAGGTCTCCTCTTTGTTTCTTGGGGTTTACTTTTATGCTTAGACTGACTGGAAATGATGAGAACATTTCACAGAAATCTTATAAAAAGCCTAAAGTTGCCCCTTCATGCAACTGAGCCTTCTGCACGTGGCTCAGAGAGGTGAGATTTCTGAAATCCTCCCCAACTCTTCTCTACAAGGACAGCATTTCAGAGGAACAGGTGACCAGCAGACACACACAAATCAATACCCCCACTGGAACAGGAGAGCTGGTTGCAACTTGCCAGCATCTTCCCCCAGCCATGAAAATTTAAAGAACCATTCAGTGGCAGCTGAGAAAAAAAAAAAAAAAGAAAAAAAGAAAAAGAAAGAAAGAAATAACAAAAAAAGACCCCCTCAACCTATAAAAACATTCACTTCTGCTGATAAAAAAAGAAAGCGACAGAAAATCTTTCAGGGTGTCCTTCCTTGTTTACTACTGTAGACACTTGCCATACGAGAGGGCACAAGGAGTGAAGACAGATAAAACTTCCAGTGGTGTAATTCAGCTTTAAAATTACAGAAGCAAAGAGCATCTCTTGGAGATATTGCAGGCTACATTTACAGAATTCTGTTATTCCATTACCTGGTGCCCTGAACAATGTTGGGTTTATTTTTTTTTCATGAAAGGGTTATCACTGAGGTTAGTAGAGAACCAAGGTAACCAGTTGCCATTGTTTTAATAGCAGCAAAGTAAAAAGTGATATAATTTAATCACTCTCTCTTTCCTTGTCCATTCCACAGGAGGCCAACACAGTTTACTTTGGACACAGTCACGTGCATGGCTGGAAATGTATAATTTCTTTGCCCCAATACCTGATGTTTTAAAGCTATCTCTGACTTGATGCTTCAAAATACCTTTCTGCATGCCAACAAAACTATGCAAGGACAGAAAATCAACCTCTGGCTCCATTTGTTCTTGGGAAAGATTAGCCACAGGATGCCTTGCACTCTCCTTTTCACAGAACCAAACCTGCCAGAGTTCAAGAGTACTTGGGAAATGCTCTCAGGCACATGGTTTGAGCCTGGGGTCCTGGGCAGGGCCAGGAGTTGGACTCACTGATCCTTGTGGGTCCCCTACAACTCAGAATATTCTATGATTGCTCATTACTGCTTTCACATTGGTAAAACTGATACAGGATGAAGAGTCAAATCCTCCAGCACTAAGAAAATGTGAAGTTTAAATCATTGTCTCATTGCAAAAAGTAGTAAAACTGATGAGCAATCCCCTTCTCCTCCCACCATTTGGGCTTCTCTGTGAGTTTTTGTCTGTATGTGGATTTGGGGGTACGTGGGAGCAGAAGGAGACCATTTGCAGTCAAGGGAGTATTTTCTCATTGACTGTGAAAACCAAGACACAGCCTGAATTGTGATTTCATCCAAATTATGGTTATTTCAGTAATCCACAGCCTGACATGCAGGTCCAGCTCACGAGACTGAGACCTGATCTATGCTAATAAACTCTACCTCCAACAGCCAAGAGAAGACCCACCATCACATGAATTACTTCACTGCTCATGGTTAGGTTGACAACAACTCAAAGATACTTCATTCCTGGAGTAAGCAACAGGATTTTCCATTGTAAATGATTTAGCCCAATCCAATACCCAGTATTACAGCTTATAAATGTAAATACAGACTCTCCCCTGCTAAAACAAACAAACATAACCCAAAACTGTGTAAAAACAGAGTAGAATAATAAATTACTCAGGAATTAGGAGACAAAAGAATTCTATATTCCATATGACTTACACCTTTTTTCGGCAGAAGACCAAAATAAACCATAGCACCTTCCAATGAGAGTGGGAAGCAGTGTAATACCTTTACCTTTACTTGCAAAAGTATTTCAACTATGAGCTTTATGGCTTCTCTCTGAAGAGCCTGGGGGCCAGCCAACGCATCTTTAATGCAGTTTGGTTGATGAAATATTGCTTGGAATATTTTCTTTTTCTTAGAAAAGTCAAAGCTGTCAGAAATCTAAATTTTCCAGCCTTTCTTTCTCTATTTTTAAGGCACTCAAGAAAAGGAAACACCCATCATCAAGCTGAAAATAGTTCCTAGCCCATTATATGTTTTTATAAATTCATCTTCCCCAACCAAAATAACACAAGTGAGCAGAAGCAAACACACAAGACTTTCCATGTTAATAGTGTATATTCAAGGGGAAATTGCAAGCAGTGAAAAACTGAGAAATGTGAAAAATAAAGTGTCTTAAACCCCATTCAGTTTTACAAACAATTATTGCATTGTTACAGTGATAGCAAAAGGTTGAGCACTCCCAATCTGCAAACAGTCTGGCAGTGCCAGGACAGCTTAGATATGAGTTACATGCTAGTTAGGACACCTTCCCCGTCTTTCCCTCCCCTCCTGCATTCTAGTCCCGGGTCCGTGGTTTAACTGGAGAGGAGGTGTGGTCTGGTACGTGGGTCTCGGCAGCATGCAGAAATCAAGCAGGGTGACAGCCCTCAGCCTCCCCATCCCCTGCCAGGTGGGATGTATTCAGTGTTTCCGCACACACACTCCCCTAATCCTTAGTCAAGACACTGCCATACCCACTAGGGCAGCGAACACTGCAGCCCTCACAATGGCTTAACTCTGCTCTGTAGGTCATTACCTTGTACCTATACATGTCAGTGGTTTCAAACTTCATTTTTTGAGAATTTCCCCCCACGTGGGGCAAGATGGGGGCATAAGATAGATAGGTACTCCCTTTCCCTTTCCCTTTCCCTTTCCCTTTCCCTTTCCCTTTCCCTTTCCCTTTCCCTTTCCCTTTCCTTTCCTTT
>JAWWEU010000017.1:16856642-16872641 GCA_035583155.1 Acropternis orthonyx
CTTTCCTTTCCTTTCCTTTCCTTTCCTTTCCTTTCCTTTCCTTTCCTTTCCTTTCCTTTCCTTTCCTTTCCTTTCTTCTTACTTCATTTTTTAAAGATACTCCCACATACAGCTGTATGTTGTACAGTTGTCATACAGTTTTGTGTCTGTGTGAAATATGCCCCTAAGTTATGCTTTCATTTACAGTCCTTTAAAGAAACAGCTTCCCAGCTCTGACATGAAATCAGAGGCTTAGTTACCTAATAAATACTTCAGGAATTTGCTTTGGATATTGATGATCCATTCACTAAACTGGAAGACTGAATATGGACGGAGATAATTCATTCCTCTTTGCGATAAAACATATTTTGGACAAGTTTCCCTCAGAGGTTTAGACACAGTACACAAAAACCTTACTCTTCAGTTCTAAAGTTATTTATAAGGAATGTATTGTGACTAAAAGGAGTTCCTGAGATTTGTTCAGAAAACTACTTTTCTCTTTGCAGCAAGTCAGAAGAAGCCTGACAGCAATCTAATCAAAACATGCAAATGAGGTCAACTTTCTGGAAGGGTTGTAGGATTTCTCCAGAGAAATTTACAGAATGTCCTGGCACAGAGGTATTTTCTGAAGTCACTGACTTTCTCTTCTGTGGTTCTATACCATTCTGTAAGGCCTCCTTGTCACTTTATACTCTCTGCTGGGCACAGCTGCCCCAGCTGGGGAGACACTTCATTTTTAATTTAACGCTGAACACCTCAAAGGATAGTGAGCTTCAGGAAGCAACGGAATTACAGAATCTTACATTTAGCCTTCCAAAGTAATAGCAATAATCTGATAAATAATAAAGTATTAAATGCTCAAACTTAAATGACTTGACTTTATTTAACATTGAATTCAAAGCCAAAACAACTGTTTCCTCTCACAGCTGATGACACTGCCACAGTTCACATAGGAACTGACTGTGCACGCAGACCCAGACAAGGATAAAATAAAGTCTCCCTGTTTTCTTGACTCTATTCCTTCTCTTAGCTGTTTGTACCAGCCCTTTCCATGGCATTTGGTGAGACTGAAGAGCTGAAGAAGCTGTTAAGACCAAAGTGTGTGCAATGGGCATAAGCCATTTTTATAGAAGCCAGATTACCTTAGCTGAGAATCAGAGCGAGCATTCAGGAACCCCCACCTGCCATGCAATGGTTCCTACCAGTGATATGTTAACCATGGAAGACGAATAATATGTCTGGTTGTCCAGCACAGTAAAAGCACCCACTTCCATGGATCATACAGAAAAGCTTGCCTGTAACATCAAACCACCTTGCTTTGGTTTCCCACAGGTTATAAAATGCATTAACATATGACAGTCCTCCTGCAACTTGCATTTACAGCAAACTATCTGATGAATTTCTGATGTTCTCACATCCTATACAGCTTCCTGCTCACGGTGTCTCTGCTGACATTGCAGTGAGGAGCTCTGGCCCCCAGCAGTTTGTACAAAGCCACACATAAGCCCCTCTCTACGAACAGACCATGCTGCCTCAGCAGTACCACACACTTGGCCTCTCTGGTTAAGGAAAGCACTAAAGAGAGCTGAGCATCAGCAGAGTGGCAACAATACCCCAGCCTGTTAAGGCACAGGGGACAAGGTTTCCAGAAAGGCACACATGACAAATACTGCAATTTCTATGACACAGTGACTGATTAACACACAAACATGCTCATCTGGAAAAAAAAAAAAAAGAACTTTCAAGGCAGAGGGTTCCAGACTGGCATATTAAAAAAAGGTGATAGTCCAGTCATTAATTACTCACACCAAGTGGAAGAGCTGCACTGAGGCAGCACAAGAGGGCTCTGATGCAGAGCAGCCACTTGCCTGATGGTCCAGGGTTTCCCTGACTGCTGAAACACACAGCTCTAATCCCTAATCTCATTGAAGAAAAGGGCTGGGCTTGGAACATGAATGGCCCTGGCAACCAGATAATGAACTCATAAAGAAATCCGTTCCACATCCAGAGGAAATGGAGGATTCTGTACAGGTCAACAGGGTCAGAACTCTCCATTCACACTGAGAGAGCTGGAGAGCTTCAGAGAGGGAGAAACCCCTCCTGCTCTGTATTTAAGGGCATGACAGCCAGACACTGGCCAGCCCTGGTGGTATGGCTAGGAAGGGAGCTCTTCCTGCAAACTGGGGTGCACGTTTCTTCAGGCACAGCCCAGCACTCAGCCCTGGCACGGTCTGCGCCTTCCACAGGCACCAAAGCCAGAGCACAGCAAAGCTCACCTGCTGGCTGTCCAAAAAAGTTAATGCTTACTACGCTCCTATTTAAAATGCATAAACATTAAACTTACACATATCATCACAATTAAAAACAAAACAAACAAAAGCAAAACCCTCTTAAAATCACACTTGTAAAAAACCTCAGTAAATACAATCTATGGAGAACACTGTTAAAATTATTTTTATTGTTGCATTAGATGTTATCATAGCTGGAATACCAAATTACAAATCAGGAAGGAATTGTAGTGGCATCAATCCTTCTTGCTTATTCTGTAGCAAAAAAAAAAAAATTATTCTGATGCATTTTTAAGGCTTCTGTTCACTAAATAGAATTAAGCAAATGAGTAGTTTTCCCTTAAAATTGCATAAATGCTATATTTAACCCTTCATTTTTTTTTCTTAGTCTGCATTGCTTACTTAAAGTTGTCCCTATAATTCTTACAGAAACTATCAACTTCTGTCTGCCCCTCAATTCACATGCAAATATGAAGAGGCAGAATTTATCTCCATAAACAAATCTGTAATGATCTTGATGTCTAAAAACTGACAAAGCAGATGCTTAACATTCCAAATTGTGCAACTCAAATAGTGCCTGAAAGTAGAAATAGCGGCAGAATACTGACCATGACACGAGGACTACCTGGAGATGTCCTTAATTTCCACCCCCCACGTTCCCCCTCAGCTCTCAAAAGGAAAACAAGGAAAGGAATTCTCTCTAGACTTGTACTGGGAGACTGAGCAGTGCAAATCCCAGCTGCAGTGGTGCAAATTACAACCCACATTAGTGAGGGCTCTGGTTTGTCAACTCCAGCAGTTCAGACCTGGACACGATGAGCACACAGGATTTCTAAATCCTGAACCAACTACATGTTCCAAAATGGGATTTTTTTGGTTGCATTATATTGAAAGGAAACAGGAAAAAAAAAAAAAAAAGGATTTTAGTTTTGGGTAACTCTTGACCCTAAACCTCATTTGACATAAATGCTAAAGGAAGAATTAACACGGAGTGGAACTTTTCTCTTTGCTTTACTCCTGTCGTGCCATTGAGAAGATTGTAATTTATTGAAAACTGGCTGATACTTTCCTGGCACAGAGATGACAACTTCTTAAAAAACAGTATCATCTTTTCTTCAGTTACACCGCAAGCCTAAGCATCACTCTAGACTTGAATGGTAAGTCATTTAACCCTTACAATGCTCTGGAGCCACAGAGCACGCAGCGTTCCTCACAGCCTGCAACCCTCTGACCCTACAGTGTCACTGTCCTTGCTTTACCATGCAGAAGTGATTAAGAGACTCCCCCAAAGCAGCCAACGTGCCAGAGGCCTCGCAGGTACCAACACCCAGGACTCTGGAGGCACAGGCTCTCTCTCTGAGCATCGCTCCACTCTCACTGGCCCCACGAAACCAGAATCAGTTAATGCACCTCCATGCAGTCAGATTCACATCACAGAAGTACCATCAGAATACGACATAAAATATTTAATTAGATTTTGGATGTGGACTTTTCAGCCCACAATGATTTAGCACAAATGAGGCATTCATTACAAAAAGAATAATACTGACTTCTTATTAAGAGTACAGATTAGAGGCAGTTGAGATAAAAGCTGGCAGGGAGGGGAGAGGTTTGTTGTTTGATTCCTATACAATTCTTTTTTGACTGGAGTCATGCCAGTATGGATGCAGAGATATTTCTAGCTGGCCTAGGGTAGAAACCCCAAATCGTAGGAGTTCATTTCTACAAGACCTCGGCTGCCTGGCCTCAACTACTAAAGCATTTATGCAGAATAGCCCCATTGAATCCAAGGAACTGGTCACACACTCAGTTTTATGAGCTGAAGATGGAATGACACTTATTGCTCAACTGACCCCTAAAGCCATCTCACAACCCTCAATTTATATTATAAAAACACAAATGAGCTAAAAAAACCAAGAAAGCTGTGCAGAGGCTACAACTGCAGTGGGCTTTCTGCATCTCCAGATCCAGCTAATAAGTCTCAGCTGGCTAAAGCAAAGAGCCACAAAGCAAATATATTGACTCAGGGATTTCAATTGTGATAACAGATCAATTGTTCCACTAGAAGAATAGCTTTTCTATGTGTCAAGCTGCATTAAGACTACAGAATACTTCTAGAAAGCCTAGTTAAAGAGTTACTAAATAACCACACATAGATCAAATTCAGTAGTCTTACAATCTCAGACTTTGCAGACTATGAATCTTTCAGTTTATGGAGAGCTTTCCATTTACATTTACAACCTGAGAACGAAGGCCAGGCTTTCAAATGCAGAGCTGAATTCTGCAGTTACTATTTAACTAATAAGTTTCTAGTGGATTTAGAGTGAAAATGCTTGAGAACAAGGGGGAGAGAAGGAAAGTGCCAGTAGCTTCCCTCCTTGTCAGTCCGTGCTGATCCTACAGAGAAACAGTGTGTCTGGAAGCACATTGCCTGGGGCCAGACCTCAGTCAGCGGGAACTGCATTGCTTTGGAATTCTAGGGACTTCTTGATAGCTTAATGAACAAGCAGGCCAAAGAAGTCCTTGTTCCCTTCCACAATCTAATCACTGCAGTGGAACCAGCCACAGCTTTTCTACAGGAATTCTGAGTAAGCAACAGGACTTCTCCAGACTTCGAAAAGCTGTCCAAGACACAGGCACAAAGCCAACCGTGAGGACAGAAACTGAGCACATTTCTCTCTTGCTGGATGGCAGAGCTGCCGCTGCAACATGTTCTCCTTGTCAGCAGCCCCCGGTTCTGGCAGGCTTGGCCATGCCAGACTCCCCCTCCACAGTGGGTTAGTGCTCAGCACCCAGACAGGCATTGCAGGAGCTCCTTTACTGTGCTCACTCAAAAGCAGGCTGTCTTTCCTGCCTTTCAGACACTTTCTTAAACGTGTTGTTCCATTTTAAAATTGTTTTCATCTGATTAGCATTTGTATCCACAGTGCCAGGCAGTAAGCAAACAAAAGAGAACGTGCAATCCATCACCCAAGCAGAGACTGTAGAATGCAAGGTTGATACCTCAGAAAGTTGTTGAATCTGTATAGTGAGTATAATGAAAAATACCTCTTGAAAGTGGCAAGGAGAAATGCTATTCATAAGTTTATCTCGTTACACTTTCTAAGCCCAAGGAAAAACACCTTTATGGTCCCGCACAATTCAAACTTCTCCCTCCCAAAAGAGCCTGAACCCACCCAACCAGAACTCACAACAGTGACAAAAACTCAAAGAAAACTAGAGAAGCATTAATACCCAAAAACAATAGGGGAGGAAAGAAGCTTACCCAGCGTCAACTGATTCATTACTGATCTTGGGCTCTGCAGATAGCAAAGATAAAAACAGCTAATTTGTGTGTCTCTGTGGCACTGCAGAGCTCCTTTCAAGCTTTGAGAGAGGTTACACTTCCCTCCACCCTACACAGGTATTTCAGTTTGCTTCCTAGTGCTGTACTGTAGTAGGAAAAGGCACCTCTCAACCTACTGATGGTGTCTTTGTGTTTGAAAAGCAGTCAAAACTATGGGGAGAGAGAGAGAGAAACAAAACTTATCCACTCACTTATATGTGATATTCATGTAATATTCATATATATGTGAATGAAAAACACCCAGCAGCTTTTATGGCTTTGCTTCTGCCTTAAATAAAGTTTCAAAGCTGATGGCAGTTTAAGGAAGACCAGGAAACAGGGGAAAAAACATTTTTGTTTCTTCTCTGCCTGAGAGACAGAGGCAAGACTCATCAATTCGGGTACTGCCTTTAGGTATTTGCTGCCAAGATGTGAAGAAGGTTGGCATTGTTACTTCAGTTGGGAAAACCAGACATGGCTTGCGACAGCTAATGAAATTTTTATGCTACTTTAGCATCTACTAAGTTTTGTATTTTTACCTCATTACATAAAAAATATTTAAAAATGTAAATCTAAAGCTTCAAAACCCTAAACATACTAGAAACCAGAGTATTTTAACAACATAGGTATTTAAGTTTTAGTCTTTCCCACTGGCCTTATAAAGTTTTTGAAGATTGTACAAGAGAGTCATCAAAAACTTTCCCTGGAACCAAAGGCTAATAGAAATGGTACTTGAGACTGCACTCCAATGTGACCTTTGAGCATCTGAGTTCTGCCTTGACTCAGATCTTTGCTTGTCATCCTCACAATCAAAAATATTTCTAGCCAGGCTGGTGTGAGCACTGAGTTTATGGTTTTGATCCTTTATTCATCTTAGTCAACAGATCCCAGTCACAGCCTTTGTAATTGTGCCGTCTTTGAAAGGAAACGTTACCTTTCAGTTTCCACTGTGACAACAGAGTGGGAAACGTGTTCTGGTAAAATGAGAACTGACACAAAGGCTTCATTCAGCTCTACAAGTAAATTTAAAACACAAATACAACCTTCCAAAGTTAAAATAGGATGGCCCACTCTTACTCATTTTCAGGTGTATCCCTGCTTCCCAATTTGTTTGCTACCATCAAGAAATACTGGAAAATCATAAGACAAATTACTTCCAGTGTAATTGTGCAATTATTTGCTGATCAGAACGCTTGACAATTGCTGCATCTTTTGGTTTTTACACAGCAGCAGAAGAAACAACCAGAAGCACAAAACTGAGTTCCTTGTAACTGCTTTTGAGTGAAAACAGACAACCACCACCAAGCTGCCAAAATTCTGGTACCCCCAGTTTGACTCTAAAAGTGGAATTAAATAGCACTAATGGCATGGAAATTTCAGTTCATTAACATTTGTTCTTGAGCTGTGGCCTTACTGTGATTTGCTAAGATACTCATCTGTTCAAGAAACAGGGCAAATGTCACAGCTTCTGCAATGCTTTTATCTTCGTAAACAAAAGCAAAGAACCAAGTACCACCTGTCTCAAATAGAATGGAACACTTTCACTAACATTTGAATGACCATTACCATGAGAAGTTGGGATTCAACTGCTATTAATGTGGAAAAGAATAAATCCAAATGAAAGAACTGAAACCAACTCTCAAAAAACAAACCCACCACCCAGAAAATTGGCTTTCCCCACATATGCAAAAAAATCATCTGCCATTCAATGCACGTTTTATCAGCTCTGAAACTGGCAGCAATTTAGGGAGCGTGGATCAGATAGTTATTTTTCATGTATAATTCAATGGGTAAATATATGAACATCAATGCAATCTTCACAGAGGTATCACCACCCAGCAAGTACTAGTCAGCATATGAATACAAGCACTTCTTCCTGCCACTTCCCTCAGGTTGGGACAAAGTTGCTGTATTTGCCAAGCTGCCTAGCATATATAATAGTCATTTCTATAAACAGGAGCTCCCTTTTTTGGATGTCTGCAGTGCTCACCACACGACAAGCTTGGTCTTGACACACACACACACACACGCGCACACAGAAAAGCAGAATACAGTAGATGGAAGCAAAATTACCACTCAGAGACAAACAGCTTTCATGAAATATTTCATGTTCTGAGGAAATTTGTAAGGCATGGCAAACAATCCAACTACTGTTGACTTTATTACTGGAGGAAGAATGCGGGTGTCAGACAATAGTTTGGGAGGGGGGGAGAAGCAAAGCACAGGCGGAGTGTTTGTAAAGCCGGAGGGCTTAAATCTGCTTTTCTACCGATTCTTGTGTGGGAGGAGGCAAACTGAGACTGTTCTGTTTTCTGCAAGTGTTAAATCATTACCTCACAAAAGCTCCTGGTGCGATGGCAAGGATTAATGGGAGTCCCAAGAGTGTCCTGACAAGGAACGACCCCACGTTCCTTTGAAAAACAAACAGAGAAATCTTTAAAATTGAGCTTAACATGTTAATTGTTCAAGTTAATTGGGAGGAATATTAAATTCTAATTTCTCTACTGCCTTTTTTTTTTTTTTTGGCTTTGGTTTGGCTTTTGAACACATATTTAAGTGTGCCAACAGATTCAGCAGGTCCTGAATTTGAATACAGGAAAAAGTATGCGAAGCTCCTTTCCTTGCTGTTTGGTATGAAACCCTAAAACCACAAACCAAATGTCATAATGAAACTGATAACAACATGGTCAGACAAGCATTTTTTTGAGAAACATCCTTAGCTGTTTCTACCAGATTTCTAGCACAGTGATCTTGGCATCAGATCACTGATCAGAAATGGGGGGAAATGAAGTGTTCTTTGCCCTGCACCCCAACAGTGTCTTCCAAAACAGATAAAATGATACTTAAGAGTTTAATGATCTTCTGCAGGGCTGCACATCCCACTGCAGGACTCTGCAGCACTGCTATGGCTGGTGAGCTGCATCTGCATCACGTCAGAGCATGGTAAATGCAAGCACCCTGAAAAACCCATCTTAATCTCAGCCACACTTACATTTTGTTCATTTGTCATGTTAAAATAGGATTGCTTAAACCTGGTTTCTGCTGAAATTCCTGTGTAGCTACAGACTGACAATGCTCAGGGAGAGCATGACTGCCACTCATGAACTATACATTAGTGTCCTGTATACACCATAAAGTTAAAATTTTATTGAGCTCTCTGTGGCTGAAAAGCTGACCAGACAGGGTGGTGGGTGGAGGGGTGGTGTGTTTGTTTCTCTTCAGTTTTGTTTGTTTTTTTTTCTTTCCCTACAGTTACAAAGTGTAATTGCAGGAGCTGGGCAGGCTCAGAGAACAGCCAAAGACCATTTACTATAGTCATGTATGGGCAGTGAGAACTCAGCTGAAACAAAACAGTAGAAATTTTTGGCTAAACTGTCAACATTTTGTCAACATCAGAAGTATCATTTTAGATCAGTGTTTGCCTTCAGGCTGTAACAGCTTTAAATGTCGCAATTCTTGCCTTCAAGTGAAAGACCAAATTTCAGAAGCAGTAACTTTAATGTGATCCACTCTTGTACTGCGGAAAATGGAACCAGGATTGTGGCTATGCCATCCCCTGACTGCTAAAGCACTTCAGGAAATCTGGATGGCGTCTGCCTTTGTCAGCATCTGAGTTCGTGTCTTCCAGCAACAGTTTGCAATGGCAACAGAACAGATAACGGGGGGGAAATATTAATCAGTTCTGATGACTTTGAAACATTCATCCCTTCCAATAATTCTCTTCCCACAACACGAAACTCCCATAGATTGAACTGTTACAGAGCTCTATCATCAAAAGTGTCACCCACAAGGAACCTGAGGCGTGCAGCAGCACCGCAATATTGGAAGGGTCATCATCGCTCTGGGGACAGCACAAGGAAACAGGCAGGGTTGTACAGTTCGTGTGCAGCCCTCTGATCTCCTTTCAGGGGCAGCAGGGAAAGACAAACACATTTAAACTGAAAAGATCTGCAAGAGGGCTGAAGAAATCGTACCTCTCTATGGTGCAGACGAGTTTGGAAATGAGGAAAAGATTTATGTTTTGATTTGACAAAAGTGCTCAGTGTATATGATGTAAAATTACCATAAGCTGCTCCAGCTAGATTTACACCATGAGTAAGGGGAAATACATTGTTACTTTCATGTTTTTCTTGTTATTCAACATAGATTGAAGAATGACTAATACTGCAAGATTTCTACTACATCTATTCCCGAATGAGTCCAGCCTTGCTTGGGCAGCTTTTGCCCAAGTAGCACTGCTGGTTAGAGGTGTGACTTTTTCCTTTTATTTAGTAACAGTACCATACCAGCCTCAACTGTCCCACAGGGCCAGTGACACCACTGAGAGAGTTTTCACTTCTGTAACCTACTGTATTCAGGGAACTGACAGAGGCTGCACCATCAGTGACCTCATTCATTTTTTTATTACCACACATATTTATCCATAAGCCTGAAACTAATCACCAGAACAAAAATGGGCTTTTTTCACCCCACTTTGGGGCAGGGGGAGGGTGGAGCAGGGAGCTGCAGCAAAATAACAAGGGCTGATGAGTACTGGATAATCTGTGGGTTTGAAAAGTCTAAGTACAATGAAATATAAAAAAACAGCAGATAAGACTAAAACCTCCAAAAGGCAAAAGCAAGTGATAATCTGAATAGACAACATATCTAATAATAAAATCAATCCACCCCTGACCTGAGCTTACATCTGAGAAACGTGTAAGCTCTGCATGACAACTGGGGCTCGCTCCTTATAGTAACTACTGATGATTAAGCTAAGTATTTATTTCCATAGATCTGCAACAAGGACAGATACAAAGCTCTACAACCATCTTGGCAACACACTCATTCATAATACCAATGCTTGCTGATATTTTCGCATTGCTAACACAGTCAATGGAGTTGGCAGTGAAAGTGATCCCCAAAATACACTCCTACCATTTACAAAAACTGAAACCCAAAATAAGAAACATTGCAAAGAGTTAAAACCCCCTCAAATTAATTCACCCAGACCAAATACCTCTGACCCACTTTAGACCTAAAGGTCACTAGACCACAGTCTTGGCCACCAGTTTCATCTCTAAAGGTTGGGTGCTTTCAACCACGTTCACAACACCCTGCAGCTCTGGCACCTAAAGTAGTCCAGGCACACTCAACACAGACCAAATCACCTTAAGTATTGCACAACCTCAGCCTTTTCACTTGGGTTTCTTGAGTTTCCATAAAGCAAAGTCACAAAACGCGAGACAAAATATTTCCACACTCTCCAAAAGACTAACATTCTAATTGGCTGGGTTACAACCGGCTACAACAATTTCCCTATGAAATTTACCCTAGGTGCTCAGTAATAATGAATAAAAATAAAATCATAACCATGTTTGAAGTAACTAGCAGAAAAAAAGGGAATCTGGTAAAATAGTTAAGGCCACTAACCATTCACTTCCTTGCCTGTCAGTGTTGATCTGGCAGCTGCCTCTGCAGGATTCAGCTTCAGGAGATGAACATGTCTGTTTTAACGTGAACCAATCTGTCGGACTCTGGTTCTGGAAGTGTGGCAACCTCCAAAGCTCCCTTTGGATGAAGTCTATCAGAGTCAGGCACACTAGTGACAGGACAAAGCTGTGCTAAAGCACAGAACAGCAATCAATGGAAATGAACTCAAACCTGGCACTTAGTCAAATCTGTGACATCTCTAACCATGCCACCTTCCTTAGCTGTGCACACCATGAGAAAGCTGAAGTCCCAGATACTCACCAACCCAAACTGGGTCGAGCTTTTAATGATCTTGAGCTGATTTACAGAAATCATGCAAACCTTTGAGTATTGCATGACCAAAACTACTGCTGCCTTGGGGTAAGTTAACATTTTGGAGTTAATCTAAGACCCAAAGAAAGAAATAAACCCATGGAAAACTAAGCTGAGATGCAATTTCCACACTGCCCAGAGGACCAGAAACCAGTGGTTTTTGCTGAAAGCAGCTGCCAGGCTCCGAAAGCAGACAGATTTTTAACTGTCACACACCCCCACATTTCAGCTTTGCATGCACGACATCCATATGCAATCGATGTAAGTAATCTCAGAAGCAATCTTGACCTCACATGTAGAAGCACCCACATACTTCTCACACCCACAAACACTTTCTCCCAAATACAATTAATTGGACATACAAAAATATTATTAAATGAATGTTTAATTATTAAACACATAGCCCAAAATTAGTGACATGGAGAGCACTAACTCTTGAAGTGAAACATCAGAGTAACCAGAAGTGCGGTCTGATAAACTCTTTTGAATAACCAAACTAAAAATATGTTATAATTTTGGACAAAGTCGAATACTGAAGATTCTGACAGCACTGATTTGTTGGTTTTTTCCACTGCATGTGGTAGCATGTTGTTGAATAGCCTGTTGCTGATGTTTTACATAATAATGGGGCATGGTAGGACTTTGGAGCAGCGTGGCAGCTCCTTACAGCCTTGAAGTGTGTGTGTTGATATCCCTCTCAGGATGGGCATGCACAAGGAAATGGGGGACAACCACTGCCACAGGTCAGACTGAGGAGTAAAACACACCCCTCCTGCCCCACAGGCTGCAAAGAGCAGCCACGGTGCTCCAAAGTGCATCCTCAAGGGCCACACCACTCCACCGGAGAGCTGCCTGGAGCAGGCTCCGGGCCCTGTGACCTCCACGCCCACGGGGACGTGCCCAGGGTTCATCTGCACCGCACTGGCCAAGGCAACACCTGCCCTGAAACCACAGCCTTGGGACATCCTTATGCATTCCACACTTGGAGTAGAATCACAGCACACACAAGAGCAACTGTCCTATGTATTACTCACTTTGGACTGGAGGTACGAATTTTGGCCTCGTATCCAAGGAATGAAACCTAGTTTTTCAACCCAAAGCAGAACCCACACCACCCATTTTGCTGATGGGCTGTCAAGGAAACTGACATTTGTGTTACTGCTTTACCTCCAGTCATCTCTTCCTCCCTGTGGTGTATGTGGATTGTATGCTTTGTACAGACTCAGTTTGCTCTATGGGTATAATACAAAGGTTGAAGGAACTCTAGGGTCCATATAGAAAGCAATTCCCAGAGAAATACTCTATTTCTTCCAAAGGAATCCAGCTTCTCCTCCACTACTCCCATTCCCACTGTATCATGCAGAAGACTTTACTTCTACAAAACGCAGCTTAAAAATCAGTACTATTGCAATACTTTCCTCAGTGCAATGCAGGTATTTTTCTTGCCTCACTAGGAGGAGGTTACACATTTAAAAAAACTATTAAATAAAGAACTACTGAGGTCTGAAATATTTAACAGTTTCAATGCAAGAAGAAAGCCCATATTGCTAAACCTCTTCTCCTACTGATACGTTCAGACTCGATCTGCAGAGAGCGCTGCCTTACTGAGCACAGTGGCCTTTGTGAGCTACAGCACAGCCCAACAGAGTTAAGCTTTGTGGATGTCTGGAACTCATCTGTGGAGCCAAAGAATATAAGGAGAATGTCTGCTGAAATCTGTGAGACACCTGTTTTCCACATTCCTCTCCACTCCCTGGAGCAAGTTGTTTCAAAGGAAAACAACAATGCTTTATGAACTCCTCTTTCTCCTTTCATGTTTGCTGAGAAGATAAACAGCAGCTCCCTAAAGCCAATAGTTATTGCACAGGCACAGGAACTGTATTTAACACATGCATGTATATTTGTATCACAAAATGGCTGCGAATGAAAATTCAGAGCATTTACCTTACCTGCAGACTATTACCAGAAAATGTCACAACTATTTTGTAGGAAAATAAACCCAAGTGGCTTATTTTAAATTTTCACTCTTTTCCCCCCCAATAGAAAATATGAATTAAAAAACTGAGTCCTTACAAATTTTTTCAGCCTTCGAAAATATTCAACTCCAATATTCTGAGCCTTAAAACATATGCATAGCTATACATTTTAGTTAAATCTGTGCCGTGAATGACCATCTTACCAAGACAGGCACATAAGGCAGAATGTGCCAGTTCTCAAAGGTTACTCAGCATTATTTTAAGGACTTTCACTGACTTTCTATTAAGTTACTATATTAGTAAATAGGAACAAGTTACCAAATGCATTATGTGCACAGGCAGTGGGCTCTTCTGTTTTTCCAAGAGGATATGTGACAGAAAGAGTGGCTGGGAAAAACATCAACTACCAACAAAAAGCATTTTCGTACTCAAGGTGACTATGTCAGTCTACTTATATAAAGAAATTTACTGGGACATTTATGATTAAATAAAGGGACAAGTGTGTCTATTCATTACCTAACTACTTAACTGTTTGGTTTAATTTTGTAAACACACAGAGGCAGTAAAAAAAAAAAGAGAAAAAAAGTCACTGTGTTTCCTCACATCCTTTGAATGCCTGAACCGTGTTTAGCTCAGCACAGAGCCCACCTGAAGCAATGTACTGTAAGCAGGTTGTCTTGTTTGCCAGCTCTCAGAGACTGACAGTGCTTCCCACCAGGGCTGAAGGGTTTGTACTCAGGGTGCAGACACAGGGACAGTCACTAGTCCTCCGTGGTGTTTCTTTTGCTTCCCCTCGCTCTGTATTTCCAACACAGCAACAACCAGAGCCACTATGGAGGAGGTCTTTTGTTAAAACAGTGTCTGGATTTTTCATGGCAAAAGTAAAAAAGTGCTACAACTGGAATCAAGTGCTGCAGTTCTGTTGGCATGCTCTGCTCATCTGAAGACTGGCTGCAGCAGAACCGGAAACCATTTCAAAGAGCCTTCGACCACATGTCCCAACACAATTTCATTCACAGACTCAACAGGAACAATTTCCATGGAAGAATTTCCAAAGCCTCTAAAGTAATCTCTTCTAACCAACAATAACCTGGGTTCCCTCTCACTTTATTCATTGGATACACTTGCCTTGTAAACTCAGCATGCCTCTTATTCCTTAACGAGAGTCCTCCAAAATATTTTCATCACACACAAAATAACACTGCCTGAAACAAGTGGTGATAACATTACATTCAGATTGTTTATAGCAGTACAAGAAATGCACAGCATGATTTGGCTTTCATTCAGATGTCTTTAGCTGCAGAATCCTCAGCGAGCTTTCATTTCTGTCCCAACTTTCACCCATCAAAGGGAATGAAGATCTCTCCACCAATAAAGTAGTTGATGCTGTTTAATTAGTTTGCACTTTGAGTGGGAACTGAGAATCACCCTTGCACATCAGCTTACCTATGCTAAGTGTCCCTGAGAAAGATTCACTACCTCTTGCAAATGTGTTTAGGAGATTTTTAATACAGAAGACTAAGGCAAATCTGATTTTAACTCCAACTGAGGCATATACCTAGAAAGCATCAGCTGAGGGCCACGTAACTTCTGATCAGTTTATGCCTGTAGCTGATTTCTGCACTAAAAATGCTGAGAGGATGGTTTGCCCATACTGCAACCTTAATCCTCCACAGGTGTGAACAAAAGACCAGCATTCCTTCTAAATCCTGCACACATGGTAGCAATGTTAGAGTGAAATCATGTCTGTTCAGCAAAATGGGTGCCAGGGCAAAGCCCGCACCTTTACTGGGACTGTGCTGTGTGTCAGCTTGAATCTGGGTCAGGTGTTGGTCAACAATCTGCTGCAGCGCTTTCGAAGGCAAGGCAATGGGCAGGGCTGCCACTGCTCACGGGCATTTTGGTGGGTCCCACCACTGACATGTAGTGCTGTATTTGCTTTGTGCTAATGGTGTTTATTTCTACCAGAAACAATGCCGTGATTTCAGCATGAAAACACACAGCTTGTCAGGCAAACAGAGCACTGACTCTGCCCCCTGAACACAGCCTGGGGAAGGGAACACAAGCGATGCACCCGACAGTCTGAGCAGTGCCATGGGCTGAAAGAGGATGGCGCTGCCAGGAAAGGTGACTCGCAGCCACCAGCAGGACTGCATGGGCACCACCCGTCCTCGTGCACGGGAGGCAGGTTTGAAACAACACACAGCAAAGTCCTGGCATAACCAACCACTGCAGTGCCTTTTCCAGTACTTTCAACCCACTGAAACAAACAAAAACTTCCTTTAGGTTCCCGTACAGTTCTACAGTCCCCCACATTGTGATGATTTCCTTCAGTGCTATTACCTTGCCTTCAAAATTGCCCAAGATTTGTTAAAATTTGAACCCCCATGTTTGCCTGTGGAAGTTACATTGTGTGAGGAAACAACGCTGCACACAAACTGGGAAGTGATAAAATTAAACGGGCCTTGTGTGATGGGTTTGATAAATCCCAAAACACTCAGATTACGGTTTTAGTTTTAGCTAGGCCCCAATTTTATGGGTCATTTGGTTAGGGACAAGTATCAGCTGATTTAAGTGACCAATGAGGTATTTCATCCCATCTGACGTCAGCTCGTCTATAAATCAAAGAGCAGCTCCCAGTGTGCTC
>JAWWEU010000017.1:16872741-16890031 GCA_035583155.1 Acropternis orthonyx
TGTGTCGTTGGGAGGGGGGTTTCAATAAGTTATTTTTGGTTTGTCTTTTATATTTATACATATATATGTTGTAAATTCGTGTAAATATATGTATATACCAGTTTCAGTTTTAAGGGTTTTTTTCTCACTTCTTTTAACTGAAACTCTGTCGCATTGAGAGGTGGTTGGCATTTTGCCAAGAGTCAAACCAAAACAATAACACCTTGGCACAAGGGTCCTGCAAAAAGTCATCATCTTTTGCACCAACGTGTTTTTACAGCAGTTCTTTAAACCATTCACAAAGAACTAATTAAAACCTGCACAAAGTAAACACCTGGCTCTGGCAACACTGAGAGCACAAATTCTTAAACTTCCCTAATCCAGAGATGCTGCAAATCACACTCTGGCACATGCATAGGGTTATCTCTTCCCAGCATGGAGCCAAAGGCCCAAGAAACAGAACATGAGTCCTCAACAGCTTAAGGAGCATCCTCTTTCATATCTCCAAACTCAGTAAATTTTGATTTAATGGCTCAACTTGTCAGGGACAAGAGGCAGCTGAAGCCAACACAAACACTGCCTTAGCATTCTACAAAACCAGTTTGTACCTTCAACCAGAACAGAATCTATCATCATAGACCCACCCTTTCAAATGGGGGAATATCTTGCAGTATTCACATAAGGAAAAACCCCAAACTGTTGTTTAGTGACGTGTCACATTTCCTTAATAACAGCAGCATCATTCCTTTATATGGTTAAAATAATAAAAATGGCTATTAACACAGAATTAAAAAAAACCCCAATCATTGCATTTTTTTGCTCCAAGTAGAAGAAACTCAGCAAAAAGACCTGCAGATGAAGATGGGAGCAGAGAGAAGAGACAGAAAATGTCTCGAGATGCCTTAAAACAACTGAAAATAGTTGTACAGTTCTAAAATGCTGCAATTGCTTTTTTCTCCCGTGCAGGAGCTCAGCCTGCTTGGTCTGTAGCCATGAACCATCCCAAGGCACATTCCCATTTTGCTGAACACCACAAGATGTTCCATGCTCCGCTCAGCATCTCATCTCATTCTTTCAGGCTCTGCTCTCCTTCTCCACTTGGTGTGGTTGTCTCTGCAGTGAAGTACAGAACTGTCCAGGGTTACCATCCATCAGCATTTATTTAGTAGCTCTAATTGTCATGCCTGAAGAACAGCAGTTTCCCCATGAATGAAGTAGCTTAACTCAGACATTACCCTGGCTATCGAGCAAGCTTCTGCATTACACAAAGACCTTAAGCTGCACAGGAAGAATTCAGAATTTTCTTCTCTGTGTTGATTTGTGTCCAGTCCCAATATTAAGAACTGGGCCTTTGTGTAGCAATAAGCCTGGCAAAGCAATGTATTCAGAGCTCTGCTGACAATACCCCCAGTAAACAATGGTGGGACATCCTCCACACCAAGGGCTGCGCCACTATCACAGAGTCAACAGCTGCTTTTCAAAAACCTTTTCAAGAAAGCCTTTAGCACCTGATTTATGCACAAAAAGGCAACTTTGTCCAAAACACAAAGATAGAAATGAATGACAGTCGGTTGGAATCCATTAAAAAAAATACATATATAGTAGGATAAAAAATTCTCACCCGGTTGCTGTCGAAATATTTATACAGTAGATCCTCACAGAATTGTCTTTTCACCTCTCCATGTGGGAATACAAATCCCTTAAATTTAATGATGCTCTTGGTACCAATTGTCAGGGGATACATATGCATAAATAGTGTATAAATAACAGCCATGTGCAAATTCTAGCAATTGCAGATGTACACTTTGCTTGCATTTCTTTTGAACCAGTTTTAAGCAACACCACAGAAAACACACTAAATCTATGTTAATATCATGCTCAGGATCTAAAAAACTGGGATAAGGATAAACTTACCTCTTAATCATTACACTGGCACTCAGAATCACAGGAAGTGTTTTAAGTGCTGTGGTCCTCCCTAAGGAACATTCAGACAATGGGAGATTTGCATACACTGACCATTCACTAAAGCATAACAGGCTGAATTAAGACTTCTATTTCTGTTTTAACCCTGGATTTCATGGCTTTGGATTGCTTTGCCTCAATCCTGAGTCTTTTCTTTCTCTCTTTTATTTTATTATGATGAGAAATATCTTTAAGATGATAATAAAGCAAAGAAAATTACTGTTTGAGCTCCTGAAAGTGACTGTTGAAGCAAAACATTTACTCTATTACAAATTAATAATACCATTCATCTATAATCTATTATTGAGTGCTTCAAGAATAGTTTGTACTCAAGTGAACAGAAATTCTCTCTACGACCCATTTATTACGGAAGAAAAATTTAAGAGTAGTGTCACATTTTGAAAAATGTTATTTTATTGGCTGTAATTTTTCATGGTACCTGTGGGGACTGGATGACAGCTCAACACTGCAATTGTCCTTCATGTTGATATCCTTTTTTTAGTTGAGTCTACCCTGGGAATATACTGGAAGTGATTTATTTGTCCCTGGACCTGTAAAAGGTTTCAGGAAGGTGGAAATGGATGCACGGCTAGTTAAGGAGAAATAAGAAATGAGCCCAGCATACTTATTTAGCCAGGAAACCAACCACCAGCAGGGAATATTTAATCACTTCATGTTACAACTGAGTAAGACTTCTGATGGCTCATCTTCTCCTTGCTGCTTGCAGTGCAAAAGCCAGCCTGGAATGAGCAGCCCAGTGCTCCAGGATAATGAGGGATCCTTCGGCTCCTGCTTTACGCTGCCGGAGGACAGCAGTGTGCTGCATGTGCTGCTGGGACTCCTGTTGCACTGAAATAACCCTGCCAGCTTAGACATGACTCAATGGGAAGCATTCAGTGGTCTCTATCAATGGCCTACAAAGCTCCTGATCTAACAAGATCAGCTGGTTTTAAGAGAGATACTTGTACCTGTTACCAACCTGCCTTGTGCAAGCGTGTTGAAGCTGCTGGCTATTGAGTGAGCCAGCACAACAGCTGGTGTTCCCTCAGTCACAGCAGGTAAGAGCTCACAGAAAGAGAGAAACAAAAAAAGGCTGGAGTGGTATTCGAGCTTTGGAACAATCTTATAGTCATCAGGCATCCTCCTGAAAGCAGGTGTTTGCTTAAAGAGAAAAGGAAGATATGCCTTTAATTTAAGTAGGCCAAGTTTTATTACTATTTAATGAAATTCAGCCTTTTGGAATAGCACATTTCAAAAGCACCCAGACTGCACAGTGCAGCTGAGCTCAGGCTGGAGACTGGGGGCTGACAAGGACTCAGGCAGTCTGTCTAGACACAACCAAACACAGGAGCAGGACTTTGCTCTACAGATGACAATGGTGCAAACTCTCATTTGGTTTGATTCTCAGCAGGTAACTTGCTAACAACAGTAATTATAATCAAAGACAAGACAAAAATAGAACAAGTTTCCACAGAATTTCCTTGCTTTTGAGTTGTTCAATTTATTGCCCCAGACCTACACAAAGAAATTGTCCACTATACAAGCCTCATGCATAATCCTTCTTCCTCTCAAGCCCAGTTATTACTCCCTGGACTATTCAAGCAAAGCGTCCCCCGATGGCACTGCTGCCATTTGAACATTCTCCAGGTGAGCCATGCAGACCCACTGGAGAAGCATGCATGTTTGGAAAGAAAGCACCGACATCAGCAGTGCTCAAAGCGTTGCTTAAACTGAAATAAATAAATAAATACATTGTCCAACCAGAAAAGGTCTGCCTGGGAAGTCCAAATGCACACATGGAAATTCCAGCTGCCAGGGTCCCCTCACAGCGCTGCATGCGTAGCACCTCTCATGTACGTCAATGACGTTCCAACGTATTGTGAAGCACAGCTAATCATTATATTCTCAATACCTTCAGCTGAAACCCAGTCACACTATTCCTTGGATGAAAGAATTACAGCTGTGTAAGCAGAGGCATTTGTAAGCAGGCAGAAAGCACTGCACCTGGAGCATCATGTCACAGCACACACCACGAGCCCCTTCCCCCAAGACGGCACACATGTCTCTATTACAAACAGGTATTTTGCATATTTATATCATGTCAAGTGTGGCACCCATTGCAGCACAGAGTCTGCAGGGAAAGGAAATCAGAAATTATCCCTGCTCTAAATCATATTCCTGTGCAACAGCAATAAAGTTTTACCCCCTTTGTAATGCATTGTTACTCGTTTGTCCAAACTTGTTACTTTGGCTGATTACTCAAGAACATGCTCCAGACTCAAAGTACATTTCAAATGTTGAAAGAATATCAACGTATTACTTGCTTTGGTTCATAATTTTTAAAAGTAATTGAATTAATTTTATTGCACAGAAAATAGCGATTTTATTTATGCAGGAGAAACACGCTTTGATTCTGATCTACAATGAAATCACGTTTTCCATTAAAACCTACTCAGATGGATCCTTCAGCCCTCAGAAGTTATGAAGCATATTAAAACACTAAGACAGAGAAGAAAATATTAATTATCAAGGTAATGTATTTGTTATCACTATTTGAAGTATCATGGGATACTGACAAAGTAAGCTTGTATATTATTGGGTTTTGGTTGGGATTTGGGGGGTTTGTTTCCAACCTTCAGGGCTACTGTCACGAAAAGGCAAGCACAGCTTTGAGACCAGGATGTGGTATGAGAACCCAACACTGCTGTTAAGTTCTCTTTTAATTCAGGAGCTTTACTAGGCAAACTGCACTGCTGCCAAATAATTTTACATTATAAAAATGACATGCGGTCACAAAAATCCATGAGCAAACACCACCTATTTCAGTGTTTAGAAACAAAACAGTAGCACTGTCCTCAGAACCAGCAAAATGCACTCTGAAATTTCTCTTTCCTCCCATACACTTGGCCACCTTCAAAATTAGACCAAGGTAATTACATGATTAGACAAGGGAAATGATAAGTGTGTAGTCACTTATTTTAATCTTCAAACTATAATAATAAAAAGTCTAGACAGTTTGTGCCAAATTAACTCTGTAGAAGCAGTCACTTCCTGCAATTCAATTATATTAGGCAAAACAAAGCTGGAATGACTGGGGCATGCCAAAAACTGATAGTTCAAACATAAAATAAATGCATAAAGAACCACGGGGCAGTTCCAGACCTCTAATGGCTCCATGGGCAGAATTTATATTAACTTGTCCATAGAAATAACTATTCCTGTGTAGTTGTATGTTTTGAAGGACTTTTCCAGAAAATACCAGATACAACACCTTATCTGGTGAAATACTGACTGTCCTTCTAAAGGTGCTCCCAGGAGCAGTAACTTGTAGGGTTGGAACAATTTGGGATGTGTGACGAGTCGATAAAAACCTTGACAATTTTGGCTCCGTTCTATTTTTAGAAGCATAGAGCTCTTGTAGGGTAAAAAGTTTTTTGAAACTAAGAGCTGTGAGTTTTGATTCAATATTGTTCAAGGCCACTCCAGCAGATTTCGGGAAGTCTGCTGCTAAGCTTTTGAGCTCAGCTCTCAAGTGCAATGTGCTCTAAATACATGACCTGCATTGAACTGCTGCCCTAGCAAGCTGTAGCTATTATTCACTTCACAATACAGAGTCCACAGTACTTGAAGGCTTGATCTACATGATATATTAAATGCTTTGCAAACACTACTTTCCTTAAGAGAGCACAGCCATCCAAACTCTGCACAACACCATTTATCAACTACACCTCACAAAGACAATTTTCCAGTCCTCCACCTCTTTTTCACCCAGATACAATTCCTGGGCAGAACACAGTTAAACAAATAAACTGTTGTGTGAGACACAAACCTACAGTGGTTTCTGTCATGGCAACCTTTCCTCTTAACTCACATTACAACCTCTGTCCAACGTTACCAGCCTTTCCATGTCCGGTGTAATTAATAGTTTATGGACTGACTCAATGAACTGCAAAGTAATTGCAGTGAGGAATGATCTCTAAACAAATGTAATGTCACAGTTTCTCTCCAGTGTTTTTTGCCTTGATCCCATGTAAACTTATATTTGCAAAATGATTTCTGTTAGAGGTTAAGGACAGATTTTGTCCTTTCAAACAGAAGGTCTGAATGGCATAAAATAATTAGCTAAATAATATTTTCCTTTAATTCTTTTAATTTACGAGACATAAACCTTTTTTCATTTTACATCTATTGACTGGACATTTGAGGCCCTCTGAAAACATACAGAAAATCAAATATTTATTCTTAAATTAATGAAAAAAGATGCTTTATCAACACACTGGTATCCTACAGTGGTTCTGTCCAAAGAATACCCATGAGACAACTGACCAAAAATCTCTTTGAATCAATTATAGTACTAGAGATGTCATCAGAATGCTCAAGACTTACATTATTTTTCACCATCATGCTGTGAGCACCTGTGACTTGGTGACAACCAATTTATTTGCAGTGTGGGAGACCTGCAAGTTCAAACCTAACGCTGCATCCCAAGTCTCTGAGGACACATCCCTCCATGAATAACAAGCATAAGAAGGAGCAAGCCCCTCATCAACTACACTTGTTACTAGGCTGACCAACACCACAAACACCAAAAGCAAAGGCACTAAAAAAAAAAAAAAAGAAAGGACAAAGAAAAAACCTCCTTGGGGCGCTGAAGTAAAATTAACATTGTTAAAGTTCAAAAAAAACGTGGAACAACAGATCTTTATGTTGTCCAGATGTTTTACACAGCTCAGGATCAAAGGTCTGACAGCAGAGAGGCACTGGAGAGGGCCAGCACTGGGAGGGAAGGAGGGAGCAGCCAGCTGTGGCCCCGTGGGAGCTGACTCTCATGGCCAGGGGATGGAAGGGAAGGGTACACACGTCCCCCTCGGGCCCTGGGGGTCACTGGCTTGACTCTCAGGAGGACAAACAGGTAGAGGAGACCAAGCAGGGGGTTACTGTAAAAGCAATAAAGTGCCCCTCACAACCTCAGCCCAGCCCAGCCCTGCTGTGTGTCCCCAGGGCTGAGGTGGGGGCAGCGCAATGGGTTGGAAGGGCATGAGCAGTTGGAACAAGTCAGACACAGAATTTGGAGCAGCACAGAGCACAAACATAATACATTGATTCTTCTGGAGGATTCTGTGAGTAGCAGAGCTGATGATCATCAATTACATGCACTTACAGCATTTTCTGCTAGTCTGTGTTGAGCACACAAGGAGCTGATGCATTTCAACCCTGATGCTGCAACTGGCCTTTCCCACATCCCTTTGCAGAGGCCACCTGCAAACACAGGCCAGACGGGTTCTCCTCATAAATTCCCACAATTTCCCCCTTATTTAAAAATATGATGTCATATTTTATCAGTAAAACTAGACAAAGGTAGGTCTCATCCTCTTCACCTCTTCCTTCTTTAAGATATTAAACAACCATATGTGACTTGAAGGTAAAATTAAAGCAAACGGGTCAAGATTAACGAGCATCACTGGAAGTTCCCATGACCAAGTTGGAGTCTACTGCATTATTCACACCACAGCTTATTTCACGGGAACGGCTGGGAACACATCTCAGCTCCTCTTACATTTCATCCCAGTTCTTGTCAAGTGGAGCTGAGTGACATTGTAGTCCATACCTGGTGGAACTGGGGCCCTGCATTAGTCCTAAAATGACAAATTCCACCTAGTAGGGACAAGCTCCCTCTTTCCTCACACCTTCTCCATTCAGCATTTGCTCTTTATAAGTGGCACCAACACAAAGCCCAGCTAACAGAGCAAGCTGTTGGACCTGTCACTGTGGTGGATGCGCATACAATGCTCTGTCTCTTCCACCAAACCCACTTGGGGGCACTTTAACAGAGCTTTGTGCCAGGCCAGATTTTTTCATTTCAGAAGGAGATGCTTCTGGAAAGAAAAATAGAGGCTACTTCTCCCCCTGCCCTTGACATTATTAACCTCCTCACAAGAACTGTAGAACCCTCCCTGCAGATTCCAAAATGCCAGTTTTACTTCACAGTTACTTTTTACTCAGAAGTAGGTATTTGCATATCTGTGTTCCAGCTCCACCACAGTCATTTCCATAATAGTTCAGGAACAGCTTTTTTCAGAACATTTCCAGACCTGCCAGAAGTGAGAAATACCTGGTATTTTACCAGAAGCTCATTCCCTCAAAACACTTCTAGACAACTTTATCAGAACGAGCTCTGCAAGCTGTCTCTTCTAAGGTTTATTACTCTAAGTAACAGAAACTACTATTTCTCTAAAAGCAGAAAGAGCAGAATGAAAATAATGGTAATGAAAGGCAGAATAGATCCTTAATTGCATCTTTGGCCTTAGATAGTTGTGACAGGAAATTTTTATCACTGAAATGATCCTTTATTATAAAAAATAACAATTTTTTTTTTTCAAATTTAACCCACATTCTTTGCCAAAAGAAACAGAACTGTTTACCCTCCAGACCTAAAATTCAGGCACAGGGTGGTATTTGTCAGACTGATCATCTTTTGAGTCACTGAAAAAAACAAGTTGTGAGTGAGATTTGGGCTATTTAATGGCAGTTGCTTGAATAGTCCCTGAACTGGAGATCTTTTTCTTTAATTTTTAGGGACCTTGGCTATATAGAGATAGGCACTTGTTCAGCATGTCTCTACCATTACAGCAATAATGCCACTATGCTCCTAGATACGAGCATCACATTGCTGTGTTGGATGGAAGTTAATGTGGTTTGCCACTGAAATGGTTTGGACAGTCTGTGCAGCAAGCACAAACTGTGTTGATTTAGGCTAAATCCATTCACTAGAATCAAGGAAAACATTTAAAAACTAACAGCTGAAATAAACTGAAGAGGCTTAGAGGCCAGCCTTGCCTTTGAAACACAGTTTTCGTATCACTCCTGTATGCACTATAATTTTTGGTTTTATTCAGATTACAAGGGGAAAGAGATTCCTCTGTTAATATTAACACTGGTTAACAGTCATACTTGCTTTCTGAAGCACAGCCAGCAGTTGAATCAAGTACAGTGTCAACTACAGAGACAGTTCCTCTAGATCAGGGACATGGCAGTTTGGCAGGAGAAGGATGGGAAATCACGGGAATGTGATCCAAGATGTTTTTAGCTAAACAGCATGACACCTTTTTATTAGACTCAGACAATACTGGCAATGCAGCCCTATTTGCCTGGATCACTGTGCAAGATGGGCACATGTGCACAGCCCTAGAGCCTGAAGAGAAGAGCTGGGAGAAGTGGCACGGCTGAGCTGCTCTCTCTCGAGTCTCAGCTCTGTCTCTGGTTGCAAAAAGGGACATACAGTTGGATATTTGAGTTCTTTGTGAAAAAGGAACAAGCAGCACAAAAGCATTGCAAGAAAGCTGGTTTGTTCCCCGTAATTAACAGAGCCACCATAAACCCAGGACCTTGTGGTTACCTGTGCAAAATACTAGAAAATGGATTGAAATCTAATAGTGGGCATTACTCTGAAGAGAAGAAATATCTTCATGCTTAGAAAGGGCAACAAAAATATATATTCCACTGTCAAGGCAGCAAGATCCATTTCCACAAACTGCTGAGCAGACCACATAACACACTAAATGAAATCCAGACTCAAAGAACCCTGTGGGCTAGACAGTGAACTGAAGATCCAGGCAAATCCAAATCTTCCTGCTTTTTCACAGTAAACAATTCAAACTGGCTTTTCTTCCTCATTCCTGTATGTACATGAACCTCATTAACAAACATGCATCAAAAAGGTGCTTGAGGACAAATCAGTAATTGCTCTTTTATAACAAATCAGAAGTTGCTCAGAAAATCTTCCATAAAGACTCTGTCAAAACAAGTCCCTTAAGGATTAGCAGAAGCCAAATCCTCTGTCAGATATTTTTCTCTCAACAGCAGTAAAAGGGCCTCAGTATCAGAAGATCCTGGAAAACACACTTTCCTCCCTCTCAGAAGGGGTATCTGAATAGCATTGCCTTCTTCAGAAGCCCAGATTCTATTTCTTCCCTTTTGTTTTTGTACAAGCTCTACTTTCCCCAGCAAATACAGCACTTAGCAACTATTAGAGCAACAACATTGATTCATTCCTCGTTTTGCTGGTATTATTATTGGCTAGGACAGTACCTTTAGGAACATTTGCCCAGCATCAATGAAAGGCAATTAACAGGCTCTGAGCCAGCTACATGTTTTCAAATAATAGCCCACATTATGTCTGGGGAATACACGGAGTTAGATTTCTTTTTTTTTTTAATTTTATTTTATTAATGCAGAAAAACTACAGAGTCTTCTTTTCTAGTCATACAAGTCAACATTTGCTCTTTCAGTCTATGAGAAATTTTTGTGAAAGATTGGTTTTAAATAGTCAGAATCTTGACACATGTCAAAGCCTTTCAAACTCAGAGTTTGAGAAATTAATATTTAACATGCTGTCAATGAGGAGCCATCATGTTTATTGTCTTAAAGTCATTTGGACAAGTCTTTTATTTTGACTTGTCACTTGAGCTCACATCACTACCAGAACGCATCTGCCTCTCTCTGAGCTGCTGAAGCAAACAACTGCCATGGACAAGCATCAGGAAGAGCACAGCATCTCTCCATCCACAGCCATGCCCAGCCCGTGCCAGCCTGACCAACATCTGGGACCAGACCCACGTGTGTGCTGCTCCCCAAAGCCTTCCTGAGTGGAATTCACCCAGCTCCTCTGGACTGTATGCCCTCAGCACCCGTCGATAGCGAGACAGAAAATCATTCCAGTGTTTAGCTTATGAACAGGCCCCCTTATTTGCCAATGCTTATGCTTTTCAAATAATGTCCAAACAGTTTCCAGCACTCAGTTTTCTTTTCATCACAGCAATTTCTTTCCAGAAAAGAATATATAAAAGCCTTAGGTTGGCAAATGATGTCCCATCACAACTATTAATCAATAGTCCGTGCAACCTAAAAGCAAACAGCAGTTTTGTTTCTATCTCACATATGGGCCATTAAGGGGGGGAAAAAAAAGGGAAGAGGTGGCTGTTCATTGAATTGGAGCCTTTTCCTTTATCACAGAATTGGCAGTATTTCTTAGGGAGAAAGGGAGATCTCTCTTGACACTGCCCGTGCCCACAGGAAGGCTCCATCCCCTGCCAGGTGGCAGGGCACTGCTGCCCTGGGCACCGCTGGTGCTGCACAGGGGCACTGCCAGGGGCCCCACAGATACCTGCACTGGCCCTCGGGGATTGCACCAACCTGCAGCTACTTGTAAAACCCAGAAACCTGGAGCTGTTACCGTACCCTGGGTTCATCAAACCAACAAACACAGGAGTCTAACAGACTTAGCTGCCTGAGTTCATGATCTGAATGTTAAGTTTCTGCTCGCTTTTTGCCCTAAGCATCTCATGTAATATATTTCTATCATTAACATCTTGAAGTGTTCAAAAGAGTCCAAACTGCAATGCAGAACCTTTCCAATGTACAGCTCAATATAGAAATATAAATAACATGTAAATATAATTTAACAATGGTAACCTATTGCTATTTATTTTTTATTTTTCTTTTTTCTTTTTTTTTTTTTTTTTTTTTTTTTGTTATTAAAGAGATCTACACACTGATCATGAACAGGTCACCCAGTTCAGCACTGGTGATTAGTTGGCTCACTTAGCAATTCTGGAACAGATGAACCATACAAAAGGTGTTCTTTAATCACATACAAATGCTTCTGGTGCAAACACTGATGCATAAAATACCACAATCCTGTTAACAGGAAGAACCAAATTCAAAACTTCAGACCTTGTGGCTTCTGCTTTTTTACATCTTAAATAAAGATGAACATACAAGTTCTTCCTTGGAAAACAACTTGCTTCTGAAGACCTTGGGAAGACAAGCTCAATTGGGTCCTGACTGACAAGAGGCTGTCAGCAAACAGGAGTCTCCAAATGGTCACTGTCACTATTGCACACGTGTGACAGAACCAGAAACATGCACCACATAAACCCGGTCCTCCTGTCTGACAGAGAGCATAACCATGTAGCCCAATGCAGCTACCAGAAGCACTAGAATCTGCAATATTTTTATGAAATCTTTAAAATGGGAACAGACATCTCTTCAGGATCTTGGCTGCTCCACCAATCCATACGCTTGAACACCTACGGAAGTGAAAAATCACAAATCTGAAGAATTTGCACAAGGTACTGCCTTAATCCCCATGTATTGAAGAACTCTTTGCAGTACTGCCTAAGCATTTATTCTAGTACAAATTGTAAAGATTTTGCATGAGCTGGTCCATTTTGATATCATCTTTTATAATTTTACAGTGTATTTTTCATTAATAAATCAAGCCAACTTTATTAAAACAGTATAATCAATACGTACCATTACAGGTTAATTTTTTTGCAGCCTCAATTCTACAGCTGTAATCCTTAAACTTCCTGAGAACTTTCCAGTTGGTGCAACTATGTGAAGTAGTAAATTCTAAGCTGATGAGTTACAAGGATCCTTCTCTAGTCAACAGTAATCAATGGGAATGCAAAACTGTCAGCTACAACATTGTAGTTTGGTTCTAATTGTAAATCTGAAAGCCAAGCCTCAAAGGGCCCCTACAGGAAGCAGTGCACATTCCCTGGCTACTCCCATTCATACCATACATTTCAAGTGTTACATGATGCTCCATACTAAGACGTGCCTTTCTTCAGGCATCCCTGAGGGAAACCAACTTGAAATGCTTCCATTACTGGTTAAAGATGTTGACAACACACATCTTAGCCAATGTATTAGAAGTTCCAAATTCTAACTGTTCACACATTCTCTCTAAAATCTCTGCAAGGAAATGCTTCACTGAGGAACCCTATCAATTGCCTAGCTTTAGATTCACAAGTCTGAGTACTCCTGAAGAGCCTGATTCCTTGAGATGAGACTTCGAAATATCATATACTTAAAAACCTCTTGCACCCTTACCAAGACAACACAAAGCCCTAAAGGCCACTGGTTGGTTGGGTTATCTGAACAGTAAGAGACTCATTAACATTCCTCGAAACAGTGACAGTTCCTTGGTTATTCTACCTTAAAAACAAGAAATCAACAGAGAGTTCTCCTTGTGTAAATCCATAAGCTGATTCTATGTCTTCAGAATAAATCATGAACTTCAGATATTTTTCTGATTCATCACTAAGTTAACACACATTCCAGAACATTTGATAAATAATTTTCTGAAGCATTAATAATTATGTCTTCACTGGCACAGACTTCAAGAGAAAAACCCCACTTGTCCCAGTTTTTAAATGAAACATGTTGTGATGCACAGTGAGTTAGTGAGGCGCAGTCAGGCTTTGAATGCGTACCATCCTGTCTGCACCAGCAGGCAGCTATCCAGTTTGCAGCCTCTCTAAGTCATGCTTTCATTGCAGACTTAGCTCAGATGACGAGTCTGCCCTTCCCTAAGCACAGAGCTGCCTGGGATTAGGTACTGCAGCCACCTCAGAGACAAGGTTCCTGTATCTCTCTTTGCAGGAACTGTGATGCTTTTGCCACGCTGTGACTTCCAGGAGAACATCTCGTGGGGTTCCCGTAAGCTGGGACCGTTCTGTCACTCCTCACCAGCCCAGGCCGTGTGTTTGCACAGTGTAGGCTGCACACTATGTGAGAAGGAGCTCAGTTATTAGAACATGGAGGGTTTCTGCCCCAGCTCAGGGCTCTGGCAGATGTGGCTGCAAGCAGTGACCAGCACAGAGAAACACGTGCATGGAGAGAACAGGGGATAACAAAAAAAAAAGAAAAAAAAAAAAAAAAAGGCAAATAAGAAAGCAGACAAACTCAAAGTGAAGCCATAACACAAGAAACTAACAGTTTCTAATAATTTTAAGAAATTAAACAGATGAGTCTTGTATGAATCCTCTTCCCTTTTATTGAGAAGAATCTGAATAAAATCCTTCAAGAGATGCAGATCACTAACGAGTTCTAAAACAAGATTATTCACTGAGCAAGAAGCCTTAAGTGCATTTACAAAGCTTCTCAGCTGGGAAGAGCACAACTTATTATCTAACAAATCTAACAACCTGGGCATGCAGCCTTCACACCACAGATAGATAAAGCAACAGCAGATTATGGTATTTGTTGACATTCTTAACTCTTGCACCTCCCTTTGAAAATACCAAAACTATAAAGTCACAGAGAGACCCTGAAAAATTTAGCTGTCAGAAGAAGTACAGAATACCTTTGTTGGTTTAAAAGAGTGATAAAGGAGGCAAGTGAAAGTTATGGGTACTGTAGGAACAACGTAAGTATTGCCAGATCCCAGTCACTCTTCCTGTGACAGTTACATGCATTTTGCTGTTTTTACCAGAGTTTTTACCAGAGTTCTGTCACACAGTAACCTCCACACTCCAGACAAATTTGCAAACAAAGCCAGTTGTTTGCCGCTTGCAGTTCACTCATTCAGCACAACCGTCCATGGTTTTGGCATGATATCCAGTGCAAAACTGTAAAGGAACATAAATACTTCTGCCAGCCAAGCCATGCCATCCCACAGGCGGCTGGGCAGAGTCAGGCCTCTGGTACACCCCAGCTGGAAGTGTCCTGAAGCATCATTGTTTCTGTTTCTGTTCTCATTCATGAGGTTCCCTGTCCCATTCCATCTACCATTTTATAATCTCAGTTCACTAAATTGCAAATTGGCCATGTAACTGTATAATTCTGGTGATGTTTAGGCTCACAGTAAGAAGAAGGAAAGTTAAATGAGAATAAAATTATTTGTGCTAATAGGAGTGCTGATGCACTGAAGTTATGGAAAGAACATTAAACCAGACTGAATTCATCTGGTATGGGAAAGTGCTGCTTCAGGGGGAAATATGTTTTAGGTCCTTGACTTCCTTAGGGATTATTAAACCATGGATGCTTTGTGCCGTTATTTACACAGTCCCACTAAGAAGCTTTCTACTAAATCTGAATGGGTGAGGTTTTGCAATAGCCAGTAAATACAACATACCCCCAGATACCAGAACACAACCTCTGGGGAGGGGAAACTGCGCTACCACATGGAAAGAATACTGAAGACTGCACAGACAGTTTAAAAACCTCCTCCAGATAATGAACATATACAGTCCTGGAGTCTTAAACAAGTAACTTAGCTCTCTCAGAAGGACTTTTCTTGATTTCAGAAGCACTAATAGTAAAGTCCTTACATTTGAGCAACAGTGGCTAAGAACACGTCCTAAAAACATATTCAGTGAACAGAGATACGTTGCACAGAAACCTTTCACTTTTAAGAGAAATGCAACTGGTTTTGTGGAAGAAAAATTGCTGTGCTTCTTACATAAACGTCACATCAGCAGGTATCTGAATTAATAGTTATTTTTGTACAAAAAAATTCAAAATAAATTAACAAGAGATGAAAATATCCCCTCCTCTTCCAGATTAAAATCCCACTAATCAATTACCTTCTTATCACATCTCTTAGCAGCTTTGAGGAAATCAAACAAGTAAAAAAAGCCCAAAATCCCAAACAAATCAAACAGTTCAGGAATCAAACAGGTTCTGTGCAATAAAACTGTTTGAAAACATTATTTCCAATACTTCATGTAATCTAAATAATTACGGTGGTTTTTTAAGGTTGAAACTACCTTAATTCAATCCTTGACCTTACTGAGAGTTTGAGCACCAAGCCAGCTAAAAAACCGGGCTCCTTGCTAAATTATCTCGCTCAGTGCAACCAAAATTACCACAAACTCTCACAGAAGCTTTCTGAGATGTTCCAATTACCAAACAACAGTGATGAGAAACTGCTCTGTTGGTAAGTTCCCAGTCAGTACCTTCTGAAAGATGGATTGTTTAGAGATGACACAAAGGAGAGAAAAAGGAGAGTTTGAGAAAGGAAAATATTTAATTATAACTATTCATGTTCATAAACACTGCATGCTAGCCAGAGTCCCCTGTGCAATCTGGAATACACCTTACCATGTTTATTCACACCTTAAAGGATATTTATTTAAAACGTGTTCCCAGCATGAATCTCTGAACACTTCCTGCTGGTTTGGGCAGTGTTTAATTGAGTGACAGACCAAAAAGATATGGTGGACCTAGTTATGAGAAAAGCAGAAGAAAGACAACAAACAAGGAAAAAAACCAAAACCCTGAATAATTTCCAGGCTAAGAACTCCTGTATTATTTTATTTTTTTAAAAAAAAAAGCCATGGATATATATCTGCATATAGCACAATTTACATCTGCTTGAAACAAAAAAACCCCAATGACTAAGTAATTAATATACCAACTGAAAAGAACATCTGCAAATTCTGGATTTGGATGAGGATGAGTATTTCCAAAGGTTAGTCTGGAACCCACTATTAATTATTTGGGATTCTGCTCAAACTTACTATGAGTTTGCATCTCCCCCTGCCACTAATAAATGAGGTTGCCAGAAAAGTTGCTGTGAACTGACGCTGTACATTTGGGGTTGCTATTGTATGTAAGCGGGCAACCTTCAGCTGGAACTACTTGTTTCTATAAAAGCATATCCTTCAGAAGAGGGAATGCTAGATAAGGAAGAGATCACACAAGAAACATAGAGAGAAAACTTGGGTAAAAACAAAGAGCTGAAGTTGTAAACCTCTTGGACAATTTTTCCTCTCTTGTAGGTGGCTACTCAATTTATTTATGAAGGGACCAAAGAAAGCAGAAATCAAGGCATAAAAATTAATTTAAAGTCAGCTGGAGAAAGCTTAGGTTTTGCAATAGGGTGAAAAGTGACAAATACTGTATTCTCAATCACACATTTCTCTGCAGTGACTCCTGCAGAATAAAAGCACAGTTTCCAGAACCTTTGCATGAAGCTCCGGTTACATTGCAAAAGGAAGAAGTTCCAAGCTTTGACAAAGGAACTGTAGGACCTGAGAGACAGTCTCCTCCATGGCCGGGTTAGTTTACACTCCAACATTAAAAACAACTAAATAGAAATGAGACAAGCACATTAGAGGGATGGATGACATCTCCTCGTAGGCTGGTGCCATAAACACGCCCAGTGAGGCGATACAATCCGTGTTCCGATGGCAGCCCTTCGTTCCTCCTGCGGGAAACGGCCCCAAAACGCGGCCCGGACGGACGGACCGACGGCGCCGTCCCGGACGGACACACAGCGCTGCCCCCGATGGATGGATGGACGGACGGACGGACAGACGGACGGCGCTGTCCCGGCCCGGCTGCACCTTCCCCGTGCTGCCACCTCGCGGCCGCCGCGGGCACAGCGGAGCGCCCGGCCCGGCCCGTCCCCGCCGGGCAGTCCGCGCTCTGCTCCCTCCCATCCCTCTCTCTGCTCTCTCCATCCCTCTCTCTGCTCCCTCCCATCCCTCTCTCTGCTCCCTCCCATCCCTCTCTCTGCTCCCTCCCATCCCTCTCTCTGCTCCCTCCCATCCCTCTC
>JAWWEU010000017.1:16890131-16910512 GCA_035583155.1 Acropternis orthonyx
TCCATCCCTCTCTCTGCTGCCTCCCGTCCCTCTCTCTGCTCCCTCCTATCCCTCTCTCTGCTCCCTCCCGTCCCTCTCTCTGCTCTCTCCATCCCTCTCTCTGCTCCCTCCCGTCCCTCGCTCTGCTCTCTCCCGTCCCTCTCCTGTTCAGATACAGAACCCTTTCCAACTCTGTGTCCCCGCTTGACCACTCTGGCCAGGGAGAGCAATCCCAACAAGACCTGCCCGGCCCGTGCAACCCAAGTCCGTTTCCCCGGGCACCTGTGCCTGGAGCTGCTGCAGTTCGAGGCCAGACAAGGCTTTCAAACGACCCAGCGTTCCCATCTCTGGGTCCCAGCCCTGCCTTCCTGCCCCATCGTGCCATCTTAGAGGTTAAGTGCAAGTGAGACAGACCAATGTCACTTCTGTTTTGTCTGTAAGAAATAACTACAGCGTGGATGTTTTGAAAAGGGATTCTGACACAATGAAGAGCCTGTTTTTTCATGTATATGAGTTTCCGACATGATTGTCCCCTTCCTCAAACAAAAACTCATGAAAGGAAAAGGTTGTATCTGTATAGAATCTCTCCGACTCTTTTATCCATCAACTCTTTTTTTGCTGCAAATGAAAAAAATGCTCTTTCAGTTGGGAAAAAAAAAAAAAGCAATCTTTTTCTAACACATTAAAGTAAGAAATCACTAAAAAAAACCCCCCAAACTAAAGAGGCAACGTCCCACACACAGTATCAGGCCCCTGGGTGAACAAACACACAGCTGGCAGTGGCCAAGCAAAGGATTCAACACAATATAAACGTCCATTAAAAACAAACCCCAAGCCATAGATTTTTTTTTTCTCCTGTAAGGAAGTATCAGGAAATAAATAATCTATCATTTTAAAATCTAAACCAAGCATCAGCAAAAACCCCAACACTTTCTCCTCACATAACTAGCCAGCTTGGTTGGCCACTTCAAAAATCTCATATTACTGCTAGTTAACCAACCATGTAATTCTAATTTGTTATCACAGACCAGGTACTGTACATGCTTATTTAGTCCATCCACATGACAGGGTAATTTGTAGTTATATAATTTCATGGTAATTATAGTTGGAATTACTATGTACAAACTGGGCATTTCCAATGTAATTATCAAAAAATAGAGGCTCCGAATTGACATGATTAGTGGAGTGCTTGCAAAACAAAGTGTTATGTAAGAGTGACTTGGAGGTTGTTTTTCCCCTCCTCCTTTAGATTTGTAATCAACAAAGAACAACAGAGCAGAAAGCCAGAGACACCAGCCAATATTTTGTGGTGTGGGTGGCACCCACCTCCCGTGAGCTGATTAAAGTTGCTGATTCTGCCCACTATTTGTTATCAAGGATGACACAATTGTTCAAGTGTTATCCCTCCACTGAAGAATTAAAGGAAGAATTAGTTTCATTTTACACCTTTAATGCTGAATTTGAAGACAGACACCTGTTCTACAACCCCTTTTTCTGGTATATTCGTTACCACACAGTACTTGTGTCCCAGGCACCAGAACACAGCCAGAGCTGTGTGAGCCCATGGCAAACAGCAGCTGCAGGAGCTCTGTCTGCCTCATTTATTTACAAGTGGTGCAGGAATTAAAGGCCTGTTAGGCCACAACTTCTGTGAACTGTTTCTCCTGAGTTGTCTTTGGTTTGCAGTTCATGGTCTCGTTTGAGCGAGTTCTTTCAGGGGAGCCTCCTCACATGGGGACGGTGTTTGAAGCCCAAGAGACGGTGCTGTCTTTGCACACTGTGAGGGTTAAGCCCTTGGATCAACATCTGGAAATGAAGCAATGGGCACATGCACATACGCAGAACATAATTTCAAATGTGCCAATAAATATAAAACCTGGAAATTGGAAAATTCACAACTATCCCAGGGCAGTGAGAAACTGAACAGGAAAATTCATGACAACAAAAAAGTATTTTCAGATTCTGCCTATTAGGGCCAAAGACAAGATACCATGTGTGAACTTTGAGTCTCATCAGCAAACAGGAAAAAAAAGATTGGCATAAATGAATTGAATGCATAAATGAACTGAATGCAGTATTAAACTCAAATTATTTCACTAGAGGTTCTCATTTTGTACATATGTTCTACCATACTCACCATGGCATGCTGCAACTGTGTACCAATGGTGGCAGCAAGTGTGAGCCAAAATGAGTGTGCTCACCCAAAATCCTGAAAACTGAGTCAGGGAAGACTGAGGGAGCAATGAGGAAGCAGCAGCTCCTCAAGGCTATTTCAGTGAAAGCATCTCATTCATGAACCTGTATCATGTGCTAACAATGTGGCCTATGTTTTTACAAATAGTTGATAATAAAAAGTTAAGAAGTGGGAAAGATTATCTGTCAGTAAAGACTTAAAAAATTACTGGAATTCTCCATTTGTTTGGTACTGTAAAAAAAGTGAGTCCCATACCCTTGTAACTGAAAATGAAAGCCAACTGGCTGAGAAGAAAATGCTGCAGGAAGGTCACAACTACAAAAATGGCAAACAAGAAGATCTTTCTAATCGCTGAGTTCCCAACCAGAGGACAGAGATGGGGGAGCAGGATGCTGTGCTGCTGGAGGTGGCTCTCCCCTCGTTCAGTAGAACTGGATGATAGTTACAGCTGTTTTCAACACTGAGGGTTGAACGTTGCCTGCAGCAAACCTTTTCCCCCTACTTGCTTTATTTCTCTCAGACTTTTCCTATCTGTGTGGTTTCCTCGTCCTTATTCACACTCAACCTGCACGGTTCCATTTCCTGGCTACAGAAGTAGTGCTGATATTTTGGCAATGCAGCCTGTGGTGTGATGCACAGAAAAGGCCTGTAGGTAACGCTCACACTGAAGTTACTACACAGAATAATAAGAAGAAAGGAGGCAGGGCGAGCAAGAAGGCAACAGAACACTTTCCAGCACTGGACAGATCCTTACGAAACCAGTTTATCAGGCCTCCAGATTACATTTCAGCTCAGAACAGAATGTAAAAGCATTCTTCAATATTTAAACGTGAAACCAACCCAGTGTGGAACTCCTGCTCTAGAAGATGGCAAACCCAAGCAGGTTGGTGCATGTGGGTTGTCCCTCTGGGTCTTACCTTGCTGTGGGGCAGGGGAAGGACTCTGGTAACAGATCAAGTGACAAATGATAAACTGAAATCCCTTCGGACCAGGAGCAGTGCTGGTTATTGCATCCTTAGTGGCAGCACTGACCTTCCTAACTGAGAAATAAGGCACACAAAATTAACCAACAGAGGCTGCTACCACTTACCATGGGGCTGGGCTGCCATTCAAAACAGAGCAAAGGATGCTCTCTTTTGAGTCTGATGCTCCCTTGCATGTAACGACCCTGTTCTCTAGATCCAAACAACAACAACAACAAAACCCTTACAAGTTCCTCTTTGTTACAATCATAAGCCCAATTATATTGCTTTTACATAAACTCGAACAGAAAGGAGTTCCAAAGCTGCAGGGAAATGAAACGGCAGCATCTGTTCCCGGGCTGACCTGCAGTGGGAAGGAGCCACTCCCGGCAGCTGCTCCGCGGGCACCTCCATCTCCCGGCCCCGCGGCTGCTGGGAGGGCACGCCGAGGGATGCAGGGGGTGGACATGTCGAGGGGACACGCCGGGGGCTGCCGGCCCCACACACGGAGCAGGCAGGGCCAAGCCCGCGGGGAGGGGCAGCATCTCCGTGCCCCGCCCGCACCTGCATCCCTTCCGAGGCTTTTCCTGCAGAACGCAGGCGACAATTCCCTGGGAGCCAGCGGAGAGCAGCGCTATAAATAGAGTATTCCCACCGCCTCCACACGCACAGCGCCGCTACCCTGCATTAACTCTTTGAGTAACACGGTGCACACAAACAGGAGACCAGCCCGGCAGGGGCAGCGCTGATGCTGCTCGTGGCAGCAGCCCCGGGAGCAGCGCAGCCTTCCAGAGGAGCGGGCTCCGTGGGGAGCAGGAGACCCAGCGGGACGGGGGGCTTTGCACCACCACAACCTGCCGTCGTGTTTCCACACGAGCTCCAGAGCTCCAGCAGCCCGCACTGAGTCTCAGCTCAGCTGCTGTGCAGAGTTACAGCATCACCCGTCACAGCAAAGCCTTGCAGCCGCCAGCTGTGCCACGGGGGCTCGGCACACAGCACTGCTCACGGGCTGCACACCCCTCGGGGGCTGCTGTCACTGTTCCAGGCAGAGGCCACTTCTCCACTCGGACATGACCAGCCTGGCAGCGGGCAGCAGTGGGGAGCTGCATTCATAGGGCTGGGTACCAACCTGGGTGCCAGGAGTTTGGCAAAACACAGCATCTTCCCCACTGACAGAACACACAGCAGAGATCACCCCTGCACCCAGGAAATCCTTAACGGGGAGCATAAAGGGACTGTACCCATGTCTCACTTGGGAGGCTGGAAAGCTGTCAGAAGAGGAATTAATTTTCAGGGTCTGTGTTACCTGGTTAAATTCTGTCCCTGCTGAACAGTTGCTCAATCCCTAGCCAAGGGAAAGTAAGGCTTTATTTCACACCTGAGGAAACACACACACCAAAGCCATGAAGGTCAAGAAGTTTGACTGTGCCTACGAAGCTGATTAAGTGAATCTCAGATCTCTCAACATCCAGCCCAAGTAGTCTCTCTTCTAGACCTTACTGCTACCAAGGGACCTGTTCACTTGCTGACTGTTTTAAGAAACTCCCAAGCTTGCCCCTACAGAAGGATCTGGTTCCTTTGAAAGAGAGGAGCCCAAAGAGCAAATGATGCTGCTCATACCACTATGGAAACGTAAGGAATTCAGATGGTGTTCTCCAGCAAGGAGCTGAATGGTTATCTCAGAACCCTTTGATAGCAAAACATGTTCCTTTCTTGGAACAGTCTCTCTTTGCTCAAAGTATTCATATGTGATAAATACTCTGAGGTATCAGTTTACTTAATTTCCTTTTAAGACATAGCTGGTTAGAACAATTTCAGACTCAGCACCAAATCTACAATTCTTCACAGAAGCAAGCCTGTCTGCCTCAGTATTTATCCACTGAAGAAGGTTTTGTTCTTTCTTTTATCATCCCCCACAATTACTTTCAGCTACATTTCCTGCAGGCAATGCTTGCACAACAAATGTAGAGAGCCACCCGCTCAGATCCTGCACCTCTCCCTTTCCTGTTTACACTGCTCCTCCTCAGAGAAAATGCCCAGCCCTACTGCCACAATAGGATGTTTGGTAAAAAGACCTTGCCTTCAGCAGTGGCAGAAGGCTGGGAGGTTCCCCAAACGAGTGGTTTTCTGAAGTAGGCATATATTGCCCAAAAAAGTAGAGAATTTTATGTTGCTGTAGAAATGTGATACTTTTTCAGTATCACACCAGCATCCTTCTTTATCGCTCACTATCACGTCAGAATCTCACTCTGGGCAAGAGAGTGCTAGGAGAGAGGAGGGAATGCTGCTGTTAGGGAAGCAAGGGGTGATCGAGGCCAGAAATACAGACACTGCCTTCACATGAGATTGATAACCCACGTTTCAGCAATGCACAGAGCAGCCCAGACACCAGGATTGAAGATGGAAACACAGGACACAAACATACAGGCTACTAACTGGGAGATCCAGGAGGACTGAAAAGGAATGTTTCTGAGAGGACTGAGAGCACTTGCTGTGATTCTGGGCTGGTATCTCGCATCAGCTAGTTATTTTCAGCTAAGAGTACACACATGCATATATTAGTTTGCTTTACTCTTCCCCTTTTTTGTTCTTTGGTTTAAGTTCCAGCCTACTGGAGAAGTACTGTGCGATACCCCTGCTGTGCTACAAGTCTCCTTTTCGGTTCAATTAACGAGCCATAAATAACACGATGAAGGTGTCAACAAAGAGTGTAATTTATCATAACTTGTCAGAGGAGCGATTCTTAGGAGGAGAACACTCACTCGCAGTCTGGTGTAACACACCAAGATTTATTCCTCGCCCAGTACCTCCCTCTACTCCCTTGGCCTGCCAAAATTTATCTTGTGCTGGAACCCTCACAGGTGTATCGCTTTGACAAATATGCTGTGAAGTCTGGTATTCATCACAGGCAAGTCTTTGTTGGGAAGGAGGCAGGCAAGAAATAAATTTGTTTTAGAAAGAAGGTGCTTGTGATTCAATGTGCTCAGGGGTATGGGGAGAGGCAGACAGGCTCATTATTTTTAACCTCCCTGTGTCTGCAAGAGAAGAAAATGAGGTAATGTGGTTGATGTGACATTACAGTCCCTGACTTCATTACTTGCTGCATGGTTAGAGAAGCACCCAGGTAATTACTGCTGCTGCAGTCATACTGGGCTCCACTTCTGCCTCATGCTTGCCTCCAATAGGTAGGGCAATTGATGGCTGCCAGTACATTTAATGGAGGGGAATTTTTCTCATGGCCAAGCCCTTTATGTGAATTAAGATGGACCAGCTCAAAGGCTGTTCTTACAAAGCCCAAGTGGATGTGAAGCTACCAAAGCCATTTTGGATTCATGAGGCAGAACTGCCAGTACACTGAGTGAGAGGAGGTTCTCCAAAACAACATTCAGAAAGCAGACAGGTGGCTCTACCTCTGTGCAAGGGTAAAAGGCTCAGCCAGTTGCATTGCTCCAGGTTTACACCACCGTGGCAAGTCACATCAACATAACTCTAATTTAGTATCTTCCTTGCAAACCCAAAGGGCAGCATTTCCAAGCCTGAAACTGAGACTCACAGATCCCAACTGGAAATTTTCAGCGGGCAAGAATGAGGGCAGATTCAGCTGCACCTGAACTTGATGTCTGCACGAGGGCACACTGCCTGTCACAGTCTGAACCAGGCACAAGGATTTACCACTGCCAGCAACTAGAGTTTGACATTCTGAATGCAATCTGGCCCAATCCTACCAGTGCTGAGACTGAGGGGACTTTGAAAGCAATTCCATTTTAGAGTACTAATACAAAAAACCTTCAAACTATCATAAAGGAGTGATAAGTGCCTGAAAGTTTTCTAAGTGTGATACAGGAGGAGCAGGCAGCTCAACAGTAGAACATAAAAAAACCCACGATATGATAGAAATATTTGCTGAAACAAAATATCAAGACCAAAGTACTTTACTCCTCATTTTTTGCACTGTCCAAATAGTGTTTTGACAGTAAATGTCAGCCACTGAACCTACTGCCCTGCAGGTTTGAAAAGCCACTGGGCTCCACCATTCCCCCACCTCTCTGGAGGGTCCCTTTGGAGAAAGCAGCTTGCAAGAAGAGGTCCTTCCTCAAAAGAACTTTTAAGCATTGAAAACCTTATAATTTAATACAGTTCTGTTAATTTTGTGCTTTTGAGGTTGACCAAGGGCTACCACAGCGTTTTTAATGAAAAAAGAGCTTTGTAGTGGTTGCAAAAGCCAAGCACAGAGAAAGACACGGGCAGCCTAGAATAGTACACTTGCAAGAAACTTTAATCTGCCTTTTTTTTTTTAAAAAAAAAAAAAAAAAAGTAGTTTTGAAACTTGGAACTGACAGTCTCTTGGTTCAAGAAATACCTAATTAGCATAACAGCAGCAACATGCTAAACAAATTAACTGCTGTGGGGTCACAGTGGCCTCCCACTGACACAGATCCAGGCAAGCATTTATTTTGCTTTGTTCTAAAGGTTGCCCCGGTTTGTTTGAGTCTCCACTCCCTCACATAATTTACTACCAGTTTCCTACAAGACCGAGTTGTTCCACACTAGAAATGCTTTTTAAAGCAATTAAATCTAAGACATTTGGATGCAGCTCCTGGTTCTCACCTAACACAATTTAAAAATCACTTGGCAGACAGAGCTTCTGGAGCAAAATTGCTTTCAGTGACACAGCAAGGGCATCACTCCTCGTACACCTCTGGTAATTCCGTGGTAGGTGCTTTTCACCGCAGTGCAAGCACCTCAGTTCAGTTCTGCACATGGCAAACACTCCCCATGTTAGCATATGAGAACATGATGTAGGATCTTGAGCAAGGATTTCTAGAGAGAGCCAAAAAAACCCTCAAACCAGCCCAAAGACACAACCTGTGAAAATATTTGGATTTGCAGGATACATTTTAAGTATATGTTCATACACATAAACACGTCAAGGATATGCACTAAAACCTTTAACTGGAAAAAAACCGCCCAGCCGTGTTCTGAGAAAATCTTTCCATCAGAACAGGGTATCTCTCAGCTCCCTGTCAGACATAATTAAGGGGAGCACATGCACAACACAAGCAGGGCTTCGGTCTCGGCATGCCTGACACGGCTCCGGAGGTGGGTGGCAGATCAAGCTTTAGGCCACTTCTCTGTTCTCCCCGCTCCTGGTGCTGACTGGAGTCCAAACTGGCTCTTGCCAGAAGTTACAGTTGTGGCTGGCACAAAAACAAGAACTGTATTTCATTTAAGAGCTGGAAAATACTTTCCATTCTGTATTGGAAGAGAGATGAAAGCCTTGAGAGCTTTGTGAAAGCACAGTCGTAGAACAGCTCACAGCCCAGCAGCCCGAGCAGATACCTGAGACAAGGGTGCCCAGTCAGGCACAACTGGGAACTTCAGCATCCTGCATCCTAAAAAGGCCAATAGCCAGAGAGTCAATTACCACCTCTATTTGGCCCAGGGAAGGACTAATCATTATTTCAACCATTATTGGTTCAATCCCCAAAAAGAGACTGAGCAGTACCAGATATTGTCCTGATTTAAGCGCACCTGTCTCTCCCACACCCCAGAAATCTCCCTGGCCATCCTTCTGCAGTGACAGCACCCTTCCTTCCTTCCTTCCTTTCTTCTGGCTGCATAGCAAAGAACAGGCCTTGTGGAAATACTCAAATTCCCATTTTAGGCAATGGATGTTGCATTTTAGTTAAAACAAGTTCTGCACACCTCAGGCTCCAAATTTTTGAACTAGGCTTTCTCGCACTTGTGTTCTTCTCAAGTGCACTAAGAAAGCTACAATACAGTAAGAATGTATTAAACAAGCTAAATGGTATTTATCAACAGAGACCTTTTTATCAGACATCAGGTTATGACGTGAAGTCAGTTCCTAGCAATCAAATATTGTCTGTTTTCTCGGATCAACATTCTAGGTACATTGACTCATGAAAAATAAAATCACATTTGCAAGGAAAAATAATGTACATTTATACACAGTCATTTATTTATATATACCCACATGACAGGTCATTTTGTGCAAGCTCAGACTCCCTGCTGTACACGTCACTATTGGCTTTGCTTTGAGCCCTGTGTATCTGGACTCATCTCCTGACTTCAACACAGCAGGAGCAAACACATTTACTTGTAAAACAAAGGCAGACCTGTTTGGAGGTGGACACAATAATCAATCCACTTGCCACAGAGGCAGTAAGTGTTCATTTACCATTATATGACCTGTAGCAATACGTATTATGTCTTTTGCCAGCAGGAGCCTTGCCAGCTGCAGCACACCACAACTTTGTCAGCAATCAGTCACAACCATCCCTGGCAACCTTTAGTTTGCTGTTCATTAAGGTGAATTTATAGCAGCAGGATGGAACATTTTCTGGAGACCATCCTTCAGTTCTAAGTGATAATGATGCTGCCTCGAGTTGGCCCTTCCCTTTGAATTGCCCTATAGATTTTCTCTCCTGCATTTCCACTCCCAACTTTGTGCAGGCTGGAGAAGGCAGCCCTTCCTTCCAGCATGAAGGAAACCCTCTCTGCTGCCAGAGCCTGCATTTCGTATGGCTGTCATAGCCAGAAAGGCCTCAAGAGAACACGGAACTCGTTTGTAGCACTGTAAGGGAGCTTACTAAACAGAGTAGGGGAAATTACTAATTTGAGACTGAGATGATATATATGCAGGAGATCACAAATTTTTCCTTTCAGTACTGGAGGCCTGATTCCTCATACATGATGCTAGCAGAGCTGGCAGATATTTCTACAGACTTTTAATAATGGTTTAACAACTTAATTCCCATCTAATTACTAGTAGAACTACTATATTAGAATGTGTAATTTTAATTTTTTTTATACCATTAACCCCATCCAAGGTTTGATAACAGACAGGATACATTAATCATGCCATCAATAGCCAGACATCTGTGGCCAGTAACCTTTATACAAGCTGGGACAAAACCTATCAGCTGCTACACCAATTACTGCTTGAATGTAGGCACTGTCAGCTGCAAGTTTCAAATGTAGCTTTATCCCTCCAAATATATCACCCACCTTCAGAAAAAAAAAAACAAAAACAAAAACAAAAAACCCTCCTCAAAAAGAGATGAATGCATGCTTCTGTACAATTATAAGCTGCCAGTAATGCAGTAAGATACTCTGTGCCCCAACATCAATGTTTATGGGTAAGCAACAGAAGCCAAGGTGTTGCACTGGCAGTCACTTTGGTGTGATGCATCAGGCACATACATTGTGCTGTACACCCAACTCCGCTTCCCCTGGGCCTCTTCCAACCACCAGGAAGATAAAGGAAAGCAAGACAGGCAAGCACACCCAAGGGGCTACGCTGCATCACCACATTTGCTTCTGCAGACTAATTCCAATAACACAGCTGAGACTGTGTCCACTCCTGTATTCACAAGCCTCATCCACAAATTACAGCTGGGCTGTAATTCCAGCAAGTCACTTACTGATCACAGCTCCTTGTTTACTGTAATTTGGAAAAAAAAAAAGAATCCAACACAAGAAGGTCTGCAATCTACAGACTTTTGCTATAACTAAAGTGATGAGGCAAATGAATACTACTCTAAATGCTCTAAAACATACTAAATATTGCAAAACCGATTCATCTTAAGCCACTGCGAAGGCCTTGGCATTTTTACTTTTTTGATTGCATTTATTTTTTTAATGACATTGAGATTTCAACAGTTTTTCTAATACTTTTTACATAAGCAATTTATATAATTTTCAATTAAGAATTAAATTTATGAGGAGTGTTTTCAATTATACTATGGTCTCATTTAACATCTATTGAACACGCTTTTCCCAAATACCAACTTCATCTTACCTCACAAGCACATCATGAGGTGATTTTGATTTGATTCAGTTTTTAAGACTGTCTAATAAATACTTCAGCTCAAAGTTTTGGGTTTGGTTTCCCACCCCATTTTCTTTATTGACAGATGAAAACCAAAGCCCAGCCCCAGGTATTTTGCTTACAAACCCACCTCCTTCATGGAGCACAGAATCAGGTCATGGTCACTTGCTCTCTTTTAGCCCCCTCATCACTCCAGTGTTAATTGAAGACACTGAAGTCTTCTCTTTTCCGCTGCCCTGTAGAGAGCTGGGGGGGGGGACCTTGTGCCCCACAGCACTTGCTTGTCTGAGTCCCTCAGTCTGATCCAGGGAGGGCTCTGCTGGCAGGGAGCAGCCAGAAGGGAGCTCTCTCCACAGTTTTCCCCTGGCATTATCTAGAAAAGCCAGTTGCTTAGAAATTGAAAGTAAGGAGACCCATTCATTTAGCAGTGTGGCATTTACAAATGTTGCGCAATAAAAGCTTACACTTGATATACCATCACACAGTGAAAGTGTGCTATTAAAGCTCAGTTGATTTTTCTCACCTCTGTGTTTTACAGTTACAAAGCCCATCTCAGTTCTCACTGAGGTCAAGATGCTTCAAGATAACATACATTACGTATTTTCCACTTCTTCTGATTTATGAATGATGATGCCAACATGAAATGCTGAATTGTTTTAATGAGTAACCATCTATGGAAGATTTCTCTGCTCAGGCAATGTATTGAAAGTGATTTCCTAAAGACAATTTTTTCCTTACACTGTCAAGGCAGGAAAAAGCTGTATTTTTCCTAAATGACACCTAAGGTGTCAAGCAGGAGGAAAACAAGGGAGCAGAGAAACACATTTAAATGATGAGCCTTGAGAAGCAGCACATGGGTACGTCACCCCAAGGGCCACTGGCAATGTGGTGCAGTGACCGATGGGACAGTTCTGGGTCAGGGCTCCCAGAACTGAAGAACACAAAGTCCCTGGGAGTGAATGGGCAAAAATGGGCCAATAGACCTTAATTTGAGGGGCTACTTTGAGGTTAAATGACTTAACCATGCCTAGCACTGGATAAATCTATACAACTGATCAATCATTATCAGTAGAAAACAGTACAGATACACCAAAGCCAGACATACAGTCCTTTGGACATGAACTACGGCCAGTTCTACACTGGATTAAAGACCTACATGGGCACAGAGCCTTCACTGGTTCCAGTCAGACCACCAAAACACACACAGCCAAACTATGGAAAGGCTGGAAGGGCAAAATTCCAGCTATCTAAGCACGAGCTTTTCAGGAGAGCAATTGTCTGGGGAAGAAAGAAATGCTGGCATGCCAGGAGGATGTGCTTCCACCAGCTGGACGGAGTCTTCCACTGGCATTGTTTAGGAAACAGTCACACAGTAGCAGTATTTCACAGCAGGATTTCACAATAAGGAAAATACTTTACCTATAAACACTCTAAAGGTGGGAGGGGCCACAAGCAGCATGAATAAAGATGAGAGTTCAAGTGATCACAAATTGGAAAGTGACATGAAACAAATGGTAAGTCAGCAAGGATGAAGGCACAATGCTCGGCTTGGGTGGTGTGAGCAACTGGGGAGCAACTCTTTGCAAAGGATCTTATGCTTCTAAGCATCAGAAAGAAATGTTGTTCCCCTGGAAAAAGTTAGAGGAGTGGGTAATATGGATGTAAGACAATGTCAAAAAAACTATCCACAAGACTGGATAGATATCACATGAGCCTCTGAATACCTGAAAGCTTGCTGAGGAGTCATCCCCTTTCCCTCCCTGACACCTGAGGATAGCACTGCAACATTGACCTTGAACTGCAACAAAGCAAATTTCGATCAGGTGTCAAAAACAGCTGACACGGATTACCTGAACCATTACAGAATGTCTGTCTTTCGGTTAAGGTGGGCACACATCTGCTGGCCAGGAGTGATTTTCAGATAAATTTCCCACGTTCAGGCACAGCAGTGGCTCAGGTGACCTCTCAAAGTACCTCCTGAGTCTACTCACTATTACTGTTTGTGTTTGCCACAGAAAACAACACTGGAGAGAATAGTAACCTACAAATAATCCTCAAGTCACTGCATCCAGATACATGCGTTATTAGAATAGAAATTACTTTGATAAGTATCTCAGGGATCTAAACAAACAACCTAGAAGGTATTCTGTCAACCACTGACTATTAAAACTAAACAAAGCAAGCAGATGCTCTATATCTTGCAAAGAAATTAGTAATTAACAGCATGGCCTTCCAGCCATGTGCAGGACCAACTATTCAATTACCCATGGCCAACTGGTAGCTAACTGTATTTCCTGCCTTATTCACACAGCGCCACAAACTTCATTTGCTCTCTCAGTTCTTCCTTAGTTCCTCCTTACTCAACTGTGCAGAAGTTGTAGCTCTGTAAACTTCTACTCTAGTGCAATCCACCCAAAAAACTATTATAAACACTGAAATAATTGTTACCAGTATCAGGGCAGTGAATAAACTTTGCATACACCCACAAACCATGCAAATACAAAGCAGACAGGACACAGATAGCCAGATCTATGTAGTAGGTATGGAATTCATTTTTTTCAGCTGAGAAGTATCTCCATCATTGGTGTAAATAAACAAACCAGAACTCAGCTAATTTTCACAAGCACAAGGATTGAAAATGTTGTACTAAGGCTCTCCTACACTCTTTCATCCAGCAACTTAATTATGTTATGCACATGAGGATAACTTCCTTTGATATGTGGGGGTTGCAGCCTTTGGAGTTGAATTCCAAGCCAGTGGCATCATCACTTTCTGAGTGGCCATGATGTGTCCCACAAAGATAAGAAAGAAAACCTTAAAACAGAAGTGGATTTGTTACATTTGTCTTAACTGTCAAAGGTACTATGAAAGCTAAACACGATATTTTTGAAGTACTTCTTAAGCCAAGGACAAGAGCAGTCAACATTTTCAAATGAACCCTTATCATTTTTGCAAGTACTTTAAGAGCTTGAGTCCCACAGAAAATCAATGGGACTTGGTGCTTGTCTGCACAGCCTCATTCAAGTCAAGTTAAATCAAATTAACTAAAGTGAAAATTACTATGTATTAAAGATCATTAAGTTCTTTGAAAGACTCCTCATTCAGAAGCAAAGTGGCTTTCGTTAGTTCTCATTTTAATTCGTTTTGCAAGTACTCCAGTGTTCATTTTGGCAAAACATCAACCTTCAGACTATTTGTCCCAAAAGCACAAAGACTCAGATTAGAACCAAAAGAGGTTTCACAATGCTTTTAGCAAAAGCAAACAAATATGGAAAACAGTGGTTTAATCAAAGACAGCATGGCAATCACTAATAAGATTGTTTTCCAGGGCCGATATCGCACCCCCCAACACCCAAAAAAGCCCCCACTGAAAAACAAAGAAACTACAAAAACTCCAAAATCAATCAAACAAAACTTTCACGCCTGCTGTAGGTTTGGAATAGAAGTAGAAACCACCCCCGCCATTTCCCTCTATTTTTGTGTCCTGAACACAAATTCTTTCAAATGCAATTACAGTTATTACTGTAGAGCTGAACCTTGAAGTCCTGAATGTATGACTGTTTTCCTTCTGAGAGCTCTGAGTGTCACCCAAAGGAAGGTAAGGCAGTGAGGGTGGGCTGGGGGATGGCATAAGTGATGTCTGAGTTACCAGCAATAAGTTTCAGTCTCTAAATGACATTCTGCTGTAGGTAACTTGCATTGCTGGAGTGTCTTAGTCTTGTCAGGATGGCAACCCTGCCTCTCTGGGCAACAAAAACAAGTAAAAAACCATCAACACTTTGGTCCCGAGGGCAAAAGCCTCATGGGGTGGGGGGAAGAAGAAATGAAAAAGAAAGAAAAAGGCTTTACTTGCAGGGGTAGTATCAGACTCTCCTCCTGCACTTGAGTGTTGTGAGTGATCCAGCTCTTAGCAATGGACTACAGGAACCTCACAACCTGATTTTGAGACAACATTCTTTGCATTCCTCTTCAGAGAGGAACAGCAATAAATACAAAATTATCATTTCAGACATCCAAAGGAAAACACTTTATTTCTAACTTTCTTAGAAAACAACAGTCAGGTGGGAACAGCTGATTGACCAAGCAGTGACTGAAGGGCAGCACTGGGTAATCCTACATCCTCTGTGAGATAAGATTTTTACTTCACTAAGCAAAATGAAAATACACAGTAGAAAATGTGGGTCACCAACTGTGGGTCACAATGCTAACAGCACTTTAAATATTGACACTTCTAAAGCCAAGGCAAATTCTACAGCAGGTATTATTGCATGGAAGTGGGAAGAGAAATGTTTCCCTATGTGTCTCCAATTGCACAGAAAGAGCCAAAGACCCTTCCTTTGTGCCCTGAAACTGATCTTAGTGGTGCTGCAATGCCAGTTCTCAAACCAGCAGTCAGTGCAGTAAAATCAACCAGGCCTCAGGGCTCTGTTTTGCCAACAGGCACTGCACCATGTAAGTATCCCTTTTTTAATGGGGTGTCATCACAGGGCAAAGTCTCAGATTCCTGGGAATTCAGAAAGAGCCAAGATGAGCCCATTTTGTTAGTACATAACCTATTTTAAATTCTTTTGCCTTGTGCCAAAGCTACCTGAGCTAAAACACATATTAATGATGTTGGGAAAAGTTGCAACATAACAACCCGAAATAAGATTTTTTTCAAATAACCTCTCAGTCTACATATGCAATCTGCAGTATCTTCAGATGCCAAAATCCTCAAATACTGCACATGGGAAAATACAGGAGTCTTGTTTCACAACTATTCGACTATTACTTTGAAAAACAAATCATCACAGAACTCACCAGTACTAATTCCACGTGCACAATTCAAAGTTCCATGCCTCTCTGAAGCAGGACTTATTGTTACCCTGCCTTGCTGCTTTGTTGCCTCTGTCTGAATATGTAACACCGATGTATCTACTGTGCTATTTTGTTCCATTACACCTGAGCCATTATTTCACTTCTTAGTGGGGATGAAAAAGACTACTCAAAAAAAAAAAAAAAACCCAAAACCCCAACATACTACCCCAAATAAAACAAAACCCAACTGCAAACAAACAAGCAAAAACCCTCACAAAACCCCACAAAACCAATGCCCCAGGAGCCTCAAAGTTTAATTTCGAGCTAAGTGATTTTTGTGTTCCTCCCCAGAAGCAAAGAGGAGGCAGAAATATCCAGTGAAATACATGTAACAGAACAGAAAGCAGAAAAATCCCCGACAGCCAGCAGGAGTAAAGGAGCAGAGATGTGGAAAGAGGAAAAACTCCGAACTAAAACAACATTTAAAATACATTGTATGCAGTGGTGACTTATTTCGCCAAAGATTAACTCAAACGCATGTTTTTGTTGCTGTTGTGCTACCTCTGGTTCTCTGCCGGGGCCTTCCTTTAAGTAGAAGAACATGGAAATATTTTTAGCTGACCCACCCTGAGGGAGAAGAGACTGATTTCTGAGAAGTTGTCCACCCTCGATTTTTTTTCCCTTTCCCAGCAATTTTGTTATTAATTCATTCTATATCACAGCAACAAAATCTTTCTTAGCTAAGAGCTGATTTTCTATGAATTTTGTGCAGATGTGCCCCCGCTGCTGTAAAACATAACACTTCCTTCTGCCTGCGAGGACGGCCTCACAGCTGAGCAGGAAAGGCTGTTACCAAGTAAGCAAGCACAGACCTTCAGATCTGATTCCAGGCTTAAAAAAGGAGCAAAATACTCCAGGTTTTCCTGGGTGAAAAGGTCCTTGGAAATGTGACATTTAACAAGATAAAAGCAAAGACAGAGCAGGTTGCAATATTGAAATCCTTCTGTCTTTGTTACCTGTTCAGGGAGCTGAAGGCAGAGATCTGAGCACTTCACAATAGCACAGGTGATTGCAGATTTGATGGCATAGCAAGACCTAAATTATGGAGCCACAGAAATAACCAGGAGACTTTTACAGTTTTGCAACAGCAAGTTACTAATTCATGCTTTTTCCAGTTGTCCACTGTGTATTCCAGTCTGTTTTTAAAAAAGAATCAGTTCCATTTGGCTGTGGCTTTTTTGTTCCTCTGTGCATATTTAGAGACCATTATTTAGTTATTTATTTTTGGTAATAAAGTCGGCAGGCATCACTGTTCAAATAAAATCCCAATATCCCCACCACAAATGCAGAAGTCTGGCACTTTCTTCATTGACTAGAGAATGAGCTGGCAAAGCTAAAAGCTTAAGCCAAGCTTTTAAGATTTTTCTGATTCCTCTCTCTCATTCCCCCCCACCCCCTGCCCTGTTAAATCTTGGAGTAAAAGAAGATTAGTGCAGATGGATGAAAATATTTTTCCACTTCAGCATTTGCTGTCACTATTCAGTGCTAAGCGGGTTCTCATATGGTGTCACTGGAAAGATGGAAATTCCTACACTTCTCTTAAATATAATCACCTTGCCACAAAGCAGGAAAAACAGAAAAATTGGCTGTTTATTTTGCCTGGGTTGCATGTGATTTATTCAGCAGAACCTGTAAACATGGTAACACCTCAATCTGACGTGTTGCCTTTCACCGAAGTTCAGCTGGCTGCTTCTGCACCACACCAAGCTGTCCCTGGCTCACTGTGCCCCGCCAGTAAATTGACCTGGACCCAGGAAAGATGAAAATATGCAGACTTAAAGTAATCCCCTTTGCTGAGCACGCAGGCACATGGTGGGATTAACCAGGGAGGGGAGCACGGCGGGGCTTCGGGGAGAGATGGCACCCCTCCTGCTGCAGCTGCAGGATGGATGGATGGATGGCACTCCTCCTGTTGGAGGGTGAATGGGTGGATGGAGGGATGGATGGTGCCTCTATTGCTGCAGCTACAGGATGGATGGATGGATGGCACTCCTCCTGCTGCAGCACGGATGGATGGAAGGATGGATGGAGGGATGGATGGAGGGATGGATGGCTGTAACAACGCACTGGGCAGGGCTGGCAGGAGGAGGGAGGGAGCCAGGCCCTTCAGTTCCCAGCCACTCAGAGCCACACACACTCACACCCTCCTTAATTAAGTGGTTATGAGCCAATACACAGTCATAGGAATCCATCTTCATTAAGTGCCTATGAGCCAACACACAGTCATCGGAATCCACTTTCCTGAATTAAGTGCACACGAGCCAATACAGAGTCATAGGAATCAGAGCCCTGTCTTTAAACTGGCCATTTACCGTGAGTAACCAAAGGGGGACAATGGAAAAATAGCACGATGCTTTCACATGTTGCAAATGTTGCAACATCAAATAAATATAGACCAAGATGCAAACAAACACTTTCACCCGTGAGTGATAATTAGAAAAGAATCAGCTTGCTAATGACTTCATATTCCTGGTAAATACTCAGATTACAACGGGATTCAGTCACAAGTGATCCCCCATCCTCTCACAAATAAGAGAAGTGGTCACACTGCAGATTTCAAAGCTGCAGCATTAAGTGTCTGCTAACTACCCTCCTCTCCCACAGGGGAAAAACAAGTAGCAGCTTAGGTTGTCACAAAAGGATCGATTACTATTGCCATAAACAGCCAATGTGAAGCTGTACCTTGGTTATTTAATGCTATTAAATAGATAAATATAATGAATAAAATAAAATAATATTTTACTTAATAAACATGGTATAATTATTAAGTCTGATTAGTAACCACATTTCCTCTCAGTTAGAAAATACACATCTTAATTACCAACATTTGTGCATAAAGAGAGAGAAATCCACTTCAGAAATCTCTGCATCTGATCTAAACTAGTTTTGTCATTCATAATGAGAATATTTTCAGTTCTGAAGCCCACGGATTGTCTGAAAATAACAAACAGAAAAAGCATGTGATATTCAGGAGCCCTGTGGTCCCCCAGCACAAGTGGACACTTTGCTTTGCATCTTCCTTCCACTGCTGTAATACTGATTCCCCTGATTCCTGACCCTCTTCTAGTTATGTAGCCCCTTCAGTCTGCTCTGATTTAACGTGGGCTGAGAATCATGGGACCTATTTTTAATGGCTGCACATTACCATCAAGGCAGGGGTTATATGAACCTTTTTTCCGCCTCTGTATAAAATCTATGTCCACTTTGATTCTTTTTGTATTATAGAAATCTCATGGGGATCTCCCCAGTGTCCACCATTGACATAAATCAGTCTTGGATTTGCTAAAACATTCTGACTCTTAGAAACAGAATAAGAGATTCTTTCCCATTTCCTTCACCCTTTCTTATCAAGGCCAAAGCCGACTTTTAAAGGCATTCTGTGCAATCATCTAAATCAAGGTTCAATTCAAATTCATTTTGAAGCAGGTACTTAAAAAAAAAAAAAATCATCTTGAGCTGCAGAGGGGGTCAGGAGCCTTTCCTGTTCCTCCACAGTATGGTCTGCAATGGCAGGTCAGGGGAGAGGTGCACAGGCTAGATCCACCTTCTGCCCTGAATGCACCCGTGGCAGAGGTTTGAAAACTGGAGCCAGAAGCATCCGTGAAGTCTCCTTAAGAACCATTGACAAAAACTTCCTTAGAAATAGAGGGTTCCCAAAGCCCTCAGCCTCAAGGAACAGGCTCTGCTAGTCCTCATCTCTTACCACCTACGAACAAAGCTGACATTAAACCGTACAAAGCTGCTCCTCCAAAACCTTGAGGTCAGGTTAGGAAAAGCTACGTAATTCACACAGCACTGCCTTCTGGATCTGAGCGAGCTGAAGGTCTTCTGACTGCCCAGCTAATTACAAATAGCCAAATATTTTGGCATTGACTGAAATTCAGTGTTTTCCATGTGGAAGAATTTCCTAATCCTGGCAATCAGAATTCGGCTACGGTAAACTAGTTCTCCTGTAAGTTAAACACACCAAGATCCTCAGAGATAATAACACATAACATAGGAAGTACCTGGAGTAAATTTTACAAGTACTTTGCTAGACATTATATGTTCTTCTCAAAGCATCTTTCACACACTTGCAAATCACAGAACATATAAAAATAATCTTCTAAATTATAATGAGAGATTCAGAAAAATCCCATACTTTTCCATCGACAGTTCAGTAATTATGTGCTTACTGTATCAAGTGTATTGAGTCATAAAACATTGACTAGGTTTAAGAGAAGTCAACAAAATTCTCTTTTTGGTCATACTTCTAACACTGGTTATTTGGAAACATCTCATTTGAATTTACTGGACTGCACAGCATTATTGTTCTCCAGGATCTGAAAAATTAACAGAATATTTGGTTTCTGAAAGTTCAATTACAATCCTTATCTGGACCTCAAGCCATTTAACTCTATTTTAGTTATCTAAAGATTTTGTGTATTTAAACGATTATGTGACTAGTGCATTGTTGTTGCGTTTCTCGTTCCCCGTGCGAGTCCCTGGACAACTCAACACACCAATATGATGATCAAGAGAAGCCATTTATTAATTA
>JAWWEU010000017.1:16910612-16954497 GCA_035583155.1 Acropternis orthonyx
CTCACCAATCCCGCCTGTGGAGACTTTCCGCTGTGCCATTTGCAACTGGGCTTGCCTATCTCGCGTTGGCCTTTTTAGCCATCAGCGCGCGTGCAGCAAGCGTGGGTAGAGCCCGTCCCAAATCTTTGTTCGTGAAGCCTAGCCATGATGATGATGAGTATTGCATATTGCCATGTATAGTAATAAATGAACACTCAGAGCTTAAGCCTTTCTGTGGTTGTTGGATATAAACGAAAACCAGTATGACAGTACTGGAAAATATGAGATTTGTTTTTCTCTAAATGTGAAGTATGCTTTGGAGAATGTCTATAGAGAATATGGGAGATGTTCAGTACTCAGTGTGTACTGAGCTAAGCCATATTTATTGAGCTGAAAGTTGTTTAGACCACCCCAGGAAAATCTGAAGGCAGTTTAGGTACAGGCCTTCAGATCTGATACAGGTCCTTGCACTCTAGGGACAAGGGAAGGCTGTGACCACAGAGTCAGAGCAAAGCCATGTCCCTGAAGAAGAGCTATAGACTCAGAGTTTGCCTATGAAAACCAGGGGTGAGAGAGAGGTCTCATTCTTCTGTACCAGTGTAGGCACTGTGCCATCACCTTTCGTCTTTACACACTTTGGGAACAAAAGCAGATGGAGAAACTCTGGAAAGCTTGGATGAGAGCAAGTATGGGAAGACTTAGAAAACTAGAGAGTACCTGAAATACTTTACAATTAAAACACAGAAAGAAAAAAATAATTAAATTAGGTATACACATGGCTGAGCAAAAGGAACAAGAGAGCATTTTGAGTACTCAGCTTAAGGTGAGGCAACTCTTCAGTTCTGTCTATCCTTAGACCAAATTCTGAGAGGCAAGTAGTACATTACAGCCTCTGGAAAACAGGCAGCAAAGATCTCTCAAATTTTTCTTCTAAGACAGCATAGCTTACACGGTTCTTCCCTTGATGATAGCTCCAATTAAACACTATATGAAGCTCTCTATCAAATGTGGTATTTGGACTTCCTAGACACTCTCCATGAATCAGTATCTGGCCCTAAAGAAAAAGAGTTTGTTAAATGTATATTAGTGTAAGATTTAGTCTCTTTTAACATTACTATATAAAAATACATAGGTGTTGAGGAAAACTGAACATTCTCAATGTTGGAATCTTACAGAAATCAGTTTTTAATGTCAGATTAAGTTTGCAAACTTGATGACATTAAGTCATTGACAACTTTCAAAACTTTTCAGTGAGAAGAGAGTAAGACTCCTACACTTGTTTTAATAGTTATTGTTCAAGATTAAAGACTGAAGAACATTTTCCAGACTAACTCAAGTTATTTATCTATGTTCTACATCAGATTCCTTTAAAAAATCCTTCTTGGTAAGCGTAATTCCTTGAAATTACATAAATTAGTTTCATTTATGTTCTCTTCCTTCTTTTTCTTACATAGGTATATTCAGCTCCTGCCTACCTGGAACGGATTATTAGGGATTTTTATAATTACATTTACTAAACATTAATTGCAATAAAGATTTATGAATGGAAAGTATGGGTTTTTTCTTTGACTAAAATACCTTTATAAGTATGTGTGTGGAAGGTCAAAAAATGTGATTTCCATTCACTACTTTCTTCCTTACCTTTAAAAAGAGTGACTGGGGGAAAAAAATTAAAAAGAAATCAAAAGTAACATTTCCTGTTATTATACAAATCTAGAATAAAGCCAGATTATCTATAACTTTATGTATTGCCACCATCCACAAAAGACTTATCACAGGATCAGGACTTCAGTCTTAGAACTCATTTTTGTGTTTTTTCGAGTTTTTTTCTATGTAAAAGGAGAAGTTCACCAGAACAGATTTGACCTCTGAAAAATACAGCACATGAGTAAGTAGTACAAAAATCACAAGGCATTTCTGACTGAGAAATCCATAATGTCTTGTCAACAGGTTTTTTGTTTGGAGGAGGTCTGTTGTTTGTTTGTTTGTTTGTTTGTTTAAGGAAGAAAACAGAAACAGCAGATTGATGGATAAAACACCCTTCATCTGTGAACTGGAAAAATTCTCTTAGTGAAAAAGATGGTTTCATTTTCAGACCTTTGATAAAGAATTTCCTGCTACAAACCAATAACTTTGGCAATGAATTTAAAAAAAAGGCAAGCAATTTCTCAATGATGAGAAACCTGTACATCCCAAAAGTGAAAAAACCAAGTGGACCCCATCATTAGCATTCTAAGATGCTATCTGATACTATCCGTGGTCATTCCCTCAGGAAGGCAGCTTGGACAGAACCTATTATAACATTCTTGAGAGTTTGGAAACGAGTCCATTGGTAAGGAGTTCCCAAAGTTGCATTTGCACAGAGCTCTGCTCTCTGCCATTGTGTCTGTGGCTCACATGCAGTGTTTGCCTGCAGTGCCAGCTGCACAGCCTTGTCCCATGTTTCCACATCTCTGTTCAGCACCTCTCGAATCTCTGTCATTCCTTTGCACTGAATCTTGAATCACACTGATGCCAGAAATCATAGCAGGGCCAACAACAAGATCAGATTTTACTGTGACCAGACTTAAATTGATTTTTCAAGGGATTTAGAGAAGTAATTCCCCTGGCACCTAGTACAAATCCTTGCCAATAATTAGGGCTGTAATAAGAACAAGCTGTTCTCTTCAAGGTGCAATCACAAAGAGGAAAACACTTATCCTCAGGAGGCCAAACCTGGCTGTGCAGGTCCTTTTGCTCTGTGCCAGGACCTCACAAAGGTACTCTGAGTTTGCCTGGTCCCGCTGCCCTGCCCAGCAGGATCCCAAAGGGTACTGAAGGATGGGGTGCCCACCAGGAAACACCACAGAGCTACTGCCAACATCTTCCCTTTAACACAAGCCCTTCAGAAGCACAAGTTCTGCCACACACATTCCAAACCACTCTTGATTTACATTTCCAGTCACCTTTCATTTAGTTATGCGAGACAACAGGTTCCTTTATTACCCTGGTATTACAATATAGAACCATCAAAAGGTTCTATCTTAGATTATCTTCTTCAAGATAATCTAAATCCACCCTCTCTGCTGCAGCCAGGGAAAAGGGAACCTGTCCCTGGGTGTGCTGGAACCACCAACCCTGCAGTTAATAGCCAGTGTTTCATCATTTCTGTTAATGATTGCTCTCATGCAAAAAATTATACTCATTTTGTGTTCTGGCTGGCTAATAATTTAATGGCTAATAGCCAGTCAATGAGTGATTTTCCACCAGTGCAACATTCTAGCAACAAGTTATAAAAATACCAAAGAAACTGAAATGCAAAGGAGACTGCCAAGCATGTATTTAGGAGTGGGAGGAACTCCAGAATGAGATTTTACTGACTAATACATGCCCATTCAGAAACTGAACAGCTTTCAGAACCACCTTAATTAGAAGGGAAGATGGATTAACATACAATCTCACAAATAAGAATGTCACTTCACTGAGGAAATCAGAATGTTTTTTCCTCTTTAGCTGTAAGCATTCATTACCAATTTCGAGTAGAATAGTTCACTTTTTAGCTGTAAATATGAAAAGTCCTGGAAGGATCATCACATTAACTACATACCTACACAAAACCAAAATCATAAAAAATCCTGCTACTTAACGGATCTTTGTGAGAAAATTGTTGGCTGGTGAGTGCATCCAACAATGCTGAGCTGAATTTCACAGCTCAGAGGTCACTGGCATTAAAACATTATGACTGCAGGACTTTTGTCACTAAAAGCATCACCTGGGAGTCATCCCTCTACATACCTACTGAATTAGAACAAAATGTGACAATCAGTGCTTTTCACCTAACAGACACCGTGAGAGTGTGTGTGTCCGTCTTAAAGTTACCTAATTGTTACTTTTTATTTTTAACAAGGGCACATTTCATTTGCACTTGGTCTAAGTTTATCTGGACAAAGTATAAAAGGTTTACTTATAAGGACTGTGAGTGCAAGAAACCAAAATAGGCTCTGGGAAATGTAAAGGAAAAGTGGTGGGTGCTTTCAAGGACAGAAGAGTGGCACATGAACGCTGCTGACGCACAACCTGAAGGAAATCATTTGAGAAGAAACACAATACCACCTCTTACTACAGTTCCTCTATAGTTAAGAATCCCTTTACCAATAAATCTCAAGTTTCAGGTACCTACATCTACAGTGCTTTCCACATGGAACAACTGTTCTCCACTGCCATTATAACACAGCTTTTTAAAGACAATTCAACGTGATGTCAAAACTGGGGCTTGATGGTCTGAGTGACACTCGAGTCACAGCCCTGTGAGCCAGTCCCGTGTGCAGCACAAACCTTCCACAGCCAGTGCTGCTGAGCACTGACTGCATTTGCTTCCACAAATGGCTGGGCTCTGTTTTGGTGACTCTCCCAGCTGTCCTGCTGCTGTCTCTGGACACAACCAGCACGATCACTCTGCCAGTTCCATCACTACCTCACCCACCAGCTATTACAGCACAGGAAACATTTACTGCCCTAATGCAGGATAACATGTTTTTCCAAAAGCTCTGTTAGAATTTCTGACTTCAGTCACAGAGGTGAGCAGATCCTTTCTCTTTTACCATCAAACCCCAAATTCAGTTTCCCATTTCTGAGCAACTGACACAAACCTGGGGGGAGGGAAGGGGAATTGCTGCTGATCCCTGGAAAATGAACTGTAAAGGAGCCTTGGCTTATTCTGCTCTTTAGATAGTTCCCAGAAGCATTTGGTTCAGGTACCATGAAGGTTTCCATACATTCCTGGCTTTGTCACTGACCTGCTGGTTGACCTGGGACATGGATACATGGCCTTTCAGTTGCAGACTTACTCTTTGGGTACAAACCAGAAGCCAGTTGATGTTCCAGTCCCAGACAACGTGGTGGTTCGCAGATGGTGTCAGCTCACAGCTGCAGTATTGGTCCTTATTGGTTCCCACATGGCTCCAACAGGGGTTCATTGACATTCTTGAGGGAATTTCTCCTTGTGTAGACCCTGACAGAAAACCCTTTGTGGAAAGGAGGCTAGGAGCTTGTGAGATGTACAACTCAAATATCACTACCCCAGGAAGGAGTGCTTCATCAGCCACTTTGCCTCATTCTCCCCTCCAACTCCAGCAGAAAATCCTCTTTGGTGCCATAAGGATATTAGACTTTAGCAAGGGCTCCACTGGGATTTAAAGTATGTAAGAGTTAGGTAATTTCAACTTCTTATCAGTGAATATTATAACAAGATAATGTCAGGACAGAGCATCTATCTGCAGGAGAAGAGACTGGAAAAAGGCCAAGATTCCAAGGTAACACAGCAAAGGAGGGTTATAAACAGGGGCAGGAGGGTGAGGTAGGGGGGGCAGGGGGGAGTAAAGAAAAAAGGACAAGATGAGGGGAGAAGAAAAGCATAAGAATAATGACTCCAAAACTTTTTCTGGGTCTGCACTTCCCTGTTCAGAGGCACACAGCTGAGACAATGCAGCTGGCTCTGTGACAAATGTGGAAAAATAAGCCAATTTGAGCTGGTTGTTAGCAGTCGGAGCACAGCGTCTCAGATAAATGAGTGTCTGCCTCAGGTATGGCAGCAGATCTTCCTGAACCATTCCTGAGAGATTTGCCAGGATTGCAGCAGCCTTTAGCCATCAAAAGCAGCAACAAAGTTCTCTTCAATCTCCCATCCCTGTGGTAAAAGGTGACCTTGGAGCAGGATTTTCTTCTTCTTCCTGCCCTCTCCTCCCCCTGCCAACTCCATCCTTCCTCCTGTCTTAGAGCTAGACATGTTGTCTTATTTAAGAGTAGATAAACCCAACACTTTCCCCAGCACAGTTGCTCAAACTGCTCCGTGTGGGTTGTCACACCTCCAACTGTATCACTGTGTCTAACTCCAGTGGTATTTTGAGCCCGCTCCGATGTTTGCCAGGAGTCCCAGTTTGGCTCCGGAGCTCTCGGCTCTCTGTCCTCGGCTGAGCCAGCACAGAGGAGCCCATGCAGAGCCTGTGCCTGCCTCCCTTTCCAGCCATCACATTCACTGACGCACTTTTCTCCCTCAAATAAATATTTCACCTGCTGGTGCTGCTCCACCTACTACTTTTTTCCCCCCTTGGGGAAGAAAAACAAACACATAAAATCCACAAAGAAGGTGTAAGTAAAAACCATATTAGTTCACCCACCCTTGACTTCCAAGTGTTACGAAGCAAGAACGTCTCTGACTAATTTCTTAATTTCACAGTAAAAGGTACCACACAGAGCAATCCCTGTCAAGGGCTGAGGAAGAAGGCTCGAAAGAAAAATATAGAAGGATTTACAAAGGACAAAAGACCAAAAAAAGCATAAAACTCCTTAGGTTCCGAGAGAAAGGAAAGGATCGGACATTTCTACTCAACGAGGCAACAGAGCCAGGGGCTTGCTGACCATCTCTGACCAAGCACATGGGGCCAAGGAGGTTCCTCTCCAGAGCCAAAGCTTCCCCAGGAAGGCAGCAGGGCAGGGCAGGGGTGGGTGGGTGAGTGGGCAGGCACCACGACCCGAGGCTGCCCGGGAAACCTTCCCTGCCCAAACCCTCCCTCTGTTTCCAGACCGCGCTGTGGCTTCCCATGTAAACACTCGTATCACCACATCACACGTAATGGAGTGTGCTATTTTCAAGCAATAAAACAGTATGATTTCCATGGCAATAACAGAGAGTTTGGCAAGGCTGTTTGATAGACTTGGCCTGGTGAGAAAGTTTGTGAGAAAAATAAAACATGATTGAATCTCTCACCACTAAGATACTGGAGAACTCTGCACATCAGCCAGCCTGTTTACCTGCAGGCTCAGGACCCCCTTGCTTGGAGATAGGCACCTGAAAAACTTACCTACTGATGGTAACATGCACTTGAGCTCCTCAGTGTACCACACTGAGGTGAGGAATGCCTGCCTCAAAGATCTGACATACCACTTCACAGACAAAACATTAAGTCCTTCCAATGGAGTCCAAGCGCCTCGGAGGATGCCACAGAACATAGTTCTATGTGATTTGTCACACACTTTGACTTTAACCTTGCACTCCAAAACACCCCAATGCAAGCCAGCTTCTAACTACTGCTCCCAAAGAGTGGGCTTCACATGTTGGAAATACACCACCCCAGTTGTGTGTGGGGACTGAGACAAACACGGGGCAGGTTATCCACCCACCCATGGCCACCCGGCACACCAGTGACCAAGGCAGCAACAGAAGTCCCCTTTTCCTGACTCTGTGCTCTTTTCTCAGAAGCCCTGAACCTGTCAAGAGGCAAAGAGAACCTTAAATCACTTGGAGATGACCTGCAAATAGTCCGTGATAAACAAAAAAGGATTCATGTGGAGATCTGCTTTTATAAATATACAGGTTTGTTCTCCTCTTTAATTTTCCTTCAGCGTTTGAGAAGACTTCAGCAAGCTCAGCCTTATGGGACAGGGATTGGCTTGTGGCCACAGATTTCACACTTGGTTTCATGAGCAAAATCTGAACAGGCCTTGATTGTAAAGGCCATTGGTGAGCAGCTGAGCTACAGATGGATTTCTGGGGAGGGCAGAAGAGGTAAGAATTTAATAAAAAAAAAAAAATCTATCAAAAATTTAGAAACACTTAAGAGACTGGAAAAGCAACTTCCTGTATCGCATTTAATGTTTCAAACCATTTAGCAGCTGGAATAGCAACCCACTAGTGTTAAGAGTTAATATGTTTGTGCCACTCGACTGATGGAAAATGTTTAAAACACATGAAATCTGTAGAGGTCTTTTACAGGAAAGAAAAATAACTTTCCAGAAGTAGTGTTTCAGTGTGGTGGTTTTTTCAGTATTTTATAAAAATAAAGCCTGACAGAATGGTAATGACATTAGCCACACATTAGTTTCCAAACGTTAAATAAACTCCCTTCCAAGAGCAAGCATCAGCAGTAACTCAGCAGTTTCATTTCAGAGGGGCTTATGCAATCACCTCGGGTTCTGATCCACACAGGCACTTGCCTTGCAAGCATTTACTGAAGCACCAAAGCCCCATGTCTCAGAGTCAAGTTACCAACCAAACAACAGTTTAAATTCATCAAAAGCAGGCATTACGTTTAATGGGATTTCAATTAGTGATGGACCCAAATCCAAGCCCTACAATCCTCTCAAAATGTAAACAAGCCTACAAACCCACAACCAGCCTTGTCTCATGTTGAGATCAGAACCAAGTTAAGCAAACAACAAAACTAAATCTTGCATTTTTTCCAAGTCTGAACAAGTCTCAAGGCCAAAAAAAAAAATCTTTGCAGTTCTCACAGGCACATCACAGAAAACAGCAGAGAAAAAAAAAGAAAAGAAAAGAGAAGAACAAGGGTGTGTAAAATTAAATTAAGAAACAACCAAGTATGATGCTGCATAGTGACAGTCACTTGGTACATGTCCCACAGTCAGCCTTGGGTATCAGTGTCCCAGGACCTCAGGGCTCGGGATCCCTGAATTAACATGAGGGCACCCAGACCTTCTGTTTGTATCCCACTTTTGCATTTGGCCCCAAAAAGAGACAGGTACACACAAAATAAAACCCGTAAGAGAACTTACGGATAATGAGTGTTGTGGGCAGGGAACTAACAGATGGTGGAACAAAACAACCCAATTAAAAAAAGACAAAACTCCCTTATAATAGGATGGAACTGCAGAGAGTAGAAGAGAATTCAGAAAGAGAGATGCTGAAGGAGTAGGCACGGCCGTGGTTGGTGCTGCCAGAAGGTGTGTCCCAACCCCTCCCAGAGCCCTCTGTGTTCTCCCAGACACCAGAGGAATCCTTCCCCGAGACAGAAGCCTGAGCCACAACTCCTCCAAAGGATTTGGGTTTAGCAACCAGGAAGACAATACATGTTATCTGAGTCATGGAAACACCCTGTGAATTTTAAAGCATACACAGGTAAAGTAAGAAAGCCCCGTGGAAATTAATTGACTGTACTGGAGATAAAATTACTGACTTCTGTGTCAAAGGCACATTGTTTTCCTGACCGATTATGTGTCCAAAGCTTTAATGAAAAATATTTAACATCTCCGACAGACACATTCTCCACTGTTTTAAGTTATAACCCCACAGTACAGACACTAGGTATTAGGTGGAAATTATGGGATCTCAGTGGTATTTCTGCCACATGGCAGGCTTTATTTTGTTTAATTTAACAATAAACTCATTTTATTAACTGAATTCAATAGGAGCAGCAGGGGGAATCCTGTTAATTTCATCTTGAACATCAGAGAGCCTCTGAATGTGCTAAAAGAATAAACAGAGAAGGAAAGAGACAAATGGTTTCATAAAAAGGAAGGAAGTTTCCATTTCCTCAGAAAGCTCATACTGAATTTAAAATGACTGTGTCTGATTTGATATTAAATGGCTTAGACATATGGTTACTGTTTGAGACAGGATGCTGGGCTTGATTTGACCTAGTACTGCCTTTGTTAACATTTTTTTTTTTTTAGTATGGAGAAATCCTATAGAGTGATTGCCATAAAAAGGCACCCCTTCTACTCCTGGTTAGCACATGGGTAACATCAGCAATGCTATTCCTCCTGCTCCTTCAAACGTGGGCAGCAAAGAGAGTCTCCTACGGGTCACAGCTCAGACAGCAGCTATTGGACCATCACACTGGTCTCCTCCTTCGTTACCAGTGACAAAACCTCTGTTGAAACCCAAAACTCTATTCTTAAATTACTTCACAAGGATTACAGCAAGCTCCACTGGTTTCTCCACTGTATTAATCTGTGTCTTTCTTGACTTCTGTATTGGAAGAGCACCACGGAGCACTTGACAATCCCTCCTCCACCTCTCTTTATTTTATTCACCTATTCAAGGAACCTGCCACTCCCTGCAGGGAGCTGTGGCAACAAGGGAAACAGGCATACCTCGATGCTTTACGAAGCTTTCCATGAGCAGATCCAAGAGAGACACTTGGAAAGAGAGAGTAAACATCCATATTTATTACTTACGTAGGTACTTCCTGTGCTTCATAGAGGTGGCAACAGCTGATCCCTGAATACCATGGGGATCCAAACACTTGGACTTGCACTCCCGAATCAGCAACGGAGAGTGGTGTGAAAGGTGGGGGGTGCCAGGGTGAAGAACAGATGGGATTATGCTTTGTGATGAAAACTAACATTCAAGAACAGCAACGGGGAGGGTTAGGGGAGGGAAAAAAAGGACACTTCTTGCTGCACATACACTTGCCCTAACACAGGAGCAGAAGCCAATGCCACTGCTGACGCTTTTCTCAGCCATGGCCATCAACAGCCTCCACCTGCCTGCCCCACTACTGCCAGGAGGCAATCTAGACCTCAGAAGGTTTTAGCTATGGGTGTAGCGTAAATAATCCAAAGCTCTATGTATAGACCAACAAGGATCACAAGTTTGGTAGGTTTCTAACAACTGACAGATTCACCCCAAATTATATTCTGAAAGTGAAAATTTAACGAACAAAGATGATTAATTGCATAAGAAACTGCTGTTGTCTTATCTGCATGCACACACCTGCAACAACAACAGTGCAAGTGTAACAACCCTGTAAGTTGGTGATCTGATCAGTTGTCCTTTTGGAGTGAAATTCAAGTTAACTTTGACAACAGGTAATACCAGATGGAAGAAAAGAGATGACCTCTGCTAGATCCTGGATTAACCATTAATCCTGAAAGATATACAGACATCATAAGTAGTTGTTTAAATCTTTTGCAATATTCAATGTAAGGAATTCAGCTGTGAGTTTTCATAGGTTTGAGACCTGAAGACAGCACTCGGCAGCAGCCAATACAAACAGCTCTCGGAAGGGTGAGCTTGCAGGCTCCAGGCATCACTGAGCACATCACTGCAATTAACTGCAAAACACAGCAATTTTTTTTCCCCCATGCATTGTGGGCATCTAATAATTAAGCCTCAATAAAGCCACAGAAGCCATGGTGAGAAAAGTATTATTTACACATTTTCCAGTAGCAGAAAGGGAGACACAGACAGGTTGTAAGCCCTTCACAGTCACATATCAATCTGGTCACAGAGCTATTAACAAATGCCTGCATTTCTAAGGCCTGTTATCCTCTGCTCCCTCGGCACAGAACACCACTGCTCCCAGCTTCTAATTTTCTGTGGAAGGCATTTTTGGGAAGGTGCTGCTGAGCACAAAAAAGGAGACACCGGTAAGCAGGATTGTTCTCTGAGCTAAAGAGATGGGCCTCACCTCCTGCAGCCTCCAGGTACAGCCAGGTACATTCTTTGAGTCCAGATTCACGGGCTGCTGAAGAAAGGCTGACAAGAAGGAAAGGACTCCAGCACACTGTGCACAGTGGGGCTTGAGGGACGGCAGGGAGAGAAGGTAGAGAGCAGGGAGCAGGGAGGAAGAACACTGACAGTAGGACACAAGTGGAACAAAGGCAAACCCCAGTGTCCAGTGGAACAAGCTTTGTACTTACCGTGCTCTTTCTATGTTTTGGCTTTAACTCCAAAAATCTCAAAGTATCACGATACCACTTATAAAGACCATACTCCCTCATTCTAAGGTTTTTCTCACACACACAAAAATGTTTTCAAAGGGTTGTTTCTACCTGCAGCAGGAGCAAAACCCCAAAATTCATGATGGGTGGATTATGAAACTTCATTGTAGGAAACCACATACTCTTAGGAATCTGGGCACCTTAATTCTGAAAAGAAATCATCCGACAGGACAGAAATACATATGAAATACTGGTAATTTATGGAAGGTACAGAATGCATAACTGCTTATCCTTTTACACAGAAAACAGCACGAGGGAACCCAGCTGAACACACAGAACAGCTGGCAGAACTCACTGCCACAGGTCATCCCAAAGGCCAAGAGATCAGAATAAACTCTGGGATGTTGTACAGACAATTAATACAGCCCCTGACAGCAGGGTGAGACGAACTGCTGTGCTGTGCAGGCTCTTTGTATCTCTTCCTTGAAATGGTGCTGTCACAGACAAACAGATGGACCAGTGACCTGATCTGATGCATTTTCATAACACCACACTGACCCAAGGCAGGAACACCAGATGATTCGTAAGGCAAGTAAGACAAATGTATTTTCCTCCTCTGACCAGAATCTCCCTCCCCTATTTCCTGCTGCCGCACAGTGTTTACTTGCTCGTGATATTTCACCCTGCTGTGCCTCTGGGCAATCTGTGCAGTGCTCATCTGCACTGGCAAGGGATTCCACGCTGCCTTCTCTCAGTGCAGGCACACCACAGCCCCTCTGTGTATGGCCATGGCCATGGCCCGAGCCCTGGGCAAGCCTGCACCTGCAGGATACTCCTTTGCAGATGTCACAGGACAAAACATGGAAGTTTTCCATCCCTTCTGAATATCTAGCAGGCACTCACTTCAGAACACACAAGAAAACCACCTTTTCTTCTTCCCTATTTCCAAGATTTTCTTCCATCCTATAAATGACCTATTGTATTCACACTTGCATTGACAGTTTCTTGAGGGAGCAAAGATTAATTTGCTGTTAAACAATGAAGACACAACATCCATTAACAAAGAAAATATGAAGGCAAAGGAGAATCCCCACTATTTTAAGGAGCACAAATACATTATTTTTTTCCTTCTTGTTTTGAAGAGTGAGCTTGTGACCTTTTCTCCTCCTCGAGGCTACTTCTGCTTCTGAATAATCCTGGATACCTGCAAATGCCTCAACAAGCATTAGTCAGGACGTTTGTTTGGAAAAGGCCCTGGGCCAATGCAAGGTGCAAGGATCAAGCAGAGTTCTTACAAGCCAGCCCCAAAGTAATCTTAATAAAACTGATGCATCCATCAAAACCAGGGGTGAAAAGCACAAAGTAAATTAACTGTGGTACTAAAAGCCTCAGACTGTTGATTTCTGAACAACTCTATTTGTATTCCCTTCTCCACAGTTTCTGTCTTTTTTTTTAGGCAACAGAATAAAATTCATGCTAAAATTATTACAAGGCCTTTTTCAAAGCTTAAAGCCTATCAAAGAACCACAAGACTAAATACAGAATATCAAGGTATGGTGAATAGAAGTAGATTTAAAAATCCAATGCATTCAACTCTGTCTTGAGCCCATAAGTGTTCTACCAGGGCAGAATCTGGTCACAAGTCCTCTTCTGCCAGTGTTGCTTTGCATTTTGATGTATTTGCTGACACACTTTGAAAGACACAGCTATAGCAGGTCAGACCACGACAAAGAGTTTACTGGTTTATTAATCTGCAGAACTGAAACGAAGTAAAAGCAGGCAGATCAATCAACGCATGAACTGCAAATACTGCCAGCTTGCCTTCCTGGGAGCTTTTTAGTGAGAATGTCTCCCTGCGCAACTGCTGTGTGCTACAACCCAAAACACCTTCAGAGGCTTCACCTGAGTGACCAACAGATGCAATAAACTGCAGTGCTCTCATTTCCTGAGCACGGTTTTGTAAGTCATTCCTCTCAATGTTAAATTTTAGAACTATTTGTTTTTGAAGCCACGTCTCCATCACTAAACACGGAACAACTCTGAGCATTAAACAGCTAAAAGTAGAAAACAGCTTTGTAAAACCTCCCTATTTCCACTGATTTCTAAAATACTTCCCGACTGGTAATGCACAGGCTGTCAAGTATTTCACAGATTCCCAGCTTAGCCTGCTTCTATCGTTTCAGAGCATAAATTTAAGCACAAATCATTGTGGAGATTTCTCTTCCTTTCCATTCCAGCTACACTAGATGCACTGCCTTGCAGTGCCCCTCCACAGGCACACTCATCCCCAGCTCTCAGAGATCTGCATGCTGCGTAGACTGACTGAATGCACTGCAAATTTCAGTTTTCACCCAGTATTAGGAGCACATCAGACTGCATTAGAGGCAATATGCTAAAGAATCCTGAGCACCTATTTGACAAGCCATATGGTAATTGCCCAAAGGTCAGAGTAACTATTTTGGAAAAATGTAGTTCTCTATTTAAATGAGTAACAGCCAAGCAATGCAATTATGAAATAATGGCAGCATTCCCAAAGGATCTCTATACAGTGCATGACATGAATACAAAGGATTCATGAGATTTTGTGCTTAATTTCTCACAATTTCAAAATATTGCCTTTTAAAAGTTAATAGCAATTCTTGAAACATGCACTAAAAGAACATATGCCACCATATTTCCAACATTTGGGAGCGCATGTGCTACAGCAACAACAACATTCCTTTGCTATTAAATGCCAAGGGCTGTTTAGTGATAAATCCAAATAAAACCCACTAATTGCAGTAAGAACAGTGGTTCTTGCTCAAAAAGAGCCATGTGATATGGAAAGAAGTTACATGTCATTTATAAAAGCTGTAAGAAGAAAATGTGATTTCATTATAGGCCAGTACAGACTGGGCTAAATTCAAAGCTAGCTCAGGTTGCCCAGGGCCACCACAATGGCCACAGAACCCCTGGATAACTGAGGTTAGAAGATACCTTTCCTTCTCTCCCATATATTCTGTCTTTCCCTAGAAAGACTTTCAGAGACCTTGATGGCAAAAATGTTGAAGTCTTCGGGCAGCTTCTGGGAATCAGCCCATCCTCTCTTTGGGGCAATTCACTATTAGTTCTTAAATCCTACACCAAGGTCTGAATTTGCACTTCCAACCCTGACAGGCACAGGGCAGCACTGAAACATGGGAGGACAGAACAAGGCAAGGCATGTGTCAGCTCACACACAGCACGTGCCTGAGCCTGCTGGCGGTCTGAAACAGTATTTGCACACCAAAACGGGTCTAACTGATTTCAGGGGGTTGCTAAAATGGATCTGTAAGGGTGGCACTTTAAATACCCGTGTAACTAATTATTTACAGCTGATATCAACAGCTATAGCTAACTCATGTTAACTAATCATCCAAAAAAAAATCCTCTCCAGGTGACAAAACCCACAGTGATTTTGTATTTATATGTACTGAGAAACAGAAAACCAAAAGCCACTCATTTCCTTCCTGACAAATGTTACAGTGCAGTTAAGCTTGAGTTGTACAAAGGAAAAAGAGCAGCGCAATCAAAATAAATTCTAATCATCAATTATACATAGAGCGTTCTGTGTTGGATTCAAACTGCTCAGTTGTTTACTGTGGGAATTTCCTTTCCTTTCCCCTCTCTTTTTTTGTGCTTAATCTGGAAGATTTTCATTAGTAAAACATTAATTTTTTATGCTCCATTTTCTGCATTCTTCTCTTATGTTTTAGTTTCTCGTCATTTAAGACAAGAGCAGTATCTACAGTCACCCTCCAGCTTTTTCAACCCTCACAGAATAGGTTATAAGCAACACATTCATTATCATCATCCAGATAATTAGAATGTCTGTCTGTAAATATAAAAGCAGAAATGTTACCTCAGAAGAGCACTCTCCAAGGAGGGGCCACTTCAGAGTTCATGGGATTTGAAACTAAGCTCATATTTTAGTAAGTAGATATGAAAATAATTTTCAGAAGTTATTTTTACAGAATTCATATGGTGTAGAATGCACTTGCAGAAAAGCTGCTCTGACAGCCTTTTGTCTGAATAGGGCCTCTATGGAAAAAGCTCTTTGATTGCTTTGGATGAGGTGACGTCACAAAAAAAAAGTTAGGAATGTCCGGAAGCACAAAGTTAATATAAAATTAAATTACCTAAGCACAATATAGGTTTGGAGGAGGGGGGAGGGGGGAGGAACAAATTTCAGCTGTTTTCAGGCAAGTTTTCCCACAGCCACAACAGAGTAGGGATCGAAGAGTTGAGACAAGACTCACATCTTCATGCTGTCCTAAACTTGGGAAGGCAAAGCAGGTCTCACATACCTCCTGCACATGCTGTAGCATCCTCAGAGAACCTGAAGCACAATACAGAGCCAGGAGAAGGAAGGAACCAAGTCCTAAACAGGCAAAAATTCCTTGACTTCACTTGACTAGTTCTGAAGCCTTTACCTTGCTGAATGTCTTTACTTGCACACGCTTTTCAAGATGTAACACTCGCATCCCCAACAACCCAAAGTGCTTACTGTCAACATTACCAGGACTATTAAGAGGAGATGTGTGTGATTTTGGAGAGGCACAGAGTCACAGGTGATTCAGCTGCGCGGGGCCCACGGCAATGGGCATCCCTCCCTGGCTGTACCAGCACGCCGGCGCTCAGTGCGGCGCTGGCAGCCGGGGAAGCAGCCCCAGGGCTCGGCAGGCTCCGCCACCCTCAGTGCTGGACAAACAGCGTGTCAGCTGCTCAGGTGAGCTCAGCTGGCTCCCTGTGCACAGGTAACAGACTGACAGAACTCCTGACGCCGGGCTTAAGGGGCTGATGATTCAGGAACCCCTTCCATTTATCTGGGAAGAATGCAGAAGGGAGGATTCACTCTGTCCCACACCTAACAGGGGAACATTTCTTCCCACAGCATCTGACCAAGACAGTGGATAAAGACCAGTTAACTGCAGCAGTGCAAAATCAAATCCTTAATTCATCAGCTTGCCAACTTGCCAAACCTCAGCTGCCTGTGATGTCTACACAGATGAAAGCAGACAGATAAATAAATGCAAAGAAGTAAAATTATTTGCCTGTAGATGAGAGATTGTAGATTTTATTCATCCTTCTTGATTTTTTCTTATTACTTAACCACCGAGACATAAATTAACATTTGACTCTGCTACTTCATACAACTCATCTGTAGCATGAAAGTCCAACTCCCAGTTTCCACCTCAGAGAACCAGCTCTGAAGTCTGTCTGAAAAGAACATGCCTCTGTCTGATCTGTACTAGCTCAAGCACCAGATGACTCCAAGCTTTTTTCATGCTTTTTAAAAACATATCTGAAAAGGTTTTGACATCATCATAATCATGAAATGAGAAATATTGATCCCCCTAAGCAAACAAACAAACAGACTAAGCTTTGCCAAGTAAAACACAGACACTTCTGTTGGTGTGTTCCTTAAATTGACTATTTAAGATGTAAATCTGCTTCTGCTGGACTAAATGCTTGGCCTCAGTGTCAACACATGGATTCTCTGCCCTGCAAGGTAACTCACTTTGTTTCTTTTGCTGACTTCCTGCCACTAGAAGATTCCTTTTTCAGATCTGAGACAAATGAAACACTGAACAATCAAGTGTGCTTAGAAAACACCAAAAAGCCCTCAGGCTCTCCCACCACTGACCACTGGCAGTACTTCTGAAAAGGAATTAGCAAACCAACTATCTGTTACCTGCCAGGACTAAAATGCAATAACCTGAAACCCAGAGATGTGATTTTTAGCTACCACTTAAATTCAGAGTGGGACAAGCCCCAAGTGCCAGAAACAAGTGGCACATCTGGGCATCCTCACTGACAAAGGCACTCACATGTGTGTGCTCAGACTTTGGGGTACGTTTGGGTGCTGGAACAGTTTCACAGCCCTGCACATGTAGGTTCTAGTTAAAGCAGGAGCTCTAATCTTTAAGCTCCTCTTGCTAATTTGTTTGTGGGAAATAACCCCACAAATTTATGGTGCTAAAAAAGTGCCCCATATCTCTGCAGGCTGCCTGACAAAGCCAGCAGTATGAACCCACATGTTTTTGTATGCTTATTCCCATAACCCCCACCTATTTTGTATGTATATGTATATTGACTGTCAATGGTACTTTGTTAAAATGATTACTGCACACAGCATGGCTAACTTTTAAATGTAAATTGTATGCAAATATATGCAATGCCATCTTTAATGCAGATGTAGCAAAAAGTATTAAGATGTGTAGGGCCTAATTAGGTCCTACATCAAAAACTACATATAAAAACTTGACTCCAAAGTCTCAGCAAAATAAATGTGAGCTAGAAATCCCAGTGTACGCTCCTAGGGAAGCAAGGGGAGTAACTCTTTCTCTGTGACTTGTGGAAGCTGAAGAAGGTAATGAACTCAAATGAACGATTTGTCTATTATTTCTTCAGACAAAGCACTTTCTTTTTAAGCAAGACGCAGATATAATGGAATGGCTTTTTCCTTCTCCTCTATCTCTTAATATTTCAAATGATTAAAGAGAGCCTTAGTTTCTTATCTGGACTGTATATGAAAACCAGTAGTAGGGACACAAAAATTCTTGGGAAATGTCAGGCTCAGCCTAAATAAAGGGAAAAAAGCAAACAAAAAACCAAAAACCACAGCTCCTCTTTGCTAAGCCAGGGGCTGCTGCTCAACACTGGCCCTTGCCAGTGGGACTTTGATTCCTGAATTCATCGGAATAGAAAAGCACTTGCACACAGCAAACTCCAGAGACAATAATCAGCCTGAGGGACTTGCATTGTTAATGCTGAAATAAATGAGGCAGTTGACAGCCTACAGCCACTGATCAGGTATATGGCACTGACTGGCATTTCCCCCATGTACACACACCTCTTGGCTCTTTCTGGAGAGAGAGGGTACATTTTGGGGTGTGACTGGTGACCCCCATGGAGGGCAAGGGCTGCACAGAGCCTGTATCTGCAGATTCCCAACAGAAAGGAAACCTGTCTTGCATCAAGTCAAAATGAAAGCCAGTGAAGACAGACATGTTTCAAGAAGGGTCCAGCTCTGAGCACTGTCCCGAATTGAAGACAGGTCTAGCTCAGAGAGATCAGAGCAAAATCTGACCACACCCCCTTTCCAGAAAGGACCAAGTCTGAACACTCCAGTTGCTCATGATCAGCAGTGGAAAAGTAATAGGACCCACTTCACCCTCCAGAAGCACTTGGAGAAAAGCACGCACAACCAAAACATATCCCCTTTTAAGGAAGGAACTACTACTTTCCCTTCCTGCATCAGTATGTCCAAACCTAGAGATGTTCTTGGCCAACTGCAAAGCCAGGAATTCTCATCTTTGCTTCACCCTACTGTCCCCTCTTTCCTGACACACAGTTGGAATCCTCCTTTAGCTGAGCTGCTTGGAGGCATCTCCCAACCCCACCCCACAGCTGCCCACAACTGTGCCTTTTCCCAGGACACAGCATGGGGCTGCCATAATTTGGATATTCAAGTGGATTATAAATCTGCAGAAAATTTTATGCTGCTTGCTTCGTATCTCTAGTGGCAGCACAATTTCTTTGAGGAAAGATGCTGCAAATTATTCACTGTGAAATATAAAGCTTGCTTTTCGTTTTAATTTTGTTCCATTTCTATCTCTGAATTTCCTTTATAGCTACTTTTCCAGCATTATGAGGGGAAAAAAAATAAAATCCGAGGCACCACGTCAGCCTGGTCCAAGCCAGACATAACATCCTGCGTGTGCTGCCCAGGGTATTATAAAAAATGCCTTTCATTTCTCTCGCCAGCCATCGTTGCAAGGCCCGTTCCCCTCTGCTGCCCGTGAGCCAGCAGCGCTTTCCAGCAGGCTGCACACTGGAATTCCTCGGCAATCACATTCCTCCACACTCCAGCATGGCTTACTGATCTCGGAGCAGGACCGACCCAGCCGGTGTATTCCTTCCACCTACCAAAAACGACAGGGTGGGGGCCTCAACTGGCTACTGTTCCACTTTTTTTTTTTTTTTTTTTTTTTATTTTTTTTTTTTTTTAGCTTTAAAAGACACCACCAAACCCCCTTTGAATCCCGGCTAGGCATTGCATCACCAGCAGTGAAGTCAGGCAGCTGCAGCTATGCACTGTGCCCCTGGCTCAGGGGGATCCGCCAGGGCTGGGACGGGAGATGCCCAGAAAGGATGCTGAGGGTACAAAGGAAAGCAAAGCTGGCCCAGAAAGGATGCTGAGGGTACAAAGGAAAGCAAAGTTGGCCAAAGGTTGCCTTCCCAGGACTGAGAGAGCGAAGCAGCGAGCAGAGCAGCCCCAGGAAGCAGCTCTGGAGGACAGTGGCACCTTCCAGCTCAGGCTCCGCTGCCTTTGTGCGCAGGATCCGCCAGCCCCGCGTTCTCGCCGGCACTGCAGCACCGTCCTGAGCCTCCTGTTTGAATTAACCAGGCCCAGAGGATAAAACTTTCAAATTAAACACATTCCTACAGGATTTCAGGCTCATTGTGTATGCACCAAGGAAACATAACATCCTAAAAATAATACGTATACAGAAAGAAAGCACATTTTTCAGGCATATTAAAGTGGAATATGAATTATAAGCAAGCTCATGGGAGAAGACGTCAGATTCCATGCAAAAAGGAGCTTTTGTAAATAACATTATTCTTTGTAAGCTATCACAATTATCCCCAGCCATTTAATTTGGCTCACCAATGCCTCTTACTACGGTTGAAATTGTCCACTTTTCCCCTCTCCTGAATTGTAAAGCCCCAGATTTTACAGATTTCAAGCTAACATCTGTATAGATTACTAATCAAGAGCTGGAACTCCATTTATATTCATTTCAGCAGATACATATCTACACAGCAAACATGAAATAGCATCTCACCAAGCTGCCATCATTAGAGTACAATATTCAGAAAACGTTAAAGCTTTTGCTAAGATTTAATTGGTGTCAATGCTCTAAGTTTGTGCGTACTGCATTGCACTGAAATCTTAACACCGAAGAACTTGTCACATTAAAAATATTCAAATAATATACTATTGCTCAGTAGAGATTCAGAAAATGTCAGTAAAGGCAACATCTGTTTAGTTTAGAATATTAAAGCAAAAACTTTAGCATTATTTTCATGGGGTTTAGCCTTTTAGACACAGATTCATGGGGTCCTGGTATTTCAGATTACTAAATATGACAGAATATTTAAGGGCTTTGCACATTAAGCCCAATGAAAAATTCAAAATCCCTCACTGGAATTAGTAATTTAGCCCCAAGCTAATCAGAGATGTTATTCCAGTAGAACCAAAGTCTTCCAGTTGGCCCTCAGCTTAATTTCACTGATTAAAAAATATTAATTCAAGTCAGTTTGCTTTGCCACAGTCCCCTTACAAGTGAGCTGAAGCTGGTACTCAAACTACAATCTGAAAAAAAACATTCTGAACATCTGAGAAGCACTTATTTCTCTTATCTCCTGCATTAACTTATGACTGGCTTTAAACTCAAGCTTGGAATTAATCAGAAGACAGTGAACGGGAGGCTCTTAGTGACTGAAGCCCTCACTGGAAGAGTTAAGGCTTCTGCTCCCAGCTAGAACAAGAAACTCACTCTCACACTTTGGCCCTGCAGGGAGAGTAAGTGAGGATTCAAGCCTGGGCACTTACACCAGTGGTCTCATTTTCAGAAGCATCCATCAGCTCAGGACACACAACCAAACCCTCAGATAATCTGAGAGCAAAATTCAGGTCACTTTTGGCACTTCAGTTGTTTCTCCCTGCATTTTGAAGGTACCAAACTGCACCACACGATGTACAAGAAAATTCACGTGCTAAAACAATAACGGTTTTCAGGTAAAATAAATAAATGCAATAGTTGAAAAACAGTGTAATTCCATTCCCGTCAAATGTAGCCAACCTTTTGCAAAGGTTGTTGCTTCATCCACTCTGTGTTTGAGGGGCTCCATGAGGAGGGCACTGCAGAGGACCACAGTTCTTCCATCTGAGGCACTGTGTCCCCCCAGACTCACGGCTACCTGGGTCAGTGGCTTCAGGGCTGCCGCCCAAATAAACCCAAAGTTATGCATTTCATGCAGCAGAAGGATCAGAGACATTATATTACATTAAAAATACACTGAGGGGAGAAAAACCAACCTACCAGAGAGATGGAGAAAGGGGGGGAAAAATGGAAAAAAGACAAGAAGTAGAGTGGGGACACTGACAGGCAGAACGTGGTTTCTGAGTGGTACTTTCAGCCCCAGCTGGTCAGCAGGAACAGACCCAGAGGGAGGGATGCAAATCCTTAACAGAGATCCAACATTTACACCGCACTGTATCCACTGAAGGATCACCTATGCACACTGGAGCTGTACATGTGTGAAGAAAATCTCTCTAACCACAGCTAATGATCAACATTTTTGTCTTTCTCTCAAGAATTATAATATTTTTTCGAGATGGGTATTGGGTTAATTTGACTGGTTTTAAGCTTTGGCCAGAAGAACCATTTCTCCATTTGATTTTTACAAGTTTCTTTTTTTTTTTTCCCCAGAAAGATATATAAAATAGACTGTTCAGGTACCTCACAGGCTTCAAGTATCTCATACCCAAGACAAAATGTTAATTAAGGAAGTGATTAGGGAAATATATACCTCTAAGAGTAGAATCCAGACAACGATCTCTACAGCGCTTCCAATCTCACCCATCATGCAGAGCCCTTTATAAACCAGCAAAAATAAGAAGCTCCAAAGAATCTAAAGCGAATACTATAGCAACACCCAAGAGCCAAAGTCAATGCAGACACTTTTAGCTGTGCTGTATGTGGAGCATGGCAACGCTGAGGCTCTGAATAGGCACCAGGAGCATGTAAAACGCTCTGCATCTCATCCAGCCTGGACTAGAAGAGCCCGCTCTCCCAGAGCGCTCGACACCCTTGGTACCAAAGCAAAATCACCACCCACTGTGGCACGATCTGCAGGGAGGACCCAGCAATGCAATGCCTCACTCTGCCCCCAAATCTGGGAAAACACGATGCCAGCAGCCAGTGGCTCTTCTACCAGCAGCTGTAATGGATACAGCAGAGCACACGAGACACGTGGAAGGACATCTCGTGAGCCTTACGAGTGAGTTCCAGTAGCACCCACTGTACACAAGTGAGTCCAAACCACAGTCAGTGTGATGCAAGTCCACAAACTAAGCCTTGAATTAGTCTTTTTAGATCTAAGCCCTGAGCACCCTTGGCATACTTTGAAAAATATAAAACGCTGATGCAAAAGGTGCTTGGTCTTTGCAGACAGGTCTCGTAGCCATCTGCTCTGAGTTACTGCACACCCATGGACTGGTGCAAAACTGGGACACAGCTGATCTAGAACAGGTTTTTGCAAACCAAGTCAGTCTGAGCTGATTTGAAGGCAGCACGCTGCAGACTTTCCTCTAGAAATAAGGAACTTGTGTAACACAACACGCTGCACTACTACTGTAGCTTTGGTTTAGAGGCAGCCTGTTACATTGATTTGTGTAAGCAATATATTATTTAAACATTGATATCCCAGTCCTTATTGTGGCCCATCTCTGGCAAAGCCAGCACTTTCTGTATGTTCCTACTGAAAGACTTGTCAATGCATACGTGTGGGTGCATGCCTGTGTTTATGCACCGTCCTGGAGGAGATGCACAGATTTGGAGGGTGGGGCAGCGGGCAGAGTTTGAATTGCATAGAGTTACACAACCTTATTGCCAATGTTTAGCTTTATTTTTAACTCAAGGCTTAAGAATTATCACATGCCAACTAAAACCTATAACTTATGGATCAGTTTAAGGACACACAAGAAAATACGAACATTAACAGCAATCACAGAGATGAGCTGGACTATACACAGATCACTGAATGGAGATCCTGAATAATAATAATTCACTTCCCTTTCTTAATGGCAGATCTTTAATTCTTAGGGTTTGAGTGAAGAACTGGAGCAATAGTAAACCTGGAAAGCTTTAATTCTATCTATAATTTAAGGCAGATTTTGGACCAGTGTCATGATGGGTCCACATAGCAGGTTTGCAACCACTAACCAGACCTTAATAGATACCTGGTCAAGAAACATACTCTACATCTTGATAGACAATTTATCAGCCCCCAGGGTCACACTCAGGGTTTTGCTTGGAGTGGTTTCTGTCTTCCCAATCATACAAAACTGCCAACACAACTTAGCACAGCCACATTCCTCCTGGACAATGTCTTTTAGTCCTGAAATAACAGTGTTGCAGTGAGTGAAACCAGAAAAGGGGGAAAAAAAAATCCCCAAGAAAAACCAAACAACTATAAAAACCCACCCCAAAAACAACAACAATAACAAAGAAACATCAAAACAAACAAACAAAAATGCACAAAAAAACAAGCTAAAGCATTTCTTTGGCATTTTCCTTTCCTGGCAAGAAAGATATTCAAGTAAGCCAAAAGGAGCATCTGGATTTGAAGTCAATATTGCACCAGAACATATGAAAACACCAATGCAGAATAGTACAATGCCTAGATTACAAAAGGAAAATGATTATTTATGGGGTACAATAGCAAGGAAACTTTTTGTTTTCCTTTCTTCTCCAGTGCTCAGTGAGCTCTGCTGGCAGCTCCCCCTCAGTCTCTCCCATAAGCTTGCTTGCATACTTATTGCATCTGCTTCTTATTTAATGGCCATTGTTTTGGCCTGCCAGAAGAACTACGACAAGTATCCAAATCTGCAAGATTAGGCAAATATTTTGACAATGCTGTGTGTCTCATTTTCTTGGAGAGAAAGAATAAAGAGGATTTTCACTTTTCACATAACTTCATGGAGCTCTTAATCAAAATGCTACAGAGAATCAAATAGCAGATTGAACAGACTTCTAGTGACAAAATAAAGCATGCCATTTTGTTTCCGAGAGCTTGCCAATTCTCTGCACATTGCTATCACAAGAACTCAAACACAGGACTTTAAAATATCATTCACATCACATGGCAGCTGTTTTTAAGCTGAGAAACCAACAGAGCCAGGGAGCAGCAAATGACAACTAGATGGTAATGTGGGCTACCAGAAGGCTCTGGGGGGAAAGAAAAAACAGGTAGAAAGAAAAGAAAAAAGCTGGTACCAATCCTAGGCTTTTACCCTGGGAGGGGTTGTTGTCCTCCCTGTTGAGGCTTTTGTTTGACTCAGTGCTATAGCAAATATTCATAAAATGTAAATTCACATCCAGATGCTAAACCTCAAGTCTCGTGTCAAAGCTAATATTCAAAGTACGATCCTGCATGTCTCTTAAAGGTAAACACAGCCAGCCCCAACTCAAATCGTTATGGGCTGTAAATCAGGCCTGGATCAAGCAGAGCTACACCAAGTCATATATCACGAGCGGATCCAGACTCCAGAAAGTATACGGAGGAGCCAACAGTAGCAGTCGTTTGGCAGTAAAGGAGGAGAGCTCACTTAACACGCTCATTTTAAGCAGGAAAGAGAATGCTCTGAAGAGGGATGAAAACCAAGGCTACAAGTTTTATAAGGATTTTGTGTCTCACAAATCTTACTCCCATTTTGTTCAGCTTTTTGAGGGCTGCTTTACTTGACGTGTCACTCCAAGGCCACCTTCTTCTGGAGCTGAGTCTAGGCCAGCACAATGCAGTCCATGAGCTAAACATCCAAAATGGCAAAGAAAGATACTTCCTCTCTGTTGTTGCCTGTGACAGGACACTTGTGTTCTCAGGGAAAAGCAACCACTGAGGACAAGGTGACCGAGTGGCCTCTGTAAGAAACACCCCATTAAAGACCCAAACACAAGAGTAAAGTTGTTAAACTTCTGCCTTCAGTCCAAAGAGCTCATCTGGGGAATCAACAACAAGCAGAAGAGGTCTTTGTCACGCAGAATTTCAGAACCACCTCTGTTCAGCTTGTAAATCCCTCTACTCCTCTTCTGGCAGGGAAAGAATTATTTACTGTAAGGAGATTGCTTAGTTTGGTACTACCCACATTTTCTGAATCAACTGACAGCTATTTTAGACATACTTGAAAAAACTTTTGCTTTGAACACTTCACAGCCAGCCAAGAATATATACAAATATAACATGCAGCTTCCTTTTGCATTTCTTTTACACCTTTCCATCTTTGTTACAACAGAGCTTTTAATGGAAAGCCAAGCTTGGCCAAACTCACCTACCCATGGAAAGCGAAAATGACTTCAGAAAAAAAATCATGTATTTTTCCTGTTGGATTATTGATATTGCCTCAACAGCAGCCTGAGAAGGGCATGCTGACCACACCAGGCAACAGCCACCACTGCTGGCTCCACAAAGGGCCTGGGGCAGCACTGGAGTGGGGACCAGAATGACAAGCCAGTCAGTCACTGACTCCACCAGCCACACCCCTCTGTGGCACACTCGGCTCAAGAGACACTGCTTTGACATTTAGAAACCATTTCTACACCCAGTGCCCCGCTATGCCAGGCGCTGAGGAGATGCCGGAATTCCCACTGGTGCCTCTGCGCATCACAGAGCCTGGGGTCAATCTGCACCCACTCGTAACACCCAGGAACAGAAACTGCTGTCTGCTGACCACCCACTGTAACCTCAGAGCTTGAGACACGAATGTGTGCCCAGCCAGGCTGTAGGACCAGCACTGCCAGAGCAGCTGGGAAGGGCCAACCCTCATTTCCCTCCTGCTTTGTGCCCAGCACAGCTACCGCAGGCTCTCAACCACAGGGAACCTCAAGTTCCAGTTTACAGGCTGGAGGGTTTGGCTGTTTTTTTTTTTTTGTTTTTGTGGGGTTTTTTTGTTTGTTTTTTGTTTTTTGTTTTGTTTTGTTTTTTTGTTTTGTTTGGGGGTGTGTGCAGATGTGCTTGTTTGCGGGAGGGTTGTTAGTTTGTTTTCAAAGAAATGGACAAATGTTCTTTGGGTTTGTTTGCACCTTCCTTTCATATTCAATGATAATTTTGTAGTGATGACAGGTCAAATGAGTAGATGCTGAAGCAGCACTAAGTCGTTTCTGATCTTGGAGCTCCCTTTCATATTTCTCCTTAACTTTTACTAATATCATTGAGTTACTGCAGTGTAAGATCAGAACAAGTCAGATGACTGACCCTCAGATCTGGCTCCTGCTCTCTTTCACACTGTGCCCTTCTGCTACCATAATGCAGACTGAATGACTGGAAAAAAACCCCAAAACAAAGTGGCTGAACTATTCCAGTATAAACACTCCTTCTGTTTGGCCAGCTTCCCTGAAAAACAATTATTTCTCTGATTTCACTGAAACCTGATCACCATCACGCTTGTCTTTTAACTGCATTTGTCTCTTATCTGTCCATCTCCAGTGTTTTTCTGCACAGGATTTTAATGATTTCTTCAAAGAACACTGGCAAGCGTAACAATCTTTCCCTTCCTTTCAATTTGACACATGCGTAATGTCACCCTCTTTTTCGACCAAAGATAAAGGACACATTCAACTTTTTTTCTTCCTCCAATACATCTGTTTTCCCCATGGCAATACTTGATCACTTTATCTTTCTCATGCCCACTATCTTTCCTTCCTGTCTACTGTACTCCATCTCATCTTCTCTTTTGACTCTGATCCACAACAATCCAAGCCTTAATCTTTTCCACATAAGAAATACTGACCCAACTCACTATCACCACCTTAGCGCTCACAGTTTTGCTGCCAAGCCCCCTTGCCCTCGTGCAGTACAGGAACTGTGAAACAACTTTCCTCTGTCACATGGACCCAGCCCGGTATCAGTGCAGACCCTGACCCACAATTCAGAACCAGCCCTTTGCAGTTCCTCACCTCAGCCTGTCCCATCTCCAGTGCAGCCAGGAGGGCCCTTAGCCTCTGATAACACTGCTCCTTTAGCTCCCACGTTTGCTTTTCACTCATGTGTCTTACTTCTTTAACACTCACTTATACTCCCTTGTACATTTCCCATCTTTCCATGGGCTTACACAGGACTGCTCAGTTCATTCACAACACATATTTAGCCACGAGCTCTACCAATTTCATAACACCATCTCCATCCATCCTACTCTTTCTGCTTATGGCTGTGTTGCTTCCAATTCCTATATCATCATCTCCCCTTCCAAGCCATTCCCATTGCCTCTCACATTGTGCACTCCAGACAAGCACTTGCTTGTATCTCACTTCCAACAGTAACATGGCATCTTATTTCACTTACCCTGGCTATCAGAACATTAGAGGCCCTGTGTCTCAATCCTGTATCTGCTTATGGCTTCGTTCACACATGGCCTTCTCTATTTGCCCCAAAAATGCCCACATCCAGAAGGAGACTAAGCCAGTGTGTGCATGCACTGGGGGTGTAAAATTAATCTGACTGCCATAAACCAAAATATCAGGAACCTGTCTTTTAGTAGTGAACAAATGTTTTTCACAAGTCAGAAAACAGAGCCCCTGGCAGCTCAGCCACCTGCACCTGTAAGAACATGCTCAGAACAGGTTACAGGAGGAGAGAAAAAGCTAAAAAATTCCAAGCAAATAGGGCTAAAGAAATTACCCAAAAGATAGTAGGTCACTAGCACTGAGGAGACCTCTAAGCCATAGTGCATTGTAAGGGAAATTTCAGCCACATCCAACCAACAAGCAGTTTGTAAACAGATCCCATAAGCCTCGAGTGCCATGTTTTGATTCTACATCTTGCCTACCACTGTGACCTGTACCTGACAGTCTGCCTCATCCACCACAACCAATCTCACTTTCCTAGCAAGAAGCTGCTGGTTTCTGCAATCCACCCCATAATTGCTTTCATGGTTTTGGTTGCAGACTTTTCCTGGAGACCTTCAACCACACAGGTCTTCCTCTTAAATACCACTAAGGGCGGGGAGAGGGACAGCCAAGAGGAAGGACTGTGTCAGATGGCTTCTCAGCAAACTGACTTCAACACTGGGGCATCTCATGGGTCATTCCCAGTTTTTCCTCAAATAACTCTTACTTCATACTTTCCCTTATAGTATCTTAAAAACACACCTCCTTAAGCACTCACCATTCCACTCTCTGGGATTCATCCCATAAATTTCACCTTTATTTTTCTCACTTCACTTATGTTCATGATTTGTATTTAGTAGAGTTTATTATTTTTTTAATATCACATATTTATGAATGCAATTTTTAGAGCATATCTTCAAACCCGTTTCAGAGGTGGGCAAGTGTCATTATCTTAATGCTACACGCAACGTAACTGCAACGCAGAATTAAAACCACCACACAAGGTCGAGCAAGACCAGCAAGTGACTGACAACAAAGTTGACCCTGAATTCTTGGATTCTAACTGATTAAGCACTTAGATGCAGAAATCCCTACTGACTTACTGTGCCTTTATGAGTGAACAACTGATTTTTCACATTGACCACAGCCAACAGGTTGTAAAATCATGATGCAACTTTTACACTGTAACACTGCTGTCAGGAGTACTTCAGGCATTTTGAACTAAATTTATAGTATGACACCAACCTACAGTACAACAACAACAACAAAAAAAATCTGTGTTTCTGAGTGTGCCTTGAGTTTTAGGCTCCTGTGTAGAGCTATCTGCTACAGACAGCAGAATCTTCAGGACTTTTGCTTTAGTTTGTAAAAGGGAAAAAGAGGTGTTGGAAGCAGTTTCAAGGCATCAATTTCTTCATAACTGTTTTTCTGGGGAAAAAAGTGTGTAGACTTAGCCAAGGAAAATTATCTGTATATCTTGGGGGCTGGGAGGGCATCGAGATGCTCCACAAGGGGTGTTAGAAACATCACACAGCTCTTTCTGCAGCTTTTCTTCCCATGCCTGTCCTGTAGCACATTATCCTTCTGTGGCCAACTTAGAGAACTCCTGGAAAAGCTCCTCTCTTCAGTGCCCTACAGTCTTGCTTCCTCTTAAAGGGGATTTTGCCTGAATGGTTTTAAAGACACCCTACACAAGGGCTTCACTTTGAAAAGCCCTCACGGATGCACTTGGGTAGCTCTGGAAGGCCCAGCATTAAGGAAGTCCATCCTTATTCATGTTGACATTTCCACCACCACTACTGGCCAGCTTTGCTATCCATGACATTAAGTGCACCTGGGAGGACAGGCAGCAAATTAGGGGACATTCAAGGTACCTTCCTTAAATAAAAGAGGCAATGTGTAGGGTGTTTACCTCACATGTGCTTTCACAGAGCCAATTTAGAATAGTTTAGCTCCAGGTTCTGTTTGTCACTTGCTATGGTATGAATGTGTAACAACACCTGATCAAACTAAGAGATTCAAATTTCAGTGTTTTTGCTCAAAGCTGTCACTTTTATAGGGACTGCACAACACCATCAAGAGATCCTGGAAGACAAGGATACAGTAGTGATACACACACACAAAAGCAGAGAAAAAAGTAAAGGTAAAATCTACTTTATAGCTCTGAGTTATAGGACTGCATAAGTCCTCATGCACTCAACCACTGAAAACTTTTGATCAAAGCAGAACCTGAAGGATCTGTGGAGAGGTGATTGCTATGACACTTGGCTGGTGTCCCTCCCATCCAAATCAGATTTAGCTGAACTGGAACCTCAGGGAACTCAGCAAGAACAAAGAAAAAAACAACCAAATTCCACACAGGTACCAACACTGAATTTATCAAGTTGCTTGTGTGAGCAATTCTGCATCCCAAGTGAGAACAATTTCTGGCACCACCCATGCAGATTTTTCACTCTAAGAACTCTTCATAGATGTTTTTTGCTATGTGATACACAGAAATTTTTAAGGCAAAAAGCAGGAGCAGATGGTGCACCTAAATCTGACCTCTCCACTGCAAGAAGGAAGAGAAGAAAGCTTGCCCTCAGTGTTGTCCTCACTTCCTCCATGCTGCTCCAGGGAAGGAGAGGATGCCTGGCTGGGCTTGGTGTTGCCTGTCGTCTTTACATCACATTCACTGTCAAGATGAAACCAGCATTTCTAAAGCAAACACTTCTCTTTCCAGCAGGATTAATGCTAAGAGGGTTTGACTTTAGGTGGTCTAGTAAGATCCAGAAAATATATTTCCCATTTCTAAGTCTGGTTCTTAGCTTCTCATTTTAAGAGCACTTGGGAGCAAGCATCTCAGGGACTGGAACTCTGTGAGGTTTTTAAGAGGCATGGAAAAAAAAATAACCTGAAGATTTCATCTGCATTTTCCCACTGACCTGTGGGATGCTTTTGGCCAAGTTGCTTTGTGTATCAAAACAAAAGGAGAAACAAAGTAAAGAGATGTAAGGCATATCAACAGAGAGGATCAGCACAGGTCAACATAGTTTGGTGCAGGTACTTACCAGCACACACAGAAGCACATATTTAGAAGTGCAATCAGGCCAGAAGTGATAAGGAAGAGGAAATGGACAAAACACGCTTTCAAGACACATTAAAACAAAACAAAAAACAAACACCTCCCCCCCCCAAAAGAAAAAAAAACCACTCAAACAAAAATATCAAAACCAAGACCAACATGGACAAAGGACATGCACAGGGCAGAGCTATGTCTTCCTATCACTAAGGATGCTTTTATTTTCACACAATGATGTTAGATGAGCTCCTTCTATGCCTGCAAAAAACTCCAGTGCATGAAATGCAGGGAGCCAAACCTGCTTGTGATTATTCTGCTCGAGAGGAAGGAACTGCTCATCTGCACAGCTTCAGAATTTCTCCAGTCCCAGGCTGTGGGCGAGCCTGACGTCAGTCCCAGTGTGAGCCATAAAAATCCCCTTCAACAACTAACTCTCTGTGTGGGAAGCCTACAGCATTATTTTAAGCAAGGACCCAAGATTACCTTGATGCTTTCTTGTAATATTTATGACAGAGCCAGAGATGGGACTGAACCCAGAGGAAATGTGTACGTGTCCATCCTAAATACTTCCACAGGGAGAATGGGACATTCTAAGGGGATATATGTGTTAGGCCCCTAAATCTACTCTAACATCACCGCTGTTGTCCACTGCCTCAACGTAAATGTTCCTGCTATAATAAAGTTTTTTTTTCTTCAGAGTGGAAATAAATGTGTTATTTTTCTATATTCTGACAATGAGGGATCCGTGGAAAAATATTCATCTCTTATTACAGGCAAGATATCCCCAATCCTCTGTTTAATTCACAGCTCTGACATTTATTTTACCAGACTACTCTGATTTTCTAGGGGTATTTAGATGAGGGATCCTGGAAGAGACTTTTATTTTGCTTTTGACAGGTGACCAGAATGATTTTCAAGCTACATTAGCAGCAATAATAATAATATCACCACAATCTCTCACAGCATCTTCCCTTAAAAATGCGGGTGAAGCCAGCTTTATTTTCAAACAGCGGAAATCTTTTCAATAACTGTCACTGCACTTGAAAACATCTAACTGTGGCAGTTAAGTATGAATACAACCCATACACAGCATACTTATGACTTAAAAGAAAACTACCACCTGCTTAACTTCTAAATCATAACTCCTTCTTGTAAATGGAAACCCACATTCCATTCTTAGAAACATCCCTACCACGCCACTTGAAATCACTGCTGACAAGTCAGTGTCTGTAAACTTATGTTGGTTTAGAGAAGTGAACTGACACTTCACAGTTCAATGAGTTTACTTTAAAAACAGACACCCATCAACTGCTGAGAATTTTCTGAGCCCTCCAGACTAGTGACATCCTAATTAAAAACTCCCAGAGTAAAGTTGACTGAGATCTATTTCCCTCTCATGCAGTCCAATCTACACTTTGATTTCTACTAAATGAGGAATGAATGCAGAAACCATCATATACCTTTTAAATTAAGTTCCTCAACTAGTTTCATACAGAAATACTAAGAGGAGCCCCAGCTCAACAATAACGCTTAACTGGTCCTCAAGTTTAAACACAAACTTTATAGCACTATTCTTCATTTCACTAGTGAAAACACTTAAGCTCGTGCTTAAAACATAAGAACCTACTATAAAGGGCTTTATTTAAACTTGGGTTATATACTGGATTTCCTGGAATAAATTCCAAAAAGCTGAAACAGACCTTCCCAGGAGCTTGGTAACTCAAGGGGAAGATTAAGGTAAAGTGCCTGGTAAAACAGGATTTCGAGAAGCTTTGAAAACATCGTTTCAATTTCTTTTTTTCTCCCCAAATAAGCAAAACCTTGGCGTTCCTGCCTTGTGCCCTGGCAGGAGCGGGGCAGATTTCCCAGGACACACACACACACACACCTCCCCGTCTTGGGATCGAGCCCAGCGATGAAGAGCTAGGGATGTGCTAGAGAAGACCAGGACTCCGCGTGTGTCAGACAGGAGCGATTTAAGCCCGACTCAAGCCCGCAGCTGCTGCAGGAGCGGCTTAACCTGGGCAGTACACCAGGGTGGCTGTGCCACCTAGTGATGCTTGTCATGTACTGTTGGTGCAGCCGGCAGGGAGCGGCAGGGGACGGAGGGCGAGCGGAGCGCAGGGGCCGGCACAGCCCGACCTGCCGCGGGGTGTAACCCAGAGAGCAGCGGCGAGGGGAGGGGGGGGGAGGGAGAGACCCGCTGCAGCCCCTCTTTGGTGCGGCCCCCTGCTCCCCTCCGGTGCAGACCACCTGGTGCAGCCCCCCTCTCTCCGGTGCAGCCCCCTCTCTCCGGTGCAGACCCCTCTCTCCGGTGCAGACCCCCTCGTGCAGCCCCCTCTCTCCGGTGCAGCCCCCCTGGTGCAGACCTCTCTCTCCGGTGCAGCCCCCCTGGTGCAGCCCCCTCTCTCCGGTGCAGCCCCCCTGGTGCAGCTCCCTTCTCTCTGGTGCAGCCCCCCTCCCTCTCTGATACAACTACCCCTCTGTCGGAGCTCCCCAGGGATCAAACACCAGCAAAGTATTCTCCCTGCTTCCAAGGAGGGCATTGTCCCATCAGCTACCCATGACTTCTGTTCTCTTAACACGCTGCAGAGTTTCTGTCTCTTAGACAAGAGGTAGTTACTTTGTTTGAATGAAAAAAATAAACCCCTCCAAGGTGCAGGCCCATCAAACCCAGCACCTCTGGTAAGAAAACATGAGCAGACTCAGTAGTGCCTTTTGTCCAAGAAGATCCAAAATGAGCTCACAAGGAAACCTAAAACAGTACCACTGTCATCAGGAATGCACATGAAAAAAGCTAACACATGAAATCTGACAAAATCTCTAATTGCATGTCGAAATTATAAATCACTCTGGCTGTGGTAGGAATGCCGTAGTTCTTTAACACATGACACACCATCCCTGGCAATAGAAACCCAAGTACTGCCAAAGTCACACTGCTCCTTAGTCCAAGCAAGAGGTGAAAGTTTCTAGGAAAGGAGACTACAGTCACAGAAGTCCAGAGAAACGAAGCTAGTGATCAATTAGAATCTAATTAATTGAAAGAAAAGTACTCCAGTGGTATCACACCTGCTAGCTAGGCCACCTTCTGCACAGGCTGCCCAGCTGCTTCCCAAAGAACAATTTCAGTTCCTTAGTTCCCAGCGTCTCCCAGCAGCAAGAGAGTTCCCCTATGCAAACACTGACATACCACCTTCATAAAAAAATACCTGGCAAAGTGACAGACACCATGATCTCCATCTGACACCGAGATAATGGGGACAGAAAAATCAACAAGAACAAAATCTCTTCCTGGCTAGGCACTTCTCGCTTTCTGGTTGCTCAAAATTGCTCTTGCGTGCTCTTCCTCTTGTTTTATCTCTTAGGGTGGTCTGATCGTCTCCTGCTCCCAGCACATCGATGTTTCCAGGTAAGGGCTGAACTGAGCAGCTCGTGGGTCGTTCTGATGAGGAGGCTCCTCAAACACACCAGGTTCCTGTTTGCACTGCCATGACCTCAGTTTATATTGGCACAATTAGCGTTAAGACACTGATAAAAATCAGCCATTACCACATATGCTACAATAAAAGTGACAGGCTGGACCATAACCTTTTAAGAATTAGAACTCGCCAGGGTTTATGACCCGGCAGCCAAACAGTAAAGCGGCAATGAGCTGCTGTGATCCACATTTTAATACATTCTTAGAAAACCTCCAGCCAGTTACTCGAAGTGGCAAGAGGAGGCTTTTTAAATGGCCTCATTATCACTTAGTGTACACAGCAACTGTTACAGTTTGAACAGGAAAATGAACTCCTTTGTTGAATTACTTCAAACTCTTAACTAGGTGGATTTAAAATAACACTCCAGTGTCTGCCTAACACCTCTACCTCTTTATTTGTTTTTAAGTAAAGACAAAACCAGGCAGCTGAATAAAGCAGTTAGTCCTTGTCCCAGTGCTATCAATAGACTGCAATTGATTAAGAGGGCGATGACCAAAATCAGAGACATCCTGGAACATACTAAATTTAGCCAAAGTAACCCACATACATTTCTTTAAAATGCCAAGGGGCTGGGAAAACTGAGTTGCACATCAGCAATCCCTGAGGCACCTGAGTCCCCACAAGTCCCCTCCTCACGGGGACCTGGGGGCTCTGAGCGCACCCCAGCACTGGGAGCTCTGGAGCCCCGGCTGCTCTGCTGTTTGCAGCCTTGTTCCATACCTGCCTTCCACTTCAGCCCAGTAGCAATCCAATTTTTAATTTCAGCTCTGCCTCAATTACAGCCGTTCTTGAGGTTGACCATGACTTCCTAATTGTTTTTTCTGCCCTCAGCTTTCACACACCAATTAGATATGAAATGCTCTCCAGCTGCACCTTCAGTTCACACACAATTAGGGGATGCACAGAAAGGCAGGGCTGCCTGGTGACAGAGACATTTCCTGTGTTAAAACAGTAGGAAATGTGACACATCCTTAAGAACACAGCTTGACAAAGCATGTAATCCCAGCCTCTGCTACAGCACAAATGCGAGGACACCGGAGAGACTCACCTGACTCTCCTCACTGCTCCCTACAGGAACCAGCTGGGGGAAGGGGGTGTGGAGCCCACGGAGCTCAGGAACCAATTTAATGACATGTGTGAGTTATGCTCAGAGAAGGAGAGGGGGAGAAAGGTCACCTCCTGTTCTAAGTGCCCTCAGTGAGGTGAAAGATTTTACTGTACTACGAGAAAACAGAAAATAAAATTACTTACTTGGCAATTGTTTAAAGAAATCCCCAAACAGTTTTAAACATAACTTGTAACTCCTATTCCTTCAGCATTTGTCCATTCTGAAACCCTTTAAATGCACTATTTGTTGTATGACTGATAAACAAATACTTTTTCTCCAAACTGAAGAATCTTGTAGAAAAAGATTTCTTACTCAAAATAATGTTTGAAATCCGGTACATTCAGCCTTCTCTAGTGAAATCACAGTGAAATTAAAGTCCCTGTACAAATGTACAGCGCTTCTTCAGGACACAAGTTTTGAAGGGGAGGGGAAGAAACAAGAGTAAAAACCTTTTGAAAATATTTCACTCAGGTATTTGTAATTACTCCACAATTCATTCCAGAAACCAGAACGGATATTGAGAATTATCCTTATCCTCACAAAATCTCCCCCAAAAGACTGGTGTGTGTTTCTCTCCCTTCACATTTTTCTCTCACACAGACCAAACTGGGCTCTCATGCACAAATAGGTAAAGGTATTGCTGGTGCTATTTAAAGTATCTATAGCAATTCCAGCTTTTCTTTCTCCACAGGGAGTGGAGGGTAAAACATTCCTGCACAGAGGGGTTATGCTCCCACAGGCACCGTGTAGGCACAGTTATCCAGTGCTTCTGTAGCTGCAGCACAAACTTTAAACCAGCCCCTTCTCTCATCCTTCTAAAACCATTCCAGGTGCATCCTTGAAAAGGCATTGACTTTAATGGTATAAAATTCAACAAGACTTGAAATTAACCTTTTAGTGAATCTTTCACATTCAATGTGAAATAACAGAGCTGGTTGTGATGTGACATTTTTGTAGGTGAAAACATCAAAGGCAGCCCTGCCACAGACTGATCTACCTTTGAACACCCAAGGGTATCTGAGACTGCCAAGTCTCTGTAGACTAGACAGAGAGAAAGAAAAAAGGAAGAGAAAGAGATCTAAGATATTCCACTATTTAAGGTGAAGTCATTCTAACTAGGATTTAATTCAATCTTTTACACTTTGTTACTGCTGGTGGTTTTTTAATACACAGTCAAAAGAGAAAATCAGGATAAAAGGAAAAGAATATTATTTCTGACTGTCAGGCCATAATAAGGCATAAATACATGAAAATTTAACTGGCACCACTTATTCTTTCCTTCCTCTTTAGCATTCATGCCTTAGGAATTCCTTTCTATTGGAGTTATGCAATAAACAAACCAAAAAAAAAAAAAAAAGGAAAAAAAAAAGGCAGTATCAGCCTTTCAAAGGGCTGCAGAAAAAGGTAAGCACCTGTCCAATAACTCAGAAACAACTGAATTAATGGACACTGACTGCTCTTGCCCTCCTTCCCAACCACACACACTGAATGCTCTCCCGGTGTTCAGACTGGGGGCTTCTTGGAGTCAAGTCCCTCCAGAAAGCACTCCTAGTAAGATCCACTCCTGAGCCTCGTGCTCTGGGCAGAACAAGAAATGCCAGCCCAGTTTCTGGCCTGCAGCTCCCTCCGTGCTGACAGGACAGCCCTGGTGCCCCTGGCCATGCCAAGCCCCTGATCCGGAATGCTGGCACCCCTGGAAAAGTTCAAACGTGCTGCCATCAGAATGCTGCACTGCTGGATCTACAGGGTGACAAAGCATGGTGAGGGACAGAAAAACAGGGGGGTTTGTAGGGTTCTCCTTCAGAGTTAGGGTACAAAATGTGAGATTTCTGGAATCAAATTATACAGCCCAGCTCATCCTGTTTTGGGAACTAGAGCTGGAGTCAGGTCCGTTGCTTTAGAGCAAGGCTTTTGTGCTCCAGCTGCATCAGAAACCAGGTTAGTCAGCTCAGAGGGACCCTGGGCTGCTCCTCCTGCTCTGCCTGAGAGCTGCAGCACTGCAGGCTCAGGCCATGTGCATCACCTTTCAGCAGCAGAGCCACCAGAAAAACTGCACTTTGAGACAGAAAGAGGCTGAATGTGCCAGGCATGGCACCTGTCTGGGAAGTCAGCACCTCTTTCTGCTAACGACTCAAGTGCTTATTTAAGGAAATGGGCCATGGCAAAAGGCTACGCCAGGCCAAGGAAAGAAACAAAGAAAACCAAACTCACAGCCAGAACAGTTTGAAGAGAAGCTCAGAACATCGACAGGAGACTGTACAGGCAAGTGGCAGAGAAGGAAATGTGAGACCCTGCTTCTGAAAGCTGAGACTGCTAAACCCTCCACTGTGACAAGCAGAGGAATTTATGGCAGAGTGGTCAGCAACAAAACTGGGAGCAGCCCCAAATTCTGTCTGGGTCACTTTCTGAACAGTGGAGGTCTGCACATGGGCACCAAGGAAATAACACTTCACATGTATCACTCTGCAGCCAGGAATCTGTGGGATCCCAGAAGGCAGAGACTGACACCAGAGGGGCCTTCAGAGAGGAATGAGATGAGGATGCAACAGACCAATCACAGACATGCCAACATACAAACCCAGCCTCCCAGACAGTGCAATTTGTATCTGACAGAGACTGATCACATTTTTGGGGCTTTCTAAGGCCATTAAAGGACATGCCAGAAAGTGGAGGGAGAAGAGAGCAAAGAAAGGAGGAGAGAACTTGCTGCTGCCCTCAAGTGATGCACAGCTCCTTCACACAGGACAATCCCAGCTCGACCCTGCCTGGGCTTCGTTCACAAACCAGTGTCTCACACAGCCTGCAAGGAGCCTCAACTGGGAGCAATCTCTCACCTCCCTCCAGAACGTGTGAAATTAAGTGAACCACTTGAAAAAGTCAAGAATTCTTAAATGGCCTCTTTTCTGAATCAGCTTGAATCTATTTGAACTTATCTTCAAAAAGATCCTGAGATCTCACATAATGGGGAAAATTACATATATGATACAATTTCTCATGGCTCTTTCACAGTCACTAAGAGACAGTGGAAGAAAGACAACTTGGAAGCAGAGCTGAGATATAAAGCCTTAGATGCTAATTCTCACCCAGCTTCCTCCCACACATTGTGGTATCTTGACCTTGATTTCATCTCTATCAATGATAACTTCAATGCAGCAAAGATTCTTCTGATGATCATTTTTTTTCTCCGAGTCTGTGATGCCACAGTAGAGGTGGGGTATGGTTTCATGCATTAAAAAGCTGAACTGTTAAGTTTAAGATCAAAACTGTCAGTTTTTATCCTACTTCAACACAGAATTGTGACATTTTGGAAAAAAAAAAAGTTTTCATTTGAAATGTTCATTGATGCACCAGTGAAGGTCTCAGAATCACCTCAATAGCATGAGCTAGGTATTGACTAAGTGGGCTGAAGCAGAATCAACAAGTTCCCAGCAGCTGAGCACAGGCTCCTGTTTTCCCCATCCCTCCTGAACCACACACTGAAACACCAGCCAAGGTTCCTGCTGTCCACACTAGTTCTCCTTCTCTTTATTGCACAACAACTGGAATTGCAACTTACTCTGTCTGCTCCTCAAAACCGCTTTTTCAGCTTTCCTCCTTGGAGGAAGAGCTACTTCAAAAACAAAAACCAAACTCCCCAGAACACAGCAAGCAACAGAGTACAGGACTTTATGACTCAAGCTGCATTTCCAATGAGTCAAAAATTTAGTGTCATAGCACACCACAATGTCAACAACTTATCAGCACAGGATGATCTGACTAAGGACGGTATTTTTCTTAATGTTCCATTATCTCTTCTTACCACTGTCTGAGGAAGGGTTGTGAAGTTGTCGCATATAGCTGCACTGTTAAATTGTAAAAGAAAAGAAAATAAGAGGGCTAAGGACATGCCCCAGACCTGAATTTATCCTGAGCCCTTGGGCAGGGGTTCAGGTGGAGGCTCCGGGTGAGGCTGGTCAGGACCATCAGTGCACTCAGGGGCTAACAAGCATCAGCTGACATCAAAACGATGGAGGAGACAAACCAGGGATCTGCTCCTGGAGACACAGTCCTGCTCTAACAGGAAACTTCTGCAACATGACACTGAATGTAAGCAAGTTGCTACTGTACTTGTTCCAGAAAGCAGAAAAAGAGACTGGAACAAGGCTTGTGAAAGCATAAACCAGCTTCCTTCATACATATAAAGTCTTTTTTCAACTTATTTTGAAAGAGTAAAAAAAAAAAAATCAAAAATACTTAAGATGTGAGGATTGTATTTTTGTTTTGCTCCCTCGCCCCAGCCTCTGCTTTTGGGAAAATAAAAGGGGGTGTGTGGGAAGACAGAAGTGAAGACACTCCTCTGAATCACAGGGATATCAGGGATGGGAATGCATGACCAGTGCTGTGTTGTCCATCACCACTCCTGCCCTTCTCAAAGCCTGGGCTCTGAAGATACACCAAGGAGTACACACTAGCCAAGTATTTTATTGCTGCCTTCTACCCCACTGCTTCTGTGACAGTCCCCAGGGCCCTGCTCAGAGCCAGGCTGACATAAAGACACACAGGACAACACAGATCCATCAGAAACATTCCACAGCCTGAGCCCAAATCCTTGGAATACAAATTGTGGGCAGGTATCGACGGAGGGTGTTGCTGCTCTCCCTCAGAACTGTATCAGCAATTTAACAGGAGACACGCTGAGCCAGGGAAATGACTCTTCCTGCCCAGAGATGAAAAATCTGCCTCTAGTACTTTTGGGATGTAGTAGTTGTGCCTGAATTTCTGAAGTCACTAGAGATTTGGGGTTACCAAAGCCTAACTTGGAAATGGACTCATAATTAGAAGATTTCTCAGAGATCTTTCCTGTTCCTGAAAATTGTGTTATCGGAGGAACTTCTTGAGGGCATGGGGGCTTTGATGGCCAAATAAATTGGTGGGGAAAGAAGGGCAAAGCAATGAAATGGGATATTCCACTGTAGACAGAGAAGGACTTTTCACATGCTCACAGCAGGTACACTCAGGTGAACCTGCTTTTTCCATTGCATCCAGAGACTGCACCACAAACACTGGAATTGTTAACTTAGCTTTCTGGGTTTTACAGCTAGGCACAGCACCTCATAACACACTGCAGGCTCAGATGCATTTCCTTCTTCAAGTGTGTCTGAAGACACAACAAAACTACTAACAGCCAGTAGATTGTTCAGTTCCAGTGTGATAACAATAAGCCATTCAAAAAAAAAAAAATAAAAATAAAAGGGAAGTTACCAAATGCTCTGATTTCTGAGCAGGACATCTCCTGCACTCTGTCCTTGCCTCTGAATGCACGGTCTTCCACACCACATCCATGGGTATGAAGTTGGCAGAGCAGCCTCGGGCAGCAGAGATGCACCTAATGCTGCTGATCCAGCACATGCAGGTCTGCAAATCCATGGAAACAGACAAATTCCTTCCTTTCCACTCAGGCAAAATTTCCAGCGGGAGACAAGAGACATACTGAGAAAACCTGGGCTTATGACAGCTCTAAGACTGTGTGAATTCAACCACAGGACAGCACAGACAGGTTCCCCACACCGTCCTGGTGGTGAGCATTCCCTCTGTCTTTCCAAGAACCTGCTCCCTTTGGTGGTTCAACAGAACAAAAGAGAACTAGGGATACAAAGAAAGATTTGTCAGAGATCGTACAACAGAAACCCTCTACCGGTTGTTTGAAGAATGATGAAAAGAACATTAGAGTGAATAGCAAACATGTCCTCAGCGTGTTTAATGTCTGCTCAGCTTAAAGGAACGTTGTCATTTTGTTTCTGAATTGATATCAGCATTAGCCTTTGCTTTCCTCTCCTCAACTCTGTGTAGACATTCCTTAACTAAGCACTGGCTGTGGCCTGGTGCAGCAGAGAAAGGCAAAATCCCAATTTACCTGAGATACCATTTTGATTAAATGCAAGATGCAGTTTCTACCACTGGAATATCCCTCAAGTCACATGCCCAAGCAGCAAGTGCATTTAAATGTTTGCTTAAGGTCCAACAGCTGTCTACCTTTAGCTTTGAAAAAACCTGGCCTTCAGTAATAAAACAGAAGACAGAATGCTATAGCCCTTTGATAGAGGCCAGGGCTTCTCCTAGATTCTAATAATTCCAGAATTAAAAAGTTCAGAGTCAGCTCTCAGCCAACAAGAGGTTTTAATGCTGATTTGAACTGTCAGAGACTCTGGGTCATAATGAACAGATGGGAACAGCTAGGAAAATCTAGAAAGCTTTATCCTGCCATATAAGTGGGGCCTCCAAGGCCTGTGTAGGTCTAGGCACTGAATTTATGCCTTCCAAATCCCCCTCCCCACAAACAGCGCAAAGAGTGCATAAAGGTGCAGGATGGGATATTCTTACTGAACACCCTGGCAGTAAATTATACAAACATGAATTAATGACATCAAGATTTTCTCTGAAAACCACAGAGCACAGATTTGCAATTTTCTCAGTCAAGCACCATAATTCTAAGAGAAATACTCACAGAGGTGCCATTTTCCTACTACATTTTCAATATACATTTTTCCTTTTAAAAAAGCCATACGTAGTAGGCAAAGAACCTGATTTGTAGGTAAAGCATTAGCAATAAATAGTACGTGGAAGGTACATCATCAAACATTCCATTACATGCTACTTTAATACAAGAGATGATTTACAAAGCTCAACACACATGGGTGCTTTCTGCTGTTTCAACAAGTTAACAAAGCAAACAAAAAAAGATTTGTTACAGAACTTTTTACACATCAGCTTTAATTTAGCCTACTCTGCCATTGGAGGAGTCGCACAAACAAGAGAAATCCTTCAAGATCTGTCCGACTTCATTGTGGGAAAATAAGACTAAAAGGCAAATCTCCAGTGCTCAGTTACTGTGGAAGAAGAGCCACGAGCCTGTTAGCAGAGGGACAGTGGCCAAGGGCTCTCCAACAAAGCCACCCCGTCACACGGGGCAATGTTCAAATGCCACCTTCGGCAAGAGTGTCCTCGTTGTGCACACAGGTTTGTAAGCAACAACTCACTCTATGTATCCTGAGGGTCAGTCAGCACAAAAAATGCCATGGAAAATGAATGGGAATTGTTTTACACTGCATCTACTTCCTTCTTTATTGCCACACATCGGGAGTAGGCACTGATGGCACATTAAAAGCTGCAGATGTAGGTGGCATTCACAGGGCTTACTTATGCTTATCATACAGTGGGGCAAAAGAAGGGGGGGGAAGAGAAAAATTACTATCAATTAGAAAAAGAAAAATTAATCAATTCTAGAAATAAAAATGGCTAGAATTTATACTTATTAGGCAATTTCTGTGCCACTTCCTTCTGGGGAGGTAATTCTAGTCATTAAAGTCTAAAAGTGTCATCAGCTGGGGCAAGGCACCCATGGAATGTGTTCTACAGCACATCTCTATGCAGAGTGCTCACTGCCCTTGATTATCATAATTTCTTTGTTACCTTTCTTGAGAGAAGAAATGGGTTTGTCACAACAAATGTAAAAGTATTTTCAAACTTCTCAAATTATCTGAAAATTGTACCTTCAAGCAACATCTAAATTTGCTTTCAGAGTTAATCTCTGTGTAACAAATTAGGCTCAAAGTGGTACAAATGGACATCAAAAAACATTCCTAAAATGTTGCATTTTGAAAGCATTCTGGGAAGAAACAAAACCAAAGCAGAGACAAATGAAAGAAACTGCAATCACAAATTGGTTTTACAAAGTCACAATAAGAAAGGGAGAGATGAGAGGGGGGAAAAGGCTGGTGCATCCAGGGAGAGAAGAAGGGGTGAGTGGAAACAGCTGGAATTGTTCAGCTGTGTCAACATTGGGCTGTTTCGCAGATTGACTAGCAAAGTGTCATCTGAAACCAATTACATTCCCAAAACCCCACGGACCCAGTTCATAACATTGATTAATCCACATTGCGAAAACATCCCCAAGCAAAACCAGAACAGCTGTCAGCCCTTGGAGCTCAGAAATAGCATTTGATTTTTAAAAAAAGCCCCAAACGCGCCATGCGCACTCCAACGCCATGTTTGTAACTCACAGAAGATCATGTACCTGCTTCTAACAGTTCACAGCAGAAACACCTCCCCACTTCTTCCTGCACCCGTTGCTTCTGCTGCATCACCAGGGCTGGTGACAGGAAAGGTTGTCAGCATCAGACCCGGCCCAGGACTAATCCCCGCAGACAAAGCACCCCTGAGAACTAACACGCTCCTGAAGACGCCTTTTCCCCTCCTCTGCACAACCCCGGAGGACCACACTTTCCTTTCCTGTGCGCTGCAGTGACCATTTTCAGGCAGGTTACTGATGCTGTACTTCCAAGACTGCCACCAGCACCTGCCCAGGCGAGGCAGAGGCAGCTCCGACCCCGAGCTCCTTTCCCAGCCCTGAGGATGTGCCTGCAGCAGCAGACTCTGGGTGTGATGAGGAGCCTCCCTGCTGCTGTTCTCCATGGTCCTGAGGGCCTTGCTTGCTGTGAGTGCTTCACAGCCCCACCACCTCCTGGTGGAGTCCCCACTCCATCCCCTGAGCAGCACCCCCTGACCCAGAGTGCTCCTCCTTACTGGCCACAAGGACATAATTTATCTGTCCTGTTCCCCACGGCAGCACGAGGCAGATGGAGTC
>JAWWEU010000017.1:16954597-16972745 GCA_035583155.1 Acropternis orthonyx
GAGTGCTCCTCCTTACTGGCCACAAGGACATAATTTATCTGTCCTGTTCCCCACGGCAGCACGAGGCAGATGGAGTCTGACAGTCTACAGAATATTTCCAAGCTAACCAAAAATCATCACAAGCTATCATAACAAACAGGAATAGAACCATGCATAAATAAAATCAAAATAAACCAAGAGGGCACAGAAAGATTTTCAATTGTCACAACTGTTAAATAAAGGCTGCAGGGGAAAATAACCTTTTTTTTTTGCCTGCACGTTCATCAAATAACTTTCTTAAATAAGTTATTTTTATGTGGAGCTCAACGAGATTTTTTTTTCCAGATGCATATATTTATTTTATCAGCTGTTCTAAAATACAGTTTAGAGGAGCAGGAATGCTCCACCAGCTACCATCACAAATCAACGTGCAATATTCTTCCTGCAATTCTATCAGCAAACCTTGCTGACCCTGTGTAACATCCAGAGAAATTCCATGCTGCAGTCACATTTTCATTTCCCACCTTCAGAGCAAGGAACTGACAGACCAGCAAGGTAAGTACCAGGGCATAATCCCACAGAAACAAAAGCATTCAAATCATGTTGCATGTGATGCTTCCTGGCTGTGGAGAAGCTCTTTGGGAGGACAAAGGATTGTGTTCTCAGAGTCAGAATATATTTTGGCTTATCCCTTCCTTCACTCAGTCCTCCTTTTTATGTCTAAGGACTTGTCACAGACCAAAAGACCCCCACTGTTTAAACTTCAGTGTTTCTTTCCAGTTTTGCAATCAAACACACCAGACATAAACCAAAACGCAGCTCACACAACCAATTTTATCAATTCATTACTCAGAAAATAACTTATGCTGGAATGGTTATTTATTTGAGGACAATGGTACACTGTTAAAAGAATTTATACTCAGAAAGGTAAATGCATTTCCAAATTCAAGAGAGTGAATCTCCTTTTGACTCTTTAGCAAAATACTTTAACAAAAATACTTTACAAAACAGTGTTAAGATGCCAGTAATAAGTTACACTGCATTAAAAAACAAATCACAAAATAAAAATACAACTTCACACATACAAATTTTTGTGAAGACACTCACAAGCTCTTCTTGTTTCCCAAAAATGTTAGAAATAAAAAATAGCCACTGGATCTAATATTTCATATTCTGCAACAGAAAAGAAACAGACAGTGGCATTAATTACAATCCAGAAGATTGTGGAGCCACAGCAAACCCAAATTGAGATGGATGGTCCATCTGCAGTAGCCAGGCTTTTGAGAGTGACCAAAACCTGACCTTCAAAGAACAGGAAATTCAAGAGCTCCCAGGGACTGAGTTCTGTGCTCTTGAACATGCAAGCATTGAGTGCATTGAGTTATATTTTCCCAACACCGAGACTTATTGTAATTTTCCCATGAAAAAAGTTGAATTACTCGACATTAATCTTCAAGAACGTTGAGTTAAAAGTCAAGATTACTTCTACCTTATCAAAACCCAGCATGAGAGACTGAATTTTTTTCCCAAGTAATTCTTACAACACCAATGGCTGGGCTCACATGGGCTGCTAATAGTAGCTAACAGACTGAGAGAATAATGTGTAAGGTATTCTTAAGATTATAATGAGAAAAAATTGTACAAAGTCTTGCAGAATTAGGGCAAAGTACAAAGAGTTATTCAAGCTCTATCACTAGCAGACATCCATCAATTCATAGAATTTAAAGTTAAAAAAAGACAAATGGGAAGATCTATTCTTGCATATCCTGAGATGTGCATATCATAGGTCATTGCATTTCACATCATTAACCCCAGCACTGGGGCCCACGGTGTTTGATTAAAACTTTCCTACAGAAAAACATCCAAGCTGAATCCGAAGACATCCGGAGCCGGTGCAGCAGCTGCTCCTCCTGATGATCCAGCCCCGTACTGGGGAACATTTACACCTGCTCTTCGCTTCTCTGCTCCGGCATTCCAGCCACTGGCTCCCGTTCCTTTAGCACCCTGTATTTTCTTTCCCTGAAGACTTTTAAACAGTCGTCAGTTTTCGCATTGATAAATGTAAGAGGTGATGCTCCAAGGGGTCGGAGACCAACCATTTGCTCCTACCCCAAATATTTTGGGGTGATTTTTTGAACCTTACCTACTGTCCCTCCTAAGGCATGGATCTTAGAATGTCAGGAATTGTTTCGGGATTGTCCTGCCCACGCACACAGGCATATAAGCAGACAACGCTTCTCTCCCAGCTCCCACTGCCATTGACACAAACAAGCATGGCATCACAGTTCTCCCACTAGGAGCCTGTGGCCAGCTGTTACCCATGAGGGCTGTCCCTGCTGTGCTGGACATAGTCTTCTCCCACTGAAACACTTCCTTTCCTTAGGCAACTTGATTTATATGGCTCCTCTGCTTAAACAGGCAAAACAATTCTGAGCTTTCTGTGTAAAGTGCCTACTACCTTTTAATCTCATATTCTGCCACACTTTGTGCTACCTGGAAATAAAGCACCAGCAATTCAGATAGATTCTTCCACATAATTGATAAAAATATTGAATAGTGTTGAAACTGGCCCTGATCCTTGTCAAATTCCTGTAGCACCTCACAGTGATGCTCCATGAACGTGTGTCTGAGATAAGGCACTTGGCCAGAGCTGCAGTCAGTGCACAGACTGCTGCAACAAAAAAAGAACTTGCAGGGAGAAGCAAGAAGGACTTCAGACGAAATCCTGGAGAACAGTGTACACTGAATCCCACACTGTCATAAACAAATGCTACAAATGAGTCTAAAGTTCAGAAGTTCTCAAACCCAGGCATCACATCTGGCACATAAAGGTGAAGATACACTGATGTGAAGGAGCAATTAAGACAATCAAGAATTCCTAGCACTGTCACCAAGAGTCTTTCTGGTTCCCAGTTTCTGAAGAAAATATGGATCATCACCACAGATTGGTTATATTGAAGGGTCAAGTGTTGAAGAGGAGGTATGAAATGGGTGACTAAAATAAGCAAAGGAGAACAACAGAAGGAATGTCTTCCTAAAGAGAGTAATGACCATATATAGCATGCCTTTTTTTAGCTAGAGTTGATGTGTTTGATGTCTGAGGACCTTTCATCAACTCTGTCATCAAGTGGTATTTCCCAAATGGAGGACTGGTGTTCTGCGAGTGCCAGGAGTTATGTATCTGAGCTTCTGAAAGTGTGACTGCTCCCTTATCCTTGCAGGGGACATTCCACCACGGCCACCTCGCGGTGTTTGCTGCCGGCAGCAGGAACCGGGGCCGGTGATGTGGCCACTGGCACGACCGTCCTGTTACCTCCCTCGAGGTGCTCAAACAAGATGCTTCCCATGCAGATCACCTGTCCTAAACTGGGGCTCCTGGGATGACTCCCTGGCCTGAAGATGCCATGAGGTGTCCTCAGGCACAGCACTCCCTGGGCTGCCTTACTGTGTCTGCACTTGAAAATAAATCTGGATTAATACCTGCATGTCCACACTACGTACCTTTGAAAATGTGACTGTGTCTGGGTACTACCCGGAAAGATAGTAAAGATCTTTAATATCTTCCACGGTAGTACCCAGAAAAGACCTGCAACTACAACTATGTAACCAAAACCAATGTGATATACAAGTAGTAATACTAAAAACCAGAACACTGGCTGACACGCCAGGCCTTCAGATGGTCTAATCCACCAACCAGAAATACACCAGGTTATATATAATATATCCTGAGATATATCAACAAGATAAATCATTTTTGCCGCAGTGAAAGTATGAGATACAATAAAAGAGTGAATCTGAATAAACATCCTTCCTTTCTCATTCTAGAAAATCATCTTCTGCTTCCTTTTACTACACATTGAGAAGAAGAAGCAACCACAAAGAGGCCTATTGTATAAGATACTGGGGAGTAGAGCTTTTTCTTTAATCATCCCCCAAGAACAAAACCAGGGAGACAGGCATGATCGCTACCATGAAGGCTCACATGAGGAGACCTCCTGAAGTAACATGATGTGTGGTTACCAGCCCATGGCTATCTGTCTGCTCCTCCCACACCTCGGGATGTGCTGAAACCCAGGGATTCTCCAGAGGGACAGCAAAGGAACAGCCCTCTAACGCTGAACTCCCTCCATGGTTAAGTTGCCCTGCTTTTATGCCTCCTCAACCTCTGCGTTGGGACACCAAGGACAGGATCAGCGCAGAGGTGACACATGTCAATAAAGCTTCCTTCTCTCCAAATTTGTGCTTAATTGCTGCTGAATTTGGCACTGAAATCACCAAACATCAAAATGGTGTGCAAAGAGCAAAGTTGTTTTCTTTATTACTCCACAAAAGGGTCTAGAGATCAGAATTTGCAGAGAAAGGTGCCAAGAAAAAGTAATCAACACCTTTAACTGCCCTCCTTTTCTCTCTCCCTCTCAAACTTTAGGAATTATGTAGTAATAATTCAAGATATTATATATATTCAATAATAATACAAGATTCAGACACAGAAGCTATGTAGGATTTAATCTATTTGGATTAAGGGATGGATTCAATGATCTCTGAGGTCTTTTCCAACCCAATCGATTCTATGACTCTATGATTTAGCATTACAAGAACTTTATTTTCTTTTCTCTGCCCAAACTTAGGAGTGCCCTGTCTGCGTCTTATCTGAAATCACCCATAAACATCCTGATACAAACCTGGATGCAGCAACAACAGAGAGTGAAATGTGCATAAGAGCAGAAGGGGCCAAGGCAAAGAGGGGGACTAAGGCCCACTCAGCCCCTGCAGCACGAGGTGGAACTGCATCAACAGGAGGTCAAAGTTTGGGAGGAAGGACCTTTGGACCCACCATGTCTCACCACATGCCTTCTTCCAGCCCTGCCACCTCATTTTTAAGTGCCCTAACTAATTTTTCCCAGACATACACTCTCCACGTGCCTTTGCTGCTATTTCTCTTTCATCTTTTCAAGTCACTAATTTTATAAACATTCCACCAACCTCAAAGTGCTAAATATCAAACCTTTTTTTTTTTTTTTTTTTTTTTTTTTTGAGTGCAGAAGGACCTGTTTGTTTGCTGAGCTTTCCAGGCAGGGCAGCTTCCCAGGTTACACGTCAGGATGAACAGCCTTGGCACAGAAACAGGTTTTCCAGTGTACCTTCTAATAAAGTGGCAAAGTCCAGAACCCACTTGAGGACTTGCTCCACATTATACAAGAGGGGAAAAAACACCTGTAGCATCTGAGCTTACGTTTAAGTGTACAAGAAAACCACCATTGATTTATCTGCTTTACCCCCCAGATACCATTTAACAGATTGACATTGTTTAGTAACACTTTCATACCAAGACTTCTCATTTATCTAAATTAAAAGTACATTTTAAGGTATACATGCAAAAAAACCCCAAACCAAATCAATGTGAAGGAGTGGATATGGCTGAAACACATCATCATACACACCAAAGACTCTGTTCCACAACCTCGACCTCTGCAAGATGCAATTGTTTTCTGCAAATTGGAAAACCTATCCTGAAGGTTTCCAGAAGTTATTGAAGTTATATAGATAAACAAAAATGAACTGTAGTGCTTCATCCTAGAAACGGTGAAGGAAAAAATTTATTTAAAAGAAAATGCTTCAGTGACAGCATGATCTGAAAGGTCAGCATATAAGTGAAGTTATAGTCTGGACTTTTGCAAAAAAAAAAATGATACCGTGCTTCTTCTGTTGTAAAGAGAGTGCTTTGCACAGAGCTTGTACATTTTATTTTAAATCCTTGAAGCCTGTTAGTAAGTTCCTGAAGCAGACATGATTGTCTTGTTTTTGTCAACACACCCACCTACTCAATCAACCTTCAAAACATCAAAATTCATTTTACTCCCACTATCTCCTTGATGTAAATTATTCTCCTATTAATAATTCTCTTTTGTTATAATCAACCTTTCCTGCCTTGCATGAATTGCTCTCCTGCTAATATGACTGAGTTTGATCTAACTTCTTGAAAAAAAGTCCTCATTGGGAAAAAAAAATAACAATGTTTGGGGCAAGATCCTTGTCCCTCTCCAATCACTGGAAAATATCTCACTGTTTGTGGTGAGCTTCGTCCTGTCATCTGCATCATTCCAAAGCACCCCTGGGGTGCTACTGGGCACAACCCTGGAGCAACTGGCCATTGCCAACAGGTACAGGCCAGCTCACTTTATCCTCCTGCATTCTGTGTGGAAGTGAGTATAAAGACCTGCTTTGCTCCAGAACCAGTCTCCCTCTCCAGGTCATGACAATTCCAAGCATTCCCAAGGGGGTAATTCCTTGGAATGGCCTGATGAGCCCCGTTCCCTAACAGTGAACATGTCCTGAATGCCCTCCTGGTGAGCAGGACTGGGACAGCCCCCAGTATTTGTTCACTAATCCCACATTATGCCATCAATGGAAAGCAAAGTTTGTTCCATCTCTGAACTACTCCTTTCCTCCTCACTTCAGAGGGGAGCTTTAACAGCTGTTAAGCTGTTGTGGCACTAAAGGAGCAGAAAAGTCATTTTGAGAGTTATCCTGTATATGTTACCTGCATGTGGTCCACACATGAGGAGTGGACTTGTTTGCAGAGCAATGGAGGATGCTCTGGGAGCCAGATGCCTACAGCAGAAGGCATGAGTTCTGCACTCGGATATGGGCTTCCCAGTTGTGCAGAGAACTTCCTTCATTATACGCAATCCTTTCAGTGATTTTCCAGTTTCATGGAAATACTACTAAAGCAACCCACTTTTCTAGAACTGGCACTGTCTGTTCAGCTCCTGGTAGCACAAGGTGGCCAGAGGTACTGCTTACAGCAACGCTTTCAACTCCATCGAATCCCATGGAAGTCCCAAAGGTGGAGAGAAAAATCTATGGACCTGACACAGAGCAAAAGTTTCTGGCTGGTGTTAAACCAAAGTCAGATTAGATAATTATAAAAGGTCCCTCCTGAAACTCTATTAGAGATGCAGTAGTGCAAAATACAGCCTTTTGTGTTTGCAGGGGCTCTTTTTGCCACTAGTTTTAACAATCTGTTTATGGGACTGGGGGACCGGGGTTTGTTTTGGGTTTTTTCCTCTTTTCCCCTCCTCCTTCCTGGCTACCTGAATTCTCCTCAAGCACCTCCGAATGTGCAGCAGCAATTCCCAGGAGGTGGCTCTGACATGATAACAGTCCGGACTGCAGCTCCCCAGCTGCCACGTCCAGCCAGTGATTCTCTGGGGCTCCTCTACAGTCGGGGGTATTTGGGTTTGCTTCATTTTATCTTCTTATTTCCCTTTATTATTAAAGAGCGTTTTTGTTTTTTTTTTAATTTCCCCTTGTTATTGTTAAAGACACTTTGTTACCCAGGGAGTTCATTCAAGTTGTCAAGCAGAAAAGGATTCTAAAATGCAAAGGCAGCAAATGAATTGTCCTTTTCCTGCATCTCTATCTTCCTGGATGCTTTTAGCACAGCTTTTTTTCATCAGACACATATACTGATGTATAATAGGTGCCAGAATCAAATCTCTGATGTGCCCAATAGGCACTGGATTATAGAAAGTGTCCCTGTAGCAGCTGGTGAGTTGGGCAGAGTGGGTTTTCATATCATCACTGCAATATACTGTGCTGACTTTCCTTGCAACAACAACAGGAATTCTCAACTTTAGTCTGTGATCGGATTTTGGCTATTCTGCTGCGCCTGATTTCTATGGGGTAACAGCAAGAGCTAACAAACACACTTTCAAACTCGCATTTTATGTGAAAATCCAAAAGGCAGGCAAATTCATGAGTACTGCTGGGAGATACATTACTGTCCTTTGGCAAAGAACATTGAAAGATGAATTATTTCAGCTAGGTTTTGAAAAACAGGACAGGTCAAACAATGGAACTGTGTGACAGCTGTGAGCACACACAATAGCAAGGAGCCACCTTTAGCTGAAACTGAAAAATGTTTCCTGCAAACTCTTCCAGCACATGGCAGAATGAATTTCTCGGGGAGACGTGGGGGGTGAAATTTATATGTTGTTCAGCAACCTTTTTTATTACATAGTTAAGACTTTTAAAATACGGTATTTTCTCTCTCCACATCTAAGTCTTCAATTTAAAAACTGCCAGTATGTAAGTTCTGGTAACACATGTGGGATTCAAGGGGATGCTGTCAAAAATGAAGCAGTCTTGTACTTCAGACAGTGCTGCACACCCAAAGCCACTCCTTGTGCTGTGATCATGCATGTAAACTTCCAGAAACCCTCTGCACACAGATATCCTTATGTTGCTAAACTGAGGGATATCAGCAAGGCACTGATCCACATGCTTAGAGCATGCTGATCATTAATGCTTTTACACCTATTATTTATGTTGCATTACTTTTATAATATGCTTTTTAAAAAAAAAAAAAAACAAGTCAGGAAAACAACACTTTAAAAAACTGCAGTTCAGATTTCCCAGGAGAAGGATAAATAGGGGGGAAAAAAAGAAAAAAAAAAGGTAGAAAGTACTCCCAGAGAAGGGCTGTGTGTCCTGCTCTCATAAAACAAGCTTAAATCACTTGAAAGCAGTTTCAGAAAGAGCACAGGTCACATGCCACACAGGTATGTAGATATGTGTTCCTTTTCTGGGGTATATGACCTGAAGAACAAAGATATGCATTAGCTATTTATACACTTATGCAATCAATACTGACACACACGCACATATAATTACATAATTATCACATTAGGAAGTCCATCATGAATGATTTAATCAAGTAAAAAAAGAATATCATAAATATGGCCAAATGATAATGAAACCGCACTAGATGAATAAATCTCATGGAGAAAAGGCAAGTACCCAGCAGAAACTGGTAGGGGACAAGCAGTTTACATATCGAGATGGATCACAACTGTATTATTTAAGAATCCTGAGGACATTCCTGTACTTCAGAGAATGAAAACCAATAAAACCCCAGCTCACTGACAGAAAGACTTGAAATAGGTAATGGTTACATGCGGATTAATGTCGTTGGAGGTTTGAGGCACGAAAGTCACTATCTGCTCATGAAGACAGATGCATGATGAGATGCCAGATTTTTGAGAGATCTTTTCTGCTCCAAAGATTCATCTCATGATTCTATATTCGGAAACTGTTCCACTCGTTCTGTTTGCTTGGACCCGGTTACCACCATCCTCAAGGTTTTCAAACTATGTCTACGCAGCTCGAAAATGAATCATTTATGAAGTCCCCTGTATTTGCATCTGGAGCCTTTACTTGGGGCTACATGGAGCTGGCATTCCAAAGGCTGCACAGAGCCCGTGATGCAGAGCTCTGCACCAGCAGCTGCACCGTGCTGGGCTGGAGGAATCCACAGGGGCCACTGCTGTCCTTGCTCCAGAAGCGCCACGCAGAAGGGCTGCCAAGCGTCCCTGTGAGCACGGGAGTCACTCAGGCCAGCACTCTGCAAACCCTCCGTGACTACAGCTGCATAGATTTAACCAAACTCACCGAGTTCCACTAAGCTGCGTCAGAGGGGCAGGTCACAGACTCCAAATGGGAACTGCAGCTCCAGCTGTTGTGGTAATAATGGCACAGAACTGGCAGCTGGGGGTGACTGTGGAAACAATCACTGCAGGGCCCACAGCAGGAGGAGATGGTCCAGAGGAATGAAAGCCAGAGGGAGGGTTCAAGATCAATAGAAAGACAGAGCCCAGACAGGCCAGAAGCCCTCCCCCTCTCTTCCTGCAGTGCCCTGTTGTGCTCTTTTAGCACTTGGGCAGCACTCCCTCCTGGCCTGCCTTTGCTCCCATTGCTATGCCAGCCACTGCAATTGTGTCCCAGTCCAAGGTAACCAGCAGTAGTGTATTTATTAATAAAGCAATAAATGTACCGAGCTTTCTTTGCCTGACAAAAAGGTTGCTGCAAACACATTTCCATTATTCTGTAATTTCAGCAAAGAGAAGCAAAGAATTGGATGGGAGGAAAAGAACACACTAGGGAGTGGCAAGAAACAGTCTCTGGAGAGCTCAGACCAACAAAAATGCATAGTCTCCAATGTGGAAAAAAAAAATATGGCTTAATAAATCACCATCTGAAGTTGCCATGGTAATAGTAAATGTCTGGTTCCCTATACTGTTTACCTCCATACATCCAGTCCTGCAGGAGCTCAAGAGCCCCAGCTCCTGCTCCGTGCCCGGCGCTGCAGATCCTTATTTAAGACGAGGACAGAGTGTGCAGCTCGGCACAGGCAGGCGCACGACCTGCAGGGTACTTGAGGTGAAGGAACACTTTCTTTATGCAAGTCAGCTCCACACCACACACCCGCTGTACTTTTTGCACAACTCGCTTCCTGGTGCAGTTGTCTCTGAAATGCAGCTCTGCCAGAGCACCAGCAAAGCAGCCCTTGCTTTCTAAAACTGGCAAGGGCTCGGCGATTGACTGAGGATTGCAGTCCCACATGGAATGCCGTGCAGGAAATTAGCATAGCTGGAGGTAAATATAGAGACATACATAGAACCCGAAAGAGCTTTTTATGGACCAACGACTCCTCGGAGGGAGGGGCTTAAGGAAGAAGAAAGAATCTGACAAGAAAAAGGATGGTGCGTGGGTCTCTCCCAGAATAAGGTCAGCTCCCACAGACTTCCTCAAGCAAGTTTCTTAATGTTCCCGTATCTCAGTTCCCCCATCTGTACAACAGTGTTAACATGTACTCGGCTTATCTAAGCTTATTAGCATGTAGAAAGTGATTTGTAATCTGAAAGTTCAGAGCCTGTGGAAAAAAAAGAAAACTTTTGTTTTGTTTCAAAACTTCACTGCTGTAAGAGTCTGAAAGGACAGCCTGGCTGGCAACCCCTGTGCCAAAAAGCACTGTCAGTGTTTGTAAAGCAAAGATAAAACACTTCCACGTCATATAAAGAAGCAAATTGACTAGTCATACTTAAAGCACTATAATAAGATAAATGAGTAAAAAGACAGTCAAGAAAAGCTAAAGCGACAGCGGCCCTGGGAACAATTACTGATGGGAGAAGTGCAGCTCAGAGGCAAGGGAGGGAGAGTCAGGTTCAGCTCCCCAGCAAAGGACATGCCAGTGCTGAAACCCAGGAGATTTCAGGGTCTGAAAATCAGTCAGGTTTTTCTAACTCCTCATTACAATGCTCGCCGTCCCACCCCAGAATATGAGCATCCCACGGCACGTAACATTATTTTACTTAAGGGCAGGTTAAGTATCTTTCCTGGTTTCTCCACAGTGAGGTCCCTTAGACCACATACAGCCCATGAAATCTCATGGCCAAAGAGCAAGCCACAGTTCATGTAACATAATCTGTGAATGAAGAATACTTTGAGAATAAAGGTCTTGGAGTGCAGTGCACTGTCAGGGCTGGCCATTCAACTCCACTCTCCTTGCTGGAGTCCCTCAAGCCTTTGCTGCTGCAGTTTCACATTCAGTAAGATGTGACGTTAGCCTAGAACGCAGCTCATGTAAAACTGTGATTCTTCAAGAGGAGCCACCAGATCTCCCTTTACTGACTGTTCATGGACAGTGTCAACCACCAGTATTTTTCTCTCTGTCTCTACAGAAAGCTCTGTATCAGGATACATACATGTCATGTATATAAAAGTAGTTCCTGTTCTAAGCAATTTATCACAACTCCACGTTCTCTTCTTTAAAGAAATATATTATCTGCAAAAAAGGATAGGATTTTTAACCAAACTGAAACTTACTGTAAGTCTGCATCCTTTCTAAAATGAGCTCGTTGCCCAACCCTGTTAAGATGAATTAAACCTTCTCAAAACAACGATAAAATTTTGCACGTTATAATCAAAATCATCCATTCATTATAAACACACCTCATACGCAGAGGAACATGCGCGTGTGCTTGCAAGAAGTGCTGCAGCTGAACAATTTCAGAGTGTTTTACACATCTGACTTTCTCAATGGAGTATTTCAAACCCCCCTTTCCCCCACTTTCTGCGCTGTGGTTTCTGCTCCTGAGACGCAGAAGAAACGCCTGCAAACCAGCGGGGCAGAGCTGTGGGAAGCCCCTGGTGCCAGCAGGGGCACATCCCACCCCACGGGCTCAGCCCCCAGTGCCTGCACTGGGCTCCCACAGCGTCCCAGCTCACTGAACTGCTGCACTGGGCCTTCCCAGTCCCACAGTGCACAGCCAAGCTCAGGTGGGAACAGAAATTCATAAGAGGTTCAGGGCAAACATCCAGCATGCCAAGGTTACATCGCAGTGGATGCAATTGGCAACTTGAGTGGAAAGACAGCGAGAGGAATCGAAGTGATCCTTTGAGGAAAGTGTGATTTACAAGCTAACGCAACACCAGTATTTTGTGTCCTCTGCACAAAGACATTCATAGCTTGGCATTAAATATGTAAAAGATTTGAGCTTGGGCAGTTGGGAGCTACCAACGCTATCTTTACTGCAAACACTGTGCTTTCACTGCAAAAAAAGAGGCCAACATAGCAAAATATTGCCAAACTGTAGCAATTACAGGTCACATGATAACTTGCTAAATTAAAAAGGCAGACGAGGACACCCCTCCTTACCTGTGAAAACATTATGCCAGCAACTGACACAAAACACGGCCTCTAAATATATAACAGAACAGGTAAAAATAGTGCAAAACCACAATGAATGGCTGAGTTTAAATCCAAGGAAAATGTGATCCCCTCTTTTCTCCATTCCCAAGGGACACAGGACTCAGGAGGTCTGCTGGGCACTCTCTGCACCGTGTCCAACACAGAAGGCAGTATCAGAACACTTGGATGCTAAGCAGGCTTGGAGCAAAATACACTGAACATTATTTTGCCTCTTCTGAACAACGACCCTGCCAGCGTCTTCAAACTCACAACCACAAGCTTATTTTTACAAACTCGCATTTACCTCAAATCCAAGAAACTCCGAAAACATACATTATTTTTCAAATGATAAATGTTCTCAGTATACTGATAACCTGCTCCTCTGCACATAACTTAGTCTCTGTGGAGTGAATGGTTAAAAGAAAAGAGGCACCACAGCACAAAGCAGCTGCAGCTTTCTATTTCTTTTAGCCCTTCTGTGGACAAAAGAAAAAAAATATGCAAACATTCTGGCTGGTGTGCTGACACCTGGGACATGCTAAGGCTGGCTTTGGATCAGGAGCAGCCTTTCAGAGGACAAGAAGTCGCAGTGGGACTCTGGACAGAAAGCGCTGAAGAGGTTAACAGAAAAAAAAACTGTATTAATAAAACATGAAGTTATTTAAAATAGTTCAAGTATAGCAGAACTCACTTTCAGTTATGCCAGACTGGATGATGAAGTTTGTGTGATTAATTCCATTCTCTTCCTTTTCATCTCAGAAAACTGTCAGCTCTGTTGTACCAACAACATACTGTTACAGTGGCATCGTGAATAGCTCTTGGATAGCAAACAAAAAATATTAAGTGAGCTTTGCCAATTACCTACCACAGGTTTTGCTCACAAGCTGCCTTATCCTCTTAAAACTCCATTGTTGGAACACCTAACCTTTTAAAAATAATAGGTACCACTTAAAAGCAATTGTTATTTTAATTGTGAATTGGGGTCGTAAATCCATTCTTCAAGAAGCATTTTTACGTTCTGCTGGATTCTTTGAACGTGCCTCCCTTAATTCCCTTGCAGGCAACTTCTGCTATAATGAAATTTTTCATTTGCAAATTAGATTTGCTTGTAGCTAGAAACAAAAAGCCATCATCAGAGAGCCAGTAAAAGGGATGCATCTTTACCTACTAGGAACAATTAGTTGCACTGACTGTAGTTGTAAAAGCTGCCTCTTTTCTTCTTTCTCCTCCAGCTCTATGATGTGAAGCAGGACTCAGAAACAAGAAATTGTGTGTGCCTACACACAGTAAAGTAAAATCTGCAGAGCTGTGCCCCTTTGCAGTGTCTTAAAAACTGGACTATATTATGTAGGATCCATTTACCAGATGCCATTTCTACATATATCTACATATTCTAGGCATACATATTCATGTTAAAATAGAGAAAGGAAAATTTAATTATTAATGTAGAACTACCACTCAGCAAGGGACTGAAGCACAGGTTCACACAATAAATAATTTGTTTAAAGGCAAGAGTGATGGGCTTGACAAATGTCACAAACTTCACAGTGAACTCAATTTTGTTTTGATAAGCCTTATTGACAACAGAGAACTCAAAATAACAGAGCAGCCAACCCCACTATAGCCCACTTTCTGAGGCACAAAAACACGGTTACTCCACTTCATTTTCAAAAGACCTGCTGGCAGGAAATAGGCACAAAAACCAAATCAACCACTCCAAAGCTACTCGAGAAGTTTGTTCAAGAGTTAAGTACTGAAAGGGGATCTTTTAAGTCCCAGCCTTGTACCTCAACACACTTCAACCTGGGCTCATCCCAGAACACTGGGTGCCATTTAGACTTAGACCCATGTTTTCCCTAATATTGTTTAAATTTGCAAGACTTCATATTATCTTGAGACCAAACTAATCCCGACACTGTGCAATCCAGTTGTTATTTCAGCGGCTGAACTCTGTGCGAGAGAGCGAGTATTGTATTTTTAGGTTCCCTGCAAGGAGCATTGTTCATTTTTATCCTTTCAGTGGGTGATCTTTATCTCTGGCAGCCTTTGGGATCTTTTCTTCCTGTTCGAACACCAAGGACATTGTCATTATTCTTCACTCTAATGAATCCTGTAGTCTTCGGAGTGGGCCACAACTCATTTGGGGAAATTAGTGAAAGGGAATAGCTACCAGATGACAATGAGGAGACCTGAGAATGATCCCATTTTCAGGCATGAAAAGGAAGTGGCTGGAAACATACCTACCATTAGGCACAGCAGGAGCTGGAAGCTTTGAAACTAGCATTGCATAAAGAGAAAGTTCTGCTTTTGGAAAAGTGGAAGATTTTATCTGGATACGTAAATCTGTCAATCGCCTCATGCCTTATTTCTCTTTGCAGCAGAGAAGGTTGTGAGGCTTTTTTTTTTCCCCCTGTCAACCATTTCAAATACAAAATTCTGTTCTTTTTTCCAGTCAACCCTGCACATCAAGCTCAGGAACGCTTGCTGAAAAAGTTCTTCCGGCCTTTTATCCTAGGCCCTGTAGAAACCAATTTGAGAGCCATAAACCAGGTTATGTGCAAAGCATTGACGAAACCACCACTGGCGGTTTGCAAAAATTAAAGATCTAGAACTCTCTAACTCTCCCCCCTTTTCTGAAGGGGGGCAGGGTTTGCCAGCACTCGCAGACCACAGGAACAGAGCACTCAACGGGAACAGAAAGTACAACCAGAATTCGCCAGACTGTCCCACAAACTCTGTAACCCGCCCAGAGCCATATGCGGTGCCCGATGGGTGAGAGAAACACGCCCGGTGCCCCTGCGGCTCCATGCCACGCTTTGTGCTGGGGCAGCAGGGAAACAAGGCCAAGAGCCTCAGAACTTCCACCTACTTCCACCATTTGGTGACCAATTTAGACATTAAACCTGGAATGAGAGCCTGTTCCCCCTCTGCAGTCGGTTCAGCCGCGGTGCTCTGGCACCGCCCTTGCCTGTGACACTCGTGTGTCTGAGCATCACCACAAAACAGCACTTTCTGATGATGATTTGAGACAAACTGCTGCGTCTAGATTCAGATCTGGAATAGAGAAAGGACACATTGACAGCCATGAATTTGCAAATTAAAGGCTGCTCCTGGGCAAACATGCTGACCGAGCTGGCTGATGTGCACCACTCAGATGAGGTGAAGAAATTAGGAATGCTTAAGTACACTGTTGCCCAAATACTGCACTTTGCTTTTTCTCATATCTGGTAGATTACATTTCAAGGTAAAATAGATCGGCTAAAAGAGGATGAGACAGGAACATACAAGTGCAAAAGTATGCAGTCAAGCTTTCTTGCTAAATAAAAACATGTAGCATGTCATCTGGCACAACAGAAAAAGCAAATCTGTAAAATCCAAATATCTGGGACTCTTGAAAAACCATTTTTGTGAAGCTCACTGTTGTCCCAAACACAGACTTGGGTCTCAGGCTGAACCTGCCCATTACCAGCTCACAGACACTGAAAAAAGTCTTGCTGTCAATTCCTGTAACAACTTGGCAAGGTCTTCAGACCTCTTCCACAGCCTTTCATCCGGGATGGAACACATCCCTGAACCCTGGCTGACGGTGAAGGTGCAGCAAGCCACAGCCACCCCTTACACATGGTACAAAGGGTGCGATACTCTGCTTTGCAGATCTCACAGAGCTCTCAGCTGTCCCCATGGAAAAGAAAAGCAAGCCCTGCCTCAGGCTGTGCCCTGTGTATTCCACCCTTCTGCAGGACCAAGGCCATTACACAGCCCTGGCTCCCCAGACCCTTCCTCTGTTTGCCCTGGTGTCATTTACTCTTCACCTTGATAACCACCATCCCTGTGCAATAAACACCAACATCTCCTGTAAAAGTACTGTTGTTTTCTATTTCTTTCTGCCTTACCACACACACTCCTTTCCATGTGCTGGTAACTCACTTGGATGCAGTTCTTCTGGAAACTAGTTAGCAATAAAAGGGAAAAAAGTAAAAAACAATGAGAAGAAACAGGTGAAGGCAAAGCAAGTGACTGGCAACAGAAGCTGTAAGAACAGAAGATGGCCCATCATGCTGCCAAAGGTAACAGGGATAGAATCAGGGGTGTGTTAACGACCAAGCAGGCAGCTACATTTATAGCTCAAACTGCAGCTGCAATCCCATTTCAGCAGTTCAGATCTCTGCTGCTGGGAAAAAGAGAAGGCGTGTTAAGGATGACCCTCAGGGAAGGGGCACAGATAACCCTCTCTCACAGGGTGATTAAACTTCACAGGAATTGGCCAAAATTTCAAGTACCTCTGAACCAGAAGAGCACGTACACTTTATGTACCTTCACAGTGCTGTCATCACCCCTAGCACTGAATAGGTCCAGTCTCCAGAACCTGACATAGCACCATCCTAAAACTATAGAAAAGCTGCCACCTCCTCCCGTCTGCTCTCAGAAGTACCGCACTGGCACAGCACAAGTGAGAACGGGGAGGTGACGCTTCTTGCCCTCTCACAGCATGTACCTTGTACCCTGGAGGAGCACAAGGGAGCCCCACAGTCATTGGAGCGTAGGAGGCAAAGAAGAGAGGTTCAAGAAACAGGCCAAGGCTGGAGGGATGTCCTGACCATGGGAACAGTCCAAGGTGGAAGTAGACAGACTAGAGAACGTTCCTCCTCTTGCATCTAACGAGGTAACAACTCTGATTTTCAGAAAAGCTGGTAAATCAATGCTTCTGTCAGCAAAAGGTAACCCACTGGTGGTCCCCAGGCAGCAAAGACCTGCTGAAATTCCCCCACAGCCCAGGAGCAGCAGCTCTGCCACAGATCAGAGCCTTGCCAGGGGCCTAAGTGGAAGTCAGGTCTACAGAAGTTATCCTGTCATGCACTTGTACATGCTTGGAAACAGTAATGTTTGTGATTTTTCTGGATTTTAAAGGAACAGAATAAGATCAAATGAAGTATTTAAATACAATTTTGATCACACAAGTAAGAAACTGTACTTGAACAGGAGTGCAAAGGAAGAGGTGCAACTATTGTACCACTTCTAACTTTAGCATGCACCATTTTGCAAACTTCAACTTATATTTTTTATCAGAACATATCTCAGAGACAATAGCTTCCACGGGGATTATGCCTCACCAAAGTTTGACAGTTGTTTTATATTCCATGGGCCCAAAACCTGTGGTGCCTGAAATGGTAAAGGCCAGCTGGGCTGCTCGAGCTGGACAGCAGGAAAAAACAGGGGCCAGCAAATGTAAAGCAGTCCTGCTCTTGTTTGCAGGCCAGACAGAAGCAACACAGTACTCCTGTTACAGGGGAGGGGGGTGAAAGTCCCACCCAAATAAAACAACTCACATCACAAAAAACAAAGAATACATTTTAAAAAGTCACTGGCACATGTTAAGCTCCTTAAAGAAGTTTGGTATCACAAAAAGACTTGGGTACAAATGACTGGCAGAGACACAATGCCTGTGGTAGGCAGAGAAGCTCTGAAGCAGTGAGAGGTATATCCAGACGAGAGCTGATCCAAATCTTTACGCTGGCCATCCATTTCAGGCACAGCCACACCAAGCCCTCTCTGTTCTTCCACTAATTCTTTAAACATCACTCAAATCATCTTCTCATTTTCCCTCCTTACTTCAAGCTGATGACTGCACTGTGTTTT
>JAWWEU010000017.1:16982390-17016384 GCA_035583155.1 Acropternis orthonyx
CACACAGCAGTGCTGGCTGCCTTGGGAAAGGTGCCTGGGCAGCCTGGCCACCTTCCCTGGTCACACACACAGCAGTGCTGGCTGCCTTGGGAAAGGTGCCTGGGCAGCCTGGCCACCTTCCCTGGTCACGCACACAGCAATGCTGACTGCCTTGGGAAAGGTGCCTGGGCAGCCTGGCCACCTTCTCGAGTCCCACCGCTGTCCCTCGGTGCTCACACAGCTCTCTGCCACCCACCACAACCGACTGCTCTGCCCTGTTTAAGTGCAGATGGCATTTGGCCCTCCTTAATTGTTTCCATGGATCTCCTGTGTTCCTGGCTAAGCCATGCAGCAGGGAGGAGACACCGGTGTGTGGCCCGGCTGCGCTGACACCTCCACCGAGAGAAGGGAGAAAGTCAGCCCTGAGAGCCAGTAACACACGCAGAAAAGCACCTGTTCACAAAGGAACAAACCAAGGAAGTTGGTCTTTGAACAGCAATAAATTCTAATCCCTGAGCCAGTTTCACAGCTCCTGTGATTCTCCAGTCTCCAATCTGTGCTCAGCAATGCCTGCAATATAGCTCTGTGCAGACACAACCAGCTCGGAGTCTCACGACTGAATAGATTTAGTATCACTATTACTCGACAGTTTACTTCGGGAGACAACAGAGAAAGATTATTAAGTCTTCACCACTCAAATTATCAGACAAGTGAAACTGAGTGCACACCACAGAAATGCTAAGGGTTACAAGGGGTGGGATTGTCTGATGTGAAGGCAAATGATACAAATAAAGACATTCCACACTATGCATTGTATTACCCCTTAATAACCAAGAATGTTATCAGTGTTATCTTCAAGATTCAAAAACCATAGTAATGGAAAAATGCTTGCAGCTGAGTCAGAACAAAAACACTTAAATTATTCAAACTCCTAAAATATAATTAATTCCATACAGTTATATTTAGTTCCCTGTAGTTTAGACTATAATAATGTGAAGAGCAATATTCTTACAAGTGTTGCTTTTACACACAGTAGTATAATAACTCTGACAAACTGGCCATTATTGGAATGAGCACCACAATAGCTCTCAAGGAAAGGTGGTTTCATACAGATTTTAAATCAACTTTCATAAGAGGTGTGTTTTTTTAAAAAAATTACCAAGCTGCATAAAGTGAAACTAATTAAACTTATAAACATGAATATTAGGAGAGTTCAGATTATTAATACTACACAACTCTTCAGCTGAGCAGAAAATCAGAACATACATTCGGCATTTTCACAAGCCATCGAGGATATTCCTTATTTTGTCTTCTGCTCCTGAGCTCTATTAAGGCAAAAAAGCCCCTTCAGAAAAATACAATAAAATAAATAAAACACTGCTTTGGGGCAGCGCTGCAGACAAAGTGACAACTTGTAAGAAACAAAAGCTAATTCTGTTCAGTTACAGTGACTGACGTTTGTGTTTCATGGAGTATCAAAGGTGAATGCAGCAAGGAGAAGGACCTCCACAGCACCCAAGAGCTACTGAGTGGGGCAAAGATTCTTTCAGGCCGGAGAAGAGAAGCTCCAGGAAGACTGTGCTGCTGCTTTCTGTACCTGAACAGAAAGATGGGGAGAAACATCTGAGCAGGGCCTGTTATGACAGGACAAGGGGCAGTGGTTTAAACCAAAAGAAGGTGGAGTCAGACTAGACATAAGGAAGAAGCTTTTTACAATGAGGGTGATGAAACACTGGCACTGGTTGCCCAGAGAGGTGGTGGATGACCCACCCCTGGAAACCTTCAAGGTCACATTGGACGGGGCCCTGAAAAACCTGAGCGGGTTGAAGATGTCTCTGCTCACTTAAGGGCAGGTGTGGACTAGACAATTAAATATCCCTTCCAACCCAAACTACTATCTGTTATCCTTCCAACAATTTTATCTGAAATTACACTAGAAACGGAAAAAGTATTTTGGCTACTTTCAAAGCCGAACTAGAAACCAGGCCATTTCTAATTTTTGTGTGTGTGTGTGTGTATTTGTGTTCAATTTTTCAACTGGAAATCACTTCCATAAATGCAGTGGCAGGGCAGGATCCTGAAGCTCAGTGCTCTGAGACTGTTAGAAGGGACTGGGGCACATGATTTCATCGGAGCCTGACTAATAGCCAGATGATTTCTAAGGACAACACTGACATAAAAGGAATAGATATCAAAAGGGAGAAAAAGCATCCCACCCTTAAGGAGAGTGAGAACAGTGATTGCTGCTGCTGCTGCAGCATGTGAGGAAATGAAGCACAGGAAAGAATCCCACGGCGGGTGCAGGATGTCCTCAGACCTGCGCAGTTCCTTCGCACACAGCGCCTGGCACAGCAGCTCACACCACTCATTTGTCAGCCCTGCTTCCCAGCAGAGGGCAAAATGCTACTTCTCTATCTGCTGTTTAAGCTGCTTTAAGGGACACCAAAAAAGAGGATGAACAGCTGATGGTCCTGAAAGTAACAGCTCCTAGAGAGGAGAGGGCACTGGAACAGTGCTTGGCTGCTCTGGCTGGGCAGGGACAGGGGCAGGGACAGGGACAGGGACAGGGAGAGGCCAAGGGAGAAGGAGCAGCTGGACCTCCTGGAGGGGGGACAGCACAGCACCCAGCCCCCAATGCCCACAGCTGGCCCACCTCTCTCTGGGAAAATAAACACAACATCCTTATGCTTCTCCATCATCTACACAGTACCAACAGCCCCTCCCAAGAGGATCTTCTGTGGCAAATTAGTGATTTCACTCTGCAGAAGGAAAAAATCTTTACAGCTGCTGAGAGTAAACAGCATCGGTAATTAAATTATATTGCAGAAAGGATATCTAAAAGTAAAAGAGAGAAAAATGTTTGTATATAACAAACAACACATTCAATATTAACAATTCTAAAACAGATGAGCACATGGAATACACTGTAAATAATTTAAGGACTAGTGCCCTCATTAATGATTTGATACTGTCAGAATGTTGCTTATTCCATTCCTCCCCTCCCCCGCCCCCACCATCTTCCACTTCCCAAAGTGGTTTTATATTTATATAAGGCAAAATACGTATTTTGTACTTGCCTGAAGGGCTTAAACACTGCTTTGAAAATAGCCCTTACAATCCCTGGATTTCCTCGTTTCAGGACAACAGGATACATTTACAGCACCTTATCATTGATGCAATCCACTAGACAACATGAATAGAGATTGCAATATCCAATTAGAGAGTATCAAAGATAATAGAGTTAGATTTGCAGAAAATTTTCAAAGATGTCATATCTTTGAACAAAACTTATTAGGGCTCCATCAGCCGTTTGAACAGTTTTAATGAAGTTGAAGCTCAGCTAAGTACGGAGTTATTTTACTTCATGATTAACTTTGAAGAATTTTATTTTTGAAGCCTTAACATCCTGTAATTAAAAAGAATCCTTAACACATTGCAGTAATTCAGTATTCGGTAATTTATGTTACAAGATCTACTTCCAGAAATGGTCTTGATAGAAAGCCAAATGCTGTTAACCAATGGGTGCACTTCCATTTATTGCTACTGGCTGCTTGAATGTTTTAAACCTCTTGGACAAACCATACTGTCCCTTCCCATTGAAGCTGGAATGACAGCTCTGCAGAACACCCTTGTTCTGGTGGGCAGAGCAGCGTTTGCTGCTCAGGAACATTTCCCTACAGCAGCCAAGGGCAGGCTCAGGCCAACCAAGGTACAGCCATGGAGAGATGGAGTATGGCAATTATTGATACTATTGATACTATCTGAAGCAACATTTTCACACCATCTTAACCTCACCCTCCCTCTTGCCCAGTCTGGGGCCCTCTGCTGTTGCTCCAGAGGGACACTACACCCAGCACTCTGCAACCTGCTGCTGCTTGAACAGGAAGAGTATTCTTTCTCCATGTCTCCCAGACATTAAAGATATCCATTAATGCCACCGCTATTTTACCAACACTCTCCAAGAACAAGACTAAAACAATGATGCAGATCAAACCAAAATAATGGATTTTAAATAGAGAACACAACAAATAGCTTGGCTAGGTTTCACAAACCTTGTTTTAAAAAAATCACACTGAAAGGATTTAGTAGCTCAGGAGTGAATGACCTTAATGGTGGATGCTGTCAGCCCACAACCTTCCACCACAGCACAAAAAGACTTAATGCTATGAAGTACATGGTATTTTAGAAACAGGATATCTTGAGTTCAACTTCTAAGCCAACCCTTCTGTCTTCTTGGTTTTCTCTAGCTTCAGTACTACACTTTTTATTTAAAAAGAACAAGGAATGGAAATAACAGGAAAAAAAATTATCACTATATAAGTAATTACCTATAAGCCAGAAAAATAAAAATTCTCATCCTTAACATCATGAACTATTTCCAGCATATGTTTTGAAGCTTTTACAGGCACTGTACACATTCCTCTCATGATTTATTTCCTTTAAAGTAAAACTTCAACATTTCAATTGGCACAAGGTTATATTGTATTCAAACCACAAAGATACAGCAAAGGAAGCAGAGACACACAACTCAAACCCATTAACAGAGAGCAAGGCTTTCTCACTGAAAGCACCAAGGGAAGGTTTTGGGCTGTCCCATGTAACCAGACACCTGCCAGCCTGGAACTGCAGCCTGAAACAGTTCTTGGCAAAAATTACCACCTTTTTACTCTTAGAATGGCAATGATGCACATAACCACTGCCAACAATTGAAGAGTTAATTTTGGAAAAATCTGTATTTTATTTTGTTTCGCAAAAAATCTCCTTTCAGTAACATGCCTTGGCTTTACTCCACAACCAAAAGTCACTCAGCCTACTCAAATATCACAGCAGCAGCTTAATGAAAGACCAGTGGACCCTTCTCCTGTGATTCCAGAGTATCCATGTGCCTTTTCCTTCCCAAAGGGAAGCAATGAACAGAGAAAAATCTCGGTGTCGGGCTTGGGCTAGTTCAGAGGTGGCAGCGGTGCTGGGAGCCGAGGGGCACACATCCATCTCAGACCCCCGTGACCTCCCTGCCAGCTCTGGGGGTCCAGCCTGCCCGCAGAACACGGGATGATGTTCTCCATCACCCGGTCCTTGCCTGGGGACACCTGCAGGGACCAGACCGAAGGCAAAGCAACCCAGCTCTGTCTCCCTGGCAGGTCTACGAGAGAACAGCAAATAAAGTAGGAGAAAAAGCTACTGGAAAGATACCGCTTATAACTAAGGATGAACAAAAGCATTTCAGAAATGTTTGTTATTTCCCTCCTCTCTCTCTCCTTTCTCACACACACATTCTCTCCCCCTACATTCCCCATTATTATTATTGCTTTCAGCTCTCCTAACCTGTGGGGAGATATTTTGGGTAAAATGAGACAAGTCTACATGAAATGCAAGCTTCTGATGTAGACAAGAAATCTTCTTTTTTTCCCCCCAGAATATTTGGCTTGACACTTCAAAGGCTTATTTCTCACATTCACAGTGATTCTTCTATAAATACATCCATCTATATGCACATAGCGACTGCAACAAATCCACGGTCACACAGGACTTCACAGTCATTACATGCACACCAAACTGTGGCCCTACAGACCTCACAGGAAACCATGGGGAACAAACTGCAGGCCTTCTGCAAATAGCCCAGCTTGTGCTAATGGGCTACAGAAAAATATTAGATGCAGTCTTCCTACACACTGCTCCATGTTCCAGTCATTGCAGGACAGCGGGGGCAGATCCTCTCCTTTTGCTGGATAACAGAGGTCTGGCTCCACACCACATCTTACCTTACACAGGCATAAGGTGTGCACACACTCATCTTTTCATCTGCTCAATCAGGCATTTAAGTAGGGGGTTAGTGGAGAGAGTTTCCAGCACGGAACAGCGTGGCTTTCATTTTGAGAGGGGAAATACTTTTTCAAAAGCAAAGACACGTCCATCTGTTTGTCGCCCTATCCCCCATCGCTCTTGGATCTCTTATTTTTGAAGGGGTTATACTCTACTGGTGTCTGGTATCAGCCCACACCCAAACCATACTATTAAGTCTTCCAAAATGAATAATAGATGAAAGGAGGTGCTGCTGAAAACAGTGACAAGCAACTTATCAAGAAAAGCTGTTTTTCCACAGTAAGAAACCTCCTGCTCAAAAACACTAAGCCGTACCTACCTTCATACAGAGCATATTCTATTTACAGTACACCTATCTGGTTTTAATCACATCAGAGGAGTGTAAATTCCAAGAGAGAATCCTTTTATCTTTCAAGCCAAGAGATGTATCAAAAGTTAAAAACACAATATCAAAATATTTTCATCACATTTTGAGCTTCATCACAAAGATGTATTTATAGCATCAACGAGGGGGTGTTGTGCAGACTCTCTGAACCAACTTTTATAGACGTGCCATACCTTTGCATATTATTGTCTGCAGCACATCCTTCGTTATTTGACAAAGCTCTGTGAGCCCTCCTTTTACAAAAACACCACTCAGGAATTCAGCTCTCATTCTAGGCTTTGAAAACCAAGTTATTTGTAAAAGGATGGGATACATCACTAAATGCAGTACGATGCATTGCCATTATTCTCTTTAGTATAGCCCAATGAGCTTTGAAGGTACTGGAAGTAACAAAAGAGGGTATTGTGCAATCTCCATTTAAAAACCTCTGTACAACAGCTACCTGCACGTTCCAGATCCAAGGAATACCATTCATATGTGAATATATTCCAAAGGCCATATTTCCTATATTGAGGGTATTTTCTTATGAAGACATGCTTTACCAATTCTATAGCTCCCTGGTCATGTTATCAGAGCCACCTGAGTACTTCCCAAACCCCACTGTGTTCTTCCTCTCATTACTTCAGAGTTCTCTTCCCACTTCACAGACAAGAACAAAACAACCCCACAGATCACACCAATGTATCTGCCTACCCAAAGTCCCTGGGAAAGCTGAAAGCTGGACTTGGAACCCGCCCTTCAACCCTGATTTTATTTCTATTCTCTACCCATGTACAGGACTCTGTTCCCAAGTGAGTCATTGCAGGATAAAGATCTTTTAACACTGCAGGCTAAAGACGCTCAAGTCCCTGCAAGTGCCAAAGCCTGGACACTGCAAAGGTCAGAAGGAATCAGCACCAGCACAATACTATTTTACAGTCTGCTTTTTCATCTAAACATGAATAAAATTCCAAATCCAAATTATCACAGCATTCACTCCCTATGGTAACTTCTCAAGAAGAGAAAGGAGACACTGCAAGTGAGAGTCAGAGACAACGGCACAGAACAAACTCCTCCATTCCTGCTCACTTGAGACATTTTTTCAAGGTCTGTGAGGTTTACTATTTCTTCCCTGAGGCAATGACTGGGACTGCATTTTTCCAATCCCCCTTCAGCTCATCCAGCCACATCTGTCATCTCTCCTGGCATCTCTTAGCTCCTTGGTGATATCTGCTAGCTCTTCCATCTTCATCTTTCAGCTCAACCAGACATATCTGTTAGCTCTGTTATGATTGATCTAATTTTGACAATTAATAAACATGACACACTTAATGTCCTGTTATTTTAACACTGGGAATTCCTGGGAAGGCACTGCCTTTTAACAAGGTTTTCATGACTGAAAATTTCATCAGAAACGAAGCTAATCCTACTTTCAGGTACAGTAATATAATTTACTGTCTCCAGCTATAGCCCCCCATCTCCACAATGATACACACTCCAGAAAGTCTTTGAACGACAGCAAATAGCCAGTCCAGACTTCTGTGAGTGCACAGATGAACCGAACTGCCCTCTGAGAGCTGCCTCCAACTAAGCTGGCCAGAACACAGGGAGGCAATGTGCAGTCTTTGCAGTAAGCTCTGGAGCACAGCTGCTGATTTTAGGACAAGTTTACTCCTGCTATACCTGGTGCAATGACTGTCACTGCAGCTCATGGTCTGTCGGAAGAGAGGTAAGGCTGCAAAACCTTTCTTCACCAACCTGCCTGTCAGGACTAGGGGACAAGAGGGAGCACCAGAGGGAAGCAAGAAAGAAAAGTTCCTTGCCTCCATTCCTGGTAACAGGATGTGACCTGCCAAGCCAACAGAGGTTAGTCCCTTCAACAAACCAAACTCGAGCCTCGGTAAGAAATAAAAGCAATGGAAATAAGGAGCTGAATTATTTGTGCTGGCATTCCAGCCCGGGTGAAACCACAGCGTGTCCTCAGGACAGCTGTGCTGTTGACAGTTTGAGCGTTTCTGATCACCTGCAGAATCAACATTCCAGGGAAATCCTGCATCCCCAGTGCTGGGCATCTGGAAGTGGCCCGACCTCTGCACACCTCTGTGGAAGATACTCAGAAGATGACATAGTATGGCAAAGGAACAATTAGTGCCATCCCCATGTTCTCCTCCTCAGAGGCACAGTGATAACCTCTGGGGAGGCCCCAGCTACTACTGGAAGCTTGAGATCACACACACACTTAATAATGAATGGTTTCCCTGAGCTTCATGCACTTCTAAAATGTCTCCACAGCCTGTTCCCTGGCCCTTGCATATGTACCCACCGTTTCCACAGGATGCAAGCCTTCCTTTTTTTGTGCAATTTGCTTCAGAGAGGCGGATAAATCACAGTTGCCTGAACCATGGAAGAATATTCTCTTTCCAGCTGAGCACGACTGAAGCTGCAGTGGGTGAAAATGGAGCAGTGTACTTTGTGCTGTTATTACCACATGGTCCCCTACACACACCATTTCTACAGCTGTAAATGTGAAGGGGGGAATTTTCCACGCACACAGCGAGTGATGAGCTCTGTTCTCCCCTCCTCTTGAAGTGGAGGGTTGGTAAAACTGCAGAGGCACAGTCTCATTTGATCGTAAGTCACCAGGAAGAAAACACCCTGCTCAAAATGCTAGAGATTAACAGATTTTCCTGGAGATTTTTTTCCCAGTGTCTAGATGAGAGAATAAATTGCTAGGGCTTCGCTGTCAGTTTATCTTGTCATCCAGACCCTCCAATTGAGATTACTTCTGTTCTTCACTACAGACCATCTGTTTCTCTGCATAGAAAGGACGTATGCACGCTGGTGTTCATTAGTGTACATCAGGAATGCCCCCTTCTTGCACAATAGTACCAATTAATTGATGTTACTTTAAGCTCCAAAAGAGCAAAGTGGAGCCTAACACTGCACATACACGCTGACGAAAAAAAAAAAAACCACTTTCATCTATAATTTAGGAAAGTGGATGCAGTTCAGCAACAGTTAAAGACTAATCTCTCATGCTTTTTGTGCATTTACATAATTGATTTGCTAGATAATGCACTCTGCTTCCTTATTTAATAAACATGTTAATTATTTCAGACAATTACTCAAAACTGCCTACAAGTGTCTGTCTAAGAAACACCAAAAAAAAAATTAAAATGAAAATACACACCAAAAGGCACATCCTTCATATCACATAACACAAGATATTAAGCCAATATGTCACCCTGTCAACAGTCACTTGCTACCTGCTGTTCTACATTTATTCAAACCCTCGTGTATTAGCCAGGGCTGCGGCACTGACTAGACACCCATGTGGGCTAAAAAGGGAGCTTGAGAATAAAACTGGTGTGCTGTCAAAAGTCTGCGTGTATGTGAGTGGGGAGGGGAGCTGTGAGACAGAAGGGAAGGAGGAGGGAAAGAAAATAATGCAGGGTGGAAGAGAAGATTAGAGAAGACATCTCTGTCGTGTAGTCTCCTTTGGGCTACAGGGGGGAAATTATGGAAAAACTAAGCTTGTTCTATTTTTCCCTCTACGGCTTGAAGAAGGCCCAGCAGACAAATGAATCACTTCGAATCTTGTAAGCCAGCACACATTTCAGCCACTCTTTTGTTCAGTTTCAAGGCACCAGAGAAAATGCTGATTGCAGGGCTGGGGTTGGGGACCCACATCCCACCTGTCCCTGCGATTCCAGCCCCAGCACGGGGAGCTGCCCCCAGAAGAGCTGGAGATGGTACTGCTGGCTACACCTGCATAGGGCAGGGTGTTTTTAGGCCAAGGCGTTCAGGACATCCCTTTCTTGCCCTGCCACTAACAAGAGGCAGTAAGGATTTCTACAGACATATTTAGCGGGAGCCCAAGATGAATTGAAAGACGTGGGAGGGGGAACGGAGGGAACACCAACAAGCATAATTGCTGGAGTCTCCATTACAACAGAACATCTAATCCTGCACTTAAAGGAAATTCCAGCACAAGCAGCTGCAGGTCCAATCTCCTACTTGACATAAAACGTTACACAGCAAAGGTCAATTTGCTTTTGGACAACTGGCTGACAGGAGGCACTGCATAAAGCCACAAAGCTATTTTCATGGCCTGCACTGCAGAGAGATCTAAGAGGGTACTACTTGTCCACCCTCTCAGCTGGTGGTTAAATTGCTCCAATAACAGCTGACAACCAAGAGAGCAGAATAAGAGAAAAATTGTCAGTGTCTTATCTACAGTTTTTAATCATAACAGGTATTTTAAAAATAGCTGTTCACTCCTCTGTGTGTTGGCTTAGCAATTCAGAGAGGGAATCAATAAAAAAATATTATGCTACAGCACTGTTATCTTCATCCAAGCAAGGTTAATGGGAAAGTATCAGGAAGATGTTTCACTAACTTCAAGTTAAAAACAAGAATGTAGGTATGGCTGTGCAATAAAAGAAAACCAGCACATTACGATGAAAAGTCGAATGGTTTTCTTGTGGCACAGTCAATAACTCGGCCACTGTACAGTGGCAATAGCAATACTTCATATTTCTGAATTCATTACTTTTTAATACTTTACCTATATGAACCACATCCACCACTTGGACACAATGCCAATCCTATAAAAGTACCTGCTTGTAAGATGGGAATACAAACTGTCTTGCTCATGGGTACTAATAAAGAGCTGTTGCCCTCTCAAGCATCTCGATCATCACTTCTATATTGAAATTCCTTGCATTCAGGGGTACAGAGACTTTTTATGCTTCTGACCATGGCATACAAATGCCACACTTCCACAAGACAGATTTTTAAGCTACGAGTTTAGCACTGGTTTTAAGTATAACCAGTGAGTGTGTTTCCTTAAGCTTCTGTTGGTTTGAAATACCTTAGGAGTCTTACAAGCATGCCGTATTTGACATATGACAACTTCCCCTGGACTGGCAGACTTTTCTGTGCACTGGAAATATTTTACAATCATCACTGATGGCATATGGACTGAAAGGGAAAGTTTTCTGTGACTCCAGTACCCTTAAAGTTTCCATAATCAGACTGTTGGCCATTAATGAATTCTGACACTTTATGAGACCAACTGAATGGCAAGGACATTACTGCTCTAAAAATAATTGCCACAAACAAAAATCTCCATTTCTCCATGTTTCCATTTGATTTCCATTGCCAGTGAACATGGAACAAGTCAGCACCACCATCCTTTCAGACCCTAAACACACATCCACTCTCAGCAGCAACAGCTTCTCTTGCCATCCTTCACAGGTGACCATCTGAAAAGGAAGACTTGCCCACATTCCATCATGCCCCTCTTATCTGCCCCCAGTGCCCACATTTCAATTCACAACATCGCTCTCATTCTCCCCAGCCTAAAGAGACACACAGGGTCACTGGCAGAGGTGCACATGAGATGTTCTGAACAGGCTGAAAGCACCTTTAGACACCAGGGAAACAAATGCAGCAGGGGGGGAAAGCCTCTTAATTGTTCTGTGCAGCTTCAGAGCACGACCAGTTTTATTCAGAACACAAGAGCGGTGTAATAAAAATAAGCACCGTTGCAAACCCTTTGGATTTTTACTCCCAAAGTTACATAAGGTAAAAATTCATATTGTATTCCTTTAGCTGAAGTGGGCATACAGATTGGCCAGAAGGACCACTTGAAATTTTACAAGTGGCCTTACTTGTCCTGTCCAAACCTACTACATTTGTTAGTAGTTAATCACCCAAACCCCTTCTGCTGATCCATCAGTTCTGCTCAACTTTTCGTTTCTGAATGTTCTTCCTCAAGGTACCATACTGGTTTCCCTGCACTACTGCTAATATTCCACCTAGAGCAGATTTGGGATGCTGACAGGTAAAAACAGTATCAGCTCTATAAATACCAAAGCCAAGACTGCTTTGTAGTCAAAAAAAAAGACAGCAAGTAAATGCTTATAGATTATGGCTAATAAATATGTCAATATACAGATTAATGCCAAGTGACTCTCAGATTTATCTACTTTTTATTTCAAAGACTCTAATGAGCAAACAACATGAAAAGCAAGATTTTTGCATAATAGAAAAAAAAAAAAAAAAAGAAACCCACCAAACCCATTTAATTGCAAGTGCACCGAACTAAATCAGTTTTGTTTTTTGTTTGGGCTATTTTTATCTCTATGGTAGGAAACCTTAAAGAAATGTAGCATCCCATTCTTGCAGTCTCTGTCAAACACCTACGTGTGAGAAGGCAGGAAAGAGACAATGTGAATAACCCTTATTCTGCCTCTCCAAGAGGGCCAGCACAGTGAGACACTTCTGTTGTGCCTGAGATGCAAAAGCACTCACTTGGGAGCAAAGGTGCAGCTCAGATTGCAAGACAAAGGCTTAACACAGGTAAGAAAACCTTCCTGTCCCCTCCAGGTCTATTACTTTCTCCCAACTGCTCCCACTGGGTTATATCCTCAGCTGGAATGAATCAAAATCAATGAAGCAAAGCTTATTGACACTGGTTGCTCTCCTTGCAAGCAGCATATTCGTGCTGCTCCTGATGCCTGAGACAGCCCTTCTCCTAACTCACAAAACAACACCCTTCCCTTCCTCCACAAACCTCATGAGGACCAGAGAGCCTGTTCGGTGAGCTCTGCTCCAAAACATCATCTAATTTCAATTATAATGACAGCGAACACTGTTCTTTCTAAAAACAGGAAGCTGACACAAGAATATAAACCCAGGACCTGCTCTCCTGAGATTTCTGCCCACCTCCCTCCCCGCCTTCGCACCACTTCTCTCCTCTGCATTTCCCCTCTATTCTTTGATCCTTTCTACCTGGTTATCTCCTTCATTTAGACCATAAGCTCTTTGAGGCAAGAGCCAGTATTCTCAGGGGGTTGAAAAACATCACTGCAAACTTAGGGCATTCTATTAAAGAGCTATTTATAAATAAGGCTCTGTTGCAGGATGAAAGAGATTTATCAGTTATGCCACTGACACCAGTGCAATATACACCTTGTACAGCGGTTAAGCTCCCTGGCCTAGGAAGGGGGCAAGGCATCATGCAGTCTTTAGGAGTCAATGTTTTAAACCGCTATACATGTTCATTTCATTGCAGAAACTGCATTTTTAAATTAAAAACAGATGGGGAAAAAATTCCACTTCTGTAAGTAGAAGAGTTCCAGTTGTGAAATTCAAATGTTATGTTTATTTCACACGTTAAATTATATATAAGGTGCCATGTTAAATTATACATATAGAAAGAGCTCATGTAAGTGAGGTAAAGTCTCTAAGTCTCTCCAGATTTCTCTACTTTTCTCTTTCAAAAAAAAAAAAGGGGGGGGGGGAAATCTGCCACTTCCTTCTCCTTTTTATTTTGACAGCAGAAGGCAAGAACTGTGTTAAATTCTGATCGCAGGCACATGCCACAGGCCTTTAAGGGATATTTAGCTTCATCATACCCATGTGAACCCAAGGCACTTTCTGCCATTTGAAACACCTCAGCAGTGTCTGCACTTCCACAAAAAGAAGCCATCTATTTTCTCCCATGTATAAAAGCACCCTTTAAGAGGCTGCTTATCCTGTGCTCTTGCAATCAATACACTGGGTTTTTCAGGCAGTACCATGTGGAATGACTCACCTATAAGCAATACAGCAGAATCATGAAAAGATGGCCTTACAGCAAAAAAAAAAAAAAAAGTAAAAATTAAGAAACCAACTGAAAATTACTTGCAGTCAGTTGCATAGTTATTTCCATTTCATCATCACTGCTGCTCCCAATCCTGGACAAATATATTCTATTCAGATAAGATCATCCATCCCTTGATGAGATCACTCAAAATAGGATGGAAGTCAAGTACAGTAACAGGCACAACATGTGGACACCACTCAAAAATTCATTACCAGGTCTACTGAAAGCCAGAACTGTGGCAATTATGAGGTTTGGAAGCAATTTATTTAGGGTACATAAAGTACTTCTTTCAGCTGCTCATTATTGCTGCTACCCAGAAGAATCATTAACAAGTACCACAGTGATGAACAGTTTCAGTGCTCACTTTGTTTCCTCTCCTATTGCTGGGTCACCATCACCCTTCACATTCTGAGCAGCTGCACAGGTGACCTGAACCCCCCCTTCCCAAAGAAACAAGGTCTAAGACATAAAACTGCACAAAGACTTTAGGACATTTTCTTTGCATTTGGGAGGGAGATGATAACTTGAGTCCTTAGTTTTTCTGAAATGTTTCTTGTTCTCTAGCACTTCCAAAAGCACTTGTCTCCTATTTAAAATAGAAGTGCTGAGAGTTCTTGCCATCCCACCATTTCTTCTCCTCCAAAGTGTGGTTACTAGTGGTAGGCCTGGGAGTCTGCAGACAAGAGTACGAACTTCCATCTGATGAGTATGGAATGATGCCTATGCCCAGGTAGGTACTCGAAATGCAGATAGTCCTAACAAAACTCAAATTACCTACCAACACCGTGATAGAGACAGACAAAACACTCACTAGGGAGTCATAAGTTATCTTCTCAAAGTGCAATTCTTCTCCCACCACATCACCTCACCCAGTTTTTGCTTAAAATTTATCTAACAGGACTTTGTCTCGATGAGGTGCTGGGGGGAGGAGATGGGAAGATGAGAGCATCTGATTGCGCTGTTCACTGTAACATCTGGAAATGTCTTCCAGCTGGAAAGAAACAAAATTCACAAACTTTTCTTCTGCACCAGTAATTATCATAATAAGAATAAACATGTTGTGAACACTGGGGATGTATTTTGAAATTAACTTCGAGCTGATCAATCTGGGACACCAAACAAACCAGCACAAAGGAACAGCACGAGATAACAGCCATTATCCAGATGGCGGGGAACAGATCAACCCCAGGAATGCTTCTCCCTCCTCACAGGCTCTCAACTAAATGACCTAAGTCACCTGAAGAACAGATTCCCTGTAAATCTCATCAGAATCATAACCCTTTTATTATTCCTTTTTTTCCCCCAGCCATTGTTCATTTCTTCTGTCTCAATGCGTACACCCTTTGGACCATCCTGACCCTCCTGCTTCCCCTAAACGGAGAGATGTCATCTGCTGCTTCCCTATTTTTGCCTTTGGAAGGACAGACTGTCCAAACCATTCTGAGGCCATAACTGCAGGCCATCTCCAAGCCTGCTACTTCCACTGTATTTATTATTCACCCTTTTCCCATCCTCCCTGTAGCATCCAAGTCCATGGGAATAAGAGTGGTTTTCATTTCTAAATGTTAGTCTGAATTCTGCCCTTTCTTTTTCTAGAGAAAAACACCTTCAGAAATACTCTTTCTGCATGTTAATTTGACTGCAAATACCTGATCTGAATTCCGAGTCATTAGCAAATGAGGTGACCTGTGACAGAAGCTGGTCTGCCTTACAGATCTATGAAAGCTTATCAGAGAGGGTATTCTCAGATCAAGAACCTGTGTGGCCTATGAAGCCTATGGGATGTTCTGTAATACTGGAGAATATTATTTGTTTACATTAATAAAACATTACTTGAGTCCCAACTCGGAGAAACAGCAGGAGACTCTGTATTGTACCCAATTCGAGTGAACCAGCTCATCTCATTATGTTAATTACAAGCACGTTCATTTGCATTTCAACATTTTAAAACATAAATCACAGAATCATAGTAAGGCTTGTGTTGGGAGGGACCCTTAAAGGTCAGCTGGTTCCAACCCCCTGCCATGGGCAGGGACACCTTCCACCAGCCCAGATTGCTCCAAGCCCCATCCAGCCTGGCCTTGGGCACTCCCAGGGGTGGGAGGTCCATGTGTCAGTGTCTTACCACCCTCACAGTAAATAATGAAATGCCTCTGCTACACCAGAATGACATTGTCTTACACCAAGACACCACGATGAAGGTACTTTCCATTCAGTGTCCTTAGTGTTCCTACTTCAGCTCCAAGCACTGAAAGGAATGTCTGTAGTACAGGAGAAAGCGACCATTTGCTGGGGAAGTGCATGTTCCACCCAATGAGCAGTTCTCCTTCAGAGAAATAAATTGCCAGCTTTAATTTCTGACTGCCTTTTTTTTTTTTTTTTTTTGCAAAAAAAACAACACAGAAAATATTTAAATTTGGAAGTATTAAATAAGAAATCCAAGCATAGTAACTGAGCAGTCTGTTCACTTATGGCCCACAAGCCATTTTGAAGGCAAAAAACATGTGCCAGTATATATTTATATAGGCATATACATTCTCACTTACACCACAGGAAAAGACAAATGTGTTCCTAGATGTTATATAAAGTTAGAGTTCATGGGGGTTGTTTTTAATTTGAAAAAAACCCAAATCATCATCTATGCAGAGGGAAATCTAACATGTAGAATCCCATGTTTAAAACTTCCCCCAAAACTCTGAAATACCATGTTTTCATATTCATAGCCCTATATTAAATATGAAACATTTCAGAGCAAATGTTTAAAGCTGGTGAATTTAGGACAGAATCACTAGGTAGACTCAGAAAGCATCTCCTAGAAAAAGCACATGATCTCCTTCAGTGAATGTAAAGATACTTTAAAGAACTTAGGCCAAAACATGACCAGTAGAATATCTTTAAAGTTCACAATTAACTTCGTAGCAAGAGAACCCCCACCTCCCTTAAGTCATACCAGCTCAAAATGTTCATCTTCTTGTCTTCAGGGAAAGGAGGGACCTGTTTCTCCAGGGACACAGCACGAAGGCTCAGCATGCCCAAATAAACTGCCCAGGAAGGAGCCAGAGCCTGCTCCTGCTGCAGCACTGACCGGCACAGGGATGCTCTGGGGCAGCACAGACAGCTCTGCAGCCCCTGCACCTGCCTTGGGGGGTCAAACAGGTTCAGAATCCCTGCCCTGTGCACTGAGGAAGTCACAGCACCCACAGTGCACACACAGGAGTGTTGGGCCACTGGTGCCAGGCCACAGAACCCCTGCCCGATTCCTTCACTGCTGTCACAAGAGGGATCGTTATCAAGCCAGCAGTGCAAGGCAGTAACACAGCCTCATCCACGCCCTGTGCTGTCTGACACACACACACACTTCACTGCAGAAAAAGAAGGCTTCTAAGATGGGACTTTAAAAAGACCATGTATCTTTTGAGCTTCGGTTGACACAGGTGAGGAGGCAGGACCTCCTGTAAAACAGGCACTCCAGGGTTTGGAGGGATTGGTAAGAGGTGAAAATGGCACCAGAGAAACCAAGTAGGCAGGTAGAAGAGCTCTGCTCCAGCCAGGTTATATCACTCACATAAACAAAGCAAACCTGGTTCTAGCATTGTGCTCAAAGAGCCTCTGTCTAACAGAGAGAAAACTCATTGCCAGGCTAAACAGCAACCTGCACCACGTTAGTAACAGCCCCATGACACTTCTTTTCTCCTTCTTTACCTCACATGAAACTCCAGATACTCACACAGACCTCGGTGCCACAGCACCCCTGCAAGCCCTTGCATTGTCTCAGCCAAGGCCTGTGTTGGCAGGGAGTGTTTGGACCGGGGGGAAACCACAGGAAAATGCTGAACTGCACCATCTTTTCTGCTGTGAGTAGAGCTTGAATGGTGAGCAAGGAGCCTTTCTCTCCTTCCCCAGACTCCATCTCTCCTCCACACTTCACCAGTTCCTCCTTCCTTTGCTTGTTCTCAGTTATAACATGAGCCCGCAAAGCAGTCTGTTCAGCAAACGGCAGCAGAAGCATCTTTTACTTCATTTAAGCTGCTCTTTCAGTCATCCCCTCCACACCGTGGGAAACTGGCAAGTTGAAAAGAGGTCATCACAGTCTGCATCCCAGGAAGACAAAAAGTTTTCATGGAAAATAGGTGTGATGTCCAAATGTCTCTGCCAGACAGGACCAGCACACCCCAAGAGCAGAATGGGTTATTCTGATGCAATTCTATACTGCAGGATGGCCAGGGCTCCAGCAGCCAGCCAGGGATGTCCTGATGTATAAGGCAGACACGGGAACTCAGCTACATTATTTATCCTTTTTACATAATAGATGAAGGGAAGGAGGAGTTAGAGAAGGGACTTCAGTCTTACCATAAATGTGTCTGCCTACAGAGATGGCTTCAAGGTGGTCAAACAGACTTACATGATGCTTTCACTAGAGAAAGGATTTCTAAAAATCTAGACAACAAATCAGCCAAAAGCAACCACATGCAAAAGCATTTTAAAAACTTGCCTGCAAAATGGAAAGTGAAGCAGTCCTTCAAGTGCTAAATACCAGATGCTTAAAAAGCCCTAAGCATAAAAATTCCACTGAAAAGTACTTCGAAGTTTGAATTCAGAATAAAAAAGTCCTACATGAGGAAGTAACTTTAAAAAGTCTATACAAAACTGAACATTACTCCATACTGATTAAAAAGGTAGGAAACTTCTTTTTACGAATATAAGTCCTTATTCTTAGACTGAATGCAAGACTAATGAATAAATTCCAATTTTACTTTAAATTATTGCACAAATGAAGTCAAAAAATATAGATCAGTCAGTGACATAACACAGTCACTGACCACAGCCGTGGGGGGGTATGTGGCATTTTTAAAGACAATACTGTTTTCCTGTAACTTTTCCAGTGTCATAGATTTCTACCTGGAATTTCACTAAGTAGCTTAACCTTAATGTAAGGCCTTCCAAAGATGAGGAAAGTGGCTGTACCCAAAGTGCACCTTTTCCAGTCAGGCATGGTGCCCTGCAACTAATTTACGTCTTTAGCAGAAAAAAAAGAGGATAAAAAGGCAGCTCCCAACACATTCTGAATCTCACCAGTTCCATTATAGCACTTCTGTGAGATATTTAGATACCAACCTGTCTGGAAGAAGCATGAACACATTAGCATATAGTGGCAGACTGCAAATTAGGATTTTCAGCTTTACACAAGAGACCCTTTAGCCTCTGTAGGATCCTGTAAGAACAATGCATACTGCAGACATTTGAATATTTTCTTTCCCCAGAATTAAAAAAAAAAGAGGAAGGATAGGAGCAAAAACCTATAAAAGGAACCACAATAAGTTAGTCCAAATTTCTGACAGAGAAACAGAGTATTAAGCACTTGGGTCTTAAGAGAGACATCCTTTTCCCAGGTATCCTCATAACAATGGGTGTATCACAGGATGGCAAAAGCCAATATACCAGAAGGGTATTTGGTTACTCTCCAGCTGCAGCAGCAGATTCTTGTGCTCTTCCACAAAGTATTTGGAAAACCAAACCACTTGAGGTGAGAGGATTTCTGAAAACAATTCTATGTAAGAGAATGCTAGGAAGCCATTTTGGAGGATTTTCAGTTACAAATACACAGAGCACAAGAAATGGGGCTTAAATGTAGTGATCCTTTTTCCAGCATCCTCTCTCAGCATCTGGCCATCAGTGGGTGTGAGACCTGCCCAGCCAGGCAATCCACCTGCACTGCCAGCCTTCAGTCGAGGAAGCAACAGGAGACCTGCCCCTAGTTTTAGATTCATTTTTTTCATCTATTATTATGAGATTTAATATGAACACCTGAAAGGCAGTTTAAGACACAAAACCCCCCATGCATGTTTTGCGTGCAGGCTTGATGTTGTTCCCCATGTGTCATATGTTACCCAGGACCATCTGCACTACTCGTAGTGGTGCAAGAACTCATGTACACACACAAAAACAATGATAACCTGCTAGATACCACACTGAAGTACTGCAAATACCTGTGCTTTTCATGACCACCACAGCTCTGCTTCGCAGAGCTTCTCTTCTCAAAGTGCTGTTTGCAAATCGAGCCATATCCCTGCCAGCCTTATTATCCCTGTCCTGTTCAGCATAAAGATGAACATGCTGGAACTTGTTCTGTTTGCAAACAGACATTACTTAAACCCTTCATCACCACCAAGAGAGGCTATCAACAGATTATTCCCGTACTACATTTATACGAAGTGCTTCTGGGAATAAATCAGAAGTCATAAATCCTTATTTAATTAACTTGTGTAAGAAAACACGACTGCACTAGCACTTCCACACCAAGGCTCTGACACAGCCAATGGCAGAGCAGTGCTGCAGCTATCAAACTCCATCAGGTAAATCACACCTTTTGTGTCTGTACAGCCATGTAGAACATTACTGAGAGGTTGACAAGATTATAAAATACAGGGGAAATTTCCAGTGCTAATAGCTGTCAATGGAAAACTCAAAGGAAATGCAGGAACTTTTTGGCAAGTACAAAACCCTACAAATTTCAAGTGATCTTCTCAATTTCTGTAATATCAAAATTCTAACAATATCATATCCTCCAACCTAAAATAAGCTAGTTATATACAACATGTATTCACAGTTACCAATAAATGATGTTTTCTTTCTATGAAGTGTATGGTATGAACCCTACACAGTAGAGAAGACTCCCAAGGTAATGGCTTTGTAAAAACCTCATATCTTGATATTTAACTGGTTTTGTTCTTCATGCACAACCTGTTAGACAATATAGACAGCACTGTGTATTTATGTAATCTGAAGTAACAGAACCAAGAACTATTTTATTTTTTGATAAATGAATCTTACAACTAAGCAAAAGCTGAGAAGGATTCTTATAGACAGTAAATGCACAGGAATCAAGGCCTGCACTGCTATTTCATTAAGAGAGTGAACAGCCAAAAATATAAGATAGATGCAAAATGGTATTCACCTTCCAAACGCTATAATTCAATATAAGTTCAAATGGTAAATAAGCTCAGCATTGAACAATGCTCTAGAGCCACCCAAACCCAGTCAAATAAATCATCTCTTTGAACAAGTAAGCTTTTAAACAGGCATGCTTAGAAGAGACTAGGCTCTAAATTATTATTTTTCCTAACTTCCAAAATAAAGCTACAACAATAACAGAACCAACAAGATCTTTCAGAATATCCCCATGCATGCCAGAGTGGAGCACTAAGTAGTATTTCAATTTTCTTTTCCATTTCGGCTTCTGACTCACTGAAAGATCCTCCTCAAGTTTTACATTCTTTTTCGACAGCTCTGTGTATAAAAGGATTCCCTGAGCTGCTGCAGACGAGTTCCCCTCTCCCTGCTCCCCTGAGCACCTCTGCCAGCAGAGGAACCTGTGGAAGGTGTGGCTGCCCCCATCCCCTGCCCACAGAGGGAAAGGTGAGCTGCCACAGCCAGGCCTTGATCCCAGCTCTGGTCTGACAGGCACCACTCACTCCTACAGAGAGGCTGCATTTGTAGAGCTCCTTGCACAGACTGTGCTTCTCACCGCTGACCACAAACCAGCACTGCACTTTCACCCCTCGGCAGTCCCATTTCAGAAATCAGCTGCAGAAACACTGCCAGACTTCTTGTATTAGTCTCCAAAAATTAGTGCAGCGCATAGCACAGTGTTCCCTGCACACCCAGGAACTCAGCTGTGGTGAAACTTGGAGCTCCTATTTTATGGATTAAAGCTGAGTACACCGAGGCAGGGCTGGACCTGCACCCGTGTCACTCTGTCCTTTAAAAGAACCTGCACAAATATTGGGAAAGAGACAAAACCCCAAGCAAGCAGCCATTCACAAGCTCCATTCTGACTGCGAGCACCCCACTTCTAAAGGAAAATAATTGTAGAGGGAATAACCTTGGAACAAACCAATCTCAACAGCAGTAAAAAGGACATGATAGTTCAATACCCTCAAACAAAGGGCACTCATTACAAGAATAACTCTGCAAAACTCCTGTCCAACAACAGCTTTGCTTTCAGCAGCACCTGTGCCTAACCCAAATCTGATTTCTCACTCCTCTAATCTACATAACCAAGCTTTTCCTTGGGTGCTGCTTGAACAACCCAGTCATTTTGTCACCTGTAGTTCCTTTGATGCTCCCTCCTAATCCTCAAGCACAAGCACCCCAAGCCAGCCCTCCTGCCCTGCTCATCTCTGGCAGCCGTCTCCTGCCTTCCCCTGCTACACCCTGATCTGCAGCACAGTGGTAATTTAATAAACCAGAATCTGCCTTCCTCCAACAGCACACTATTGTGGATCACACTATAAAAATAAATAAATAAATTAAAAAAATTAAAAAAAACCCCATCAACCAACAAACCAAAAAACCCACAAACAAATTAAAAAAAAAAAAAAAGACAAAACAAAAAATAACCCCAACAGTCTTTAAGCTAAGAATCAAACTATTGGTATTGTTTTGCCCAGAAAACCTGGATTTGGTTGCAAAGAATAATGAGTGAAGACAGCCTCAGCGTAACTGTTTCTGTGAAGGCAACTGTTGTTGAAGAGAAAAAATGCAGCCCTTTTAATACCAAAAATCATCCACAGGGACACAAACGGAGGGTCTTGCAGATCCCACACTTGCACATCCCCTCTGACTTCACAAATAAGTAACAACTCCGTGCCAGAGAGCTGGAGAGAAGCACCCACTTCTGCTGGGCCGAGTTCTTATTCCTGACGTTCTGACAAAAATTGAAGGAGATGGCAGTAGTTGAAAGCTTTTTCAGTAATGAGGGAACTGAAGTTACCAGTTATAATTCCGGCCAACCTTCCTCCTTTTTCATGCTGGGGGGGAAGAGACAACTACTATATTTTCTGAGACCATGAGGCTGCCAACTGGCTGTTCTGCTGGAAAGGATTAAAATGCAATGTCAAGGAGAACTGTTGGAAGAATGAGCCTAGGAAAAGCATACAGCTGGGAGCTGGGGACTCTTCCTTTCCTCTGACAGTACAACATGGATTTTAATCCTTCGCCGGGACCTGCAGAGCAAGGGGCTGCTCTTCAGTAATTTAATACTGACACTTTTAGGTTTACTTGGCAACAAGACCAGGAGGCAAATTCTTCTTTATAGTTTCACTGGTGTAATTCCAAGGCAGTGACAGTGGAGTCAGTGGCACTATATCATCATAAAAGAATTGGACTCGCTTCACGTCTTTTACCTTCTCCACAATGAGCAGGACAGGGAATTTGAAAAAACAGCGACTTCATATATATTTGGCAATATATTCCTTCTGCCAACAGAGACATTATTTTAGTTAATCAGAAGCACCCCTTCTTCTAGCATGAAATTCATATTAATTGCTGCAGCTCCACTGCCATGACTGCCAAGGCTCTGTGAGCACCGAGAGGTGCCGGGGACTGAGGGACACCTCTGTCCAACGTGCTCCTGAGCTCCAGCCCCCCACGGACACTCACAGAGCTGTGGAAGCCTCAGTCTCAACAAGGCACCCAGCCTTGTGGGTGCTCTCACCACTGCCACCCTTCCCCATCCAGCACTGCCACCTCCTCCAGCTTCAGTTAACTCACACAACAAGTTCTGCCAGAGAATCCACCTCTGTCAGTAAAGCAACATCCGCAGCCATAACAAATTAATAGTAATAAATGAGTAGTGTCTTATATTGACAGTAAACTGGTGGGTGTGATGAAGAAAAGATACTCATTTGCTTGATGCATTGTGGGATATTAAAATCAATGCTTGATATTTCCAGCTAGGAACCTACTCAGTTGTTTTAATTAAGCTTGAAGCCTTCTCCTTTCCTAAAGCTCTGAAAAATAGCTTAGCCTAAGAAATTAGCACCAGTTATAAAGAGGCATATTGAGAAAGTTTAGGAGAACGGTGGTAAAGGGTCAGACAGTTTTTAGTCAGGTCAAAAAAAATACAAAAGGGCTTGCTGTTTGCAACTTGTTTCCTTTACATACAGACACAATAATGTTTTTCATTAATTTTTTTTTTTTTTTTAATAGAAATTCTCTGGCCAACTTCAGCTACAACCATATTCCTTCTAGTATTGTCCCTTCCAAAGGAAATGTGTGTGCAAGGTGGTGTCAAGGAAGACCTGCAGCTGCCTGGGCAGGGACAAATGCACACAGAAAGCCGTGCACAGGTGTAAGACAGAACACTCTTGTTCATAATGATCTGGGCATGAATAAACACGCATACCATGAGGACCCAGAGCACCAGGGCCACCAAGGCCTGCCTCCTTTACTTGAACAGAAAGACAACCGTGGATGGAAAGGGTCTCAAAGCTAGAGTGTGCAAGCAAATAGTATTTCTAAAGGGAAAGAGAGCAGTGAGAGTAGAAGGCAGAGCAATATTTTTATGTAACACAGCCCGGCTCATACTACAAAATTTCACTGGCACAGTTATGTCAGTAGCGAGAAGAAAAAACCCAAAACACGCCCACGAGTGGCATCACAACGCCAACAAAGCCTCCCAGAGAGATGAGACTTTTCAGCAAGGCTGTCATTTGGTCAGTGCAGTCTCTATCATTTAATCAAATGATTTTAAAACAGTCGAAGGGATCCATTTGACAGGATTTCATCGTCCCCTCGAGCGAGGAACTACACGCCCCACCCATCCTGTTTGGTGCAGGTGCCAGATGCACCTCCCCGAGGTGCCCGAGGTATGCAGGGCAGAGCCTCACAGCATGGACCACCTCTCGGGTGATGCAGCTCCTGCTGCCCTGCCCCAGCCCCGGAGCAGCCACACCAGTGCCAGTCTGGAGATCCCACCTCGAGACCTCCAGCCCGCGGAGCTGCTGCCTTTGAGCTGCCGAGGCACTCGGTCCAATTAGAACTGTGGGGAAATATTCATCCTGGCCCTGACTAAGATGAAGCACTTCTTTCAAAAGCTGCAATGGCACGGCGCCAGCACGAGGGAGTCCAAGTGTTCTGTGTGGAGCCAAGAGTTATTAATTAGTTTTATTAGTGGCAGGTCCTTAATGTGAAGTGACAGGGAAAGAGAGAATATCCCATCACTACTGAAATATAAATTGTCCAGATTTCAGTTTTGTTGTTCCACAACACATACAGGCGGCCAGCCAGGGAAGAGTGAGGAAGAGTGAACACAGCCAAATGCCTGTATTCAGTGTTCCTGTATATTAATGGTGCTCTGAAAAGACTCTGTTACCTCAGGTGGCTCTCCAGGGAACTGTTCATGAATTTTAATTATGAGGGAGGGAGCATTTTGAAAAATAACGCTGCCCGCATGTAAGCATTAAGCATGGCCTAAGCTAAGGCAGTCACTTCCCATGAAAATAAAACAGGCCAGATGAGGGGGAGAAAGTCTCCTCACTTTCCCTTTGGTAGGACTGCCAGTCTTTGGAGAAGAGGACTTGGCCTCGAGGATGGATTCAACATTCAGAGATCAGCCTAAACTGTCTGAGCACAAGCAGTACTAATGCTTGTACAGACTAATGCAGACATGTAGGTAATCAGGTCACAGACAGACGTTGGGAGGAAACAGTCCCATGTCAAATGCCTCAAACTAAAGCTCATTCCTGAACAGGTTAGCAGTGAGTCCCGAGCACAGCTGTGCCCACTGACACCCTCAGGCATCAGCACCTTCTGCTGCCCACTGCCTGAGCCCAGACCATGGGGCTGCCAGGCACTCAGAACCTCACTGCCAGCTCACCTCCGCAGGCTGGGCCATTACAGTCGGCTTGCCCTGTCTGTATCAGGCTTTTAGAAGCATTCATTGTAAACAACAACTGAGATTCTAGATTGGATGCACTAGGAGAAAAGAGAAAAATGTGTCTGCACTGAAAGAATTCAGTATATCAAACAAACGTGCAATATCAGTGTCACTGTCACCTGTTCGTTGCACCAGAGTAGTGCTGAGGTCTAAATAGCTATCAAGGACCACGCAAGGCTTTACAGAAACACATGGGAATGGAACACTCAGAAGGAACAGCAGATACAGGAGGGAAAGTGCAATACAATACAATGAAATGTATGAAATGTACAATACACTTCAATACGATGAAAACATCTCCATGAGGTCACATCACAACTATGTTGGAGCACAGAATTTACAGGTGCTCTGCTCCTCTATGCCTATAGATGATACAACATAGGACATTCAGGTTGCTTCCATCATCCACCCTGTGGTGGCTCCTCCACAACACAAGGAACGGGAAGAATAAAGACAAGCCTGCAGACCAGACCTCCAGCTAAACAAGCTGTCAGTGTTATTGCTTCAAACTGCTAGTAAGAAAGAGAGGATAGTCTCTCTAGTAGTGTCCCCTTTCGCTGCCAAGTAAAGCCAAAACACCCTCGGAGCAGAAAATAAATAGTCCAACACTCAATACAGCAAAAGACAATTTTTTCACCTGGAAGGGAAAAAAAATATGGGGGGGCAGGGGTGCAGGGAAAAGGGGAAGAAAATAAGAAGAGAATAGGGGTAAATAAACAACCATCCAAACCAAATCCCTGTGTGTGCTTTGCCACAGAGTCCTCCAATCCCAGCAGTGCTGAGCAGCGAGCGCCGCAGATCTGAGCAATCACAGTTATCTCTGAGTAACAGTGTACCTGCAAGAAAGGGCCTGGAAAAACACTAATCTGATGGAAAGCTTTAAAGCAGCTGCATTAAACAAAGCCAGCCAAGGCTACTCTCGCAACTTCTGAAGTAAATAATTTCCCAGTGGAAAAGCAGCCCCATGGACTAAACTAATAAAGAGAACTGTATGATCTAATGGTAATATTTTTAATTAAGTTAGCTTTATCAGATTGGCAGGAATGAAGCGATACCCTAAAGAAAACTAACCTTCAAACAGGAAAAAAAAAAGAGGGGTGAAGAATAAATTTGCATTCAGACACCCATGAAATACCAGGAAAACTTCAGAACAGCAGTGACAGAGCTTGTGGTATTAAAATCTCTTATGAATGCTGTTGCAGGTGGAAGACAAGCAGCTTCACGTTGCGTCTTTTCATAAGCAGGAGGTGAAAATAGTTACCTTGCTTAAAGAAAAAGAATAGTCACTGCTAGCAGCAAAAGAACCCCAAACTTTTCACTGCTTTGCCTGCCCAGGCCATTGAGGGGGAGCCCCCCAAAAAACCCACAGCAACTTCATGACACTGCTCTCAAAGCAGAGCTTCTGGTACACGGAAGATTATTCCTACTGACAAACAGACACATATTAAGGCAAAAGGAAAGAATACAAAAAGGCAAAGATGAGCTGGACTATGAAAGGCACCGAGCATTTCCACTTTGCAGGTCTCCATAAAGTACTTATTAAGCTGCACGGCAGTGCTGCTCAGGAGACTGAATCACAGCTCAGAGCTGCTGATGTACAGAGAGGACACAAAACATGTCTGCAAATGGTGCTGTCTTTATTAAGAGAACAGTTCTATTTAACACTCAGAGGTCAAGACAAGGCCCTTTCCATTGTCTTCTTTTGAAAGCAAAATATAATGCATCAGCCCTACAGTCACTAAGGCTTTACAAGCTCAAGTTTGGACTCCAAAACCACATCTCTAGTATCTCTGATTTTATTTTTAAAAGAAGTGACTCAAATTAGCACATGCATTTTTAAGAATTTGGATTTAACTATACAGAGATGAAGCTAGGAAACACAGCTATTTACCGCAGCCAAAAAGACTTTTCTAGTATGTTCAAGAGACAGGAATCGTGCTTTTCCTTGTCATTATTTTTCTCTGCCACACTCTCTTGAGTCTTCTCATCCTGAAAGTAGCAACCAAAATGACTCTTCATATAACAGTGTCCAAGAAATGGAACACAAATTATGAAACATGAGAGAGCTGAATAGGAAGGGGAAAAAAAAAAAAATCAAGTGTTTTATATCTCCTCGTTCTAATTGGGATGAACAGTACGTGTTCACTGAAAAGAGAAAATAAGCCCATTAGCTCTCAAATAAAAGACAAATATCAGGGAACACTCACAAATGGAGCTCTGTCTGTCCAAAATGAAAAATACAAACCAAAACTTCCAATCCATTATGCTGGGGGTTTCAGACCATCATGTAGCAAAAGAGTGAGCCCCGTTTCTGAACACGCAAATACCTCCTATCTATGGCTCCTTATTAGCTGCCATAAGCTTTGCTTGAGGCACAAAGAAAGGAAACATTTTGCTCTTGGGCACCTATTAAATCACCAGTGTTTTAGACTGCAGACTGCAGCACTGCTTTAGCTTAAGAAAATTACTTTTTTGTTTTTCTGGATTCCTGAGCAAGTAGTAAAAGCTCCAAATTTAAAGATGGATGTGTGAGAGATCAAAGATAATGCACCCATGCAAATAATTTCAGCATATTCCTTCCAGAGCCAGCATATAGCTGTTTAACTACTCTTAAAAGTTCTGTGCAGGAAAGGTAGTGGAAAGTCTACAGTTCAGAAAACCCAAATAAATTATATGGATAAGAATAACATACACAGATTGTATTACCACCAGTGAGATACTGTTTTGAACATGCATTTGAGTCCTGTTGTTGCAACCTTTTCTTTTTCCTTTAATTGGTGTCCCTGCCCACCAGTGACATCGGACAATTTCTGAATGCACCACACAGGAGTTTGCAAAGCCTCAGCACGAAAATGTCACCTTCCTCCACAGGCAGCACCCTGGGAGGTGGATGGCAAGCTCTGGCCTCTCAGCAGCTTGGTTTTATCATCTTCCTTTCATAGACCCAAGGCCTGTCCCTGGCAGTGGGGAGCAGTCGCTGGGACTGCAGGATGCCCTCGGGTGGGTGATCCCCCCTGTGCCCAGCTCTCCTGTGCCCCCCGCCCTGTGCCATGGGCTCCTGTGCCCACCACCCTGTGCCCCCTGCCCTGCCCTCAGCTCTCCTGTGCCCCCTGCCCTGTGCCATGGGCTCCTGTGCCTCCTGCCCTGCCCTCAGCCCTCCTGTGCCCCCTGCCCTGTGCCATGGGCTCCTGTGCCCACCACCCTGTGCCCCCTGCCCTGCCCTCAGCTCTCCTGTGCCCCCCACCCTGTGCCATGGGCTCCTGTGCCTCCCACCCTGTGCCCAGCTCTCCTGTGCCCACCCAGTACTGCCCTGGGCAGTGGGGCAGGAGAGCCGTGTGTGGCTCCTTGCCAGGCTCCACTGCAGACCACGAGCATTTTGCCAGCAATAAGACACAACCCTCTGCAGGGACTGTCCGGGCACAGACACCCACCCTTCGGGCTCCTCGTGTGGCAGGGAGCTTGGTAAGTTTTATTTACTGAGTGCCAAGCAGATGCCAGCATAAAATGCACCAAAGCCATTACTGCTTCAGAAGTCCCAAAAAACAAATAAAGGCCATGGATGAGAGAAAAACAACAGGGGCTCAGCAACAGTGGGGGATGTTCCAAGGACATACACAGCCTGGGACAAGCTGTCTCCCAACTCCAAGCCCTTCAAAGAATCCAGACCTTCAGCATCCTCCACCTTCCTCCCCGCTGCCTCTCCTCATTTCCTGGGAGAGTCCGTATTTTGATTAAGCACGTGAGAAGCCGGAGAAACGTCTTTATTATTTAATGAGGGCCTGCAAACATCCCACGGGGAGCTGAATGGCTGCACTTGCACAGGGAAGTCGTGGGTGCAGCAGCAGGCTCAGAGGTGAGCCGCGGCACGGCGATGCTGCGGTCCCTGACGGAGGGTCTGCCCAGGGGGGCAGGGAGAGCTCCCTGCTGCACCCACACACACGGACTGCCCTCGGAGTGCTGCCCAGGAGCTGTGGGGAGCTGGGTACGAGCAGCTCCAGAGCAGCACAGCAAAGCTGAGCAGTGTTTAATCACTGCAGGACCTCACAACACAACAGCCTTAACACCGTGACCCAAACCCCGTGCACGTCCACTGCAAACACCACCGTCTTCGCAGCTCACGAAGTTGTGCAGCGAACAACATCACTCACTCTCACATCGCTTAAAGCACCGAATAAGCCCCTGGATGGTCAAACACCAAGTCAGAGAACGCTTTCAGCAGCGCAGAGAAGGCAATGTGAAGGCTCTGTGCTCCTGCCTGTGTGACACCGCAGAGCCAGGCAGCTTTTCCAGGGGCTGCTTTATCGCTGTGTTTGGATTAGTGCAATGTGAAACGCAGCAACTGCTGTTATGTAACTAAACCCTGAGTATACAGTTGTCATTCTGGGTAAATTTAACTCTGCAGGTTTAGGACAGAGGTCTGTGGCCAGGCAGCCCATGGGAACTGACAGAAATTTAAAGACACAGGGCCCTTTTTGGGTCCCTCCTTGCGCAGGAATCGCCAGGTGGGCCAGCCCCGGGTGCCGCCCGTGCCAGCAGCGCGGTGCTCACAGCCAGGGGCACGGGGAGCTCCGGCAGGGCAGGGCTGCCCTCCCTTCTCCACCTGCTCTCCCACAGCACACACACTCCCAGGGCTAATGCAGCGAGGAGCCCGAGCGCACGTGCCTGCACAGTGATGAAATCGTAACAGGGAGCCTTATAATGAGAATAGAGTGTATGATTAGCACTGTTATGAAGCTGTTTTAGCACTTGCAATTAGCGCTTCCCTATGACTATCACTTAATATTAATCTGTGAATCTGTTTTCCTTCTTTTATCATTTATCAACAGGCAGGTAGTCACTGAACTCCCTTTAGCTGAAAACTGGTGAATAAGCATTGACATTGGAACAGTGTCAGGGAATGAGAACATCACTCAACTAATATCTGAAAATAAAAACAAAAAGGAGTAGCAATAAATACATTAATAACTCAGAACTAAACATTTCTAGAAAAGCCTCCTTGAACCTGACCATAGACTCCTTTTAGGGTCTTTTGATACAACGTTCTAATAAGTTTGAAATACCACAGAGTTCTTAGTTTGGAGGTTTTTTTGCATTTTACACAACTCAAGAGCTTCTTTTAGGTGAAGAGAGACCTCTATGAGCACAAATCCCTGCCCTGTTCTACCAGCAAAGCTGTGCCACCTCCTGACCAGGCCAACCCTTCTGGTTCCACGGGAAAACACTGACTTCTGTCATTGGCAGAATAGTTTTTACTTTTCTAAAAAGAAACTTGTTTTCAACCTTAAATGAACGAGGACATTGCAGAGGGAAAGAAGATTGCATCCTTGACTTCCACTGGATCACCTGCTGTTGACCACTTACCCTCCAGTTCACAGGTTAGGGATAGAAAGTGCCAAAGCTTTTCTGAGATTATTGCATTCCAAAGAAATATAGTGAAACCCTGAAAGCTAAAAATCGGATTGTGGTATGACAAAAGCATGGACTGAAGCAACATCCACGTGTTTTCACATATTTAAAAGAAAAACACAACAGACTGTCTCTTGAAACTCACCAAAATAATTCTATTCATAAGCAAAGTACAACACACTGCAGTAGGATGAGAATAGGAAAAACAAAGGAGGAATGGTGAAGAAAAACCAATAGTTTTGTAAAATTTAACAAAGAACCATATGCTACCTGATCACTTATAAACAGGCATCTACCACTTGGCTTATGAAAAACATGTGTTCACTTTCTTTCAATTGCAAATCTTGTTGGGGCTGAAAAGCAGGATTTACAGAACTTCACAGGCATTTCTAGACATTCTGCAAGACAGCCAAGGCAGTAGCTCTGCCTGCACTGCCAGACAGCCCAGCATCCAAAGGAATCCCTCTGAACACACACAGATCACCTTTACAGGGCATGGCTGGCCAAGCCCAACCCCTTCCACACCAGTAGGGCCACTGCTTATGCACTGTACGACAAATGTATTTGTTTTTTTCTCCATCTACCCTTTAAGGAAACTCCGGAGAGAAATCTGAGAGCCCCATCAATTGCCCAAATGCACAGCTTCTACAAATAAAACATAATAAACTCACATAATCTTCAGACTGATGAGTGGCTGGAGATCCAGATGCTCTAGCACTCTGGATCCATAGATCTCTTCCCCAGAGATAAAAGCAGATGGCCAAAGTGCTTTCCAGCAGACTGTGGATGGCACAGCCTTGGTCAAACCAATCCTACAGGTTCAAAATCTGTCTGGCATAGCCCTAGCCATACAGCACCTCAGAGAACTAAGGGAATTCAAAGGTTAAGACTGACAGTGAATGCCAGAATGCTTTCTTTTCATTTTCACTGCTTCCCCCTTCAAAAATATATATCTACAAAGAAACAGGCTATCTCCAGTGATGACAATAGAGAAAAGAGCTCCAAACTAGGTTTGACCAAGTACTCTTCATTTCCTTCAACCCCTAATTTATGTTCACATCAAGATACATATGAACCTCTTCCACTAGTATCTGCCAGAAGAACGATACTTTTATTATCAGAACCATTTCTTTGCAGCACTACCTTAAAGTAGCTGTGCCAGATAAATGCACTGCTTTTAAATACCTATTCCCAACTCATAGCACTAATCATAAAAATTTTCCCACTAACAAGTGGACTAAAAAATGATCTTTCAACCTGAAAAAGAAACTGAGAGTAGCTGCGTGGCAGCCTTTGTGTACAAGCTCAGCACCCGAAGCCCTGCCCACCTCCCAGATTAGATCAGCCCAGACACTCCTCTGCATTCAATGCCTGTTGATTACACCCACAAGCCACACCCATCTTTCCAATTACTCCTGGCTTCATCATTCCTTTTCCCTCTAGGCTTGTAGACAGTTCTGTATCTTGTTTCCTAATAGACATAACAAGGCCTTTGATGTTCTCATCACTTCTCTTTAACTTCTATTATAGTCAGCATTTTCATTGAAACTGAAATTAGAGCTTAATGCTCCTAGTTTAAAAAGACTTTCAAATAAGTCAATTAAATGTATCAAGTGACATATATATGTTTTTTAAATGCAAAACCCCTACACAATTCATTGGACTGGACTGTTTTTGACTTGAGCTGACAATGTTCCTTTCAGAATCATGCTGAAATGCCCAGAAAAAACCACAAATTCTAAAAATGCCCATCCTAACGAGGGAGAAAGAAAGTTTAAATATATACCTCCTTATTGTTGAACTGGTTACATCTATCTTATGTGATTTTGGTGTTGTACACTCCTCTATGACTTACACTCTGAAGACAGTAGGAGAAACAGGGTAATATATAATTAGAAGGAGGGAAAATTGGAAGCAGTTGCTCAGGAAGCTGACAACAAAGCTGGCAAGGAGGACGTGTCCAAGTAGAACACTGACTTTCTGACTCCCAGGTTCACACCTAGGTAATAATGTAGAAGATTTATAGGTAAGGCTTGAAAATGTCATGTTTCAAATACATTTGAGGAATGGAAATTAAAGCTCTCAATCAACCATGCAATGGAAGTTGCCAGTCAAGGGTTTCTTAAGTATTGATAAAATGCACCTTGGGACATGATTATTGGAACACAGTACCGGAGGCTCCTGTCTTTGTACCAGACACGGAGAGTCAAACCTCATCCTCACAAGGGAATTTTTGCTCATGCCTTTCAGAATTTAAAATCACCGAGGTTTGTTAACATTTCTAGTAATTTTAGACTACGGAAAGTTATGACTCTTCCATGAGTCCATGTTTGAGGGCATACAAAAGTCATTATAAAAAGCCACGTGGTTTGGTTAAGAGCAATTAATATGCTTTTCCACTAGGTGAACACTGCTCTTCCCATGCTCTGTCCCCCTCCTCTCCTTGGACAGGGAAATTTCTAGTGTAAGGGGAAGGTAATCCCCCCCCTCCCTTGTCTCAATTAAGAAAGTATTAACAAGATTTCCTGCAAGTACCAGCAGGTACCCAGAGATCACAGCCCTCTCCACAGCCACTCCAGGTTCTGGCCTTTTCCCTTCAGTGGCTGCTGTTCTTATTCCACAGTAACAGTCAGGGTTTTTAAGATGTCCACCACTCATTTTCAGGTCAGCAGCAGACAAGTGGCTTCTGTTTCACCCATGGGCTTATGTTGTCTGCTTATACCAGTCTCGATTCCAATTTACCTTGGCCAAAGCAGCGAAGACACCATTCGAATGGCTGTGTAACATCAACGTTATCCCACAAAATTCATGGAGCCCAGTTAATTCCCGAGGAAACTGGAGCCAGAAAGGAAACAGAACAGAAAGGCAGGGTCTTGCCTGTTCAGTTTGATCAGCACCAGGAAGAGCTACTTTAGTTTTTCTCAGAGGGCAAGAGAGGGTGAAGAGCACATTCTAGATTTTAGCTACAAACATCACATATGGGTATCTAAATTGCCGGGGGGGGGGGGGGGGAGAAAAAAAGTATTAATTTATTTGCACACAGTTGAAA
>JAWWEU010000017.1:17016394-17033154 GCA_035583155.1 Acropternis orthonyx
ACAGGACATTCAATTTTAAATAATTAATTAATATATAAAAATAAAATCATTTAATTTCCAAAAAAAATGTATTAATTTATTTGCAAACAGTTGAAATTTCGGAGCAAAGGACAGTTAGTTTGGGGACTGCCTGACAGCTCGATCATAATAGCTCATTATTTTCATGCTTTCATAGCCTAAGGACTTTGGGCACATTAACAACAAATAAACTTCCGAGGATAATTAAAACATAACAAGAATTCCTTCCTTAAATGACTACAAGAGTGAAAGCAAAGAATAGATCCCAACATGCCATACCAGTATTTGACAAAAAGTAAAATCAATGAAGAGAGATAACAAAAACCTGGGAGTTGTTTTATTTTTAGGCACCTCCCAACCTTTTCTTCTACTTGCCAGTGTGCCTTTCTGGCTGGCTGAACTAGTTACTCAAAGCACCTGACAGTTTCAGCTGACTCAAGGAACACATTTAAGCTTTATCTGTGCAGCAGAGTTATTTGCATCAACTCAGAGTCTGTGCTTTTGACAGTTGTCTCATTTAATTGAGTAAAAAAAGCTGTCAGTCTAAAGAAACTGAGCCCAAGGTAAACTCACTTTGAACTAACCATCTGCCAGAGCATCTCTCAGGACAGTCAATACTTAAGGATATGGTGAATCCAGTTCTCTGGATCCCTAATTAGATCATTCCCGAATTAAACTGTCAATAGCCCTAAAAATTCAATGTGCACCTTGCAACTACTGAGCTAAGTCTCTTTTCCCTGAAGACAAGCATGAGGGAAAGCCCACAAAATCTCTTTGATAACTCTACAGTAGAACAAAAACATTTTCATGACAAATCAAATCCATACAGCCACCCCCCAGTATATCCATTTCTATGGATATGCTGATCCAAATACAGGTTTCCATGTTATATCACAGCATAATTTAAAAAAAAAAAAAAAAAAAAAGCAGCAATAACCCAGAAGAGGAGAGAGCAGATAATATTGCCCCGGGGAGCATTTTCCTGCCCTTCCCAACAGCACTGTGGATCAGCCTGGTCAGGGAATTTCCTAATTGGAGCGCACATCCCGGACTCTGGGCTGGTGCAGGTCCCTGGCCCTGCCAGCTGCAGCAGGAAGCCAAGGAACTCCCTTACATTGTAAGGCAGGGATGAAGAACCAGATTTGCCACTGATGCAAGGCAGGTTTGTGAGCCTCCTCCTAAAGGCAGGCTGTGCACACACAGCACAGAGCTGCCTTCGCAGGGCTCTGCTCTCATTACCAGCTACAAACTCCACTGCTGCCTTTTTTCTGCAGAGGAATCATTTTTAAACTCACTCCTCTGTACGGATTCTCTAGTGTCTAATAATAAGTACTTTCCTTTAATTGCTTGCAATTAAGCCTCTTCAGTATTCCTGTTCTCAGAAAACTTGAGGATATGTCATTATCTTTGAAATATCTGTCCTTCTGTCAAACGTGGCCAAAACTGATGGATTAAAGCAGAGTGGTGGGAGGGGAAACATATCTAAAATTGAAATCCCCGTGAAAGAATGAGAATATGAAGATGACAACCTCGAGGGTAAGAGAGTAAGAAAGGAAAATGAATGAAAATACCCTATGGGCAGTTTACTGACCGGCTTGGAAGTCTATCTGTGTTTTCATTGTTGACTCCTCTGCCATGACAAACCTTCCATCTTTTTTAAACCCCACCATTTTCATGCACAAGCAGATGAAGCAACACAGCACTGGAGTACAATTATTAGAGAGCTTCAAAAGCTGTGTGGATCTGGTTTAGCTTCTCTAGAAAGTCTGGACAGAGCATTTCAGGGGCTATAGCTGAATGATGGAGAGTTAAAGATTCGTTTAGCACTCTTAGCAGGCACAAATCAACCCTATTCATCTTCATTTGAGATTAGAGGTGTTAGTGTCCAATCTTGCACAGAAAACAAGGCCCTAAAATCAGGAAAACGAGACTGAAAGGGCAAAATGCAGCTACTTCTGTGCAACTCCATCTACAACAGAGGGTGGGAAGACAGGAAAAACCCAAACCTAACTCCATGTGCAGCACTCCTTTTTCACTCACTGTCTGACTTTCATCCTCAGCATCCTGGCTTATCTAGGAAAACTATTTGTCAGCTAACTGAACCCTCAAGTAACTGAAAACTAATTCCACATTTGTAGTTTCTTGGGTATATTCTCAGCCCTTTGAAATACAGGAGGAATTAATCCATTCAAAGAGGTCTCTTGTTCAAAGCTACCCCTTCACTCATTTTTTTGAGAAAGGATTCAAGCAAATATAAGAGCCTGGGGTTTACAACATGCATTTTGTACCTGGCCATGACCTGCTAATCTTCAAAGTCTATTGATCCATGAATGTTTCTGGAGTAAAATCATTGATTCTTTGGAGAGCCAGAAAGCAGCAGCTAAAATGAGAATGTCTGGAGGACCTGTATAAATAAATGGTGAAATTTCAAATTACTGTAACTGCATAAAGATTTTCAGCCATTAAAATGTAGTATGTATTATGACAATTTCCTGAGGATTCCTGGTTTGGGGTTTGTATTTGATTTGGAGGGGTTTTTTGTTTGTTGTTTTTTTTGTTTATTTGTTGAGGCTTTTTAAAAACAATACAGGGGTACATAAGGGGCCAAACGCTTCCCGCAGATGTGCAATGTGTAGATTCTGACAGCAGCTTCATAAGTGCACATGAAAGCATATTTAGGCCCTAGAGTGAGCCATAAAAATTTAAATGATAGCGCATATATAGAGCTGGAAGTGTCACTCTATCTGAAGTATTTCCTAATCAGTAGCAGACATAAATTACTCGAAGATGACGAATATTACATAGGGCTTGAATAAAAGGGGTTTGAAAAGGTCTCAGTTTATAACAATAATTGCACCAGATCTGACACAGACTAACCTATGCTCAACATATGGTTTTGACTACTGCTTTTTTGGTTCACAATGAATCAGGAGGATGACTTTTCCTGATTGCTGCATTAAGCCTTTAAGGAATGCCAGAGTCACAAGAAAGGAAGAACTCAGGGCTGCATCTCTCAGTGAAACCATGTTCAGCTTTACTGGGTTGACAACCATGATCAGCAATTTGAAAATTATGCCATTTCAAAACACAAAGATCCAGTACTAAACCTTCCAACAACTATTATTTTAATCTTGGCTAGAAGGAAAAAGTAGAGAGAGACAACTTGGTCTCAACTTCATTTTGCCCTGGACATTGTAAGTGGGGGAGGTAAACCCCAAATGAACTTACCCACCTCTGATTCCTTCCTGCAATTCATGCTGGTGAGACAAACCCCTCTCCCGCTCCTGGCCTGCAGCACCCACGGTGTTGTCATCATGTGAATTTGCTGTACCCCAGTACGGGGGCCTCTCTGTACAACATTTTTATGGTTTAAAGGAGTGAAACAGGTATACTCAAGGTGATCCCTGATTTAATCTGGACATCAATCTTCAGGAGAGTTACCCACTTAGATCACCTCTGGGATGTGCCCACTGCTTTGTTAGACAGTATGGGGCATTTTGAAGAACTAACTTGGATCCACATATCCCCTGTGCAAACAGGCATTGCCAGATGAATCCTACACGACGTGACTGCCCCATGTTCTGCAATTTGGGTAAGAGGTATCAGTTGCATACCTGGAGGCAAGTAGCAGTGGAACACCCTAGTGCAGCTATTCGCTGTGGAAAGTGAAACACAATAATGCTTCTTATCAGCCTTGGAGACCTGCTCCTTCCCTTCTAATGCTTTTCAAACAGCCAAGAAAGGGAAAAAAAGATCAAAACAGATAATGCAGACCTTACTCCTCCCTTTGCAAGGGAAATGGCTGGATCTTCAAGGCCCCTGCAGTGGAATGGCTGAGGATCAGAACGGCTGTGAAGTCACCCTTTGTGAGCAGCCTGGCTACACAAACATCTCCCACCACGGCGTTTGTGACACAGAACTGTGCAGCCACGGAACGGCACAGGCTCAGGGCCACCACCACCGCCAGCAGGGGCTGCAGGCAATGTCAAAGCATCGCTCACTCCTCTGGTTTCCAGCCATCAGAAGCCTCTAAGAACAGGTTTCTCTCATTTTCTGCTGCTTCCCAGTCCGTATTATGCTTTTTTTTTTTTTTTTCAATTTGCCCAGTAATCAGCTGTGACACAAACAATATTTTCATACTTCTTTCCCCAGCCCAAACAGCAGCTTCCACTTGCTCTTCAGGATTTATGCTTCCAGAAACACCTGTAGGACTTTTCCACATTTCTGCCAGAACTCTTTAGGGTCATTGGCACACACTGACCTTCCATGGAAGCACCAAGGGGGGATCTGATGTCGGCAGCAGAATATGACCTCTCCTACTTGTCAAATCGAAACTGAAGAGTACTAATCACGCTTGCAGAAATTAACTCTTTACACTTTAGGTTAGACACTGGCAGCCTTATCTGTCACAGAAGGTACAATTTCCACACATTAGCCTGACTGGGGAAGAAACAGAGCCTAGATACAATTTTATTTTATTTATTTATTTTTTTAGTTATAGCTATTACTGTATCACTTCAAGCAAGTGAAAAAGTAATGACAAAGTATTCCCCTTCAAAAACTCCTGTTATGTACATTCCACTGCCAGGATTTCGATTGTGTAGTACACCAATGACAACAGCAGCAACACTGCTCTTTCAGCAACTAATGTTATGAATCCTGTCTTTTTGCCTTTAGGAGCCCACGAATTTTGTTCTGCTTGTTTGATGAGTGCTGTTTGCACTGCCTATTTCATACCACACCATGCTGATCACATACCCGCCATCACCAAGGCAAAAGCAAACAAAAACCTGGCACTACTTTTACTTTTTACGAACTCCAAATAAACTGATTCAAAAGTAAAGGGTAATGTAGGAAACGTTCCAAGAGCCATTGAAACCTCTGCATATGTTTATTGCCACTTGCAGGGAGCCCAGGGCACAGATGTAACTCCACCTGCGGGCTCTGCGGTCTGCTCTCACCTAACCTGAGCAATTAAGTTTCAGAGTATTTCACGAAAAAACATTCCTTCCCCTCAGGCTGAGCCTTACAAAGAGAATAAAAACAAAACAAAAGCATTGGTAACCAGCCTCATGGCAAAAAACCCTCTTAAAGCATGGCTGGGCTAGCAGCTCCCTTAACCAAAGCACTGCTTTTAACAGGGACTCTTTTCCAAGGAAACACTAGATACTGCCTCTTTAATATTCAGAATTGGTACTGACTACTGCCAGCCCATAATCTTAGATGTTTTCAGCAATCAGCTAAAGTTCCTTGAAAAAATCTGTACACAAAAATGTCTTCAAAGAGACTGGAGCTTAATTTTGTCTAGCCAGAAGGAAGGTTGTTAGGACAGAGATGAGCAAAGCTAAATTTCATTAAGCTATCACAAAGTTTACTCACCATGAAAAACACTTGGCTATAAATGAGGAATAAGACATATAAGAAATAAATAAGTGAGAAATACCTACAGGCAAGAGACTGGGAAGGCTGGAGCATAAGCAGCACAGAGGAGAAAAAGCAAGATAGTAAAACCAAGTTACTGCAACGCAAGGCAAGTGAAACACAGCCTGTTAATTCTCAGTGGAAGGAGACCTCAATTCTATTGCACTTTCAACACAAAAACCATACAAGTCAGTAAAATAATAACCTACTGGAACCTTATTTTTATTAGTCTGATCTTACTAAGACAAACATCAACACTTCCCCTCTTTCCCAGCTGTTGCCCTTTCAGACACAGTACTTCCAGTGCAGCCATTTAGCAGTTTATGAGCCTACCTGTGTCTGCTCCTGTTGTTCACCACATCAATTTTCTGAAACAAAAACATCTCCCTGTTTCCATTAATTGGTCATTACAACATGTTGACACCGACAGTTCATCATCTGTTATAATTTTGTCAATTTAAAAAAAAAAATCAGCCTGGGAGATGAACTCTGCTAATGGGACACCACAGCCCCTGCATTTGCTGCTACCTAAAACCCTCTTTGGCTCTTTCAGAAACACCTGATAAAGTCTCTTGTTAAATGCTTTGAATTTAATGCTTGGGACCTTCATACCTTAATGCAGCTGGTTAATTCTACTGGGAACTAATGAAAGGCTGGCAGGATGACTCACAACACTTTGGGTTTCTCCAGTTCCTGAATTCTACTCCAACGACCCACCCTTAAGGGGAAGGAGGACCTGCCCTGGCACCTCCATCTTCCAAACCGGCCCTTCCATCTAAAACACAGAAAATCTTCCCAGATCCCAGTTATAAAAAAAGGGTCAGAGTTTCAAACTCACACAGACGCATCAGGGCAGATGAATTTTCACAACTGTTCAATGAAAGTAAATACAGAATATGTGTCACTATCAATTAAAAGCAATGTACCTTTCCCCCCTCCCCCGAAGATGCACCTTTCCTCTAGGACATAAATGTTTCACTTAAATTTTAATATCCATCAGCTCCCACCATCTTCACGTTGGAAAAAAAGCTTTAGAAACCTGCTAAGCTCAGAAACGAAAGCTTAAACAAATCGAATAAATATAAGCATCCTTTTAGAAATAATTCTTGTGTTAGAAAAATTACTCCCATGCCCACTTGGGTGTGATAAATGCTGAGAGTAAAACCTCTTCTGCTTCCTTCCACCATACAGAAAAGAATGAAAGAAATCAATGTTGTTTAGCTGCAGATTTAACACATAATATCTTGGTAACACTTGCATTAGCAAGATTCAAACAGAAAGAAGAGCAGAAGCTTCCCCAGTCTCCTGGGAAGCAGTACAACCTACTTCAAAAGGACAACATGTATATATTGAGGAAGTAAGGAAATAGAATTTCCACATGTATTTCTACTCGTAAAATGGGAATTTTAATTCAGGACATCAGTGATCTCGGGCAAGATGCAAAAATTAGGGAATCAACAGAAATCTAAGCCATTTTTTAATAGCTGAATATAAAAAGGGTCTTCAATATAATTGACAAAATTATGATGAATCAAGTAGCTAAAAATCAACTGGCATAACAGTGATGGGAATTAATGCAGAATTATTACACTGTTAACAGGATTTGCATGATGCCCCAGTGCAAGGTCTTCCTACTAAGATTAAAGCTTTTTGTTGTTATTTGGGCTGGTTTCTGGAAGCTCAGCTCCATTTCAAACCTACTGCTGAATGTGATCTGTTTGAAATACGAGGTGCACCATGCCCAGTGCAGTAGCCAGTCATGTCAACTGTTGCTTTGGGTTTGGTGGGAGGAGCCCACAGCCTTCTGATGGCTGGGATTCCACCTCACCAACCTCCTGTCCTCTTAAGGCAAACAGCTGATAGCACAGCTATCCCAAATCTGTTTACTGAACCCGAGTTCAGAACCAGAAAGGAGGCAGCAGAAACCTGCAGGGTTTTGTTTGAGTATTTTTACCCGTTCTCTTACACTCTGACAGAAGACTTCTAGCTTGGTCCTGCCAGAAGGATCTCAATTAGGTCTCTCACCATTCCAAACGTATTGATAACACACCTGCCAGACTTTCCCAATACAAGAGAAGATCCATATGGGGCCTCTCATTTGTCATTTTTTCTCTTCCCTGTGCTAGCATGTTTCTAAATTTTACCAGTTACCCCTTTTTCCAGAAAATTTTAATTGCTTGCAATCAATGCCCTTTAACTCCAAAGTCTGTCCAACATGAGTTTCCTCAGTGCTGAACACACGAACCAAAAGGCAGACCTCAGGCTTGTTTCTCTGGCTGAAACCACTGGCAGTGACCTGTCCCCTCTCTGCTGAAAAGTTCATTTTAATACATCTTCAGACTTGAATTACCCACCAGACTTCCTTTCCAATTTTAACAATTACCTGTCTCAGCAAGTTACTGCTCATAAAAAGCTGAAAGGATGACTAACAATATTTTGGATATCTCCAGTTCCTGAAAGTGCCTTTGGATAAAACTTGCCCTTAATCCTTCTCTGTAACACAACCACATATTAGCAACCTGAAGTTACATAACACGCTGTATTTCAATTCTTTTCACATCTCGCATCTGCAACTCCAGCTCACATTAAACAGTCTTTGATGGTTAATGATATCAACTTACGTGGAGTGAACACTTGCATTTTAAGCTCAAAACCTGCAGCAGTGTTTGATGTTGCCATCACACCAGAGCCCTCCCAGCACCCTTCCATCCCCGAGCGCTCCCTCTCAGCCCGAGCTGCTGAACCTGGTGAGGTGGAACACAAACAGCTCTGTCCAGAGGAGAAGGCAGTCCCAGGGAAAGGCAGTGGTAAAGCCCCAGCATCCCTTCCAATCTCTAAGTAGGGATTTGACCAGACTAAAGCACCTGAAACGCTGCTGCCGGGGGATTCAAACAGACGTGGTGGTTGCTGCTTCCATGCTCTCCTGCAGGTCTCGGCAACTCAACAGCCACAGGAGGAACTTTTACTGCAGACAGCACACTGAATTAACCTCCTGCAGTGTCAAAAATACCCAGTGTGAATGTCTCAGCAGCCTGTCCCCCAGCAGTGACCACAGTGAGCCTGTGGACACCTGTACCCAACAAACAAATGTGACGTTCAAAAAGCACAGCACGCCTGCACTGCATCCTTCCAGTTCCACCACGTGAGGTTTTAAACAAATGGGGAGGAATGGATACCTTCCCACTTGGAATATTGATGAGAGCATTCCAGCAGCCACAGAAAACAAATTTATAACTACATCTGTGGCACTGGAAGGAGTTTTTCCTCCCAGCTGTCTTTAAAGAAGATGGGAAGAGGTTAATTACTGTGGCCATGCCTCCAATAAAGTGTTTTTACATGTATTAGAAACCTCTCTACAGCACTAGAAGCCTACCTGGTTTTGCAAAATTGAATGATTGCCATATTACTATTAAGTGCACAGTAGAAGACAAATTACAAATAAAAGTGCAATCTCTAAAAGGTGGCAAGTAGATAGCTTAGTCCTTAATAATGGCTGCTGGAAGTCAGGCAGAACAGCTTCATATGATATAAATCTAGAGTATGTTTTAAATTTAAATTACCTTAAAGGTATTAAAAATTTCAGATGCTTTAATTTTAATATAGCTTAATTACTCCCTATATGTTCTTGATTTATGTCTGTAACTATTTTCCCTCAGTAATGTCCAGCAGTTATAAGTCTCTCTGTTTAAAACAAAACACATTGGAAAAATAAGAAAAAGAAATGCAAATCAAAAGCAATGTGTTTATGAAGAAAACACAACACTGGAAAACAGTAATGTAGGAATATTTACTTTTCCAGAGAAATATCACATAGAAATGTCAGCATTACACAAAAACTTCAACTGCATACATTTACACTGAAATATGGTTACAAAATCAGACACTGCCCGAGACGGACTAAACCCAAATTCTTCTGTGCTGGTCTGGTCAAGGCATGCTGGAAAATGCTCACAACAGGTAAGAACTTACACCACAAGAAGGAATACTGCTTTGCCACTGCCATTTATCTAATTCTTACAAAGTTGAAATACATAACCTACTGCAAAATCTCTTTGTGGAACATCAAGGGACTGTAGTGTCCAGTTGGCAGGGGGATCTGAAGTCTTACATATAAATTAAACCATGCAAATCCACTGACCAGCAGTGGTATAATTGCAACTTGATAAGGGCTAAGCAGAGACAGATCCCCACAATCTCCTGAGGATTGGTGAGCACTGCCTATACTGCAGAGCCTCTGCCAACACAGCTGTGACAAAAACAGAGCTGCCCCCCTCCCCAGCCCCCACTGCCTCCAACATGTCAAGCTGTAACTCAACAGAGGGCAATTTTTAAGGAAAAAAACCCCCAAAAATTATGCTGGCTTTGCTACACTGGAACACACAACAAAGTGATAAGTGCTCCCTTCTGCTGGCAGAGCTGCAGACACACCAGGAGTTTAGACTGCAATATCAGAGACAGTGTGGGTTTTTCAATTCCTGAGCCAACAAAACACAGAGGTATCCCGGGGACACGTGCATGGAGCCAGTCCTACAAAAGGACACCTAGAGCAGATGCTGGAGAAGAAGAAAAGCCATTAGGGCACAGGTGCTGCCTCCCCGTCCAACATGGGCAGAGGGAAAAGTGCCAGACTTCTGTGCATCCCTTCCTTCTGTAGGGACCTGACACCTCAAGTCAGACTTTGAAGTACCTTCTACGACACTTCAGTGGTCTGGTGCTGCTAACTCAGTCCACAGACCAGGAAATAATGGGTCAACTCTCCTGCACCTCCTGCCTTTCCGCGTCCTCGTGATTGGAAACTCAATCCGACTCAGCCTAAAGCTCCAAGAGTGCAGCCCATAAGCACTTCCATGATTTCCCAACCCTGATCGTGATCTGAAGAGGCCCCAAGGGGCAGCACTGCTGATGTAGCAATAGACTGTCTTGCTGCTTATTTCTATGCAGGGAAATGAGAGAAATTAATGAGAAAGCTACAGAAATAGGAACAGAGTCCAGAAAACATACAATGTGCCTTCTGAAGTTACACCATTACCTGTTCCCCCCAAACACTGCAGTAATGTGGGATGGTCTTAACTGAGTTACTGCCCAAACACAGGAAGATACTCTGTCTTAAGCAAGTGTCACGTCTGTAATAATTTCATTACAGCTTTAGACTTTTTGCAGAGCAAATACCACACAGGTAGAAGAGCAGTTATCTTATAAAGTGTCTTGGAACATTGTGACACTCAGATAAGAGTCAGTCAGTATAAACAGAATGCTGCTCTAACTGAAATCTCTGCTACTCCTAAGGGAGAAGGGACTGACACACAAGACAGGAATTCAAGAGACAGAGTAACATGAATCCCAAATCTCATGTGTACCTCTACAAAGCCATTGACTACTTTTTAAAGTGATTTCTCTTACAAACAAAAACCAGCTGGTAGTAGCCCCTAATGTGACACTTAGTGCTCTTCCCAACAGCCCAACACCTGTCCCAGGCCTGCCTACAAGTAAATGCAGTCCTTTGGTCACTGACAAGCTTTTGAGGAAGGAACTGCACCTGTGCCCAGCAAGGTAACGTCAAATTACAACAACAACAAAAAGTAGCTTAGTAGAAACTACCAATCCCAAGCTCTTCCCCTTGATTTAAGGCACCATGGAAAACAATATAAACCTTTCCAAGGGAAGCTTGGAACTTATCTCACCATTTAAGTGATAAAATGTGTTTGCTTCATAAAGCCTCCTCACAGCATCCCACTGTTAGTTCACAACTTTTTTCTTTCCTTTTTTTTTTTTTTTAACAAATATTTGCACTGTTCCTGGACCACAAAAACAGGCTTTCATTTTAATCTGCTTAACACACTGTGGGAAAGGGCTTCTAATTTCACAGGACCGAGATAAGACAAATAATTCATAAAACACATTAGCACACCATCTCTGGTGAAGGCTCATTTAGTCAGAGCTCATTGGACACCATAGGGTGCTGAAGCAAATCTGAGAGGCAACTGTGTGAGACGCCACCATGCACTAAAACACATTTTACATTCCATTCCATTCCACAGCAAAGACAAGATCACAGAATAAGAATATATTAATTGTCCAGAGGCAATAAGGCAGTAAATTCCCCTCCCCTCAGCAGACACTGCAGCTTCCCCCACCACTCCAGTCCTTTTCCAAATGTTTTTTGGGGTTTTTTTCCAGGCTATTCTCCAAATCAGTCATCTTTCCTTTGTGCCCTTTCATTACACTTCTTCCTTAAGTTCCACATCTTTCTTTTACTGTTCATTACCCAAAACTACCCTGCTCCCCCTTTGGCTTCATTTACTTCCTTTCTGGGTTTGTTTTTACATTTTCTATTGCTGCCTTTCCAGAGCCAAGTTTGCTTCCAGGGTGCGTTCTGCTGTGTGCAGAGAAAAGCAATGCAACCAAATATTTTCAGTATACTGGCACGAGTCCCCACCTCACCACTTGTGATCATTTGCTCTCAAATCCCTAAAGACATTCTGCTTTGAACCTCTGCTGTGGCAAAGAAAGGAAAGGATACGTGGAAGAAATTCAGAGGAGACTTGCCAATTGCAGAGATCTGTGGCAATTCCTACAGTCTCCAAACTGGGCTGAGAACAACAGGAAGGTGGATTTGGGAACGCCAGAAACCCAGCACTGAGGCCAAATGCAGCTTGCTGAAGGAAAGCTGTAAACCCAGCTGATCTGTTGATCCTGGCTTCGTCCAGATCCTTTGTCCTTATGCCTCGAAGGTGAACACTGTATGTGGGAGCGTTCCCTGCAGAACTGAAACCAGGCATTTTAGTGAGGAAATGCCCTGAGCACTGCTGGGGAAAGTTAATGACTAGCTAGAATTTTGGAAGGATTTTGCTTCAAATCTTCCCTTGTTCTTTTGTATCACCGTAGAGACTGCACTAGCTGTCACACTGGAGCATCTCTGAGGCACTGTTGACCAGGCCTGCTGATTTCAGAGGGGTCTTATGATCAAAAAAATTAACAACTTCAACTTCTCATGAACTAGCACCATGAATCTCTAAAAAGAGGCCAAGTGGTAGACTTTAATTTATCTGGAAAAGGAAAAAAAAATTGGGAAAATAATTCAGTTATTGTCAAACCCTGTCAGAGGCAGCCAAAATCAAGAAAGAGAAATGCCAATAAGGCAGGGCATCTCAACAGTCAGATTTTCTGCAGGTAAGTGCCTACAATTTGTTCACCTTTCCCTTCCTTCTTTCCATCAGGAAACAAAAGAGACTTTTTGATCGATATACATATAGAGAGAGAGCTCAGATTTCAGTGATTACAAAAAACCCCTTTAGTAACCTTAGCAAACACATTCCATATAGAGCAAGAGACAAGTGCAGCTCAGGTTCTGCACCTGAGCAGTGGCTGCTCATCTCCTGACAGCTGTTCTGAAGCAGGGATAGAAATCCTCCTCCAATGGGGCCACAGGATGGTCCCCAAGCAGGGTAACAATATATCTTCCAAAGTAATCCCAACCCTCACCCAGCCCCACCTACCCTGAAAACTACAGTTAATTCACCTTTATTTCCGAAGTCATTTCAATTGGCACTAGAATTTTCTATTTTTCTTAAACAATTTCCCAGTTCTCCCCTATCTGCACTACACATAAAGCCCAGCTTCACCTTCACTGACATCCATGGAGTCATTCACAGCACTTGGGGTTAAACACACCCATAAACATCACAGGACCACATCTTGTGCCACCAGGGCAGGAACTCTCCCAGTGGCCAAGGTAGCCCTCGCGCTGCCAACATACCACTGACCTGACCTGATCTCTTGCAGATTCACATTCATGAAAATCAGACCACTTCTCAAAAATACACCTGATTCTTGCAGAAAATAACACACCACCACAAATGCTGAGAGGGTTCAGAGGGAATGAAATGTCTGGAAACAGCTTACCAGGGTTGGTTTTTCAAAGCCTCCCAAACTGCAGAGCCTGGCTGGCCACTGGCAGAGCGGCAGGACTGTGGGGACACCGGGACACAGCCCCTGGCACGTCGCTGTGGCCACTGCCCCCCTGAGCATCTCTGCAGCCACTGCCCCCCTGAGCATCTCTGCAGCCACTGCCCCCCTGAGCATCACTGCAGCCACTGCCCCTCCGAGCATCACTGCAGCCACTGACCCTCCAAGCATCACTCCTGGAAAGAGCTGGACTGTGATTTTGCTGACTGACTTGTCCATGGGTTGTCTCAGGAGTACTCTGACTCCACAGAAGGTGTTACCAGCTCAGAGCACACCTCACTGGGATCTCTAAAAGACCTCTCTAACAAACCAGGCAGTAAAGGACCCATTCCTAACTTCTATAATGACAACACAAATGCTAACAAAACTTCTCTTGAAGATTACACAAATGAAGCGTGACACAGAGAGAGGTTTTTGATATGCCCTAGTTTCCTTTGAGATTGGTTTTATTTTATTTTATTTTTTAATGTACACAGGATTTAGAAGATGCTTCCTGCTGACGGTTTTTTTACTTCAAGTAAAGTATTAACAAAAGCTGTATTTTAGCCTGTCTTACCAAATTCCAAGACTTCTTTCAAAGAAATAGTTTAAACCTTACCTGTCTGCCCTTAGTTAAAAGATGTAGTGCAGCAGAGCCCTCTAACTGATTTACATTTCATGCAGACTTTGCCAAAGTCATCTATCAGTTCATAAAAAGGCCTTTTTTCCTACCTCTACCTTTGAAGAGAAACTATGAGGGGAAATCCTACTTTAAAGTATTCTCATAATTCCATGACAGGAATAAAATAAACCCTATAATCAGTATTTCACAAGTCTTGGCCTTGGTTTTATCCTTGACTGTATCTAACAGACCTTGCTTCAGTGCCAAAACAGTCAAGCCAAGCTCTACTAATACATAATTTAAGTCTTCCCCGTGGTGCCTACAGTTTTGCATATAGATGTACTTCAGAAGTGTAAGGCAAACACTGCTACACAAGTGTGGCAAAACTCCTCTCACAGGTGAGGAGCTGGCTGTGCTGCTGGATGTGCAACCAACAGCCCTTGTGCCAAATGCTCTACCTCTGCTTTTGGAGCTTTGCTTTCCCTTTTGTATTCACTCGGCTGTATTTTCAAAACCAGCTGCAGAGTTCTTGGCCACCATTCTTCACACAAACCACCTCTCTGGATGAGCATTTCTAAGGGTTTTTATGAAAGTAATAAAAAAAAAAAAAGGAGGGGAGGGTCTCTGCTCTACCTCCTTCTAGGAGTTTTAACTTCCATCATCTCTCTATGTTAAACACTTTCAATCCATTTGAACGGTTGCAGAACTAAAGCACACAGACATATTGTCAATTAATGCTGTAAATACCCCACAGTCTGCATGAAATGAAACATTCAAAAAGAACAGCAGCACCACGGTTTTTCTCTCCGTGATCACTACACCTGCCTCATTAATCTCATGCACCCATGTGAAGTAAAGACATAGTAGTACAACTACAAACTAAAAATCAACAAAGCCTTTAAAAACGGTTTAATTTGATTCTACAAGGGAGGTTATCATAATCCAAGTCTGCTTCCTCACATTCTGCTAGCAATTGCTCTAGCTCAGTTTCAACTGCTAACTTTGTTCTCCATCTCACTATCTGTCATGCTGTTATAATGCCAGCTCCAGTGCTGTTTGGAACAGCACAGCAATTTCTCACAAGTTGCCAGCTCCATAGTGTGTTCCTTCAGAAGTGCACGGAAATTATTAGATTAAATTACAAATGAAAGGCTCTCCAGTTGGTCATTATTACTGCAACGTTTATGTATGTTCAGCTGATCATGAATTTTGACTTTTGGTCCTTTGCAGATCTTCTGTTATATTCTGCTTTGCTAGATAATATGGGAAGTGAAATTGAGGACAACTGGCAAAGAGCTGTATGTTTTCTCCACAGTCACCAATATCCTCACAAGACAAGACTGTGGCACTCACCCTCCACATCCCCTTCTGGCTTAGGGTCAACAGATCCCCCAGAACCACTTGTAAAACCCCTGTGAATATGAGCACGTTCCACAGACTGCAGCTCAATATTTAAGGAACGCACTGGTAAAGAAATTTGCTTTACAAAGCAAGACTTGAAACATCCCAGGCATCCCCTCTGGTTTATAAGATTTCACATAGCAGCGTGGAACCAAACAATTAATGCATCCAGAAATACCTGAGGAAAACATTGATCATACTGCAACTGGTGATCACAATAGGGTAAGCAGCAGGATCTTCGATTATCTCACTGCTGGGGGTATCATTTTCAGGAAGGTATTTCAAACCAATTTCTTGACCATACACTGCCACTGAAAATATCTAGTAATTTTCTACAAGAATAGAGCTGTTTGACCCAATTCCAATGCAGATAATTATATTATCTGTATCCAAAATCCCTCTGAGTGTTTCAATCAGGTATGGTATTCTTCACTTTCTGTTCTGATCTGCTTAGCATGGCTGAGCACCATTAAACAGCTGTCAGATTCCACACAAGAAGTGGCTGGATTTCAGTAATAAGCAAAATGGTTCCTGATAGTGTTTAAAACACCTGGGGATCCTTCCAAATGAACAGTGCAATGAGGCTAAACTCTAAGATTAAACTGCTGTAAAATAAGCCCCACTATTTCTTCACAAAAATACACACCCTAATACACTTAGTCTCTGAAGAGCTCAGTTGTTGCCGAGAATGAAACATACCCAGATGAGACTTCAGATAACGGGATGAAGAATAATTCACAACCTTTGCATTCAAGAAATTAGACAATTAACTCCTCGTGACATACAGCCCAAGCTGTTCTCATGTTTCTATCAGCACAGACCATCTACAACAGATATGCTGAAGTGCTAAACTGTGAGTCAGAGAACAGAGCTCACTCTGTTAGTTCAGCCATCGCAGAATAAAATACCAGGCTCTTCTTCATTTTCAGTCCAAGGAGACGCTATAGAAAACATTTAAAGAAGCAAGTGAACTAACTCCTCTGGAACACAGCTAAGTAGAAGTGAGCAGCTTTCTAATCATCAGAACAGCAGAGCTGTAGACGAGCCTCCTATCAGAACACTGGGGCCAGAAAACACACAACAACCCTAAAAATGAAGCTGGATCCATTTCTGACACCAAATGTGCAACACGGACCCAGTGACAGGAGTGGATTCGGACTCTGCTCTGCAGGGCCCTCCTCCTGCCTGCCAGAACCTGTGCAGGTAAAGGGGCACGAACTGCCTGCCAGGTGTGAGCGCAGAGAAAACAGCGCTCAAAAACTGCATTGCCACGAGTGATTACCAGGGCTACAACCACAGCCTCAGCAATGGGTGAAACACATGATTACCAGGGCTACAACCACAGCCTCAGCAA
>JAWWEU010000017.1:17033254-17087509 GCA_035583155.1 Acropternis orthonyx
ACAGCCTCAGCAATGGGTGAAACACATGATTACCAGGGCTACAACCACAGCCTCAGCAATGGGTGAAACACATGATTACCAGGGTTACCCAACAGCCTCAGCAACGGGTGAAACACAAGATAGTCCAAAAAAAAAAAACAATCAGAGGAAGGGAAAACAAACCAGCAGAAATCTCCATATGAAGTGTGGATATTTCCACGCATTCCAAAGTTTCTCCAGCATTTCACCCATGGGAAGTTCCTCCTTTGCCAAAGCCACAGAGAACTACAGAAGCCCCCTTAGCAAGCTCAGGTCCAGCTGTAAGTGTGCTGTGACACAGAAAAACACTGAGCTCCACTTGAGCAGCGACCCTGCTCCTGCTCCAACATCCCACCCAAGGGAGCTGGGATGTCAGGAAGCCGATTGCTAAAAGGCCCGGGATGGGCAGACGGCTGAGGTGGTGACAGCTGCCTTGCAGCAAGGAAATGGAAGGCCCTAAGTCAAGTGTATTGTTGCATTTTGTCAGCTCCCTAAAGCACCCGGGCCCAGCATTCCCATTTCCCTTCCCCAGCTTCCCACCACCAACACCAGCTGCCGGTGCCAGGCGGAGCCCTCTGCTCCCAGTTGGGCAGCAAAGCAGCGCAGGGGTCTGTGAGCAGTCCTGAGGGACACAGCACCCACACCTGCCAACATGCCCATAACTGCAATTTCTTTTCATTTTTTAACACCTGTTCCTGCAGTTGCGTGTCGCTGAAAACACGCTCCTAAAAATATTCCAGGAAAGAACGGCTTACCCGTTCATGAAGTAATTTCAAGAGGGATAGAGATACCACAGTAATTTAAAACCGGGTTGGGTTTTTTTCCCTTTCTCTTTTTTAGTGGGATAGGTCTCGGATTAAAGCCCCCAAAATCGATTGAGTCATTTTAGATTTTCCCCAGCACACATTTTTGTAGCTTAGAAAACAAATACCAGAAGAAAAAACCAAAAACCCAGACAACCTCCCAAAGCTGAAATTGCCCTTTCTGTTCAAATGCAGTGCTATACCCCAAACTGAAATTGTCACACAGCCCGTTAATCTCCATTACAAAACATGTTCTTTATTTAGTAAAATTACAGCATTTGGTTGAATGATAACAGTATTTACATACTGGTTTATGAGCTCCTGAGATGTTTCTCAAGCAAATAAAATAAGAGAATAGGTTACGGTTTATTGAAATAAGAGAACTGCATTGTTCCTAGGAGAACAACATACTGCTGCTATTATTGCTCCTATGCTACAAACATTTAAAACAATGCTGTACTTTGAAGGATTCGAAGCACATATCATCTACCAAAATAGGACTAAATCAGTGGTGCATGCACAATAGCCCTCTATGATGACAAAGGCAACCCAAAGAATCCAGAGAAAACATCCAAATTTATAAAATTCAGAGAGTCCTCCTGAAAACAACACATGAAATTTTGTGCTGTTGAATTTTTGCTCTGTGGAATAGTCTAAATCCAGAAACTGAGAAAATCTAGGGGGAAAATGGTTTTTAAAGAAAAGAACACCACAAATCTATTGTTGTCACTATTAATGATGTCACATCCCTACTTGTGGAGCATTATCCAAATTAAAGCACAAAAAGCAACATCCCTCAGTCTATCAGTAAAGAAAGGAATAGGAGAAATAGATGACATGATAAAAAATTCCAAAGGGTTCTGGAAAATAGCAGATACTCTCAGTACCTCAACAGCCAGAAAAGAAGAACAAGTACCTACATAGCTGCAGCTTTCTATTATTAAATATTAAGCACCATAAAAACATTTGCACACAGCATCATCCAACGATGTAAGAGCTGAGCTGTCTTAAATATTTTTTTCAGCAAGACATTCTCTCTTGACTGACTTACCTCTGAGACCAAGAGCTCGGTTCCAAAAAACCCAAGCATCTTTATCAGGTTTAAAAGCTTCTTATGTACTCTTCCTTTTTAATAGGACAGTAGTTCTCTATTAAAATATAGTTTATTCAATTACGACTTTTTCTAAGGGGACTAAGAGAACATTAAGCCTTAGACTGTAGCATGGGTAGAACTCCATGGCTGTCAAAGCCTGCACAGTGAAATGAATGGCAATAACAGTCCCAGGCCAGGGCCAGGGTTGGTGAGTGAAGCATTCCTTCTGCTAACCATGGCAAACCACAAACCCTGCTTGCAGAACACACACAGGCACTCAGACTGAAATTGAACCTGCTGGACAGTGGCTGGTCTTCAGAAAATCTTAACAATCAGTAAGCAAATCAGCAGGGAAAACATCCTTTTGGGGAACACTGGGCTTTTTGTCCATTGCCTGCTTTTTCCATGGATGGTGGCAACGTTCTAACAATCAGTTTTGATATCAGACTGCAGGTAATTTTCCAAAGCATGCAAGCATACATGCATGCTCCCACATACTAAATAAATCAGGGAACAGCTCCCCATTTGAAAGGTGCTTTTGAGAACTCCAGCATTTATGTTTTCAAGTTAAGCGTTCTACACAGCAACAAAACCAGCATAACCTCTGCAAAATAAAGACCAAGTTATGTAAGGATCTGCTGCTGCAAACAGGTTTGCACATCCAGTAATGAAGTATTTTGAAATGATAGCATTATAATAATTAAAGCTTCACTTAAGGTTTTATTCCACAGCAAACTTTCCCCACTTCTTCACCAGAAGTCCTTCCTTTCATTTTGTTGTCTTCATTCCCCACGTACACTGGTTATGATAAACCCTGAAGTATCAAAGCAGCTTTGCAGCAGGTGCAGCTACGAAAATAAAGGATATGAAACAAGTATTTGTGGTGTTTGCCAAGTCAAAAAACAGAGATTTTTACAGTTAGAGAGGTGTGTGCACGTGTAAATATACCGAAGGATCTGTGTATCTGTATCTCTCCTCCATACAGCTTGCAGAGAGTCCAGACCTGCCAGCTTCCAACACATGGCAGAAGCATGACCCAAACAGGTACATTTCTGAACTCAACACACAGCTGAGCATATGAGCTTATAAACCAGCAGTTCTAAAAATAATTTCACCTATAGTAGTCACACAGTCACACAGTAAGGTCACTTTGTTGCCATAAGATATAAAGGATCATATTTAAAAAAAAAAAAAAAGACATAATTAAAAAAAAGCACATCACCTGGCACTCAGAAGGTGAGGGAGAACAGCAGGACTGACATACACCAAACCCTCAGCCTGTGGGGGGTGGGGGTGGCAGGGGGGAAGAAACAAAAGAGCTAAAAATAGCCCTGCGAGCTGCTTTCTTCCCGGAGATTTTTTTTTTTTTTCCCCTCTACCCAGCTGTTTCACTTCATAAACAGGATTATTTATTTATTTCTCCTCCTCTTCACTTTTTACCTATGTTTTTTTTTTATTCAATGCCACCACTTTACGCATCCTCGAGTCTCCTTTAAAAGCAAGTTAAAACCCAAAACAAAACACCCGAAACCAAGGGGAAAAATAAAACCCCAAACCAGCCGCCTCGCCCCCTCCAGCAACATCTTGTGCTGCTCCAGCTCTTTATAGGTAATTGAATATCCCAGAGTGCACCTGCTAATGCAAACTCCGGTATCGATAAGCGGAGGCAGCAGCTGAGAAAACAAAGCAGCAGTGCCCAGCAAACCCCGGCCAAGCTCAGCTCTGCCAGAGGCTTTTTATTAGGCAGGAGTGGATTGCTGGAGCCAGGTTGAGGTCCCAGTCCAGGGCGAGCGTGAGAGCTGGAAGTAAAGCAGGGTTTGCAGGGAGATGGGTATGGATTTATCCTCACTGCAGTGACCTATGTACAGCCGAGCTAGGACAGGGCAGGGGGTGTAAGCCCCCTGATTCCCAGGAGAGACATCTGTCCCCTGAACCCTGGAGCAGCTCCAGCCATAGCAAGGAGCTCACGGTTGTGTTGCATTTGCATCCCCAGCAGTGCCCGTACCTCCTTGATCCAGCATCCTCCAGCAGCAGCCAGGGAAATCAGGGATGACAGGAGCAGTTAATTTGAGCCTGCAGAGGCCATCTTTCCGTGCCTGCGTTGTTTTGTTTCCAAATAGACTTTTAATAACTAATTTCAGACGGTAAAGAGAAAACGCTTCGTCCTGACCTCTTGAAATGCAAATTGCCTTTCGCCCTGGGAGAGATGAAAGGCTGTTTCCTATCTGAACCGTTAAAAAGGGCCGAGATAACGTCGCCTGGCTCCCTCTCCCTGCTTTCAATTTCAAAATTGTTTTCGGGTGAGAAGATGCTCGGCTCGATTTCGCTGTGCTTGGTGCCCACACAGAGTAGGAGGGTCCCAGGGGGCACCTGGAGCAGAGTCCCGTGATGGTGCACAGAGAAGGGACACAGCCTAAGGTCTGTTTTCCTATACACCTGCCCTGCTCCAAGCTCAGCCAACAGCAGAGGTTGTGGGGTCAGGTGAAGCCCAGACCTTTGCCTTCTCCTGCCAGGACTCAGTTTTTGGGCCCAACTCCAAAAGCTGCAGTACTATTTGCTCATGAAAACACAGCAGCACAGCCCCACAGCTAAAGCCAGACCCCCTCTGCTCTGGCCCCACCACGGTCCCCTCAGGCAAGCATGGCTGGATAAAACTCCTCCAGCCTCCCAGCAGCTTTCCCAGGCAGGAGCTTGTGACCAAGAGCCCTCTACCTCTTTGAGCAGCTTTGGCTCAGGGACTGGACGAGGACACACACAGACCAGGTTTTTTTCCCATCTCATGTTCTGATCGGAGTCCTGGAGCATCACTGCAAGAGCAGATGCCCTTGGCACATGTGGAAGGTGCTGCAGAGCACTGTTGCAGAAGAGGGTAGAGGGATGTTAAAGAAGTAAAGAAGGGAAAGAGCAGGGAAGCACCAAGGAGAAAAGGGTGGGATGTTCCAAGGAATGCTTCAGCAGGGAGAAGGCTGACATGTTGCCAGCAAGAGCAGGGAGGTTGTGGGAAGACAAAGACTGGATTGCTTCTAGGGAAAATGCAGGGATGCTCTGAAGGGAAAAAGGCTGGGATACTCCCAGGAAGGGAGGAACATGGGTTTTCCAGAAAAAGGTTCAGATGGTCTCAGGGAATGGAAGAAAGAACACGGATGCTCTGAAGACAAAAGGCTGGGATGCTTCCAGAGAAGGGACAGGGACACTCTGTGGTCCTGGGGCCTCACACCTCCATCCAGCAGCTGCACAGAGCACAGCACAGCTCCCTCAGCCCACAGCAGACCCCTCCCCTTCATCAGGCAAAGGCCCAGGCTTCCTCTGGGCTGTCGCTCTGCCTGCCCTCCACAGATAAAGGGAGTTATCAGCCCTGATCTGGAGCTGCCGAGGAACAGCGCGTGAGGCACCCAGAAGGGCTTTGCCAGTGTCACCAGCCTGCCCTGAGCAGGGAGGAGGGGACAGCAGTGACAGGGGAGATGCTGAGCAGGCATATGCTTAGGCTGGCACCCAGAGGTGACTCTGTACCCACCGTGTGGACGAGGTGCATCCGATCACATGGATAAAGTAGATCTGTGCTGCTTATGTCACTTGGTGCTCCCCAGCCCTGGAACAGATCTGTGCAGGAACAAGTCTCTCTCTCTCTCTCTTTCTCTCCCCCCCATTCTCTCTCCTAGGGCCTTCCTTGCCCCTGCAAAACAGTACCCAAAATATCAAAATACTGCCAAAATCCTCTAACTTACCTTATGGGCTTACCTGGACATCACAATCTCCCAATCCTTTCTTATAACCTGCAACTCAGTAATAACTCACTGCTAAAAACCCCAACCCAAAACACAACATGGTGCTGGAAGAGGCGGCATCACATGTCCTCAGATCCAGCAGGATGGGCACCATGCCCTCCTTAGCTCACAGTACCTAATTAATTAGCCAAAAAAGCCCCTGCCAAGGGCCCAGCTGAGACTTGTCTGGGTTAGATGTGGCATGGGAGAGGTGTGTGCTCAGGCTCTGGGGAGCATCCAGCTGGGAGCAGGTGGGACAGGGTGCTCCCAAGCACAGGCAGGATCAGAGCTGTGCTGGTGCTCACCTCTGCCTGCTGCTCCCCCAGCATCTTTCTGCCCACTGGCTCTAAAAACTAGTGATGCTGCGTGAACCTTGCAAACCAGCCAGGCCAGGGTCAGTGTGAGCCCAGCCAGTGCTGCTCTGTCTGGTACCTCACTCCTTCCTCTGCTCCCAGCAGTGTGTTCAGCTCAGCCACAGCCCATGACGTGGAGCTGTTCCCACCAGGACTCTGTTTCTGCTCACGGTTATTTCATCTTGGACTCGAGTCCTGCATAGCAAAGGGTCTCAGTGCCTGATCACTTGGTGGATCATCAACAGCACAGCTAAACTCAAAAGCCCAGTCAGTACCAAGACAAAGCATGTCAGAAAGGAACACAGGCACAAATCTGTGTTTACCCTTGTCATAAGATAAATAATTGGAGATGAGACTGCTCAGTCCCTTCCCTGGGAGTTCATGCTCAATGGGCCAGACTCAGTACCAGCAGACGTGAGACTGCCAATCTGAACACAACCACAGCTGCCTACTTCAGAGTTGGGTTTGACCCATTATCTTTCCCAGGCTTACTGGAAAATACTCTGCTTTGCTCCCCTAGGACAGGAGCAGAGGGGCTGTTGGACCTTCCAAAACATCAGTGAGCCTGCATGGCCCCATCCACTTGAGGCATGGGGGACAGAGGAGGTTTTGGCATCTCCACTGCAGATGGAACTCGCTGGCACTTCTGAATCCACCAGCAGCTTCTCTCAGATCTTCAGTTTGCTCCAGGCAGGAGACGGAAACGTCACCAGCAGCCGAATGAACAGTTTAGAGACACTCATCTGAGCTAACACAGCCTATTTTGCCTGAAGCAACGGGAGGCACAAAGCGGCAGCGACAGGGCAGCATTGCCCTCCAGAGCTGGATCAGGAGAGGAGGCGCCTGCAGCTCCACAGCCGAGGCCTCGCCATGAAACAGTCATGCAGGAGAACAGGGAGAGTCTCATCCTCATCTCGTCCTCCCGTGCTCCACCACTGCCAGCAAGAGCAGAAAGGCGTTTTCTCCTCTTGTCTCTCCCGATCAAAGCGCTTGTCGCTGCTTTGCAGAAGGAGGGATGCACAGAGAAGCAGGAGATGCCTCCTCTCCCACCTGCAGGGGCTCGTGCCAGATCTTCCTCCAGGGCTTGAAGGTGAGAAGCAACAAGCCTGGAGCGACAGCACAGGGTGGGTATGAAAGCACTGCTTGAGATGCATCTCACGAAAGGAAGGAATAAAGGCAGTTATCAAACTCACCTGAGCAGCAGGAGAAAAACGCCTGAATGCAAGTCCTGGGAAGAGCAGCTTTAAGGAGGAACAAGAGGGAAAATTACATTTGCAAGCAAAATGTGCCAGAAAAAACTCTGCTAGCCCTTTCCCAGTCCCTGCAAAGCCCAAGATGACAGTGTCTGTGGAGATCAGCTACAAAGCACAGCTGGGACTGAGGGCTTATTACTGCTACGGTTTTGGTTTGGGCCACATAGCCTCACCCTGTGATCTTATCTGGCTCCATCTCCAAGCAGCAAACAAAAAGGAAGAAGACACAGAATACTTATCACAACACAGATTTAATTTCTTAGGCAGTTATAAAATTACAAAGAGCGACGGGCTAGCAGTGAGAGCCAGACACTTGGTGAGGTGGAATGTTAGACAGATTTTTTCCACTTATCGACACAGATACCGAACAGTCAGTGAGCACTGCAGGATGCAGGGTTTTCTCCGGGTAAGGAAGCAAATGCAAGAGCAAATAGGTCCCGGTAGACCATAGGGCTGAGTCAACACCCCCCAGAAACTCAGAGCTACAGGTTCAGGAAGAACTCCCCACTCCTGAGTCGGACACACGCAGGGGAGCCAGCGCAGATCCCTGTGGCCGCATGGCCAAAGCCACAGCACCGACACCTGCAACGAGCACAGCGGCAGCTGTTTGCAAGCCCGAATTAAAACTTCTTGCCACTTATTTTCATAGCAGCGTAAGATGAGATTTGCCGGTCGGAAGAGCATTAAAATGAAGGCATGATTAGAAAAATAGGAATTTGCCGAATTCCTTTGGTTGAACAACTGGAATCTGAAAGGATTTATTTACAGTCAGAGCCATGCTTTCTTCATTGCGCGCCTTTCACGGGGCAGCAGATTCCAGAAAAAGAAAGGCCTGCTCTGCACATGTGGAGAAGACATTCAGCCTTGCTCTCAGATGTTAACAGGTTAACTAAAGTTGACTGTTAGCCAGGACAGCTGGAGCACAGCATAAAAACTTCCCAAACCTCTGCAGCGATTAATCCCCACCAATGCTTTGGACAAAGACTCCTGTCGCTCTGCAAACAGCCGCAGAGCATCTGCACACACCAGTGGATACTGAGCAGCTCAGCAACCCACGGGGAAAGAAATTCTACTGTCCTGCTGCATGTGGCTTTGGTGCTAATGCCATTATTGGAGCCAAGAAAGCACAGCATGGGATGCAACAAAGAGCGCTCTGCTCGAGGCTCTGCGCTAACCCGCTCACCGAGCCCGTGGCTCCACAGCTCACTCCTCCCTTCTTACTATTACACATAGGTCAGATGGAGTTTCCTCTGTGCAGACACCTGTCACTGCACTAAAAGTCTTCTCAGGTATTTATTTGCGTTCAGGCAGACTTGAAAAGCCACCACCTCTACCCCCACCCTCGGCAAAACACAGAGCCAAGAAACTCGCTGTGCAGGACCCGAAGCAGCAAGGTACAAGCACACACCTGATCCCAGAGGCAGCACTCGTGCCAGGGCCTTGCTGAACAGGGCATCAGAACAAACAGCTTTTACTAACCTCTTGATGCTTTCTACTTCCTCCTCCTTCTCTGCCAGGCCCTGCCTTTTAACTGCTAGATTTGTATCTATCACTTGTATTTTGGAAACAGCGACATAAGAAGAGACCAGAGCAGATAAAAGCTTTCTACCTCAGAACTTGAAATACAGAGTAAACAGACAGATGTCGAGACAGCAGCAAGTACCTGCACTCGCTGCCTATTTGCACATCAAGAGAAACAGCTCCTTCCCTACGGTACTCACTGGGAACTGATCCCACTGCAAGCTAAGACCTGAGTTTAGGATTCCAAGTTTTTCAGTGTTCCCCCCTCCCCAGCTTTGGTTGTTTCAGTTCTCTCTGCCCCAACCCTCCACTGAGTTAACAGCTATCAAGAAGTGCAGCTTGAAGCCAGAGAGAGACAGGCTGTACAGAACAAACACTGTCCTTCCAAGGAAGGTCACTCTAAACCAAGAGGGGCCATAGTTCCCATATCTTATAACTAGAAGCCCTTGGTCACAGCACAGGGCTGGAGCCTCCTTGGCTTATCCTGGGCTGTCAGACCACCAGAACAAAAATGTTTAGAGACCTCCTGATCCACAGAGAACAACAGTGCAATCACATGCTCCACACTCAGGTGAGGATGCAGCTGCAAACAGCATTTCTGGTATGCTTAAACAAAAAAAGTGAAAATACATCCTTGTGTCACTGGGATGAACCCCCAACCTGAAAGGCTTTTAACTTTGGTAGCACACCACAACAGGGTGGTTACTGAGGGCCTAAGGCCATCACAGAGAAACTATATTAGTCATATTTTATCTGAGAAGTAGTCTGTATTTTCATGCAATGAACTTAAACTACTGTCACCACTCTTAAAAACACAGCCAATGGGGACCAGAAACCACCTGCTCCACCCTACCAGCTCTACCGGCCACTAACTCCAGAACATTAATGCTTCTGTTCTCTAAAAAGATTTCCCCAGTTGCAACAACAAAAATATACTTTAATTGGCTTCCAACTTCTACTTAAAGAGTGAACTGAGTAGGGCACGGCGATTCCACAGCGTGTGGCTCAGGAGCATATGGAAGACACAAATACAGTGAATACAGGATCTCAAACTCACCTGTGGAAAGCAAGGTGTGAAAATTAAGAAGGGGGTAAAATCAGTACAAGAAATTTTACCCATTTTTAGCAGTAAAGTTAGTGATTACATTTAGGGGTGTATCCATGAAACAGCCTTTGTTACACTCAAAGAGTTGTAAAACTTGTGTGCTTAGCAGACCTGTGTTGCTGGTGCATGTTTACTGCTAACTGCGCTTGTGGGGTCTATGCCAAGCCTCCAAGGATGTTATCAGGAATGTTACCAGCTTTAGTCTGGAATGAGCAGACATCTGACAGCTCCTGGGTGGTTCAGTTTGCCAAAGCTCACTGAGCTTACGTTTACTTTGAGATTTGTATTTCACTCTGCAGCTCAGAGCTCCACAGCAAAGCTGAGAGCACTTGCAGTAAAAAAAGAAAAAAAGAATAAAATTTCAGACCATGGAACTGAGTTATCAGCCAGATCTTAAAGTCAAGAGACTAAGCAAGATTTCAGCATGACTCAGGGGTTTGCTGTGAATGTGCTGGGTTCTGGAGAGGACACCACAAGCCACTCCAACCAACTACTTAGGACAGTTGAGGGTTCTGGTGAATAAACAAGCCCGATCCCTTCTCTCCCACACACGGTCGCATACAAATACCTTCCACTTACACGGACTGACAGCGGCCTCACTGACACAGAGCTCTCTTGGCAGGGGCTACCACCTTCTTCTGTACTTTAGAGGCAGGGGAAGCCCACCTGCCCACACAGCTTTGGGGACAGAACTGCCTGCTACTGCTTCTTAACAGTACAAAGTCCTAAAAGCACATCACTGCCTGTTGTTAGTAGGGAGCTCACGGGTAGCTGGAGTACTCAGCCTCTGTCCTCCTCTCAAGATCTGCAATTTCCTTGTCTGTTTTTATTTTTACTTCTTTGCAAGCAGTCAGTAGGGGGAAAGGAAGCAACCCTCATTGCTACATAAAAGACAAGGCTGGCTCATTTTGGCAAAGGAAAGTAACGCTCACCAAGTACTTCGCTAATCACTTGCTCACTAACTGTTATCCAAGACTTAAGAGAAGGCACATTACAACCCTAGGAACAGTCTGCAGCACTGCTCAGCCTTGGAAAGCCCTAGTCAGGGTCAGGGCTGTTAAGGATTTATTCCCAAATTGCCAAAGAGACAACCAATCCTTGAGTGTATCACAAGAGGTACTCTGATCAGAGGGGAAATGGAAAAAAAACAGAAAGAAAAGCACTGTTCTCCAGCAGAAGAGAATGCAGAAGAAAATTAGTATTTCAAAATCATTTACATTTACATCGGTATCTGGAAAAAAAATATAAACCTTCATTGTCAGAGCAGTGCACTCAGCCCCAGACTGAGGAGAACTGAGAGCTATGCCTTCCAGCAGAAAACCTTAAGGCTGTTTATAGAGTGGGGCTGCCAAACTCTACAGGGACTTCCCTCCAGCCTGACAGAATCCTTGCTTTGGATAATTTAAAAAAAGTATAAAAAAAGGTTATTGCTACTCTGCCAAGAAAATAGGACAATCTACAGGAGAGAAAGAAAGTGCATTCCAATTCTTTTCTAAAAAAACCCACAAGCTTATCAGCCACTACTACAGACACCCAAGTACTAAAGGTGTACAAACAAGATTCTCTAACAATTCTTCCTTCCTGCAGCAATTCCTTTCCTTCCCTGTAAAGGCACTTTCCATATTCTATATCCTTATGCAGGGAAACCCTTCCAGTTTTCCATCCCAACAAACAGAACAGTCCCACAAATACACACCATTCAGAAGGAATTTTAATTAACAAAATGGTCCAGGAAAGGGAAGGGAGAACCCAAAAAACAGGCCATTGCATTTGAAAGGTTGCATGTCAGTCACTAGGTATGCCTGCAAGCCCATGCACAGGAAACCATTTGGACCTTTGTCAGTGCAGAACCAGTCTCAGCGTCCAGAACCACTTCTCTACTCCTTCTTTATAGAGGCTAAATATTATGTACATATATAAAAAAAATACAAACTTGAGTTTGTTATAAAGTGGCTTCTCTCTCTCTCCCCCTCCTATGCTTGCTTGGCACATGAATGCATGCAAAGCTAGTAGGCTCTGAGGGCTGCACAAACAGCAGGTTTTGGCAACAAAAAGAAATAGACACAGCTAAAATAGGTAAGCAAGATTAAAAGCCACTGAATTGAAAACCATATATTTTTCCAATTGTATAGAATTAGAACTACAGCTACGACTTAAAACTGTAAGAGTCCGTCATCCTCTCTCCCAGCTCATGTCAAAGTTCATAGCAGCATAACACGAGGTTCCTCAAGAAACATCAAGCCAGTGTTCTCTGCTTCAGGAGTGAGTTCACAGGTCCAAGTTTAGTCTGTCCGAAGGATCATGGGGGGATGTTCACTGTCTTCATCCAATCTAAGTGAGTTGGTTTCATCTTCCAGGCAAGCTCCACCCACAGCACCCAGGTCATCCGTATAGGCTGGAGAGAAAGGAACAAGTTGTTGGGGAATCAGCAGCAACAAACTAAGGCTTGGATCCAGAGTGAAAGAGCAGAGCTGAAGTACCAGGCATTACTTGAAATAGTTTCACTGCCACCCTATGTTTGTTTTTATCATGACTCTGCTTCATGACTGTGTTTCTCCAAGCCAAGAACAATTCATGATCAAAAATCAAGCTCCTCTGTGTGTGTGTAGCGCATGCTGGTGCTTTGGACAGGCTGATGTTTTTTAGTCTCCACAGATGCATTACAGCTGCAGGTGCAGTACAGATGCAATATGTGCCGACTGTCCTTCCTCTGCAGTGAGGCTCTAACCTGAGTGCCAGAGCTGGCAAAAGCTCCACTGACTTGGAGAGCTGCAGCATTAACCAAGTTCTCATCCTCTCGATTTAACAGAGCAGCAAATCAGGCTGTAAGGTCACTGCTCCCATAAAGGAACAACTGCAGCATTTATCAACCTTGCTAATAAAAAAAAAAGAAAGGAGGGGGGCTATAACTGAGATGCTTTGCACAAGGTCTGGGTGCAGAACTGTATGAAATAATGGTGTTAGGACACCTCCAGAATCATTTGGCAAGCACTAAAACTATCACTACAGTAATCAACCACAATTCAAGATAAAATTCTACCCAGAGAGCAGCAAAGACAAGTGATCCATCTACAGAAAGCTACTGCACACCACGAGGGCTCTTTTCCTACTGCTCACCAAGGCTCCACACCGCACAGGCAGTTACGCAAAGCTCCGTGCTGACGTGGACCAGCTCACGCAGCCATCTAGAACGAAGCGACAAGCAGAGGTGCTCCCTGCCCCACGCCCAGCCTTCTCCTTACCATGCCTTGTGGGTGAGGAAGGCACATATGTACCTTTAGTCACAGCGGCACTGTACGTCTGCGCTACCAACGGCCGGTCGTGGGATGCAGACTCGAGAATTTCGTTGGCTGGCTCCATGCTGCCATCGAGCCTGCCAAGCAGAGAGAGGTTATCTGGGGAGGTGACCTACCTGGGCACAATGCGGCTTCGGTTGGCAGCTACAGGAAAACATCTCCTCAGATGTGCAAGAATAATACAGACAGAAACGCGACAGGAGGAACTTGGTCCCTCCATTCCAGAGGCCTGACAAGAAGGCACCTGACAACACTTCGTATTTAACTCTAAGGACGCATCAGCACAATGTTTCCCTCTGACACAGGATCAGGATCTCAACCTAGTAGCTCATACTAGGAAAAAAAAAAAACACTCAAAAGAAGAGTGTGCCATTAAAAAATCCCCATTCCAATCAGCAATATTATAGACTGCCTTTGTCTCTGTCCACCACAAAAGTGGTTGCTTCATACACAATACTACAAAACCCTCTAGAGAAAGTATTAGAGGATTTAAGAGATTAAGAACTTGATAAAGGCTTCCCTCTACAAGCCTTCACTTCATCTGTAAGTTAAACTAGAGGTCACGCCTTAAAGTGTTCAGATAAATGTACGATTTTTGACCATTATTATAGATTGACTGAAGCTGCAAACCTAAATTATCATAATGAGTTACTGTCTTTAACTCTATGACCGACAAATTGACTATATTACTCTAGCTTTTCCTACAAACCTTATGGAAAAACACAGTGCACTGTCATATTTCTGTAAGTGTGCTACAGTTACACAGTAGTTCTACAGTATGTTCTGCCACACTACGTTGGCTGACTGGCCTATATGCAAGGAAGTTTAATAAGGACACCCACAAAGAAAGAACACAGATAATTTCATAGGCCAGATTCCCCTCTGTGAAGTCAGAGTAGCATCTCTTTCTCACGTTTGTAACCACTTCATTTATTGATGAAGAGGATGATGTCAGAAGTTTCAAGTTCTTGTTTAAGTAACTCAACTCAAACTGCCAAGAGGAAACAGGATCACACAGCAAACAGCGATTGATCCCTCCCTGCACTCAGACAGTGTTAAGTTTCTGATGGTAAAGCGGAGCTTAGTGTAGTGGATACTTGGAAGGAAGGCTCAGGGGGATTCTGAAGTTACTCATTCATGTCAGAGGTCTGGAAAAAGATTAGTTCAAAGAAACGAGCTGTTCTAAGTTAAACTTAGCTCTGTTCTGAAAATGTCTAAGAACAAACTGGATGTTGAGAAGAAATAAAATACAACAATCCTCAGCTAATGTGGACTTACTTGTGCTGCTTCATTAGTGTGCATTCACCTCCTTCCTGGGGGTCTAGGTTGTACATGTAGAGATACCCATCAGCAGCTCCCACCAACAAACGAGGGATCTTCTGGATTCTAGAAGGGTTTTAGGGGAGAGATTAATAAGAACAGATGAGTAACAGATTATTAAATAAGACAAGAAATCACACTCTCCTCCCTCCCCATGATTTAATGGTTGGACTCAATCTTAGAGGTTTTTTCCAACCTGAACTATTCTATAACTTTGAGGCATTATTTTCCACACTCCTGCTCCTAGATAGGGGATGCCGTTAACAGTTAAGAGCTCTCAGGGAAGAACTACATGCTAAAAAATTATGGCATAACCACATTTTGGGGCTAACAGGATGCCACAGGAATCAAGTAATTATACATAACTCATTAAAACAGATTCAGAAGTTACCGTTCTGTTATCAAGCTTTGTGCAACTCCAGAGACAAATATTCTAACAGGGAGGATTTACTTATTTCAGAAATGTTACAAAGCTTAATTATTGCTTAAAGGGTGCTCTGAGATCAGAGGAGTGAGAGTACAGACATGAAGTCAATTTAGCATAAAAACTATAAAACCCCCACAAAATAAGTTTACTACTGCTCAGCTTATTGCTTTGGTAGCTGTGCCAAATGGGACCTGCCTTTGAGGAAGACAGCATAAAAGATTAGATTTAGTCCTAAAAATTAACTTTAATGAATGCTACACTGTTTTAGAGACAAGAATTATATGAACTTGCTTTCAAAGACTTCTTTAATGGTTAGGCTGGATTGCCTAATTTTGCAATTTGCTAACAACACACAGTATCAGTCCCCATAGCACTAAGGGTAGCAAACGCCGCAAGAGCCCATGGGCCTGTTCGCAACATTCTCCTTTCAAAATTAAAAGGCATCTTTAAACAACGCTTGAAAATGGGCTATTCCCATACAAATATTATGCCTTTTCCTCCTCCCCTCACAAGACTGCGAGGTGTTAGCTCTGACACATTGCTCTTAAACTGGAAGAGGCTTTGAAATGACTACAGGAGATCCACTGCTCTGCTGCAGACGGGTTATGTTCAGTCTCCAGAGCCCAAACAACACAGCAGAGTGGGGAATGCAGGTTCCATTTCAGTACTCACGTGGCAAGTGCACAGATGTTTTTGTGCCCACAGAAGGGCAGACGGACTGTAGCAAAGGCTCTACCCTGGTTGAACATCTCTGTTACTTGAGAGGGCAGATAGCTTGTTGAGGCCATCAGCACTTTCCCAAAGTAACCTGTCCAGGTGGTAGGCTCTTCCTGAGGTCTACAAGTGAGAACAGAAAAGTGACTGACTTTGTCTTCACCTTAAAGAGAAAAGTGTGTGAACACTTTGAGAACATTTTATTTTCAAAGATTATCAAGCAGCTATTTGTTTCTCTTCAGCAATAACTGACACCCTTGAGAACTCTAACACACTTCGTTTATGCAACAGGGCACAATGTGTCCTACAATCCCCTCAGCCTGTTATTTAAGCATGTTTGGTTGTAAACTGATACTTTTGCATAGAAGACTGCATTTCATAACGTTCATTATACAAGAGCAGAATCTACTGGAAAGTGCTAGGCTTCAAGATTTTATTAATCTGTTTATCACTAAGCAAATCATTGTTTCCAACGACTTCCACAGAAATCTAATAAGACTGTCCTCTCAAATCATAAATAGGAATGTTTTACAACTTGGTGCCTTTTAAAGCCCTGCATGCAGCTGGAAGGCGTTGCTGAGGTTGTTCTTCCCATATGGGTGCTAGAGGAGGCGAAACAAATGTAACTGAAAATGTTAAAACTGCTCCATGTTCTTGTCGAGGATGGCCAAGTTCTCTTTGGCAGAAACACCTTTTCTACTCAGTGGGAGAACAGTACACAGCTCAGCTGCAGTTGCTGATTCATAAGTGACTTCCTATGCCCTTTACAGAAGTGTTCAAAAGAGTCTGTCCACACTCTGGAGAACTCATCCCGCTGAGTATAATCAATTTTAAAGCCTTTTTTTTTTTTTCAAAAAAGCTGAGGCACATCCGAAACCTACTTTTCTTTCACAGTCTCAAGTTTGAAGATATGCACTGTCTCTGTATTACTGGATGCAGACAGAAACATTCCATCCATGCTGAAGGCCAACGAACAGATGCTCACGCACCTGGGGGGGGAAAAAAAAAAAAAAGAGAAGGAAAACAATGAAGCCAAAGTATTCAGCTTTATTAAGCAGATTTCTCAGTCACCACTACTTTGCAAGTAAGAAAAACCCCAAAAATTTCCATAACAAGCATTCCGAATTCTCTGATATCTTCTTGAAGCTATTCAAACACAAGATTCATTAATGATGTTCAACTCTGAGGCATACCAGATATGGGGATCAATTAGTAACAATCTGAACTCAGTGTTACCTCTGTATAAAGTACAGTAGAACTACAGAGTTACTACCACCACAAACCACAGTACACATTTCACAGTGGCTATTAATGACCACAGCACGAGAAGGGTTTAGAAGAGAGTGAGAACAGGCAATGCACTGTCTCCAACTGCCACAAGAATATGATATATCCTACAAAAGGTGACCCACTTTAAACAAGTTCCCTCACCAATAAATTTTTAAAAGGCAAGAGGGAGTACAATTCTGACAGGATTGATTTGTAGAATAGTCAAGTCCAAAGGAATGAAATTGGAAGACATTCAAGCTGAAACTGTTATAGGCATAGATGCAGGGATGAATGAAGATGAAAAGAGGCAAAAAAATCAGGATGCCAGCTCAATTGCAGAACATACTGGAAATCAACCGTAAGGAATGAGCTTCAGGTAATTAGCCCAGCTGAACTTTACCTCTTCACTCCCCTTCGGAATTCAAAGAGTTTCTGCCCCTCTGGAATGGAAAACACTCTTATTACTGTCCCCTGTAAAGAAAAAATAAATAAATCATTTTTCATTTCAAGATGATTCATTGTGTATTAGCTCTAGTGAGCAGAGTACAACTAGAAGCAGGAAACCTCTTTGCTGTTAACTTATTGCCGTGATGCACCCCAGATACTGCATGAAATATTTATGGAGCTTGTTTGTAGGGTGTGTTTGAAGAGTACAGAAACAAGAGGAGGGAGCTACTAATGCAGAGAACAAGCTGTGCATCAAAACCAGCCCTTCTTATCATATTTGATCATGAAAACGACCACACTAGACAAGTACCAGAATGCAGTCACTTGGATGTCTTTATGCCTTTATCAGATGCAATCAGTTACACCTTTATAGTCTAAGCTTATTACTCAAAGAGCAGAGGCTTCAGAGTCTCTCATTTATACATATTACATGAACGATTTGTCATCACATGCCGAAGACTTGCAAGGCACTTCTCTCTATACTGACTTTAGCTGCTGTGTGTTCATTAGGAAGACAGCATCAAAACAAGACAACTAATTTCTAATAAGCATCCTACACTGAAGGCAGAAAGACTTCGAGGATTGCCCTAATTATAGTCAGATTAAAATGTTCCATTTAAATAACCTTATTATCCAGTATTTCACAGCATGGAAATTGTGTCAAATATCATTAACAGTCCTTAACTTAAATTTCCCATTGTAACTAAGCCTTCTTTTTTGGCACCTGCACATGGAACTGTGCACATATAAACTGTCTTAAAATACCCAGTGAGAGATTTGATTTTTATCACTGTTGGCAAGTCAATCAAAAGCCCTCTTACCTTTTCTGAGGCAGTGGCAAGTTTAGTACCACTTGCATCAAACGCCAAAGCAGCCAAGGGACTATCATGAGCTGGGATCATATTAGCAGCTCTCTGCAGTGAATCAATAAAACAGAACCTTAGCACAGTATAGGTTAAAAGCTACACATGTGCAGCTTAAGACTGCATATTTAAGCACATTCAAGGCAAATATGGGTCATAGTTTATAGACAACAGCTTCAATATTTATTTCAGTAACTGCCAAGTACATAAAATTATCACTGAAGCCTGTGCATAGCGAGTACAAGCAGTAGCAAGACAATTCAAACAGAAATTACTTCACTTTGTTCCACCCATTTGCCCAATTCTACTCATCAAATCTAATATTACCACCTGTATTTTCTTTCTGACTGTAAGAGATACTGCAAACTGATGCACAGAAACCTAAGTGTCCAATTAATTCCTCTCTGAGCAAACTAAGTAATTTCCAAAACCTGCATCTTTAGAGATGGAAACAGCATTCAAAGATTCTTACCAGATTGATGGTGTCAAAGACTTGTACTTCTCCAATAGTTGCACTTCCTGGATAGGCCAGGTAGCAATTATCATTGTTTATTGATAAAGCACACAACCCTAGAAGGGATGGAGAAACAGAAAGAGGCAAATTCCAAGACAAGCAGCAAAACTTTCTGTGTCTGAGTGTCACAACGATAACTTAAGTTATCAACAGAACAGAACCAGGATGAGTAATCTCAGAGTCAACCTGCAACATAGTCAACTATTTAGCTAGAGCCAAATTTTAATGTAAAAGAGAAAGGGGAGAATACCAATAGAGCTAAAGTAACTGATTAAACAGTAGAATTTCCCATGTCTGCCATGATTCCTAAATTACCCTGACAAAGCCTTGAACTATACCAAGTGCTGTCAAAACCCAGTTTTTATCTCTACTACTTCTAACATTTCAACACATCCACTCCAGGAGACCAAAACACTGGGAAGACGCAGTTTAAGGCAGTCTCTATTTGTTCTCAAAAAGCTCACCTGGATCAAACACGTAGGCTTTAAGACAACACTCATGTATTTAATTGTCACTTTTATTTGAAGGTGGGATTAACAATACAGATCCCTGTCGGGAACATCATACACTGACACAAGATGCACTTTTAAGTTATGCTGGATTCTACCAACGTACCTGCAGGATTGGGAGGTGTCTCCCTGATTGTATGTAATACCTTCATGTCTCTTATGTTGTGTATATAAAGAGACTCCTCCAGACATACTATCAGCCTCTAGAAAAGGGGAAAAGGACAAAATGCTGACATCATCTGGGTGACTAACAAGATGTTACTTCTTTAACACTACCTCCCTATGCCGGAAATCAAATTAGCCACTGTTTCCCTCATGATTTTAAACAGGAATTCAATCCTCCCACACTCAAGTTTCTGGGAGCAAGGTCAGACATCAAGAAAATTTTTGCTTCAAATGCTATTCTCTCTACTTTGAATGAACTGGCTGAGGACAGAAAAGGCTGTAATTGCTAAAGAGCCTACTGCTGATTTAGTAATACAGCAAACTATGCTTTCAGGTACTTAAAAATTTCACCAATTGAGCAGCATTTTTAAAATTTTTTTTTTGACAGGGATTTAGTAAACAAGTATTTAAAAACATAAGAATAGATAACTATGTTCAGGCCTGAACAGAAATTGTCAGTCTCATATTAAGGATCACAGGATGATTCACACTGCGACGGACTTCAGGAGGTCTCTAGTCCAACCTCCCTCCCACTCAAAGCATGCCCAGCTTACTCAGGGCATTTTCCTACGTAAATATATAAACACAGAACCAAAACCACTTCATTAGAGTACAGAGATACTACACAGAAGCCACAGTTGGAAAAGCACAAGTAAATTTCAAATAACAATTCTGCCAGCAAAGGAAGAGACACCAATCAGTAGAGGAAGTGCCAGAGTAAGATCCACAACCCCTTTCCCACATTTTCACTCAGGCAAAAAAATCACTACTCACCTGTCTGTTGAGTTTGACAGCCAAGATGGTGTTGGAGTAACTGTAGTTGCAAATCTCTGTCCCCTTTTTAAAGTGACAAACTTTCAGCTTGCGTGGAGCTTTAAGGCTAACTATGGCCACCAGACTACTGGAGAAGAGCCTCTCCACAATGCACACATCTTCTGTGTCAGCTGAGGAACCACAGGAACAAGGGAAAAACACAGAGGGACATTTCAGGGAAGAAGAATGATGCACATCAACAGGAAATACTGTCTAAGAAAATCATAGAATCAGATTCAGTCTATGTAAAAAACACAGTCACACACCACAAACATCCTGCCACAGCAGCTCAGACTCAAGGCGGGATGCAGGGCAGGTTTTTAAAGCAGAAAATCTGCACAGTGAGTGCTGATTTACAAGTATTTCCTCCCCCAGCCGAGGTGTCACACTAGTTTACATTTCAGGAAAGAGCATTTACTCCCCCAGAATCCAACAGAAAAACTCCCCTCAAAGATAGAGGCTGGTAAATTAATTTGCTGCAAGACTGCAGCAGTCACCTATTACTATTTTCACACATACTACCTTTTACCTGACAGTCCCTAAAAGCAATTTGTGCTGCAATCACCAAACCCCAGCATTTATGCAGAGCCATAAGACAGGCCTGCCAGGAGTTCTACTATGGAAGCACTGGAGGCAAAGGAGGAACCCAAGTTCCTATTCAAAATGTGGGGAAGACAGCAGGAGGGAGGAGAGTCCAGGATTTCTGGCAATGAAACACTTTCAGGGCATTTGCTTATAGCACAGCATTGGACTGAGCTGGCAAGAGTCCAGGTCCCACCACCAGTTACTCTGGCATCTGTGCTTCCCACTCCCATCCCCTGAAGCTCCTTTCCAAAAGTCCCAGGGACACAGTGGACACAGTTTTGGCAGCAGGAAAGGGCTGGAGAGAGTTTTACCACATTCTGCAGCTCTTTTACAGCCACCAGCTACACCTGCCCTTTCATTACAGAACTGAGTCAAGAAAAGTGGCTTGAGCCTTTGGCCTTGATCCATCAAAACAAATTTTTCAGGAGTCAGTTCCTGGATTAGCTCAATGTTTAACACATTCCAAACCATAAAACTGCCAGTATAAAAAAAAAAACAAACCCAAAAGCAAAACCAAAAGACCTTATTTCTGAAGGCTTCTGGTTAGGCCAAGAGACATATTAAATAATTAACTTGCACTGTTCTCATCACCAGTGACAGAAATTCCATGAAAAAAGTTCTGTTCAGCATTCTCAGCATATGACGCTGCCATCACTGTGTGGCATGTCTGCTTTCAAAGTGCTTTTTCTGGGCAGTTATTTCAAGAAAAAGAACACAAAATATTTAATGTTCTACATTCTTTTGAGAGAAACAGCTCCTTGTGGAAAAGGAGGAGGTTTATACTATGCATTTTCAGTACTCTATGCACCATAATTGACTTTTATCTACATCTTGTATTTAATATGGTACTTTTCCAGAGAAGAAAAAACAGCTCACAGAGGCTTTGAAAATTCAATTTTCTCATGCAATAGGGATAATGCATTTTAGTAATGACTTTGTTTTCAAGGAATTGTTCTCTACTTTCTTGATACTGCACAAAACACATGAAAAAGAAACACAAAAATCTGCTTCAGTAAATGTATGCACAGACTTTGAAATGCTGAGGTCCTTGTTCCTTGAATCAGACTGGTTACATAAAAGACTCTCAAATATTTCAGAGGATGGGTTACCAGCTTTCCATCTAAGCCTGGAGTCCTTCAAAATGATGACATCCTTTTACAAGAGTCAGAAGACCAGCAAATAGAGACCCCAAAACCACAGTCTGACTACTCCCTGCTCCCAGACAAGCACTGCTTCTTTCCCCATTCAGGGACAACTGTGTTCAGACACAGCTTCTGGGATTTGTTACTCTCCCAGGCATGAGAACTGGCATTTCAGGAGATGAACAGCATCAGAGATTCAACTGGAAAAACTGCTGTCCTCTGCTGCACTGATGAGAAGGGTGGGCAGCAGGGAAGAGCACTATGAAGAAGTAAGCAGTCAGACAGAAGGAAAAAATTTCAGCAAGCAAAATTCTTCAAAGGTATTGATAATCCTTCAGCCTCACCATAAAAAGACTACAATACAGATAGTTACTTTTAGAGAAAGACTTCGTGATGGGCTTTTAATTAAATTCACTTTAAAAATACAGGATGCACCTCTGGTCCTTTGTCTTCCTTTAACAGGAAGAAGAGATAAAATCTCTTCACAGCTGCCAAGTAATTTATGCTTCCCAACAGCAATGCTCAAGTGAGTACCAGGCTATACTGCCCATCCTACGTTCAGCTGACCTGAATTAATCACATGTTTAGCAGCACTAAAGCCCTATAGCAATGCTGTTACTCACAGGGATTTTTTTTCTATCAGTATTATCTCCTTTACACTACACACCCGAGCATTGCCAGAAACTCAGATACAAAACATTGTAAGAACAAAAAGAACTGCAAAACAAATTAAGTACCAGCAGTGAGGGGAGAACAAGCAAATACATAACAAGATTAGTTTCATAAACACAAGCATGTAGCATCACAGACAAGAGCTGGTTAGAACCAGCTAGATTATGATCAGCTGTGCCTTTATTCCATTTTTAATCCAAGAACATGAAGCATGTTAGAAGGATTCATTAAGCCTTAAATCAGCCTCCAATCTAATGCTTGTTTTTACAGGGGGATCAAACTGCACAGGGAGCCAGGAGATTTGTACAGTCACAGGAGAAGCCAGTGATGGGAGCAGCCAAATCTTCCATCTCTTCAGTCATTCTCTCAATCACGAGACAGCTGGGGCATATTCTGCAGTTTAGTTTAAACACCTACACAAGAGCTGGCAGATCAATCATCCAGAAGAAAGGAAGGGGGTCCTTAACAGTGCTCACTCAAAACAACACGAAGTCCTTCAAACAAATTAAATTGGGAGGCAGGAGGCATGTGTGTGGGAGGCCTCAGGATACCTTTCCTTTCGGAAAGGAGGTACCCAGTACACAGGAAGCCCTCCACCCCCATAATCAAGTTTTAACAGGCACAGTTTGCAAGTCCAAGACTGAGAATTATTTAACTCATACAAAAAAATTAAGATCTCTAAATATTTAGATCTGCTTTGAGCAAAGGTTGGCTGGCTTACACAGGCCGATCCACTACATTTTCTGTATCACATTTCCTGTGACAGATGAAGAATAATGGGTTCAAACTGAAAGAGGGGAAATTTAGGTTAGATATGGGGAAGAAATTCTTCCCTGTGAGGGTGGTCACTGGCACAGGTTATCCAGAGAAGTTGTGGATGCCCATCCCTGGGAGTGTCCAAGGCCAGGTTGGATGGGGCTTGGAGCAACCTGGGCTAGTGGAAGGTGTCCCTGCCCATGGCAGGGAGGTGGAACAAGATGATTTTTAAGGTCCCTTCCAGCCCAAACCATTGTATGATCCTACTAAATGTTACCTCATACTCTGTGCTCTGTTTTTATGGACTTAACACTCAGAAAACTTACAGTATCAAAGAGGTCAAATTAACACACGCAACCCAGAACAGTCTGAGGACTGGAATCAGCAGGTCTAAATTCCAATTCCAGCTGCTTTATAAATTTTTTGCAAGATTTTGAGCAAGGCATTTTATCCAACCTGTACTTTTTCTTTCAAACACTACCTAGAAGATGCAGTCTTGCCAAGTGCAGTTGACCTCTCAGTATATTTATTCAGTGTCTTGTGTAACAGGAGTCATCTTCACTGAGTCTCCTGGGGTGGTATCAGGCCAGATACTGTAAGTGCCTGACATACTACAGAGGTCAGGTACCTAAACTCAACAGCAGAAAATGGAATTCAAGCCACTTATTAACCAGTAAAACCAGACCATGACTCAAATAGGAAGATGTAGCTGCAGCACAATTTAACCTGACCACAGGTGCCTAATTTGAACCTCACAATTACTTCTCTCCATTGACTGTGTACAGAATCAGGCTGTCACTGCAGTAATAGGTGTCCTGAATCACACACCATTTCCAAACTCCAGATGCCACAGGGTCAGGTCACTCTGGGAATGGAGTCTGAGGACAACTCCGTCAGGGGATCTCACTATAAATGCTGACATCATAGTTATTGGTACCACCTGCTCACATGGGAGTTTACAAGAAAGTGAGGATACTCACACATAGCATTCATAGTTTATTTATTAGCACCTCAGAAAAGGGAAGTCTGTGAACTGCTGGCAAAACAGGGGATACCACTTCTTGCCCAGGCCTCCATCCGTTTAATCTCATATCCTACTCAACTGTGGTCAGTACTGAGAAGTTTCAGGCATCTGAATTATTCACCCTTCTGGATGAGCAAACCTGCAGCTGCCATATGCTAAAAAGTATTTTTCTAACAGCAAACATTAGGAACAAACAAACAAAAAAAGATAATCAAGGCTCTGTGTTCTTATTTGACAAAGGTATATTAGTGCTTGCCTGCCCCAATAGCCAGTATGAAAACCCAAAAGACACACTCTATCCCATGAGTATATTATTATTTTTATGCCCAGCTGCTACAGAACATGGCTATTGGACATAAAATTAGAAAAGCAGAGTTCTCACAGCCACTAAAATTTCACAACATACCAGCTAAATCTACATAGAGAACACCAATATATAGTTTTACCCTGACAGCAATCAATTGTATTTGTGTGATATTTACACTTAAGGTTGCTCTTATGTCAATTTTACACAGTCTGTGAAAAAATGAAACATGTCTTATTCTTCCCACATTAAGCCACCTGAGGGGATTAAGAAGAAAAAAAAGAAGATACTCACTGCATTCATAGATCTGCTCTAATTTGTCCACAGAAGAAAGAGAGAAGAATTTGTAGCCTGATTTACTGCCAACTGCAAGGGATCTGCAAAAGAAACAAGCCAGTCAGGAACACAAACTACATCAGCTGTGATTACCCTTGGACAGATTGTTACCCTGTTCTAACCTCCAGCTGGGTTAGCTCAGTAAGAAAAAGGGTAAAAAGCTTTTCAAAAAAAGCCACCATAGACACAGCCAGATTCCTCAACTCAGAAAAGGCCAAACAGCCTCAGAATTGCAGAAATTCAGAATTACAGAATTCAGGTGTGGAATTCTGCTCCACATCTAATGAAATGCGAGTTCACAGCCTAACATAAGCCGACTGCCCAATTCTCACCAGTGATTTCTCCACACAGGCTAAAAGCTTTGGCGTGGAGGAAAGATGATGACTTGAATAATGTAATGCAAACCAATGACATCACTGCCTCATCATTAGAGGTGACCTCCAAGACCTTTTAAACTGGGTTGTCTGGGGATTTTTTGTTCTTTACAGTGTAACCATCCCCAACCATCCCAAAAGAGTTTTCATATTAAAAAAAAAAAAGTAATTAAAGACTGCCAACTCTAATTTTCTCTGGCTTTCTGTGATGATGTTCTAGCACCTCCATTGTTAGGTCTCAGTCTTACAAATACTCGTGCCGAATCTTTGATCAGAGGCACCCTCTTAAAAACATTAGTCACTGACGTTAAACAGATTTTAACAATAGTAGAACATTAAAAAACGGACTACAAACCCTTCTTTCCTCCGTTACTCAATTTTCACACTTAGCTCACAGACCATTTAATTGCTTTTCCAGTTAGAGTCAAAGACAGGTCTTAAATTTTAAGCTAGAAAAACCTTTAGCTTGTCTTGCAGGTCTTTACACATCAAGGCAGCAGACAATGGCTCATTCTTGTTTCCCCTCCCCATGTGAAGGACGATTTTATGCCACAGATAAAGAAAATTAACAGCCAATACAGTTGTACAGAAGTGCATTAGTATTCTTACAGTACATATATTTCTTACTGCCAGGACACACGAGAAAAAACTAATTAAATTCCAATAAAATTCATTTCAATATGCCAAATTGTGGCAAGTCATTCAATACAAGGCTCAAAGCCAACCCTGCCAGTCAGCCTGCCAAAAACGCCCTTCTGAACTCAGCAAGATCATTCTCTACAATTCAGATGCACTAACAATTAATTCTGCCTTTGGAATACAATGCAGATTCCTAGATTTCATGTTCTTTCTGTATTTTCCACTCCTGGCCCCGAAGTGAGCCCTTTTTAAACTTCAACACACGCAGAAGACTAAAAATTGTTCCTCAAGTGGCTCACCCTCTGAAATTAAGATCTCAAGCTATAAAATCAGCTTCTCTATGATGCTATGACCTTCTCTTCCAAAAGAAAAATATAACTGGCATAGTTGAGTTAAGAAATTATATTTGAGGAGGTTTAAACCTTCAAATTAAAGTATGCACCAAGCAGGCAAGAGAAGTCAGTCTCCCCATATTCAATAATCAAGATATTAAAAAAGCATATTAGGCTTAGAGTAGCAACCATAAACCATTAATTTTGTTGCTGCTTCTCTAAGTCACCTTAAAAATATTGAATTTAATTTTACTTCAAAGCTGGTATGTTCAGCAAACTCTAACTGATTAGTACCCAGAAACACTTCAGTGTTTTTGCTCAATGACTTTTGTACAACTCAATGAAAACCCACATTCTGTGTAAAAAAAAAAAAAAAAGCCAAACTCTAATTTGGTAAAACAAAGCAATGAATCAGCTTTTCTTAGATCGTTTATGGCTTCCCTCAAAAGAAAGTTTAACAAAGAATGACATTAGAACTGTCACTTTGCAAAGGTAAACAAGCACTCCCCTGAGTTAAAAATAAATGGGAGTCACAAGACTCCTTGCAAATATAAACGACCCACAAAAGACACAGGATGATTTCTTCCCAGAGAATTCCAAACGGCAGCTATTTGTGAGTGTATTACTAGGCAGAACTGATTCCTGTACTGTACTTACAGCTTTAAATACTGAATATTGCTGAATCACTGTTTTATACTGACAGTATCACTGAAACCAGCAAGGAAGCCCATTTTTCTTGTACCTCATTTAAACGAACCACAGTCAAAGGCAAAAATGAGTTGCACACATGATAAAAATCGTAATCAGTAGAAGCCAAAACGCAGAAGCACAGAACAGACCTCTCCATCCACGGCAACTGCTTTTTGTTGTTTCTATCAGGATTAAGGTGATGAAGCCACAAATCATTTGTTTACACAGAACAGTTCAAGTCAGTGTAATTAAACCCATTTCAGAATACAAGCATAACTGCAAAATAACTCTTTTCTTCTAGAACAGCATTCTTGCTTTTGGAAGGTTTGTTTCGTTGGGGTGGTTTTTTAATGTACTCTCAAATTACTTCTTATGAAACTACTGGAAAAAGGCTTTTTATATGTAATAGGAAGCCACTAGGCTGAGTTGTACCAGCATAATCATGATGATTTAAATCTCCCATCTTCCCCCGCACTGATATTACACTTAAGCCCTCAAGACACCCGATAACTATCTAAATGGCCAAATCCACAAAACAAAATTACCTCACCTCCAAAAAAATGTGCAACCATATGGGGAAGAAATATGATCAATAAGCCATTCAGTTCTTGCTCAGACAGACAGTGGCCAGCAAGAAGCTGCTGTAGTTTATCAGAAGCTCCTTTTACAATGTGGGTGTTATGCTTTATTATCACCGATTTTCAAAAGCTGATAAGACTGAAATTGAAAATAAAATAAATATTCCCCAAAATTGCCTTTTTTCTACAGCATAATGCTACACACACGTGGTTTTTTAGCTCTATTATGTGTAGCCTCTATTATACACCTTAGTCAGTAGACTTCGAGCTATTTCATCATCAAGGTTGTCTCCTCAGTACAAAATTACCAATAGAGCCACGATTTATGAAACTGTGTTTACCCACTTTTTCCAGAGATAATACTGTAGTCTGATCCAAGACTACATAAATCTTGATAGTATTTTCAAGAGTGACTGTCATAAATAATTAAAACTAGCCTCAGAAGAGAACAGTGCTGTGAGATATTCCACAGACTGATCTGCAGATGCTGACATTCACTCTGAAGTGCACTCACCTAAAGTGGGAAATCAGCTGCTTCAATCTCTCTGGCTCTCTCAAAGCAAGTTTTTTCAGACGGATTAGAATCATACAGGTTTTCTTTTGCTCCTTTAATATACATACAGAAGGAAGAAAACCAGTTTTTCCCTTTCCATATCGCAGGGGACCTTAACTATTAATCAGAAATATTCTACATTAATCACAGAGATCCTACTAAGGGCAGCTCTCTCAAAGATTAAAATCAATTGCAGCTGCAGCATAAACATGACTCCAGAAGTCATTACTATTTTAAATAACAGGTTAATTAAACCTACTTTCATTATGATACAGTCTCATTATACTAATGTTCCACCTCATTTCAAAACCAATGTAAATCTCCACAGACAAAACATTTTGTGAACAAAGCCTTATGATGAAGAGGGGGAATATAATAAAAGAAAAATCAATGAAATTACATAAGAATTGCTAAGGAATTACTAAGGAAATGTAATTTGCTTTATTCCACCCCCTCAAATGTCTGCTGAAACCAAAGCATCTTATGGATATGTCTCAGTATCAGAGGTCATTATTTTGGATAAAAGCGAGATACAGAAATTCATACATTCAATGTTTTTGTCAGCAACCCTCTGACAACCCACAGGAGATTTCCCCATTATTACTGTATTAAAAGAAAGCCCACAAACTTAAATCGGCTACAGCAAAAGCAGACCAAGCCTGCTCATCCCTTACCACACAGCATTAGGCTGGGACAACAGAAAGTCCCCAATCCAAGTAAATATCTCTACTCTTGGGCCAAATCCCTTTCCAAATGGTCAGGAGCTGAGGAACAGCCCCTCTGGCCAGCTCCCCCTGAGCTGCTGTGCCCACTGCAACAACAGCAAGGAACACAACATACGCTTCTCTCTCTCAGCTATCCTGCCTGAGCGTAGGAGCTACATGACTGCTCCTTCCTTCCTTTTTTTTGGTGTGTGTTTAGCTTAAAAGCCTCCTTGGAACAGAGAGCTCTCCCGTCCTCAAGGATCACGGGTAAAGGACACCTGAACCTAGGAGAAACAAAGGCAGAGGAGTGAATGCTCAGCACCTAACCCTTGTTCCTCCCACCACAAGCTGTTTACTACAGAGATCCAAATACCACATGGTAAGGGAATCTGAACACAACTTCTGAGGCATGAAGCATGCTGGATAAATTTTGAGCTATAAGCATTTGCTCACAATGTAGAATGGAATTGATTTATTTGGGAATAAAGGGCAGAATTAAACCAGAAAGCAGGAATATATGGACTGGCACCTGTCACGTGTAACTCCACACACAAATGAAGGCAGAGCCTGAAGAAGTCCTTGAAAACTAAGGCAGACACCGATGTTTTCCTTAGAAGTCCAAACACAAGGTTTCCTTTTGCCTTTTCATCAGGACTCTGTTCTCAAAACTGCAGTGACTACTTTGTTTCCAAATGCTGTCACACAGTTACTTAGTTTAAAAAAAAAAAAAAAAGTGACCAAAATTTCTCTAGAGTCTGTCCTCTTGCATTATTTCATAAGCAGGTTCTCTGAGGTAACTGTTGGTTTTTTGGGGGGGAAGCCCACGTATGTGTTTGTAAACTGAAACTGAACACCATGTTTAAGCACTTCCAAAGGTACTTCTCTAGGAATATCTGAGTAACAACTCGAAGACTGAAAGTTTTACCTATTATTATATGGATACATGCAAGCTTTGAGAGCTTGAAGTTATGCTTTGCTTAAAAAGTTACTAACTTCTAACCATTAGCATTTCCCTTTTGAGTTTTAAAGCTTCTGTGAGTTTGTGAGCTCTTTAATTTTTCATAAACATATCTGTGCTTCAGTTGTTTAGTAATACAAACAGCACTCAGATTTTTCTTCCCAAGTAACCATTGTTAAAGATCTCCAACTGCTAAAACCCAACCAAGCACTGAGATCACCCACAGGCTTCCACTGCACTGGTTTGGCTGGGACACCTGAATTCTGATGGGTTACTTCACTTTGATCTGGAAGCTGGAGCTTCTGCCTCTCAATCAGGGAATGCCAGTCATGCTGAGTTGTGCAATGATTGATTCACTGGTGAAAAGGGCTAGGTCCAAAACAAGCACACCAACATCTTCTGAAAATACCCTTCTCCGTGTTTTAACTTAAGGAAAACATTATATCAAAGAGAAGCCACAAACCAACCTCTTTTGCTGCATTATAGGTGGAGTGTTTACAGGCAGAGTTCCAGGCCCAGCCAATAATTCAAAACTCTCATGTAAATAAAGCTTAGGGCAATGTGGAATAAACAGGCAAGACAACACTTGCAAGAACGTAGATACTGATCCAAGAGTCAATGTCACTATATACAGCATTTGTCAATGAACACTTAAAAAAAGTTACGTCTGGGAGAAAAAAAGCAACCAAAAGCAGGATGGAGGGTATCTGCTTCAGTCACCAGGGATTGCAACAACTGGGAAAAGCAACAGCAACTTTTAGGATGACAGTGTTCTTCTAACTACCAGCAATACAGTTTCCCAAGACTAAGAGCCACCATGAAGCTCATGTTCTCACAGGAGAGTAACTAATTAACAGCTCTTCATAAAACCAAGGAAAAGTTAGCTTGATCCTTATTTTCATCAATAACAAGCACAATCTTTCCCTAATAGAAGGCATCTGGCTCTGCTGCGTAGGCAAGCAAAACACATCTGAGTGGAACTGGCACCTTGTTAAAGTTAAGGTAAAAGCTTTAAATGTAGTAACAACAGTGTGCCCATGTCATTTATTTTCCAGTTCTGTCTGTCAGCAATTTTTCTAATTACTGAAGCACCTTAAAGCATGATGTAGCTCTCCTGACTGAGCAGACATAAACAAAGTTTGTCTTTCATATACTGCCTGAAAGAATATGCATTTGTTTACCTTGCCTGTCTGGAGAAGGGCTCCAGTTGCCTGTAAAAGTTGAAATAGGTGAGCTTTCTGAGGCCTGGCATGGGAGGGTGTAAGTCACTCCTAATAAGTTCTTTTCAGCTCTTCTCACCTGATAAACTGTCATCTCCTAGATATATAGAATAGGATACTATAAACCCAGAGAGCTGGCTTCTTGTTTCTCTATTCAAACATGAAACTAGGAGAGATCAAGAGTGGGGAAGAAGGAAAAAAAAAAAAAATCAAACTTCAGCTTAAAGAATGTACACAACCACTAAATTCTACTCAGTTTAGAAACTTGAAGGCAACTTGGTTATTTGGGCCACTTACCACATCAGAGAGGTGTTTCACCGAGCAGTTGCTCACAAAGGCATCTGCAAAACTTGTTTTGTACTTACTACTTTTTTTGGAGAGATTTATTTGGGACAGTATTAGTAAGAGATTAGTCCACATCATCAATCATTTCATTTGTCTCAAAGAAAGTGGCCTTTTAAATTATTCTTGGAATTCTGAGACGAGAATAGGAACAGGAACCTTTCTATACTTCTGTCATTTCTATAACAGATACCTGAAATTCACAAATATTCAGAAATTACAACAAAGATCTAATAACACAAGACTTGGAATTGCAAAGATCAATGGGCCAGGTCTGGCTCACATAAAAGATACATCACCAAAATTTGCATCAGCTAATCTCGAGGTGATTTACATATAAATAATACTTTTTAAAAATGCAATTTATTCACATGATGGACATTTAGAACGCTGAATACAACAAAAAAAAGTCAGCTATAGCACTAAAATAGAGGAATACTTTTTGGTTATTTATGAAAATTAAATGGGAAAAGGAGCCAAGTAGCCCACACAGTTGGGGAAAGAAATCATTAGCCAGTTGTCCCTTTTTGCTCCCTATAAACCCAAAAAGGAATCACCTCTACTCTTTCTTGAAGCAAAATTTAAAGCTGCAGAAGCCAAAGAAGACATAGGTAAGTTTGTTCCATTTGTTTCTTTTTACTTCTGTCTTAGTTTGTTCTCAAGTCAAGACTGCAGTTCTTGTTCAAAGTAAGTGGGGTTTTTGGTTACAGCTCAGTGATCTTGAAGTACATACAAATCTCCACAAAGCTAAGATGCAACTGAAAACGGGCAGGGGCTTTAAGGAGAAATACTAACACTTTCAGATCACCATGTGGGACAGCACACTGGAACTTCAGAAACTGATACAATGACTTTTATAAACTGCAAAAAGAAAGAGGTGACAAATTTCCTAGTTATTATGACTTTTTTTTCCCCCCAGTAATAGGTGAAAAATTAGTGGTATCTGAGCAAAACCTGGGCATGTTTTATATGCACAATGACAGAGCAAGCCCTATAGGGTGCTCAGCGAAAAAATTGTGAAAAGTAGTTGCAAAAGTCTTTGGCTTGAATCAATATATGGATAATGATTTACTTACAAATACACAGAAGGCTACTGCTTCCCTCCCATCATTTACCATAACTTAATTACTGCTAAACATTCATGTCTCAAGTCTGTCCAGCTCCACTTGCTCATCTCTTCACCCCCAACAAAACCTACAAAAGCAAACAGAGTGTTTCCTGCTGTGATGTGACCCTTCTCAATCTTGGCAGTCACCTGAAATAACCCTCTCACCTTCACAACTCCCATATGCTACAGGACGAGCCGAGGACAGTCACAGATCTCCCTGGTGAGAGCAAGACATTGTTGCTTACGAAAAGAACAAGTTGTTAAAAGAAAAACCCTCCACCACGCACGTGGATCACCCTCTGTGATGCCAACTTGAGATCACTTCCTCTTACTCACTTCCTAAATCAAAACGCCTCCTTTCTCAAGTTCTTTTGCTTATTACCCCCCAGTTTCATCTCTCAGGTATTTAAGGCAGTCAAATGCTTCTTCAAATGATCTTTAGCGCTCCAATCCCAACTAATAGGGGGTTCTTAAATTGAAAATATTGCTTTTTAATACCCATATAAAAACTAATACGCACTAATTAATCTAAACATGCTGCAGTGATTAAGTAATTTGCAAGGCGTGCAGCTCGAACCACCTGAAGCCTAAATAAGTGCAATCTCAAGGATCAGAGAGAGGTCTCTTTCTCAAAATTAAAACCAAAAGCAGCACGGACTCATGAAACCGCCTCCAAGCCTAAAGCACGCTGCTTCAACACGGCAGGTGAAAATGAAACAGCTGCGTGAAAAGATCGGTGCGAGCATGAGGAGGATGAAGTGTTTCCACCTCCTGGGAGACTTGTCCAGGTCTTAGGAGGGCCTGACGAGAAGCTGCATGGCCGAGGAGCAGCAGGAGCGCTCCTTCCCTGCCTTCCCCAGCGGGACAGGGGGCGATGCCTCCCGAGCAGGGGCAGGAGCAGCCCCACAGCCCGGCCGGGCACAGGGGGGGCCGTGCCCACCCCCGGCCCCGCTCCAGGCCCGAGCCCAGGGCAAGGGGCGGCACCGTGGGGACCCCACCACGCCCGCCACCCCGCGGCCAGGCCCGCTCAGGGCCCCTCTCAGAGTTCCCCCCTCACGGTCCCCCCTCAGCCCACCCCCACCCCCCTCACCCTCCCTTACGTGTTGTCCTGGTTGAAGTTGGCGAAGAGCAGATGGCCGCTGCCGGCGTCGCCGCTCTGCCCGGCCAAGTTCATGGCGGGACGGCCCTCGCCACCCCCGTCCGGCGGGGGCGGGGGGGGAAGGACGAAGAGACCCCCGTGGGAAGGCCGCGTCCCTCACCCGCGGCCGCCCCGGCCCCGCCGCATCCCCGCCGGGCCCTTGTTTACGCGGCGGGCGGCGGAGCGGGCCCCGCGCCTGCGCCCTCCCGGCCGCCGTACGCCCGCCTCAGGCCCGCCGCGCCTGCGCGCTGCCGCTCTCGGCGCTCCGAAGCTAAGCAGGGTCCGCCGCGGTCGGCGCCCGGATGGGAGACCCGAGCCCCGCCCGGGGGTCCCCGCTGTCCCCAACTCGCCCCGCGCTGTCCCCAACTCGCCCCGCGCTGTCCCCAGCTTGTCCCCGCTGTCTCCAACGCGCCCGCGGCCACCGCCCCGAGCCTGTCCCCGCCCGCCGGTGCCCCTGCAGTTCCGCCCCGTGCCACGCGATGTCCCCGAGGCTCCAGCGGATGGGCGTGGGGGGGCTCCGGGCTCGGGGAAGGGGGAGAGGGACGTTGGGGATGTTGGGGCTCTGGAGGGGGAGGAGGGGGCGAGGAGAACTTACGGTGTCTGGAGGGGGGTGGGGAAAGCTGGAGAGGGGACCCTGCGGCTGGAACTGTAGTGACAGGGCTATGGGTTCGAGCTGAAATACAGGCTGGATACGCAGAAGGAGTTCTTTACTAGGGTGGTAGTGAGGCACTGGAACTGGTCGTGCATAACCCATCCCTGAGTGTCCAAGACCAGGTTGTTCAAGGTCTTATCCAACCTGGTCGAGTGGGAGGTGTCCCTGCCTGGAACACCCTGGGATTAGACGACCTTTAAGGTCCGTCCCAAACCCCTTAACACGGGTCTGCGACTCTGCCCCTGGCACAGCATCTTCCAGGGAGCTCCCCGTGTGCCTTGTTGTGGCCACTTGGGGCTCCCCGCTTGGCAGGAACAGATTGCCCAGAGAGGGTGTGGAGTCTCCCTCACTGGAGGTACTCCAGAACCGTCTGGATGCAACCTGTTGACCCTGCTTGGACCAGAAGAAGACCCACAGCAGTCCCTTCCAACCCGACCCATTCTGTGATTCTGTGAATTTCAGAGCAAGGGGAGTCGTGCGCTGCCAGATCCAGGGAGCAGCAGCTTGTCAGGAGAGAAAATAAAATGCAGGGAAAAATGAAAAAGAACTGAACTAGGGATGTCTGGAAATGGGATCAAAATCAAAGAGTTGGTCTGGGAAAGAGTGAATCTTGGGAAAAGAGCTGCTGCGTTTGTGCCTCTGGGGCCAGTTTGTCCCAGAGGGTTCATGAGTGATGCACACGGAGTGGTTGGGGAGTGATGGAGCCTCTTCCCCCCATCAGCCCCCCAAGGTATAAGGGACTCCGTCTGCTGACCAGGAGACTCCTCCAAATGGCTTAACCCCAAGTGGCTGTGTCCCAGCATCCTGCTGCCCTGTGTCTACCCTGCTGCCCTGTGCCCATCCTGCCAGGGCGACCCAGAGCTGCTGCTGCCCTCCACACTGCCCCCCACATTCATCTCTGCCTCTGCTATACCTGCTGCCAACCCATCCATGTGTCCCATAACTGCTCTTACCCATCTAAAGTTTATTTTCTCCTGGGGCGGTTTTTCCTGCTCATGGCAGATTTTAATCTCAAATTGTCTCTTTTCTTACCTGTTATCTCTGGCATTTTAATGTGCAGGAAAACATCCCTCCCTGGGGAAATGGGATTACAGTGTGCACTGCCAGGAGAGCCCAACCACCATTGTCACACCCAAAGGTGTGGATATTCACACCCCTCAGAGCTGGGATCCTGCTGGAACCAACATCAGGGGAAAATGCACAGAGGTGTCACCAGCTGTGGGATTACTGCATAGAATCATAGAATATCCTGAGTTGGAAGGGACCCACAAGGATCACCAAGTCCAGCTCCTGGCTCTGCACAGGACAATGCCAAGGATCACACCATGTCCCTGAGAGCATTGTCCAAACACTTAAGGTCTGTCAGCTTTGGGACCATGACCACTTCCTTGAAGAGCCTGCTCAGTGCCGGACCATCCTCTGGGAGAAGAATATTTTCCTAACATCCAACCTAAACCTCCCCTGACACAGCTTCATGCCATTCCCTTGGGTCCTGTAATTGGTCACCAGAGAGAAGAGACTGGCAGGAAGGAAGGAAGCATCCCTGGGCTTCATGAGCCGTTCCTCCTCTAAGAAAGACTCTTTGAGACCTCCCCTGTTTTGGTGGCATTAAAAAAAACCCCACCGTACCCAGGTACCCCCTGAAACTTGGAATGCCTCCTTAATACCATTGCAATTACTCAGATCTTTGCAAGGAAGTGGGAAAAGTGCCAGGAATGAGAGAGGAAAGAAAAACGAGGTAGACCCATGGGCAGAGTACATGAGGAGCGCTGCTGTGCAGGGAAGGGACACATCCCAGTGGGGTATGGGCGGTGTGAGCATGGACATCTCTACATCCCACTTGGAGCAGCCTCTGGCTGCCTGTGATTCTCCGTCTGCCGGGTTTGGAGGCAGTGCTGGGGCTGGAGCCATTCCCTAGCACGATGCTCGAGGCTTTGGTTGCCATAACAACTGGATTCAGGCTTCAAAAATAGTAACTTATTTTTCATTCAATTTGCCTTTTGCCCTCTGAGGCAGATCTATTTCAGGACTGATGGTTCACTTCAGGTGTCCCTTGCCAGCACCCCGCACTGTGGGCTGGGGGTTTTGGGGCTGGGGTTATTTTGTTAGATGTGGCTTATCACCTTTTTCTCTCCCTCCCCCTATTCAGGCCCAGAAAACAGGTACAGCAGGGCACAGGCATCACAAAATAGCCTTTGCCAAAGCTCGTCATCTAGAAAGCTGGAGAAGGAATTTGAAAAAAATCTTCCCGGCTAAGTGGCAGAGCGTGGGAGAGGTTTTCGGAGATGATCTCACTCTGCATCTCAGCTTGGACCTGCCGCTCTCAAGCCATGGCTTGGCTGTCCTAGAGATGCTGGGAAGGTCCCACTGAAGATGGGGTTTATTTTGTTCCCCCCATACCTCCTGGATCCTGCTGTTGCAAGCCTGGTTCCCGCTGGTGTCTTCCATCCACAATGGGAAACATGCAGGAGGGCTGAACCTGCTGATTGCTCCTGACACTGGGGAACTGGGGTGCTTTTTGTGTGCCTTGGGAACACCCCACAATGCAGCTACATCTGCAGCGTCACCTCTTTTGCATCCTTTGGGGGGATTAGCTGCTTTTGGAAGGGGTTGCAGTGGGTGCCAAGATTAAGTAATGCCTTGAATTAAGGGGTTCCTTCTTTTTTGTCTGTTTTGGCTTATGGAAGATGTGTGTGCTTGATTTTCCATGGAAATGGCCATCTGAGCATAACCCTTCCTATCAAGACGTTGCCAACTGTTCCACATTGATTGTTGCTACAGCATCAGCAAGGAGAGGTTGTGTTGGGGTGACCAAGACTCTTCTCTTTCAGTTGCTGCTGACCTTATGTCACCTCTCTTGTCCCTCACCTGCTGGCCTGAAGATGCCTGCAGTTTCTGGCACAGGGTGCACAAGGATGATGCCCATCTGCCCCCATAGAAGCCCCTATCACCTTTTACATCCCACCCTGAGCCGCCCAGCCTCAGATGTACATTGGGACACCACGTCCTGTGGAAGCCTCCTTGGATGATGTAGAGGATGGAGGGGTGAAACATTATGATGGAGATGGGGTGAGGATTTGGGAGTCTCAGTCCTTGCCTTGCTGTCGGGCTGCTTTGCCCCCCTTCTCGGAGCAGGGAGGGATGGCGGGATGCTGATGGGAGTTGTGACCAACCCAGGGGCACCCTGCAGCAATGGGGCGGGGGCAGAGCTGCCCACCCCTGCTGGGGCCTCTGGAAAATAATGGAAAAAAAAATCATTAAAATCAAATAAATAAGAGCAAAGCCAAACAAAGCAACTCCCGGGGGGTGGCCCTGCCCCGATGACTCCGGGACCCTCGGGGGGGACCCGGCCGTGGGCAGCGGCGCCAGGGGGGAGTGGGCTGGCTGCCGGCACTCGCCTCTCCCCCCCGCCCCGATGCTTTAATCACATTTTCAATTCAAATCTGCTGCTATTTGATCCCCCGGGGGTGGCAGCGGGGAGGGAGGGGGGATATTTTTAGCTGTGCTTAAAGCTGCCGGGGGGCGGAGGGAGATCGCGCAGGTTGCTGTGGCCGGGAAGAGTTGGAAGGGATCCCCCCCGCCCCTCCTCTTTTTTTCTTCCTTCTCCTCCTCCTCCTCCTCCTCCTCTTTGCACATATTGAGGGCGGCAACGGGACTGGCTCCCCCCTCCCGGAGGTCGCCTTTGTTTTCCCCGTCTCGCTCTCCGGAGCAGCCGGGGGGGCGGGAGGGGTCGGAGCCAAGCCGGGCTGGGCTGGGCTGGGCTGGACCGGCCGCCTCTTGTCCTCCTCGCCCCGCCGGACCGCGCCGAGTTCGTGCCGGTCCCCCGGGCGGCACTTTCCCCCCTCCCCGGGGCTGAGCAGCCACCGCCCCCCGGGACCTCCATGGCACCGCCGCGATGTTCGTGTCCCGGCTCCTGGATTTCCAGAAGACGCGCTACGCCAGGTAAACCCGTCGGTGCGGCGGTCCCCGACTTCCCGCTCGTCGCGGAGCCCCCGGACAGCCCCAATCCTTGCCCGGGCTCGGCTCCGCTAGGATGGAGCCCGAAAGGACCTTCAAAAGCTGCTGAGTGCCCCAAAGCCCCATGCAGGTGCGAACCGGGCTTTTGGCTACCTACTTGTCTGCATCCCTTAAAGGATTCTGAGCATCCTTGGGAGCCCTCGCTGCCTTTCATTGGGTGTAACTTCACTGTGGTTTTTCCCGCTACTAGGGGATCAGGAACGCGGCTCCTCACAGGAACAGACCCCATCACTGGCTCCAAACTCACCATGGAGGGACCAGTGTTATCCAGGGGTCCCACTGCACCCAGGTGAAGCCCCTCGGGGTGGCTTCCCCAGCCCAGACCTGAGAGCTCAACAGGGCTCCCAAGGGATGCACCAGTGGTGGATCCTTCTCCCTTTCCATGAAATCTCCAGGGAGGTTTTCCAGTCGCAGCAGGGACTTGTTTTAAAAGCTCAGGTGTGTCAGGAAGCCTCCCGGTGTTACACGTGTAGGGGGAAACCTGAGGATCGCTGGGCACGGGTCAGAGGGCACTCGGCCGCATGCGATCAGATGTGGCCTTTAAGGGGGAGCTGGCAGGTGACACGGGGACAACATCTGCCCACAGCTCTCTGGATGGAGGGGTGGGCGAACATGAGTCAGATCACACAGCTCTGGGTCCTGCACGGCCAGAGAGGGACTAGGGAGGTGCTGGGGGTGCTCAGTTTTGCACCGAGGACAGGCTTGGCTCTCAGTGACTGCAGTGGGGATGTTTCCCTGGCTGTGGAAGGTCCCATGGACTGGTGTAGTTCCCGGGGGCACTCAGCTCAGTGCTGCCACTGCCAGATTCCCAGTGGTCCTGTTACAGGCAGATGCCAGAGAAAACCTCGTATGAAAAGAAGTGGTGATGGTGTTTCTTGCCTGCTCCAGGCAGGATGATCCCTGAGGGATGTTTGGCTGGGCTGGGTAAAGACAAGACACCACTCCCCTAGCCCCTCAAGCCATCAGCTCCTCTACTTCCAGGTGTCCCATGGGGAAAATCCATGCTTGCATCTCCAAAAGCTGCCTGAAATGTGGGCACTTGCTCGAAGACCATTTTGATGCTGTAGCTGCCTCCTGAAAACCTTTGCCTGAGGGAGAGGCAGGAGGTACCCCCAGCAGGTCTGCACGAATGCATCTGGTAAAAGCTCCATGTGAAAGCAGAGAATTCAAGACCTTTTTCTTCCCAGCTGGCATGCCGAGGACAGGGCTGGGGGAGATGGAGCTGAGCAAAGCTCTGTACCCCTAGAGCAGGGGAAAAACCACAGCTCTGCCCCATGGCAGTGGTGCAGAGGCTGTTTGGGAGCCGGGCAGCAGATCAGGGGCTGCCCCCACCCCCCAGTCTCCCCCAGCAGAACCCATCGGCCAACCTGTTGCTTGATTTATCCCGAATCAGCACGCTCCAACCTTGTCATGGTCCTTTCTGGAGACAACTTGTTAAATGGGGATGAGGCACTGCCTTGCAGGGACAGAGCCCATGTGCAGGGCAGGGGCTGTGGGGCACGGGAAGGGTTGAGTCCACGCGGTATCCTCCACCTCTTGCTGTGTGCCAGGGCTGCATGGGAAGCAGGAGGAGATGGATACTCCCTTGGCTTTCACCATAAGACAGTCACCAGCACGTGATGCTAACCCAGGGCTTCCCGTATCACTGCAGAGATCCTCTTAGCCTAGTGCTTAAAAATAACAGTGGGCTAATCCCCGTCCCCCCTGCACTCCACACACACCAGCTCTCCTCTCCATGGAAATGCTCTGCTGTGGCATATCCCAAAAGACACCCTAAAGCTGCTCCTTCCTTTTTGTCAGGGGTGCTCTTTCAGCTGGGCTTTGAGGTGGGGACTGGGGTGAGCAGGAGCCAGGGAGCTTGTGGTGGCACATGTCTTAAGGCAGCAGAAACATCTCAAATGCTGGGTTTAATTTTGGGCCCTGCATGACAAGAAAGACATTGAGGTGCTGGAGCAAGTCCAGAGAAGGGAATGGAGCTGGGGAAAGGTCTGGAGCACAAGTCTGATGAGGAGCAGCTGAGGGAACTGGGGGGCTCAGCCTGGAGAAAAGGAGGCTCAGGGGAGATGTTCTTGCTCTCTACAGCTCCCTGACTAGAGGTTGGTCTCTTCTCCCAAGCAACAAGTGATAGGACAAGAGGAAGTGGGCTCAAGTTGCACCAGGGGAAGTTTAGATTGGATATTAGAAAAGATTTCTTCACCAGAAGGGATGTCAGGCATTGGAACAGGTGAAGGGGTTGAATCCCCATACTTGGAAGTTTTAAAAAACACATGCACATGTGGGAACATGGTTTAGTGATGAACATGGCAGTGCTGGGTTAACGGTTGGAATTGATCTTAGAGGTCTTGGCCAACCTCAATAGTGCTATGATTGTATCTTACAACGTCTTTTCAGAGAATTGTATTCTTGCTTGTGACCTTCCTTGAAAAAACAAAAAAAAATTAGCAGAAAGTTTTCCTCATGGTGGAAAAGCCTGAAACAGCTTCGTTTTTCATGTTGTTTTATCTAATTTTGAGCAAGGACCAAGAAAGGAGAAACTTGGCCATCGATACACCCACCAAAAGGAATAAATAAAACAGAACATGGTGATGAAAGACCTGTTGTGTGAGAGCTGCAGTGAAGGCACCCGGCTTTCAACAAAGAGATGAAAAGTAGCGATCAATGTGGGAGCGTTCTGTGAACTGCCAGGAGAAAACTCGAGGCTGGAGGGGCATCAGGGTGTCCCCAAATCCCTTCTGGCTGGGTGTTGGAGCACTACAGCTGGGGCAGAGGGGAAGAAAGCAAAGGGAGGGGGCTGTCACCTGGAATGGGGATGCAAGGCAATGCTGTTTGAGCATACTGTGGTTATAAATGAGGCACTTGGTGGTTTCTGCTCTGCTGTGGGGTCTGGGAGGCTCTTCCATCACTGACACCGTGGGGAAAGGGAATTTAAAAGCACAGTTGCTTCAAGGCTTTCCCTGTCACTCACAGCCTGCACCCTGACAAGCCGTATCCATCTCCTGCCTGACAGGCCAAGTTCAGCCATGATGCCAGCACAGCACACAGTGACAGGGTGCAAGCAGCTGTGATTTCCCCTGCTTTATCCAGCCAGCAGAGTGGTTCCTCCACTTCCCCTCCACTCTTCCTCCCAGCTCACCAAAATGGTGCTGGGTTCCTCCCAGGACTAACAGAGCAGTGAAAGTCACATCACTTTCACTAAACTCATTGATCAGGTTACACTGGGCTGGTAACCAAACACTGCCTCCACCTCACCACCAGTTTTAACCCCATTTTGGCCCACTTTATAAACATGGTCTGATGCCTCCTACCCAAGTAGCTGCCATGGAGCTGAGCTTATCTCCCTGCAGGGAAACAGAATGCTTCCCAGACTTTGGCCATCCAGAGTTGTAATTGGAAGGAAACATGATTAAGCAGAGAGCTGCTGTATCTGGCCAGCCTCAGCATCTCTGAAGCAGCAGTGGAGAGAGGTTTGCTGGGAGCTGCAGGGCACTGAATCATCCTAACAAACTGATAGCAGTTCACCGTTTGATTTGTTTGCGTAAAAGTCTCTAAATCTTATTGTTTGCTTGTCTTGCCCTGTGCAGAGTAACGGAGAGGAGCAGCCAGGAAAATCCACAGTGATTTCTCAGCCCAGAAGCAGTGGGCTCAGTGGGGGTCTCTGTAGGTGCGTGGTCCAGGCTTGTCTTCACCTGCCCTGTGTCCACAATGTAAGCACTGTCATCTCCTCACCAGCGTGAGGAGATGGAGGTCTGAACTCTACACTTGCTCAAAACCAAATCCTCTGAATTTGGGGAAGGGCAGCCAGAGAGACCTTCCCTGTTGCTTTCCGCACCTGTAATTACTGAGCAAGGAGACATTCATTGACTCCTCCAGCATCTCTGGCAAAGACAGGGAGAGGAGAACCAGCAGGAATAGGAAACATTGGGGTGCTCAGAGCCCAGACACATGGAAAACACTTCCAGGCTGACAGCCTGGACAGAGCTACCATATTGGGAAGATCTGGTCCACGTTTGCTTTGCGACAAAAACATGAGCAGCCTTCATCTGCTCCCACACACGCTGAGATGCTTTCCAAGAGCTCTGCTTCCCCCACAGCCCATGTGGGATGAAGTAGTGAGAAGGGAAATGCTTTCAGTGTTAATACCATAGCTTGAAGCTCCTTGAGAGGCAGGAGCTCATCACCAGGCAAGCAGCAACCCCATCCCACCATCCCCTGCAAGACCTACCAGTCTGTCTCCAGCTGAGCAAACGCTCTTGATGCAAAACGCACTGATCCAAGAGATGGGGAGGCCCCCAAAATACTAGCGAAACCCAGGATCAGGTGATGTCACCAACCAATTCCATGTCGGTTACTCTGTGTGGCCACGTTGACTGACATACCCTCTTAGGACTGGTAGGAGTCATCTCATGTAGGTTTAAATACCCAAGGTGCAACACTGGAGCCAGGTATTTGGAAGGAAACAAGTGCTTGGGACATCATTTTTGATGGGCCATCCCCTCAAACTGCCCCATTCCCTTCTTTGGGAAGGCTGGGGGACCCAACAGGACAGGCTCATGTGGGGATCACTACACTGGAGATGTGCATCAGTGGGCAAACCAAGCCCCGTGCCTTGTGCTTTTGGGGGAAGGAGAGTCTCCTGGCTGCCTGGGAAACACGAGCTTTCCCTCCTTGGGCTGGTGTTGGATATCAGCCTGATGTGATTCTTTGGCACAGCTGACCGTGGCCAGCTTCATGGGGTAGCAGCCAACACAGTCCATGGGAAATTCAAGCCACTACCCAGCATGGCAGGTCAGTGAATGCGAGGAATGGGGCTCTGCCAGGACTGCTCCCGGGCTCGCCTCCCCTCCTCCTCCCTTCCCACACCCCCAGCTCCACAGCGAGACAAAGCAGGGCCAACCAACTACAACTTCAAAAGAAAGGAAGGGAAAAGAGCACAACTTAATCCACTTCATCGCTCTTGGGGGGGTGCTTGGCTGCAGCTGCACGAGGAGGTTGGTGGAGTACCCAGAGAGATGCTGCGAGGGCATGGATGCTCAGAGCAGGGGCTGAGCAAGGCAGAGGAGACATGACCAAACACACAGAGCTCAGGTCTCCCTTGGGGTTCCTCAGGTGTAACTGAACCTCAGCATTTTCATGCAGTGAAAATCCAGAGTCTGGTGGGCTCTGTGTGATACCCTGCAACCTTTCATGGTAGCATGATACCTTGGGCATCATAGGCCTGGTGAATGAGTCACATACCAGTGATTGGAGCCAAGCAGTGCTGACCTTCAGGACAATTTGGATCCAAGTCTGTGCTCCTCTTCAAGTTTACAGTTGAGGTTTGCTGCTGCTGGGGAAAGGATTTTATGCAGAGAGATCATCAGGTCAGGGCAAGCAGTTCCCTTCTCCCTGTGCTGAGCTGCACTGGCTGGCACCGTAGCGTTAGACACAACCCTGCTCCCTATTGTAAGTAATACTAATGGAAATCTTACTATCTGCATGCCTGGCTGGTGAAATACTAATGATTTTCCTTCTGTGCCTTCTCTGTCCGGAGGCATTTGCTGAATAATTTACAGATATGATTTGTACTTGAGCAGCATCCAGGAATCCCAAATGAGAGCCTGGCTGTGTCTCTCGAGCTGTGCTGTGAAGAGACTTTATGGACACAGGACACTGTCACCTGCCCATGTATTTCAGAGTCACAGCCAGAGTTAGAAGCTAGGAAGGCTCCAGCCCCCAAGCTATCCAAATCCTCTGCCAGCAGGCTCAGGTTCCAGTGGTTACACTCACTCCTGCCCACCTTGAGCTGTTGCAGTTAAGCAGCCAGAACCAGCGGAGGATTTATTCCACTAACTTCTGTGCTCAAGGCAAGGCAGCAAGGAACATGCACAATGACTTTCCAAACAAGCAATTAATGAATAATAGAGGATTTTCAGTTCTGGAAACAGTCCTCCTAACATTCACGAAACACCTGGGACATCAGAGTAATTTTGTGACTAATCAGCTGTTGTTGGAGGTCTCATGAGTACCAAATGAAACAAGAAGTCCCAGCTCAGAAAGTAATTTGGGAAACACTCACCAATCCCATCTGTTGTGAATAAACAAACAGCTCTGCTGTGGTTGCAGGGTCATGAATTGCCTTGGAAGAGTTAGAAATACCATCTACATGGAGAGCAGAGAGCCTGCCAGGGAGAAAAAGAAATATCCCTTCACAGAGGATGGGAATATGAACCATTATGACTCCGTTGGGAATTACCTGCTGAGCTTCCACCACCAACCAAGCCCTGCTGGGTGTATATGGGCTCTCATGGGTGCAGAAATGGTCAATGCCTGCATCCAGCCTGGCTTGGAGCCTCATGTTAGGATGAAGAGCAAGGACGAAGAATGGTGTATACCCTTGATGTGGTCAGGGGAATAGCAGCATATTCCCTCCTGCCTGCCTCAGCCCCTCCTGTACCTGCTGAGGCAGCAGGGTATGTTGGGGGGTTGCCTTCCCCGTCCCTTCACAGGGGACATCTGTGTCTGTGGCTCAGAGCCAGGTACAGCACAGACAGGGCTGAGCACACAGTCCCTGTCCAGGAGCATCTCTAAGTCAGCAGCAGCACTTGTTCAGCATTTCCCAGGGCATGCAGGTTGTGTCTGGGATGGTCTGCAGCCACTCCAAGGTGTTAGTACATGCCAGAGTGCTGGGAATGAGCAAAACTGGGATGGGAGCAATCAGAGGTGATCAGTGATGATTCATTCCGGTGCCTGTTTTGACTCGTGTTGTGGAAGCAAATCTTGCACCAGGGGCATCTGGGTGGGTTACTCCAGAAATCTGGTGATGTGCTAATTTACCCATAAGAAAGGTTGAGAAATGCTGGTTTAGAAGAAAAGCCTTTCTTTTCCTGCTCCCTACCCAAGCTGCCAGCTCCTTGCATGGTGCCACGAAGAGATAAAAAAAGAAAACACTGCACTGTCTTGCTCCATCCAGTCCTCCTGCCCCTTCTCACCTGGGATGGGCCCATGGACAGGCTTCTCCCAGCTGCCCCACCTCCCCTGGTCCAAGGAGCTGACCCACAAGCTTCCAGCACGCACAGCTCAGCTTTCCAAACCAGGAGCACCATATGTTTGCGTAGGAGCATGCAGGAACTGAGGAATGGGCATGGAATAGAGGTGTCAGCTCTTAATGGGGTGCCACGCAGCCATGCACATGCCCGCGTGGGTGGCTCTGCAGATGGCAGTGCTGGGCAGCATCAGCCTTTGCATTTCTGCTTCCCATTGGCAAGTGGTCCCATGTCAATGGGTAGGAAGGAAAAACAGGGTTTCTCAAGCGCTACTGGGCTGGATAAAGCAGCAGAGTCTGGGAGCTCTGCATTGGGAGCTGCAGCCACAGGGCAAGAGGAAACGGCTCCTGAGCCTTTCCCATGTTCCTGAGCTGCAGAATTGATGGCCTGGACTCAACAGGGTCCATGGGTATGTCCCTGTGGTCCTACTCAGTCTCCTGAATCCTGTGATTGTGTCCCATACACAAGCAGCCATCAGGCTCTGCACCATCACATCCAACTCCTTGAGGTTGAGCTAATTACAAACCACAGAGGAGCTCAAGGGGATGAAGCCTCTTACCAGGGATGCAGCTGGAGCTTTACCAGATTAGGGGTCAGAGGCAGAGCACACAACAAGCCCCCAGCTTACGGGGATGCCACCTCAGCAGCTCATACGTGAGCACAAGGACCAAGCCCTGGCACCTGAGCTGGGTGTGCAGCCCCTGGGCTCATCAGGGCAAAGCCATCCCACACACCAAAGAGTCTGAGGCCAGTCTGCCCTACAGGAACACATCTGCTCCATCACTGTCACCTCAGGTATTACAACATTTGTTCTACCACAGGACAGCTCAAAGGGCCCAGGCAGCACTTACCACCACAGCATCCCGCAAGTGCTTCCTCCATCCTTCCTCTCTGACCATCATCAGGATCCTCCTCTGTTACTCTGAAAGCAGCTGTGGCATCCAGTCACACAAGGAAGGAGAAATCTTCTCCTTCTATAGCCAGATCCCAAGAGCTGCCCAGCAGGGAACACAGCCCAGAAGATCCTCAGCTGCTTGGGCAGGAGGGTGGATGCACAGCAAACCAGCATTCCACCTCCAAAGACATTAGACCAGATCCTAACCAAGCCCAGCTCTTTTATAAGCCATTTGCAAGTGAGACCTGTAGATGTGAATTGGTCTGGGAAGGTTTACATCACCTGGACTAACTTTGGACTTGCTGGCTTGGACTCAGATGAGCCCTCCTGAGGAATAATTTAACTTAATCCCCTTTTTGCCTTCTTCTTCCCACCCTGGCAAAGCAAGAGCCAGGCAGATCTGCATGATTTTTGAGGTTGGAATTTTGTTCTTGCAGAAAAGTCTTTTAAAAACTCAGTAAAACCCCCTGAAGCCACAAAAAAAAACCAGAGTGGGAGAAAGAGAAGGAGAAAGGAACAGGCCTGGGAAGCCAGCTCTGCACTTTGCCCTGGCTGCCAGGGACAAGGGGCTCTTTGTTTCCCTGGTCGGAGCCTGCTGCACTGGCCCTTTTCAGTCTCCCTCTCTGGGAATGGGGCCAGGGGAAGCAGGCACAAGCAGGGCAGGCAAAACCCCTGGGGCTGCCGAGAATAACCCCTGCTCAGACCCCCAGCAGCTCCCCATCTTGTAGGGAGTCTGCCAGGAACAGCACCGGGAGGAAAAGGTGCCCGGGAATCCTTCGGTTCCCTGCTTCCCAGGCACCATCCCTGGAAATGAACAAGCCTGTGTTCCTGCCGTGCAGGAGGCTTTGAACTTCGCTGTGTCTTTTGGACTTTGCTGTCCTAAATCACCTGCTGAAAGGCACTGAAGCACCCGGCGGTGAGTGATCACCGTCCCGCAGCGTCGAGGGAGCTGCAACCGCCGTGGCTTTTGGGGCCAAGTCTCGCCCATCTCCTCCCACCCCAAGGACACTGCCAGGCTGTCCCCAAGCCTACGAGCGCAATGACACGGAGCTGGAGATGGTTGTGGATTCAGCCAGGGTGGCAGGAGATTTGCTGCAGGGATCAGATCTAAGTTGGGAGAGGTGTTTCTCGTCTTCTCCTTATTTTCTTGCATTGTAAAAGCCCGGAGCTCTGCCTGGCTGTCAGCAATTCCACCTCTCCCAAGCCCAGTCATACAGAGCTGGGGTGGGAAACATACAGCAGGCTCCCCCTGGGACTCTCTGGGCTTTCATCAGCTCTAATGAGACTTGCAGGTGCCCTCTCCAGGCATATCCATCCATCTGTCCGGGCTGGAGCTGTGGTTTGCGGCTGGTTTTGCACGCTGGTAAGGCAACTGTTTGCAGGCTGGGAATGAGGCAGGGCTCTCCGTGCCCTGCCCTGCACCCGTGCCAGTGTGCACAGGCATGACAGGAGCTGGATGGATGCTTGGCACCCCGGGATAGTCTGAGAGACAGATCAAGTCCCAGGAGAGAAGAAAAGGGGAGGAAATGGCCTCTGCACCTCTGGGGAGCAAGGTGCTGCTGGGCAACCTAGGACTCTTCCTGCCCTGCCAGGTGATGTGCAAACACCAGCTGCTCCTGTTTCTACGGAGCACAGAGGACCACAAAAATGTGCCAAATTAGCCCCAAAATGCAGTGCTGGCTGCTGCAGGAGGGCCCCCACTGTACCCATTTTCCAACCTCCACAAGATGATGCTTACTAGAAAGAAGGGCAGGAAAACAAGAGCAACATCTCCCCAGGTCAAAAAAAAGCTCCTCCTCAAGGCTATTTCTCTCTCCAGGAAAAGCAGGCATTTGCTTCAACCTCCTCTCATGGGGATGGATGACGTAGCCCTTCCCAGCCTCTCCATCCCTGTACCAGAGCTAGGAGGATATTTGCATCCCCAAGATTCCTTCCTAGAGGGTCTGGTGCCCCTCAGCCCAGGAAAGGGGGCTGTAGGAACTGACCCTGCTACTGCTCCCCCTTACTGCTCTGAACAGCAGTGCCAGAATGGAGGGGAGACTGTGCAGGGTTTGTTAAAATCAATAAAATCAAGGAAAAGGCCTTGAACATGTTTCCTCAGCAACTGTGACGTCATCTGGGATGTCTGGCCTCCCCTTCCCCCCCCCTCCCCTTTCTTATTATTAAAAGGGAAAAGAAAGGGAAGCAGACAGCGAAGGGGAGCTGGAGACAGTCTCCTGGCAACGCTGGGGACAGTACCATCCTCCTGCCAGGGGCACAGGGCTCCAGCGTAGGGAACCCTGCCAGCACTCATGGCTGGAGCACTGGGATGGGCAGGGCATCCCTGGTGTGCCCTGGGGTGGAGGTGACAGCACTCTGGGCACTACCACGTCTCCAGGGATGCCCAGCTGCCTCCTGGCCAGGGCAGCTTTGCTGAGCCCCGACTTACCCAGTCGGGTCCTCAGTTGGCAGAGTAGTGGTAGCTTGGCCCCTCCATTCCTCCTCCTAATTCCAGACATTTTTTGGTGATGATGACCATGAATCTTGCTGAAGTGCCAGGGCCTGGCAGCAGGAAGGGCAGCGGCTGGGGACAGGGTCCCTGTGTGGGTTGTCACTGTCACCGTCACCTGCTGGGGAGACCCTTGCACACCTGGGCCCGCTCTGGCCACTCTCCCCCCACACCAAATCCTTGTCATTTGAGCTGTTTAATCCATCCTGGCTCACTTTTAACAGGCAACAGCAAGTGGCTCAGGCAGTGGGGCCGAGCAGGCAGGAGATATCAGAGGAGTCCATATAGACGAGGGTGGTTCAGGGACAGGGAGTGGGGATTTTACTGCCTTTCCCAACACCCCAGACCAAGGGGTCACCCTGTGCCCAGCAGCAAGGTCCTGCCAGCCCCTGAGCCCCTTCACTGGGCACAACTCAGCTGTGAAACATGTCACAGATGGTGCAGGAGCTGGGGGCAAACAGGGTCAGAAACCAATTAGCCCAGGTCCTGCAGGGCAGCCCTGCCAGCACCCACTCAGTTCGACCGTCCTGACCTGAACCACGGCAGGAAAATCTTTAAACCCCTGATTCTTAGGATCAGGGAAGGATTCCTCTCTATCTTCCTGTTTCTTATTCCCTTTGCTAAGCCTCCACTCCTGGCTTCTGCCAGAAGAGGATGGTGAGTGAGGCTTTGCTCCAACCCATTATAACGGATGCACATTTAATTTGCTGTTACGTACCCAGCAATGGACTAGCCAAGCCCAACACTATTTCTTATCACTGTGTGTCGATCCAACAGGGGAAATCAATACGTTCCTGCAAATGCCAAGAGCAAGCTGATACCTCAGAGTAAAGAGAAACAGAAAAAAAGATACAGGTTTCCCCTCACAGCAATATCTGCTGGGATGTGTGGCCCTGTGGGTTGGGGGGTGGATGCAGGTGGCACCCAGAAACCAAAGACATCATGAGGATACCCTTGTCAGAGCTGGCCACACTGCAGTGACATGAGAGTGTCACCACAGGATGGGTCAGGGACCCATAGTTCCACCCACTACGCCGTGTGCCCTCTTCACTGCTGAGGCTCTTCCCACCACTGCCTGCAGCAACAGGCAGAGCTGGCTCCTGCCTTCCGCTCCCCAAGCAACAGCAGCTCCTGGGAAATGCTTCAGCCTGAGTCGTGGCTGAGGAAGACCAGGGGTCCTGGCATTTGGGGACAGCCAGATGGACAAGCTGTGCCCTGGGGTCACTTCTGCAGGGCAGCTGGAGCAAAGCTGAGCCACGGCAGGGCTCCAAGCTGGGAGGCTGGGGGTTCTCCCTGTGCAAACCCCTCCAAAAGGGCTTGCCCCAATCCCACCCCCTGAGTGTGTTTCTCTCCCTGCTTCTCGCTGCAGGTTCATGAATCACCGTGTCCCGTCCAACTGCAGGTACCAGCCCACGGAGTACGAGCACGCAGCCAACTGTGCCACCCATGCAGTGAGTCCCTGTCCCCACCCCAGGGTGAGGGAGGACAGTGCTCATCTCTCTAGGGGTCCCCTGAGGAACCTCAGGGAACACCAAAAAATCCCTGTGTTCAGCCCTGGAGCGGTCACTGAGAGTCTTGGGGCTATGATGAGGCAGATGTGCCCCGGGTGCTCCCAGGGGTTGGAATACTCTCTCTCCTCCTTCCCTGGGAAACTGAAGTGCATCTCCTTTGCTCTCACCCACTGTGGCCCCATGTCCCTGGGGAAGCTGGCTGTGGGCTGAGAGGAGCAGGAGTATTTTGCAAAGCTCCCTGAAAATGGAGTGTTTCCCAGCAGGAAGTGTGACAGGTGCCCATGGGGCTGCCTGCACAGCCCTGGGACCAAGCTCTCCCCACACCAGAGCTTCCCTGGGGAGCTGGCAGCTCCCACTCTGAGTCCTGGGAGATGACTCAGAGGAAGCCCCCCTCCTTGTGCCTTCCTCCTCCTCCCTATCTCCATCTGGAGAAGTTATTTTGGAACTGCACCACACAGGGAGGGACCCTGCCTGGCCCATGTGGGTGGCCGGGCTGCCCCTTTTGGGTGGTAGCTTTGACCAGGAGCAAAAGAAACATCTAAAATGAAGAGAGGAGACTACTGTAGCTGCTCGATGAAAACGCAGAGGAGTCAACAGGAGGTTTATTTCTCCCTTCCAGTTCTGGATCCTGCCCAGCATCCTTGGCAGCTCCATCCTCTACATCCTCTCTGATGACCACTGGGAAACCATCTCAGCCTGGATCTATGGCTTTGGCTTGTCCAGCCTCTTTATTGTCTCCACTATCTTCCACACCATCTCCTGGAAGAAGAGGCATCTCAGGTACCATCCCTGATTGCTCAGGGCTTGGGAAGGGCGAGAGGGTCCAGAGGGCCCCAGTGCTGTGACGTGCCTGTCTGTCCATCCTGCAGGACTGTGGAGCACTGTCTGCACATGTTTGACAGGATGGTGATCTACTTCTTCATCGCAGCATCCTATGCTCCCTGGTGAGTTGTTGGTGGGTGGGGGCCACTTCTTGGCCCTCTGGAAGGCAGAAAATCAGCCCAGCTCCAACAAATAGGGTTTCACCCTCTGGTTTTGGCTCTGCCTCAGGTTTTACCCTACCCCTTTCCACAAAACCTTCATATCCTATAGATTTCAACCTCTGTAAATTGAAGTTACAACTTGGGAAGACCCTTTGGTGGGACAGTTGTGGGAATGAGTGCAGCATTTTCCTGTCACCTCGCTGTCCTCAAGCCCAGACCAGGGTGCTTCCCTAGACCTGCCTCACCACAGACCTGGGTCTTGCAGGCTAAACCTGAGGGAGTTGGGTCCCTGGGCCTCCCACATGCGCTGGATCATCTGGATCATGGCATCTATTGGGACTGTCTATGTTTTCTTCTTCCATGAGCGGTGAGTGCGGGGACCCGGCCCCGTGCTGGTGGGTGTGTGGAAACAGGGATGTGGAGGAGGGATGTGGAGCAGCAATGTGGGACCAGGGATGTGGAGCAGGGACGTGCTGCCATGAGTTGCTTCTTCCACATGGTGGCACCAAATAAAAAGCCAAAGGCCCCTGATTTCTCCCTGAAGCCCCAAGTGCCTGGTCCTCAGCTGGAGCTCCCAAGCCAGGGTGGGGGGCCCATCAACCCTGCGCAGGGTGCCAGCCTGACTCACACATGGGGACATGGGACCTGCCATGATGGCACTGCCACCCCTTTTCCCATAGCCTGGCCATGGACATTATAAGCGTAAAACTCGACCTCCCTCTGCTCCTGCCTCCAAAGCAGCTTCTCTATCGGTCACAGGTACAAGCTGGTGGAGCTGGTGTGCTACGTTATCATGGGCTTCTTCCCCGCCTTGGTCATCCTTTCCATGGTAAGCCACTGCTGGGAAGCGCTTGGGCTCGGTGCAAGGGACAAATCCCAGCAGGGCTGGTTTGTCTCTGTTGGGTTGGTGCAGTCTCCAAGCTGTGTGATGGATAAAACCATCCCCAGTGTGACATGGCCTGGGTTGGTTTTGCTTTGGGTGCCCAGCAAATACCACATGCAACCCCAGCAGCCCCCCCTGCCTGGGCTCCATTGCATTGAAATTGTAGAATCACAGAATCATAGAAGGGTTTGGGTTAGGAGGGACCTTAAATACTGTCTAGTTCCAATCCTCCCAGCAAAGCTGGGCTGCTGGGTCCCCACTGCCTTGCTGGAGGGGAGTGGGTAGCAGAAGGCAGAGAGAGAGTGCTGCCTGCAGCTGTGGTGGTCTTGATGGGATGGTGGGGAAAGGGCAGACACGCTGTGGCTGCACTGAGCCCTTCCTCCCTGCCTGCTCCCAGCCCAACAGGGACGGCCTCCCGGAGCTGGTGGCTGGTGGATTCTTCTACTGCCTGGGCATGGTGTTCTTCAAAAGCGACGGCCGCATCCCCTTCGCCCACGCCATCTGGCACCTCTTCGTGGCCATCGGAGCTGGCATCCACTACTACGCCATCTGGAGGTACCTCTACCGGCCCGGAGCGCTGGACACGAAAACATCCCGGTAGACGCCTTAAAGACGTTTTTTGTGCCAACGGGCTCACGGGGGCATGGAGGGGCGTGGGCTGGCAGCCTGCACCGTGGGCTCGCCCCAAACCACCCCCTGGCCCCTCAGGCAGCAGCTACTGCTGCCCCTCCGGAGCAGACAGGGGAGCCTGAAGGCTGATTTTAAACATTTTTCTTTTTTAACCTCGGGAACTGTTTATTTTTCTAGGCAAAGGTTTCATAACGCGGTGACTGACCGATGGGCTGTGGGTGATAGGGGGCTTCACCCACTGGAGTTGCCAGGGGCTTTGCTTGCTCACCTGACTCTGAGCATCCCATGGGAGCGAAGACCTTGGCCCTGCATGCCCCTGGCTAGTGACATCCTGGGTTTGGCTACTGGAGTCCTTAGCATGGGCTGCTCAGGGGACTGGAGGTATTAAGACAGGGGGAAAGACCCAGTGGTGGAGGGGAGCATGGTGACACCCCTGCACCACCCGGACTTGGCTCCTAAATGGTCCTAAGTCATGTCAGCATTGACTGCTCCCTCACAAGTTCCTGATGGGAAGGTCCAGACTCAACAAGCCTTATATGAGATTGAAACTTGAATCTCTTCCAGGGTGCCCCAGTCCCCGAGCACTGGGAAACCCTTTCTCTAAGCCAGTATTAAGTGCACAACTCGGTACATCCCACTAGTTGGACCCTGGGAGCCCCCATGGATATTTTCTCCCTGGAGTGCTTTGCTTTCCTCTCCGGTCTCGGTGCCAGTGGCAGCCCAAAGCAAGGCCCCTTCCCAGGCTCTGCCACACATGTGCCTTCAGCAGGGAGCAGAGCTGCGATCCAGCTCCTGGCATCTCCCTGACTGGGGCCAGCCCATCCATTTCAGGGGACTCCCTTTCTCCTCGAGGGAGGGAAGTGAACCTCCTTGGACTGGGATCATGGGGCTGCCTGCCTTCTCTGCTCCCATTTTGACGATAAGCCTGTTACACATCAGATTTAATTCCACTTTTGGGAGGATTTCCAACATTCCCAGGATTGCTGAAGGAAAGGGATGCATTCACATGATGCTTGGAGGTGAGCTGTGATGGGGAGATCCTAGTGACAGTCAGTTTTTAAATGCCTAACTATGGCCACAGAGTGCTAACACACACAAGACATGGAGCATCCGTCCGGTTGTTGGGAGCAGCCTTGATGGTGCTGGAATGAGAAAACCACACTTGGTGTTGCTCCCCGAATGCACTGGCAGAGCTGCTGGAATCAGGAGGGTCTGCTGTGTGCAGGGCTGTGGTACGTGCCAGGATCTGCTCCCAGTCCTGCCTGCACCTTCCCCATCAACCCCACAGGCATCGATTTCCCATCATCTCTTTTTGGCCTTCAATTAATTACAACTGCAGCGGTCTTGGTGTGACGTGGCAAGCGAAGGAGATTTATGGCCACCATCCCACATCTCCCATTTCTCCATCTCCCTGCCGAGGAGCCAAGCTCCAGGCTCTGCCCCACCTCCCCCACAGCTTAGCCCGCCCCCCC
>JAWWEU010000017.1:17090871-17111162 GCA_035583155.1 Acropternis orthonyx
AAAAATAAAAAAAAAAAAAAAAAAAAAAAAAAAAAAAAAGGCAAGAAACCAAATGTTATTTCTATGGCTTTAAAAACAAAACAAGCCTACGAGTCTGTAGGGACCCCATCACCAAATCCATCAAGTCCTGATTTGAAGGAGGCCAAAATGTTATTATTGACATGTTTTCCTGCGTGGTTCTGTATCTCCAGGTTTTAACTGCTAAGGAAGGCACAGTCAGCTGGTGTGTAGTGTGTAGGTCAATTTACTTCCAATACGCTAATTTATGCAACATTAGCACAGAATGCCAGCTCCAATTCTCTTACTGTTTGCACTCTAGGAGTAGACTTGTATTTTCTGCCAACTCCATTACATCATCCGAAAAAACCCAAACACTTGTTTTTTTTTTTCCCCTTTTTTCTTCCCCCCACCCCCCCCAAACCCTCGCCACTCTCCTTCTCCCTCTCCCCTCCCGGAGCCCTGGCCGTGAGCGCTGCCGGGCGCTGCAGCCCGCGGGGCTCTGGCCATTGTGCGGCCGGGGATGCGCCCCTCCATCCCTGACCTTCGCCTCCCCGCTCGCAGTTACATAACGCGGTGCCCGCTGCGTGCGGGAGCCCGGGCGAGCGGCGGCGGCCGCCCGACCCCCTTCCCCAGCGGGTCCCGGGGGAGCGGGGACATGTGGGTCAGCGGGTTAGCAGTACCAGAGCCCGAACAATTCGGCACCGCCGACAAAACGCCCCCGAGCCCGCCGGAGCCGCCCGGGCTTCCCAGCACCCCCCTCTCCTCTTCGCATCCGTGCAGAAGCGACAGCCGAGCGTTACGTAATTGATGGGATCCCAAAGTTGCCCCCCATCCCTCGGGGCGCCCGCGGGGCCGGTCGCGGGTCCCCCCCGGCCGCACCATCTGCCCGCGCCGCCGGAGCGCCGAGGGGGGGGCCGTTGTGTAACACCCGCCAACTACGGCCGCTCCGCGAACATCCACAAACTCCCCGACAAATTAAGGAAATTTTCTCCAGTGTTTCTGATTAACCTCGTTACATAAGGCGCTTGCATTCCAAATCCACTCTCGCAAGCTCTAAATATACCCCGCGCAGCCAAACGCTCCCTGCACACACGCCCGTGGCCACCCGGCCTCCTCCGGCCGAGCCCGCTCCTCCTCGCCTCGGCATCCGCCGAACGGCGCGCTCCCTGCTCGCAAATCGCCTCTAATTAAATGGTTCGGCGTGTGTCATCTCGATGGCTTTTACTGTACGCGGATTCCCTGAGTGGGAAGCTGCCTGGGAAGGGGGGGTGTGGCCAAAAGGGGAAAAATACTGTAAAACACAAGCCAACACATGATCAGCCATATTCCAACCTACAACCCAAACCCCCTCGGTCCGAGCGGAGCCCGTCTCCCCGCGGCCGGGCATCGCTGCCCCGGCTCCACCGGCGCCCGCCGAGGGGGCTGCCGCTCCCGCCGGGCACGTACTTTTCTCCGCCCGTCATATCTTTTGACAGCCGTGTGTATTATTACATAGCGTTATTTAATTCATTTTTTACCCATCACCGAGGGATTTTACCGAGCGAAGCCGCTCTAGCGCGCTCCCCCCTCCTGTAGGAGCAACGCTTCATAAATTATTTACAAGTAATTAAAGCGGCAGCCTCCTCCCTCTCGCACGTCTCGGCAAACTCCGGCGGTGTTTGTAGCCGGGCCCGTGGCCGTGGCCGTGGCCGGAGCAGCCCCGCACGGCCCCGCACCCCCCGCACGGCTCCGCAGCCCTCCCGCCGCAGGGGCGGCTCGGGCTGACCCCAAACTTCCACCGCCCCGAGCACTGTCAGAGCTGACCCGCAGCACTGCGAGCCGCAACCTGAGGCAGGAAGGGCTTTGACAGCTGGCCACAGAAAAGGGGGGCCCGTCTGTTTGCGGCGTTTTATCCGGGGGGCCGGGGGGGGAGAGGCCGGCGGGGAGCGATTGAGAAGCCGCGGGCGCAGAGAGACCCTCTGCGAAGTTGTGCACCTTCAACAACGGCACCTACGAGATCATCCGCTCCGCGATGAAATAATTTTTAAGATACACTTAAATGAATTAAGGGAAAACAGCGCGCAAGAGAGTGAATAAGTCACCCGCAAACCGCAAATCTCCTGTTTAATCACAGATCCCCCATTCACAACAAGCCACAGCACACCAGTTGAGAAACTGTCAGAAGGAGACAGACGAGGGGGAGAAAAAAGGGGGGGAGGAAGGACACTGCAGCTTTAAAAGTTTGTTCCCTTGAATCCCAATACTCCTGCTGTTGCTTTATATATTTATAAAATTATGTAATTTCAGGGGCACAGTACCCATCCGGATACCACAGGCAATAAACGAGAGAGATAGGAAAACACCAAACACCGCTCAATATTTTCATTGCGTTTGTCCCTCCTCCTGCAGCAATTAAAAGAAGCTATAAAAGTTTGCAAGGTTTTGCAGGGGGGTAGAAGCCCGGCTTGTTTGCGTGCGCGGCTTCGACAAGCACAAGCAATAAACCAGGGGATTAAATTGCTGCATTTCCCCCTTCTCTCTTGCCCCCCTCTTCCTATTCCCACCCACCCCCCGATCCCACTCCCCCGGCCCCCTCCCCCTTCCCCAAGTCTCCCTACCTCTGCTGCCGCTGCTGCTGGAGTAGCTCTGCCTGCGGACGGGAGCCGGCGCATCGCTTTTCCGGGCAGGCTCCAGGTTCACCGGGGTGTCCCTGGCGCCGGCGGCCGCCTCGGAGACGCTGCTGCCCGGCTCACTGGCTGCTGGATCGGGGGCTGCCGGAGCGGACTCCATGTTTTTCCCAATGTAGATCGCTTGGAGATGGCGAGCTCCTACACTCCCTCTATCTTCTGTTTCCAGCGCAACTCTATGGTAGGGAAGCAGAAGGGAGAGAGCGAGCGTGATCCAGATGGGATGTGAGCTTGCCTGGCTGTGACCACAAGCAGCGCTAGCGAGAGCTGCACACCCCCCCGCCCCCGCACCCCCCGCGCTCCGCCGCCAGCCCCGCGCCCCGCGCCGGCATCGCCGCCCTCCGGACCCGCGGAGCGCCCGCACCGCCGGCCGCGGGGCCGGCCCGGGCAAGGGAAGGGGAGGGAAGGGAAAGGAAGGGAAGGGGCTGCCGCTGCCCGGGCCGGGCGGGGAGCCAGCCCGACCTCCGCCGGGGCCGGGACCGACGGCTCCCCGCGATGATGGGGCCCGTCCAACACGCCCCCCGGGCCGGCGAGGAGCTCCCCTCTCCAGCCCCGGTACCAGCGGGAAGAGCTTCCCAGCAGGGCTGTCTTCCCACCCCCCCTCCCATGGCTGTTTCAGCTGAAGCCGCATCAGAAGATGCCAGCTGTACTAAGCGTCTCGAGACCCACATGTTTAGCAGCCGCGCAGCCGGAGAAGGCAACATTTCAGACAATACCTCTCTTTCAGTGAAGTACGCTTTGACATAGAACAAAAGGTGACTAGCAAGGTGCCAGAAAAGCTCCGGATCTCGTCTGACTTCTGCAAGCACCCTTGTGCAGTTCGCAGTCTCAGCAATGGTCAACTCCTTGTCTACTACCTGATGTTAAAATGAAGTAAGAGCTGCCACAAACAGTGCCTGGAGAGCACGTCCCTCCCGCGTTACAGGGGCCATGTTACACGCAGCCCTGCTGCCTCCTGCACAGGAGCTGCTAAAGCTGCGAGCTGGGACTGCTCTGCCTGGAACATGTCCTGAGTAGACCAAATAATGATATTTTTACTGAAAGCAGTTCAAGCCTTTTCCAAATGGTACTGGATCATGTGCAAGCAGCTGATATGCCACCTTCTGCCAACCAGGACTGTTGCTACAGTTTTCAACACTGCTGATGCTTGGTACCTGATGAAACTTGTAGGTAAACCCTGGAGAATTCCACATTCTGCAGTTTAATCACCAGCACTGCACTGCTCTGCCACAAAGGGTGGCTGCTCAAACAGCTGTGAAACATACCACGAGTCCCGCTTGCTGCAGGAGCTCATCCACAAATTGGATTCCATCTTGCACTGCTGACAGTTCTTGTGGTGGAAGGGTAGAGTCTTGAGCCAGCTGATTTGGAGGTCCTGAAGTTCCAATTACTCGGGTCTGGAAAAAATCCCCACCACAGTATTATTGTCTGCCTCCATCTGAGAGGGATGGGCACAGATTGAGAAGGCAGAGTAACATTAAAAATTATTCTGCATTTATTTTCAGAGAGTGAATAAATTTGAGGTGGTCAAAGCTGGGCTCACAGACCTTGCCCACGGGGTAAACCAGGGCTCGGTCTTTGTGATTAAGTACAGGGTTAGGGCAGGCCTGGAAGCCCACAGGGTAGGAACACAAAGGCTACAATGTTTTTCACCAGTTAACTGTCCCAAGCCCGATGAGAGCTGTTCCTGGAGAGCAGGCTGGGAAGGGGAGCAGCTGGAAGTGGAGGAGGGAGGCAGGAGCACAGTTTGCTCCTTGGGCCCTGTCTGGGTGCTGTGTGAGCATCCCTCGAACACACACTGACACGGGCAGGGGGTCACAGTGTGTCCCTTGCACACACACTGACATGGGCAGGGGGTCACAGTGTGTCTCTTGTACACACACTGACATGGACAGGAGGTCACACTATGTCCCTTGCACACACACTGACATGGACAGGGGGTCACAGTGTGTTCCTTACATACACACTGACATGGGCAGGGGGTCACAGTGTGTTCCTTACACACACACTGACATAGGCAGGGGTCACAGTGTGTTCCTTACATACACACTGACATGGGCAGGAGGTCACAGTGTGTTCCTTACACACACACTGACATAGGCAGGGGTCATAGTGTGTCCCTTGCACACACACTGGCACAGACAGGGGGTCACAGTGTGTCCCTTGCACACACACTGGCACTGGCAGGGGTCACAGTCCCAGCACAGTCACACTGGAACCCACAGAGGGCAGGGGGTGATCCTCCTCTGATGAAGGTTTGGGGAATTAGACCTGCAATTTCCTGCAAAGTCTCTCCCTTTACTTTTCGCTAATTGGCAGCCTCCAAACACAAGCAAGAATTATGTGATCTGTGGAAAACAAACTCCTGTTAGCCCGAGAGAAAGCTTATCCCTCCCTCTCCAGATCGGGGTTTAAGCAGGCTGACCAGGCAATGTGTGTTGGGAATCCTGCCCGGCTAATGAAAAAAGGACTTCATTCCTCAAAGCTGACAGCCCACTGCCTTTCACCAGTGCTGGGGACAACTGCACTGCTTGCCACAGGAAGGTTTATTCATGTGAGTGTTTTCCAGGACTGGTTTTGGTGTTGGAGATACCAAATTATGAGAGTGTAGGCTGTTTTTTTTTCTCTTCTCCTTTTATCTGTTAAAGGCCACTGATATTTACTACACCTGTCTTAGCTATACAATTGCCATTTGGTGCATCTTTTCCCCTGTTTTCTAAAACTAAACAATTTTTCAATTTACTTAGAAGATAAGGAAACACTGAAGGCTACAACGGGACAACATAAAGTAGAGCTCGGGTTTTCAAAAGAAATTGTGGGGGAGGGGAAATCACTGGAGTAAACCCAAGGGCCTAGAACTTCTGAATCAATGGAGAAGAAAAACTAATTTTAGGTTGTTTAATATCTTTCGTAATTCAGTAACAATTAGAGCCAGCCAAAGCAGGACAGACGTGCAGTATGTTTGTAGAGGAAACAGTCCTTAGACTTTGTAGCACTTCAGCAAAAAGACAAAGTAGCTTTGCTCTTGCAAAAAGAGAGGGTGCCCAAAAATTGAAAGAACCATGAGCAAGGAAAATAGGGGGACAGTTCACCTGAGCCTAATGTAATGGATGAAAACCATCACGACTCTTGCCAAAAACTCCCTCTCCATGAACCTGTTCTGCTGAGACATTTCCTGAGCATAGAAAAGGTCTTCCTCGTTCTTCAGTCTTCTATTTCTAGCTTCCAGCCCTCACTAAAATGGTTCATTAACTTTGATCACTAAGCTTGTTTCAACAAGTGAGATGGCATTAGCAGCAAAGACAAGTATGCTGAGAAACTTGAGGATAAATGTTTAGTTAGATTTAAAAGGCTTTAGAAATCGCTGCAGATGTTACCTGCAACAGATCCTACCAGAAATAACAGCAATGGAACAAAAAGGGACAAATATTACCAAACATTTCCTATTGACTTTTTGATTTCATTTAGATACAGCAATTAATAATTTAAAAAATTTTAATTAAAAACAATCACACAACTCTTATGTGATTCTAGAATAGACAGAATATAAAGATGACTTTATAAAGGGACACTTTCTCAGAGCACTGATACAGTGACAGAAAGTGGCCGGAGGGCTACAATGCACATGGCCAAACACACAGAAAGACTCGTGTGCAGGACAGCACGAGGTGCACAGAGCACACACACATGTAAGGGAGTCACAGCTCCCAGGAGAACAGTCCACCACCCTTCAGTGTGCTGTTCACTGCCCTTTAACATGCCACTCTCTTTGGAAGCTGGGGGAGTGAATAAGGGTCTTCCACACACACAGCTAATACAGCTGGGGAAATGCTTCCCTTCAAAAAAAAAAAAACTGCCAAAGCACATTCCTGACCCGGAGTTGCACAGAACCATGGACTATGTCAAGCTGGAAGGGACCCATGAGGATCATCAAGTCCAACTCCTGCTCCTCACAGGACTGTCTACAACTAAATCACATGACTAAGAGCATTCTCCAGCTCTCGCATGACAGCCCACACCGTGGGGCCTGGGTTAGCCTGGCCACACCACACACATGCCAAAGGGGGGACTGTCAGACCCCCCTAGGAAGCTTTGCTAGCTCCAGTCTAGCAGTGGTAGAGGATATATTGCTGCAGAGGTGAATAACCATGAGGGCAGTGCTGGAATAATATCCCAGTTACAGCTCTTCCTCCTGTACTACAAGTTTCCTGGGCTAAGGCACTTTTGCTTCCATTGGACACATTCACCTCCCTGTGGTTTTGGTGTCCTTGCAGGAAAAAAAAAGAAAGCAGAAAGTTCATAAGCTGAAGACATTCAGAAGGGCAAGTTTGAGTGAAGCAAGGCGTAGGACACCTACCAGGTCTTTGGTACAATTCTGACCATGCTTATAGACCAAGTTCAAAGAACAATTTAAAACATATGCATCTATCATTTGTAACGATATTCTGTGGCATGTCTCTTAACGGTTTACAAAACTTTAGTTAATTCAATTTCACAGTAGGACAAGAAAATGTTTCCACTGGAAACACATACAGCCTATAATACCTGAAAGCAACTTTCTCAAAATTATGCACCCCATTAAGCTTCAACAAAATCAGGCAGACTAGTAAACTACATGTATGAAACCTGAATATTTGGCAGTAATTAAATTAAACACTACCTGAACAGCATTCTCTTGTATCTTAGATGAAAACAAAATTAAAAAAATAATAGGAGAGAAATAAGACAACTGTGCTGGAGGCGCCATGACTGGATGCAGTTTCAGTGGACCCTTTCCCACAACCTTTATCTCTAAGCAGAGTGGAAAGCTCATCAAACAGTTCATCTGGCATTTACAGTCATGGATATAATTGTGTTTGTTTTAAAGACTGAGGAACATTTGTTAACTAGCTAGTACAGCACAGATTCAGTGCAATCTCCTTCTTCCTGCTGCAAACTTCTCATGTAAACTATGAGCTGCTTTTCATTGTTGGTTAAGCCTCTATTTCCACTTCCCTCTCCTGCCACTTGGATTCATTACTTACTGGACTTTCTATTTCTGAAAGAAACTGGAGAAGCACACAACATAGGAAGTAATGAATCCTTTGTGCTTATCTGCACAGCACTATGTCCACAATCAGCATCCCCTGATACAAAGAGTAAGCATCAATAGCAAGGCCAGTTCTTAAGAATTCAATACGTTTGTGAATGAATTAAGGCACAAGGCCTTTCTCAGCAAGCTGCTTTTGCTGCTGTTTTCTTGCAGATGGTTTAAAAAGTTACCGAATATTTTCCTTTAGCCAGATGAAGCCCTTTCTCACATTCCATACACTTGCAGACAACCTCTTCCTCCCACAAAGGTAAGCTAATTGAATTAGAGGAGCAGCTCTGCCTGCCCATATTCTCTGGAGAGTTGAAGGGAAACAGGGAAGAGAAAACTCTGATCCAAAGATACATTCTACATGTCAAGAAAAGGGAAGGGTTTTTTAGTGAAGACCAGTAAATGAGACACCATTTCTGAAATCTTGGATCACTTGCAGTCCAAAGTAAGGGTGGTTGTTTTCTAATTAGTTCTTGCTTCAGTATCACCTTCTTCACTGTGTTTTTACTCAATAGCTGTTTCCTCAAATACCTCAGTCATTAGAGAATTCATCTGTAATACCAGACTAACTCACACTTGTGCAAAAAGATGTGTCTCTCTAGAAGTAACAGTAGGTTAAAAGAAGGTTAAAGCAAGGATAAAAAAAAAATACCTTATCCTTGATAAAAAACCACGTTACTATTGTCTAGCTCATCCTTGTGCACGTGCCTTCATACAACTTTGTTTTTCTCCCAGTGTATTCTACCAGTAGCCCCTTCCAATACACCTTACCTGAAAGAACCGTTCTGTGTTGCTTGGCTCACTGGCAAGGTCCTAAAATCTCTCAGCATTCAAATGCATTTGGAAAGTTCACTTTCACACAAGATCATTAAGGAATTCTGAACTATCCAAGCAAAAACTTATCAGACTAAAAGTTCTTAGTTGTAAATCATCCTGAATAGGAAAGCTACAAGTTACAAGTTACTGTGCATTGCCATGTAATCAATACACTGATTTCTCAGAACTGCCTAATGCATGCACAGGAGAGCATAGTCAAGGCCAAACACAAAGTTGCACATTTGCATGAGTCTAAAACATGGCCAAGTGGTATCCTTTGTGATTAACTTCTCCCTAGTATCTGAAAGCAAGATGACACAAGAACACCTGTGTATTCGAGGTCTGTGAGCAGCATCCCCACACTGACCCTTCTCACAGACCCGTCAGAGCTTCCCTCTCAACAGGAGTGGTGCTCAGTGCTTCCCCTCCCGTTAACTCACAGCCATTTCCAGCCCAGCCCCTTCAGAAACCACCTGCCTCCTCCCTCTCCATCGCCCCCCAGCACCTGGGAAATCCTCCTGGACAGGCAGTGGGAAGCTCTCCCAGGTTTCCCACTGCACCACTGAGGAGCTGTGCCTGTACACCTTCTCATTTGGCTTCTTTTTCTCCAGGTCACAGAACTTGATCTTCTGGCTGGCTTATAGACACAAAAACCTAACCTTCCTTGAGCATGCACCAAAAAATTACACCAACTATCAGTATAATCAAGCAGCCCAAACACACAGCAGAGCCATTACAGCTTAGATGAGCCTTACAACTGAATTATGCCAGAAATGCAGAACTGAAAGTTGTAATTTCATTTAAAATAATTAGTCAGGTTTTACATAATTTGAGGCCTCATTTGATTCATATAAACACCGTATCTCGTAAAATACTTTTATTTCAAGGAAAAATAGAAAGCTGTCTGCTGCATCAGAGGTCACCTGGTATGCCCAGCGTTACAGAGAACACATTCTGCTGCCTGCTTTAACCCTTTGAGGGCTTAACACTCCACAACAGGACAGCCCGTGGCTTCTACAATAGCGAGTCCAAAATTCTATATATTTTATAGAGACTGGAAAGATTGATATGAAGCTTCAAATATTGTGCTGAATAAAGAATCCTTGGAAGAGGAATTTGACAGTGGACACGTTCCAGTGTGTTAATGGAACAAAGGTACAGCAAGGCAGTAGAGATCAGATTTTCCCTGTGTTTGGAGATGAGAGGGAGGAGGGCAGAACTATTTAGCTTTCACAACTGACAGCTCTAATAGTGTAAAAACAAATTTGGCTGTTGTTAGTGCTGTCTTTGTGTTCTATAAAGCACCAAAATCCAAAAAAAGCCTTGAAATTTTTTTCAGCTTTTTTTTTTGTGTGATGAAAAAAAAGAAGTGCTTTGTAATCAAACAAAATATTTAATTAGACCTGAAATTAAAAGATGTATTTTGTGCCTTGATTTTTTTAACTTGCTGAAAATGAAGTTGAGATATGCTTCAAAGTAAAACAATGTTTGCCTTAAAATAAAGAAAAAACAAACAGCAAAACCCAAACCGAACTCCTGAAACACGTTTAAAAAGGAACATCAAGGTCCTGCATATTTTTCAATTTCCTCTTCTTCAACTGAATAAATCAATCAGAAATTAGAGGTTGTTAAATTGATCCAACCATGGATTTTTGTAGCAGAAAAATCACTCAGATGTGGGTATGGCAGAGCTGTGGAGGGTTCCTTGTAGCCTTTGTAGCGTCAGCGTGGGGATTCTGCCACAGTTTCAGGCAGAGAAGTGCCCATGTGATGCAAAGGAGGCTCCTCAGGAACAGCACCAAGGCACACTCAGCGTGCCTTAAACCAGGAGCTATCCTCAAACCCATTTCCATACCAACACACACTGGCACACTCCTCCCCCCCTCTGCAAAGTCAAGGGAAAAAATTATAAAACAGTCATCCAGTCCAAATAAAAATTATTTCTGGTGTGGATTTCTCAATAGTTTATTTGCAACCATCTTTGATCTAAATAAATTGGAAAGGGCTATTGGCCAAAGAGTTACTACCTTCAATTCTTTTAACAAAGCTTTTCATTTACATCTTGAATTAAGCATATTAAATGTCAAAACATGATTTTTTTTTCCCCTTCTCATTCAAAGAACACAGAAAAAAAAAAGCAGATTTCAGCTGAAGTAAAGCTGGCAGTGCAAGATCCCAGCCCTGCATTTCTGACTCCTTCCAAGCCTACAAGTGCAGTCCTCACTGAGATCAAGAAGGCATTTCTCCTCTTCTTGAAAGATTCTTCACTTTTCTTTAGAAGAAAGCCATTATTTACAAGCAAAAACAGGCTATGTAAAAATATCCCCACAAACGTATTTACACACACTATATACTCTCATTTAGGAAAATAATTACCTTGCTGGTTTCATGTAAAAATAGAAAGCTCTTTCCTACTCAAAGTTTGTTTCAGTAGTTGAGGTTTGAATCTTGTGACTGGGAGACTTCATGATAACCCACACGGTTATTTTGAAGTTTAAAGCAAAAGTAGAACCTGCTCTACCCCCCATAGATTCTTGGAGTGCTCGTCCGCTTCAGGTTGTTACGTTATGTTTCTTTCTGTCTTTGCCATCTTCCATAACATGCAGTGTTCATTCATAGCTACCAAAAATTGTAAATAAAAAAAAAAAAACCTATGGAAGTAAAATCCTGGGTGGTGAATAACTAACATGAAAATCACCTACTTACAGAAAACAGAACATATTTCCCCCCCATCCTTATGAACGTGTTGGCCCATGGACGCATTAATGAAGTGTCCATGGGACTTCTCCCGGATTCCCTTTGCAGTTCCCACCACTCTGCCACTCCTCAGAACCCACACGGACTTCTCCGGCACCACTCACCTGTCCCCACCTTACCATGGTTTGGAGGCATCATTTGCCTCCAACTAAGAGGTAAGAAAATAACTCAGTATTTGCAGCACCAGCTTTACACTGGTACAACTTTTCTCTCCCTCCGTGGCCTTTCCAACACATTGATATTTTCCCAATGAAACCACGGCTCTGCCTCCCCCACTCACACTCACAGCTTTGCAGGGTCTTTATTGTGCTGTTCAGTTACCGGGAGGAACAGGGAGATCAGAGAAACGTTTTTAAAGGAACAACAAGTGGTTCACTTTAAAGTTCATTGCTAATGTTTGTGGCTTTTCACAAATCAATACAAACATGCAAAAACAAAGCAGCTCTACTTTAGATTTCTTTGATTGTCTGAATGTAAACCTGCACTCCTAACAAATACTAGATTTAAATTCTCCTTTTGGTTTCTCAAGGTTGCAAAATTTGTCTGAGGGGAAAGTGTTTGAAATCAATCAGTTTACATCTTGAGAGCTGAAAGGTTTCTATTTCTCATTAAAAAAAAAAATCTGAGATATTTTCTGTCTAGTGATCACCACTGAATTTTAAATTTTCCCCACTTTCCACCCACACCTCAAAAATGTCAAAATCTAAAAAAACTAGAAGAAGTTTAATGAATAAGAAACCATTATTATGGCTTTTATCACCACTGTTTTATGCCCCTCTGCTTCAAGCAGACACAAGGCAAGCAGCAGCACAGGATGACTTCCCAAAGTGAATGGTCTTAGCTATTCTGTCATTTCAGGCTCACAAACCCAGGAGGGCAATTTCTTACTTCAAATTCAAAAGCCCTTAATGCTGGTGCACCTCGGAACCCTCCAGGTCCACTGTGGGACCTGCTCTCTGCTCTGGCATGCTGGGCCCCCGTCTGGTCAGCTCTGGGCTTGTGTTCCAGCACCAAAAACAGCAAAGAGTCAGCCATGCCCTTTGCATCAGTGCTCAGAGCAGAAGCTTCATGTGATAAAAAGTTTATGTTCCTTCTAATCTGATCTCATAACTCTATTCCATGGGGACTTCTTTATCAAGGAATAGATCCTTGGCCTAGGATGCTGAAATGAAAAATTCCTTACTAATTAATTTTTAGCTGGCACAAATCAGAGTCTTTTTAAGTTCAGTAGGAACTGTAAGTCTATTCTCCTTGTTTAACCACTTATAATTAAAGATAAATAAATAGCTCAGCTCTGTTTTTTCCCCAGATGAACATACTGATTACCATAGTAGGTTTTTCTGCAGAACTTCAGTTTGTGGATGTGGAATTTTTAAGAATCCAACTCTCCAAATGCTTTCCCCTGAGAGAAAAGGGAATGGGGGAAGTGGATAGTTCTGAAACTGAGCATAAAATTTCTCCAGCAATATTTTTTAAAAGCTCATAATTGTTTTAATACTCAAAGGTGGAATATTTGTTTAAATGACCATGCTTGCATATGCTTCTAAAACCCTTTTATATGCAAATTTGTGTACCCTCTGGACTGATGCACAGACACAGGACAGCCATCCATTGGCAGGGATTTTCTGTATCAGATGATTCCAGCTGTGTGCCCCTTTGGCTACACACAGTTATTGGAGTGTGTGTGCCTCAGGCTGAAGGGCAGGCAAAACATCCAGAAAGCAGAAAACTCCCTGTCAATGGACTTACACATCTTTACACAATGAAAAGATTGGGATTTTTTTGAGAAGTAAGGCTTGGAGAAGCATGTAACTAGTGAAGAGTAGAACTAATAAAATGCTTTACATGACACATGCTGAACTAGGGCCACATAAACACCAGGAATATGGTCCTTAACAGTCTGGATTTGAAAAGCGACTGTGAAACCACAATATTTTTAAATTACCAAAGCTCCCTTTTGAGGAAAAAAAAATAATTAAACTATAAAGTCTGTCACTTTTTTTTTCTTTTTAAATGTCCCCTCTTTCTGAAGTTTTTATTCAAGCTGAAGAAACTGAGTGGCACCAAGAGAGTCAGAGAGTTGCAATGAAGTATTTTACTGTTGGAAAACTCAGCTGTCTTTTTTGGCTGGTCACATGATACCAATTCTGTTCCCCTGACAGCATCTAGAGAATTATCAAGAGGAGAATTAGAAGAAGTCATGACAACAACAACCCTCCCTGTGATTGCTGTGCTGACCCTGAATTACATGTGTGCATATACATGTGTATCTATACACTGTGTGATCAAACTGCTCTCCTGGGTGGACTTGGTGTTCAGTTTCTGGACCATCAGCAGCACAGAAGACACAGCCCCTTGCTGGAAACACATGTGGAAGGATTTCCTGCTTTCAGAATTAGCTACAAGGAAGCTTAAGCCAAGTTACAGTACTTGTTTTGCCAGTACTGGGAAGCAACACATCAAAAGGACCACAAATAGTTAAAGAGCATCCCCCTGTTCCTGTCAGGCAGTGACACAGAGGCAGCAACCTGCCTGAGCTTTCTGAGGAAGTCAGGCCAGGGAAAGGCCAGCCCAGGGATGAGAGCCCTGCTCCTCACAGCCCTTCCATGGCACTCACCACGTTTCCTCCCTCTCCTCAGCCTCTTTGGCTTGGCTCTGTTCCTGCTGCTGAAACCCATCATCCCAGTTTAGAGGAGCTGCCCAGTCACCTGAGCCACAAACTATCAACAGGAATCACTTCAGCTATTCAGATCTCCATCTCAGGGTTTCAGAGAGTGGGACTTGACCTGCAGGTGGAGAGTTTTGGGAACCCCCTCAGAGCTGGGAAAGCCCAGCAGTGTGCTGAGAGAGGCCAGTCCTGTCAGGAGCCATTTAACCAGGATACCCATCAGCTTTTTCAGCATCCTGATTCTTTCCCATATGTATGATACTACAAATGAATGTATTTAAGCTCTTATCCAGATGCTCCTTGGTTTGTGACTGTCTTGAATTCACACTGTGCCCACCTTCCAAAGTGCTTAAGTGGTGGCAGAAAGCCATGAAGGCAAACAGAAGAATGAATGAGGACATGCATGGTTTATATTGAAGTGAATACACACAGAAACCTGTCTGTGGTATTCAATGATCTGCCCTTTGAGGAGCACTGTTGTCCACAAACACAGGAATTCAATAAATAGCTTTCAAGTTATTCATTAAATTTCTGGTGTAGATAAATAATGAATAAGAGCCAGTTATTCATTAGTATGCAATACCTGAAAACTATCTGTTATCTTTTCTGATGACTCCGACCCAAGGTGTCCCTGCTATTGGAGGCAACCAAAATCACAGCTGACAGAACAGGATGCTTTAGCTATAAGAAAGCAGAAAGAACAAAATGAGTTAATTACCCAAATAAGCAAGCAGTTTACCCCATATCTTTAAAAAAACTATGGGAAAAAATGCCATTTGTGAAGAGAGTTTAAACGTGCCACTGCTGGTCTCACACATCCAAGCATTATGCAGGCCCTCCGAGATGCAGAGCAGGTGTCAGCTGTTTGTGACTTAGTCAGCAACAAGTTGTCTGCCTGTCCATTAAATCTGTCGCCTCTGCACCCTCCCTGGTAACAGGGAAGGAGGCTCCTGCATAAAACCCTCTTCATAATGTCAGAACTTCAGTCGTGACTCATCCCTGCCACAGACTTGCTTTTGGTTACAGAGAAATTGTTTTGTTTGATTTTAATTTCATTCTGAATTAGAACAGCATTATTATTCTTCCCAGGAAGCAGAAGGGGTTATTGTGCAGCTATTTTATATTTAAGCAAGATTGCGCTTAATGCTTTCAATTTGAGTGCCATTGCCTCTGCAGAATCTGTGATACTTCAGTGTTTGGTCACTCCACTTTCTTTATCCCAGCAGGTTCCCAATGCAAGCAGTTCACAGGCTGCAATGCCAGCTCAGCCAAGCAGGACTCACAGCTTTGTGTTTGTACTGCTGTGTCTAACTGGACCAGCAGCAGCTGATGAACATTCTGAAAAGCGAAGTCTCTAAAAGCTTGAGAAAATATTTGAAGCAATTGGCTCTCCAAAAAGAAGAAAAGATCACATTGCAGTGCAGTTCCGAAAGTGCTGTGAAACCCACCACCAGCAGAATGTTCTCCACGCTCTGCAAAGACGAAGCAAAGGAGTCAATTTGTGCAGTTGCCCCCGAGAGCTGTTGATTACTAACAGAGTCCACAATACCACTGGCTTCAATCACAGATGTAAATGCTCATCTGTGAATGGTCCTTTACCAGGGTGTTTCTAATCCAGGGCCAAGAGTCTCACTTCTACACTCCTGAAAAAGTTTAAAAGAAAAGTTTGCAAGCTCTGCATTACCTCCCTTCCTGTTTTAACTCCAGAAAGGGCAATTTGTGGATGAACTTGTGCACATCTCTGTAGCTTCATGAGGAGGAGAAGGATGGCTGCTCTCCCTGAGGCTCACTCAGGAGGCAGTTCCAGTCCGGAGCTCCAGTCAGGACTCCCCCACTTCTTACTCAGGGAAGGCCCATCTAGCAATGAGGTGGGAACACACCACCCCAGGCCTTGGCTCAGACAGTGCTGTTTCTTGCCCCTACACCCTCAGAAATCAAGTGTTACTGCGTTCCCAGCATCAGCGTTACCTTTGGAACAGAATTTTTAACCCCGTCTTCTTTTTCCTTGAAGATTAGTGGGACAGGGGGATCCTTCTGGGAATCAGGAACAAGCAAGCCTTAAACCTACAGGCTCTGAGCAGCTGATGGTTCCAGCCCCTGGGACACAGGCTCCTCAGGTGTACCTGGGACACAGCTTCTGTCCAACACAGCCTTGATGGCCAGGCAGCCAAAATGAATTTGGCCACTGCAATTCATTTCACAAAATGAATTGAGGGCACTTGCCTTGAGAGGCAGTCCCAAAGGATGTCATTCCATGACCATACTTTGCAAATCCTGTTGCAGGCAGTGTTCTGCCTGGTCAGTCAAAAGACTCAGAGACATCTATGGAATAGAGAGGATCCTGATCCTCATGTACTAACAGCAAAATTCATGCCCAGAAAACACAGCAGTCTGACATGGCATAGTGCAAACCGGCGGGGAGCATGTTAAGTTGTTCTGGCAGTTCTTCCACTCATTGCAATCTTACAGTTGTTTTCAAGCATGGAAATTAAAACTGAGATTTGCATTATGTCCTGATTGTTCCCCAACCCCAGTACATTTGAGATCATGTGAAAACGAAAGAAAGGAGTAGAAAATCTGGAGCTGGGTTCACCTGAAGGAGACTGCTCAAACACCAGGCTTTTCACATGTGCAAACAGTCTCAGCCGGGATACAAACAAGTCAAAGCAGCAAGTTTAGGCTGCCTGAGAAGTTGTGAACAGCAGCAGGACCTTATCAGAGGCTGGCTGTTGTCAGGCCCACAGAACACTGTCTCACATTAAGCTGAAGAGATGCTTTCAGATCTTCAGAACAGCCCAGCTAGAATTACTTTTGTGCTGTATGTGGATTTATCAAGCCAAAGAAGTTCAGAAACTGAACTTGCCAACTGCAGCTTGCCCAGCTCAAGCTGCAGTGGGGACTTGGACTAAGAGGTTGGGTTGAGTTGTTCTTTGTCAAACGACCTGCTTCTGAAATGCCCAGAGAGAAGAAAGCGAACTGCTGAGCTGGGATATTGCCCCACTGATGTGCTACAACCACCTCCTCCTTTGCAGAATAACTGCTTACACTCTTAGAAGGATTCTTGAGCTACAGACCTTGAAGGGTAATTTCAAATCACACTTGGACTTCAAGAGGTCCTAACAAAGCCCAGGGCTGTAGATGCACAGATTGATGGATGCTTCAGTACTGACTATGAAGTCTTCTATGTTATTTGTTTCTATATTTGTGTTTTAACTCATTAGTGGGTTTAATTATGCTGCACAAACTAAAAATGCAGCTTTCTCAAGTTATTTCTCCATATAAATGATTCAGAAGCTTTTAATCTTTTCTGGTTGGCTCTTTCATATGATGTGATAAAATAAATAAACACAAGCAAGAACAACAGCCATATACTAATCTGTTGAGCATTCCCAGAATGGAAAAATCATCTCCTGTTTCAAGTTTCTGTGCCCCATTAAAGAACTAGAAGAGGCAGATGGAGCTGCATTCTATATTGGAACCTTAGGAAAGCAGGGTTTAGTCTTCATAAAGGGAGAAAGGGATCTACTGAAAAATAGATAAATAAAAACCTTAATGCCACTTTTTGGATTCTGGTAATCATCATAAACCACTCATTTTACTCCTTTTTTCACTTTTATCCCTTCTCATAGATAAAAGTAGCTGGAAACACTTAATTTCCATCCATCCATTAAAGTAACTGAGAAAAGGTATATTGTAGTCAATGATCATATATCAGCTGGGCTACATTATGCATCTGGAGATACAACTGAGGTTTGACAGTTAAGTCAGGTTTTCAATCTTCATAAATATCAGCAAGGTTTATGTAAGTCTATTAAAGAAAGAGTTTTCCTGAAACTCTTGTTTTTCAAGGGAATTTTCTGAGCATTAATTTTCTGACAAATTTCAGTTATGTCTCCTTTATTCAGAACACAGGTTTTTCTGCTGTTTTTTTCTGGGTTTTTCTCATAGGCACAGGCACAGTGTATGAAATGGGAAGATGAGAATAAAGACTACTTGCACAGGTCATATCAAGACGGAGAAGCACATAATAATAATGAGAATGGTTACACCAGAGGGAAACCTGAGAATTATTCTGGGATAGTGCTGATTGTCTGCAGATCACGGAGTTCTACTCCCTTTTCCATAGACGCTTCTGTACCACCTTTGAAAATCAGGCTTAGGAAAAAAAAAAATCAAGTGTTTTCAAAAGCAGTCACGAGCTGTTGGAGCAGCATCCCCAGAAAGGTCTCTTGCACAGCGACACTGAGCTTCACAACACCCCCTCAGCAAAGAAGGCTCGGGAGAGTCCCCAGTGGCCAGCTCGGTGCCCGGGCTTGCCCCGCAGTGCAGAGGGAGGGTCACACACAGGAACGGGGGTGTCTTGAGGCTGCAGACACTGCCAAGTGAGCAATCCCCACTGCAGGGACAGCGCTGGCCCCTCTCTCTCAACCTGCTGTACAAAGGCTTTTCCTGCCAGAAACCAGAGGGCACACCAGTCTTTTATCAGAAGCTGCAGGAAGAACTCTTCCCTCCTCTAATAGCTCAGCAGTTAGAGCTCTCACAAAAGTTTCAGGGCACTCCTCCACCTGAGGTCCACATCCTTACGCAGGGGAGCAGAAGGCAAATCCACTTTCAATGTCTGTTTTGAAGCTCTCCCTGCTTTCCAGAGGATATTTGGGAAAGAGAACGGCTTGCGTTTATAGCCCAGCAGTTCCCTACTGCTCCTGAAGATACACACCCACAAACTGTTTCCTGCTCTAAAGGGAGGGAACACACACCATTCATCAGGGGACTTACTGAAGTGACATGAACTAAGATGCCAATATCACTGCCACCACTACTTGCCCTCCTGGGGCACAGATGTTCCTTCCCTGCCCCCCAGCACCAAAGAAGTCCATCCTGTAGCATCCCAAGGCTGCAGTCCCACACCCACGGTAGCCCAGGGGCAGTCACTGCTCCCACAGACGCAGGTTTGCTGTTGGCACCATCACCCTGATCTCAAGTATGCCAGGTTTGGGGAACGCTCAGGACATAATGCAAATCTCATTTTTTTGATTTCTGTGTTTGAAAACAACTGTGCAACGATCACTGTGACGGGGTCCCCCAGCTCTCGCAGAACTCCTTATGAGCAGAAACTGGTAGGAAACCAGTGCCTTTTGAGAAACAAACCAACATCTCTCTTCTCTGCACATCCTTCCCTATTCCATCTTCTACTCAAGTTAACATTCAGGGGGAGCTGGGAGCCAGGACAGGCTGTCTGCCAGGATGTCACCTCACAGACAGGGGTGCTGAGGGGCAGGCACAGCCCCACGGTGCTCTGAGTCCAGCCAGGAACCTTCAGGGGCAGCTCTGCAGAGCAGAGACCCCCCGGGTTTAGATGAGAATTCCCCTCCCCACGTCACCCACCGATCCAGATTGGGCCACAGTTCAACCCATCCCAGGAGGCTCATGGCAAGTGGAGGAAATTCTGCTCCAATGCAATGGATGTGCCCTTGGTGGGCTTTACTGATGAACTCTAAAATTTGAAATGCAATGGGGCAGCTCCAACTCGCTCCTCTCCAATGTTTGCGGAAAAGTCACGACACTGCTAAAGTTTAATGTTCAGCATTATTTCATTTCTGTCTCAAAATATGTATCGATGCTACTTTTTGACATAGAAAAGAAGTTTTTCAAAGCTACTTTAGGGAGAACTTCCGCACCTCAAAGTTTATAGTATAAAACAAGATATAATTTATGCTCTTGGCTGCTTTAAACCCCTTTCAGCTGAGAAAATTATAGTGAGGAAAGTATTTGAAATGTCAGACAAATAGTATTAATATCACAGGCACTCTGAAAAAAAGCAAATAGTTTTTTAATTAAAACATGGTTTAAGTTTCTTGTCAAAATAAGGAGGTTGCCTGGGTCTTAGCTGTATTGAGGCAAATGTCAGCAGAGTTTTCAGGCCTGGAGGAAAAGTTTATTAAGAGTTTGGTGCATCTGGTTTGGCCATTCATGTTTCTCATTTGATTGAGTTCTGGCCCCAACAGATGCTTGATGAAAGAGCTCAGCTGCTGCACATTTTTACAAGTACTGTAAGTCTTGGGGAAAAGAAAAAAAAACCCAACACAAAACAAAATTGGGAAAAGTACAAGAGAAACAGAGTGGGAGACAGAGAGATCATGATCTTCTCGCTTTCTCTGAACAAACACAGAGTTAAAAGACTTAACTTCTTAGAAAGTGGAGGCATCGATATACCTGAATATCGTACTCAAAAGTGCAGTTTGTCATGTCTCTAAGAACAGCCGCCCAGGCAAAGCTGAAGTGCTGGAAGCAACCACTGACCTGG
>JAWWEU010000017.1:17111262-17160473 GCA_035583155.1 Acropternis orthonyx
TTCTGGCCCCAACAGATGCTTGATGAAAGAGCTCAGCTGCTGCACATTTTTACAAGTACTGTAAGTCTTGGGGAAAATCAAAAAAAACCCAACACAAAACAAAATTGGGAAAAGTACAAGAGAAACAGAGTGGGAGACAGAGAGACCATGATCTTCTCGCTTTCTCTGAACAGAGTTAAAAGACTTAACTTCTTAGAAAGTGGAAGCATCGATATGCCTGAATATCGTACGCAAAAGTGCAGTTTGTCATGTCTCTAAGAACAGCCGCCCAGGCAAAGCTGAAGTGCTGGAAGCAACCACTGACCTGGGGGTGTCTCTCCTGGGAGGCACCAGCCTGGGCGCTGCTTCACAAGTGTTTCAACCTCAAGCTTTGGGTGGAAAGTCTAATAAATACCGAGGCCTTGGCTCAGCTCCACCTTCCTGACCTCAAATTCCCACTGCCTTGAGAGGGTGGGAGGGGGCTGCTCTGTTTGTGTGAGTGAGGCACATCAACTCTGCTGCTCTTCACTTCCAGCCAGGAGGAATTCCAAGGCTCTCAGTCACCACACGTGGTTGTAACAGGTTATTTTGCTGCACACACACCTGACATGCCACTCTCCCATTCACCCACAGTCCTCAGGCTCTTTTTGTTTTACTCCATACTGGATTTCTACTTCTTGGCTAGGTATTTTCATCAAGAAGCCACCTTTATTAAACTTTGAGAGTTTTACCTTTTCACCGTGGCCATTTTTGTGTGATGCTATTAATAGCTGTGTTACAAACCAAAACACCACCAGCTGGTATAAATATGTCTGACTGTTTATTCCAAAAACATAACATGTGACTTTCTTCATAGTCCTGTTCATTAAGATTTGTAAAGGCTTGTTTAGTTCAAGATCATTATCGCTTATTCAGTGCTGAAATAACATTAGAAAACCATTACTAAATAGTGAGTTTTAGCCTCTAGAAAATAGAAATTTAACCAAAGACTGCAAAAAAAAAAAAAAATCTCATTTCAAAAGATGTCACTCTTTGCCAGCGTGCCATAAAGGTAATGTCTCACCCCTCCTCTTGTTTTTGTTTCTGGAAATTCTGCATGAACACTATTACTATGGGAAGCCATTTGCATTGAAGACCTGGCCATTTTACAAGCATCGTTTTAAATTTTTGCATTGACATCTTCTCTTCTGAGCTTGTGTCCCACAGCTGGGTTTAGCAGACTGACTAGAAAGAATCTGTTTCGCCAGAGAACCTGAAAGACACCTGAAGGCCAAAGATACCTGACTTTCACAGCTCTGCACAGCAGTATTGAACTCAAGCATTTATGGTTTGTCTTCAGGTTATTCACAGGAATATTTCAATTTTCCTAATAAATTCTACTCTAGAGACTATTTGCTTGACACATGCAGAAGGTAATTCTTCAGGTGAGTGTTGTGGGTATGAGCCCATTACCTCCCCAAACCTCGTTGGGTAGTTTAATACATTTCCATGTGGAAAGTCTCTTTTTAGGTTGGTAGTCTGAACTTAACCAACATTTCCCACCCATATCATGGTCTGCCTAGGGCAGATGGAGCTGCCAAGCTCCCAGCTTTCTGTTCTCCTGGGTGTCTTTTTGTTTAATCCTGACTGAACGCAGAAGAAACACTTCGCAGACCTCTCGTTACATTTCTTTTCCTACAATTAAGAGTGTAAGGAAAGCAGGAATTGTACAGGTGTTCTCCTCAGTCCAGCTGCAGCAAAAGGGACCAAGCCTTCAAGGAAGGGAACACCTTGAGCTACTCCTGAATGAAGGGACACAAAGGCACTATGTGCTTACAGGACTGAGGAGTCATTTAAAAGCAAAAGGGGGATTTTCATGCTCCAGACTCAAACTCCCAGTGTTTGAAGGAAACTACTGCAACACAAGGTAACAGAGGTCATGACAGTTCTCCTCTAATTTATCCTTAACTGCAAGCTAAATTTCTTTTTCTTTCTAAAACCAGACAAAAGTGAGCCAACAGATAAACTTCTACACGTTGCATAATTTGTACAGCTCCTCCTGTTCTTTAGTGGAAAAACTTGGATGCAAATGCTTTTGACTCTAAAAAGAGGTAGGGCTGTGATCCCAAAGAGAATTATTTGAGTGCACCGAGTTAAAAGACACATGGCAAGAACTAAGGTTTGCTGTATTTCCAGCACTGGAGTGCAAACATCACAACAGTCTGTCTAAGACATTCTTCAAAGAGCTTTAGAAAAGGCAGAACTTCTCACATTCTTACCCTAAGACATGAATGTTTCTTTTTCCTTGTGCAAAAACATTTCCAAAGCACTACTTTCACAGGCTGTGAGGCTTACCAGACTCTTCACATAAGAGCTGACTTTAGATCAGGCACCGATATATTCATTTTTGGGTTTTAAAGAGCACTCACGGCAAGACTTTTATTTGTCCTACCTGCCGTGTTATCACAGCCTCATCTACTCTCTGTTGCAAAATTAAATTCCATGTGATTTTCATACAATATAGACAAGAAAGTCCCTAAAGGAACTTTTTACTGATTAGACTTCTAAGAAAGTCTTCTCAGTCATTATACCAATGACTGAAGACTTCCAAATTCAGGCCCACAGAAAGCAATCCCAGAAAATCTTGAACCATATACAAAATGTCATTAATACTTTTCATCACCTTTTGGTTTCAAAACTATTTTCCAGATTTTCTTAAACATCAAATGCTTTAAATGTGTCTTAAACATTTAGATGTGCTCTTGACTCAGAATTTATATCAACATAAACTTAGATAAGGGTGGGGTTTTGTAGGTTTACTTGCTCATTACGCCACAGTGGCATGACTGTACACATACCCCTATAATTGAAACCACGCTGCCTTGCTGTTACTTCACCTGCTCTGAGCAACCTGAGGCAGGTGGACTGGTTTTCAGAAAAGGAAGATATTTTCCTGTCACTTTATATCCAGCTTTCTTTCCAGAGTCCTTGATAGTTCACTATTCTACGGCAGCTCCCTCGGAATGAGTGTTTCAGGGAGTCTCTGGATCCCAGTTTGTTAAATGCTTACCTTGAGGTCCAGTAGGAATGTTCAGCTGCGCTAAAGTGCCATACTCAATTTTCATCACAAAAATGGGGCAGTAGCACCAAAAAAGACCAAAATGAGGGAAAAAACCCAAACACTCCAAACTATATCAGTTTTTTAAAAAAAGAAATCAAAGAAACATCAGAATAAAAAGCCACCAGGTTGCTCTTGCTCTCTAATGATAAAATACAGCCTTTGATTATACAATAGCACACTAATTTTTTAATGAGATTCCTACCAATTTTCATGCCATGAGTGTAACTCCTGCCTCAAATGTCACGGAGTCTTCAAACTTTAAAGAAATTATCACGTTTGCATTGTTTTAAAAAATATTCTTCCCACTTGTCTCTACATTCCCAATGCTTTTTTCAGTGCCTGCTTCAATTAAGGTGTACTTCTATAACCGCATTTCTATCAACACGTACAACTATATAAGCAGACAGGCACCACAAGAGTGCAGTAAGAACAAATGCCAGCAAAATTGCAATGAATTTGTGGCTTTAAAAAATTATTTTCTAGGTAACCCTTATGCTTAAGAACTTACACTTCTTCCACATTCCAATACAGTTTAATCACTCCAGTCATTTTCAAGAAAATGAACTTGTCTCTATATTCTTTTTGGTCTTTCTGGTTTAGCCTTTATTTCTTGCCATTTCTTTAGTCACTCACCATTTATCACTGGTCCTCTTCCTTCTCCAGTTATCTTTAGTGCATTTCACTCTCCTGAAGTGTTTTCTCCATCTCAGCTTTATTCCCCGTCTCCTATTTCTGGTTCAACCTTGAGGTTCCAAGTTGTCTCATTTTCACAACAGAGTTTGTGTCACAGATCTGGCATAATCTCAGCTGCACCCTTTTTCCACCCTCTTGATCCCTGCAACCTCCATTGTTTCTCTGAGCAGAAGGCTTTGAAAAGGAGCTCTGTACTCCCATTCAGAGTCAGAGATGCCGCTTTCCTCTTAATTTTACTCAAAAGAAGTCAAGAAGGAAGATACAGAAAGGTGGGTTTTTTCCCCCTGATTCATCTAAACTTAAGGAGCACAAAAATTAGAGCTTAACTTGAAAGAGCATCTTTGTATCTCTACTTCAAATTTTGGGGGTATAAGGTAAAGCTGAGGAAAAGCAGACCCCAGGAACACACAGGGCTTTAAATAAGGAGTTCTAACATGCACTGCTTTACCACGGCGAGCCCATGGCTGCCTTGTGCCCCCCCCCGAAGCAGGACCATCCTTGTCTCCCCAAGATCTCCCCACAATTCATTTGAATACTTGAATTTGCTGCTCAGTGGAAGCAGCACCTTAAGAAGCCGATCTGAAATTCAAGTGTCTGCATAATTGCATTTTGATCTGTTCAGATCTGGTCTCTGATACCCTGGGAAACATGCAAGCAGCTCGATGTGCTCACAGATTCCAAGTTGTCCCTTGCAAGGCTCCATTTGTGTTCAGGTACCAAGTGCCAGAGGTATGTAAAGTCACACAGGAGGATCTGGCTCAAGAGTAGGATTCTTTTGCCATATTTGATAATGGCAATGATAACCACTTTCTGTCGGGCTCTGATGCAAGTCTGACATTCCAGAGACATCCTAATTCCGTGGAAAAGGCAAGGTCTTTGCAGGAAAAAGCAAAGCACGTTCTCCAGCTTGTTACTGTAGAGACCTCTCCTAAGGGACAGAGTTCATATTAAACTTACCTGCAGCATTTCAGGCCAGATAACTCCTATAGATGCAGACTGAATAACATCAGCAGTAGCATTTTTGGTGGGTGTTCAAGCCCGTGTCCAACTTTCCTTGAACAGGCAGTCATGCTGCTTCTTGGCTGGGAAGCTCAAAGGAGATTATTCCTCCGCCACATATTTTCAAGGAGATGGATGCATTTGAGAATCATGTCAGACCACAGAGCAGCATTTCATCTCCACTACATCATCATCTCGGGGCCATCTGAAAAGGCTGTTGCCAAGTAGTTGTCATTTCCATGTCAGGAAGCCCTCAAAAAGGCTGTTTACACTTTTGTCTTGCTTCAGGATTAGATTACAGTAATTCCTTATTGACTGGCTTGCACCACAAGGGCTCTGCACAGGCTCCAGCAGGCACAGCCCCTCCTGCTCTGTTCGTGGGACACGCGGATCATTTGAACTCACTGTGCTGATCGTAAAGCCTTTCCACCAGTTACAACAAAGTCAATGAATTGATTGTAAAATTGTTCTGTTTACTTGTGGCACAAATGATGGTCACTGCCTTGTAGCTGGCAAGTTTAACTGGAACTAAGTAGTTGAATCCTTACAGGAATTCTGTGTTGTACACTACAGATCACATCCTCTCCTCTCCCAGCAGAGCACCAAAGCTGCATGAAGCAAAATATGGCCACTACAAGCTCTTAAGACCTACTGTTCTCCACCTCCTAGGATGAATGGGGTTTATCTTTTGAAAACCGAAGCTGAAAAAAACCCTAGTTTGTGGCAGCTCATGGTGCTAAAATTGATTTTACGGTGGGCTATTTCACTCAAAGTACTGATTCCTGTGTCTTATCAGCCATGATTTTGATTGTTTACTATATTCACTTCAGACTGCAGGGTTTGGGTTATTTTCTACCCTCTCTACTGTCTACCAAGATAAATAGCCAATTGCATTTAATAGAGCAGGAGGCTCATTCCACCCCTTACAGATCAAAATATCATTTATGTTTACTCTGATAAATCAGCTAATGCTTCATTTATTGCTATAATCTAAGTATTGCTCAACTCAAGCTGTTTCCATCTAATGAATCTAGAGCTAATATTTATTGTCCCAGACAAGGTTTTAGCCTCCTCTGGCTATCAAAGTGTTTGGCATTATTATTACTCATTCTGTTAACCACAACAAGGCATCATGTCTGCAGAATTGGGAGGTTGATTAAGAAATACACACATACATAAACACCTGTAATTAGCTGCACTGAGAATATTCACCAACACTAATGATTAATGGAACTGTGTTGGAGCAGGACTGGGCCTTGTCTCCATCAGACCCAAATCTGTGATGAGCAGTTCCCCTTTCCAAGCTCACCACAGGCTTTTTCCAGCGCTGGTTCCTTGTTGCAGTTTGCTGACCCCAGGATGCCAGACCATTTCCCACGAGGTGCCCCAAACCTTATCTCATCTGGGTCTGGTTGCTTCTTTTATGCACAGACCTCTCCTGCCTGCTGGGCTTCTAATTGATTATAGCGTGGTTTGAGTGTTTCCCAGTATTTGATAAAGCAACAGACAGATTACTCCAGCAAGTCATCTACCTCCAAACTTGTTTCTGTGATCCTCTGCCTGTATTTTATCTTGTTTAGATCTTCAGTTCTGTGCAACAGGGTCCTTTCTGCAAGGCACAGCACACCAGTGAGTGTAGCAAGGAAGGCTGAGCAAGCCAGGAGGACTCAAAGGGCCTCTTAACACATTTCCAGTGAAGATTTCCTGCAGCATAATAGGCTTGGTGCCCACTGACACCCACTAGAAAGTTGACTGGTGACAATTTGTTATTCTAGTCAGACTTGTTCCCAGCCACTCCTGACATTCAGAATTGTAGTAAGAAAGTGTATTTTTATTATACTGAAAACAGTTTTTGAAACAGATTCAGAATTGCTGGAGATCTATTGATGTAATTCATCTCAGCTGAAACTACAGAGCAGTTTGAGGCTTTTCCTTCCCTTCTGTGTTTGCATATTTGACAGTAGCTGTTTCTGTGTGCTTAAAAAAGTGATGTCTCTGTCAGTTATTATTTAATTCTCCCCTCAATCACATTAGGCTGAACAAAGACAGGTCAATTACACACTCTTCTTTAAAAGACACTTTTATTAAAATCAAGTTTGATCAAGAATCAACATTATTTGAAATCTTTTCTCCTGTCATCCCCAAGGCACCCAGAGATTAGCACTGAATTTCCTTCGCCAGCAGCAGTGGAGAGATTTCCTTACCTTTTCTTTCTCTGAAGACGAGGACACAGCTTGCATTTAGTATAAATACCTAATGCAAAATGTTGTGAAAGAGTAGATTTTTGGTAGGATGCTACTATCTTTTCTGGATACATTTTGATCATACTGAAAATACATAAAATAATATGAAAAACCAAAACTGTCATGGGAAGGTGAGCCCACTCTGGAGTCCAAAAAGTATCTTGCAGAATTTAATCTACTTTCTGAATTAGGATGTTTTCCCCAAAGCTTTTGTAAGAATTAAAACACCTTAAATATTTCTTATATTCAAATGGATTCCTAAAAGTTGAAAACTGTGCAAGAGATTAAGATCTATAAGAATTACTTGGTAAAAAGGAAAGAATTATCTGTGTAATAAAGAACACAACCAGATTCAATTAACACAAGTTTAGCATATCTGCTTGTTCCAAGAGTAAATCTCCAGTCAGAAACCCTGCTGTGAGTGGGGCTGTGAGATTTTGGATCCGGAGTAACAGAGGATGACAGGAGATCTGGGCCCTTTCATTTAGCTGCTAGTTCATGACCAGACTGCATTACCTTCTACTTACCCACTTTTAGTAAGGATAGCAGAATACATTTCCTTTAAGCCTGATTTACGTTTTCAGTCGGCTCTCATGCATTTTGGAGAAGTTTTGAAAGACAGAAGATCAATGGAGGACTTTAAACAGAAGATCACCACCTCTGAAGGTGAAGCAGAAACTGGGACAGTTTCCAAATGTTTAACAGAATCATCTAATACTTCTGGCAGCTCCAGAGATCATTACAGTCCTAAATGAGAAAGTAAATCAGAGAAACATACCCAGGACATTTAAGAAAAAGACCAGCTATTTAGAAAATTAACAACAAAAAAAAAAAGTATTAAAATAATATTACATGCCGAAGAAATAATTATGCTGATGTAATCTCTGGCACCTAAAAATTAATAGAACTAAATAAGAGAACAGGAAAGACCCTCCCTGTGTGCCAGAGCACCACTCAACATGGCAGTGGGAAAATGGAGCGGCGTCAAATTCCTTGTTACAGCTCCTTATTTCCGAGACGGGTTGCCCCAATTTATTATCCTGGCTCCTTCAGGTTCTCCAATTTATGCCACCCGTGAATGACAAAGAATCACAGGCCAGAGCAGGATCAGCAAACCGAAAGGGATTTCTGTCCACTTAGGATTCTTTCTTTCTTTCAGGCACTTGCAGACGAAAATCTCTTCACTGGTGCTGCCTCGCCAGCCCGGAGGGGCTGATAATGCGGTACCCAACCCAGCCTTGCACCTAGAAACCTTGGTTCTTTACCAGGAGAGGCTTTTCTATTTTAAATACAACACTTGAAGAGGTTTACATTTACAGATCTTTCAGTGTAACATGTTCTTTGCTCAGAGACTGTCAGAGTAATTTAAGGTATTGGTGTAGGTGATGCTTGAAAAGCGAAGAGATACCTTGCAGAAGGTCAAAGTAAGAGAGAGATTGCCTGAAGATTGACACAGTAGTGAGTTTCACAGAGCATGATAAAAAACCTTGCAGAGTATATGCAATATAGTTGCAGAAGAGGAAATTTAAATAGTGGAAGGAAATAAGGACAGAAATACAGCTGAAAATCCATTGTAAAAAGTAGCATTCTAGTACCTATGAACTACTAGTCTCAGAGAGAAACAGGTTTGATCATGGTATGTTCTGTTTTCTTTCCAACTTCCTCCAAGCTTATGTAGATTTTCAGAATTAAGCCTTCCAGCTCCTCCATTGTAGGTCAGTGCCACACAGATGCTAAATCTCCTGAAAATCCCACCAGAAACATGCCAAACTTTGTCAAAATAAATTCTTGATGCATGCCTCAATAGAGCCAGAACAGCAAACTACAATTTCTGCAGAAATATGTAACCTTTCTAGCATTTTGATAAGTATTTAGATTAAATACCTTACAAGCTAAAAATCCCACTGGTTTTGACCTCTGTCCAAACACCCTCTGGGACACAGAAACTCAGCTCATGCACAGCAAACGGCCTTTCTTGTGCCCACAGAAGATGTTCCTCTCCATGCAAGAGAGAAAAGGAACATGTGCACAGGCAGAGATGACAGTGGCTCACAATACAAACAGATGCCTGTGAATACTGCCTGTGCAGTCATCAACAAGCTTAAGGGTTTCAAGAACAATGCATTTGCAGAGTGGTTTTTCTTATTTTAACATGCCTAGCTGTAAACAAAGCCCCTTCCATTGAGGGAGGAATCATATCTATTTGCAGTACGACGTCCACGGGTCTCCTGTCAATCACCAGCAGTATAGAAACATTCATAGGCTAATCATGGCTGAGCTAATTTTGGCTCTTTCAGAACCGAATTATGGTGGTTTGTGCCAAACCTTATTATAAATTAATTGCAGTCCTAGTGCATAGTCAGGAATTCGAAAAGCAGTACAGAAAGGTGTTGCTGCACCTGGACACCATTCAGAGTTATGCTATTCAGTTTCTCATCTTAAAGAGAGAAAACAAAGCCCAGCAGGCAGAATGCCATTAAAATTGATACCCAAGCCATCCAAGAGAATACTGCAGGATGTTTTGACAGATTAAGCATTGCAAGTCTCCTTTTGCAACTCGGATGCTTTAGAAATAAAGACTGAAGGACAGTCTATGGGTGAATTCCCAACTGGCCTCCCAAGACCTAAAAGCAGATTGGCATTGTTATATAATTTCCAGATAATCACTCTACCCCTGTGTTGTGTGTGAGTAGCAGTAATGGCAGTCCTGTTTAGGCTGAGGTCTCTCTTCAGACATATGTCTGTTGGAAGCTGTGAGCATGCAGAGCTGGTCTGGGCCTTCAGCAAACTGGGTTCTCATCCTTCCCTCTCTTCCTCCAGGTTCATACACAGCTTCACACTCCCAAGCCTTCCATTGCATTCTTCCCTTCCTGCTCTCCAGGAAAAAGCCATGCAGCAAACATGGGCAGTACTTTTGGGTGAGCCCCTGTGGACCTACCAGCCCTTCATGGAGGAGAGATGGCAGGTGCCCTTTGAGGACCACATTTCATGAACCCAGGTGGGTTTTATCCACTCTTTATGCTTTTCTTCTGTTACCTGTGCAACAGAAGCTCAGGAAAGACCCAGTCCATTTTTCTTACTGACAAAAACCAGCTGGGTGTCTACTGGTTCATCACTTTGACAGCAGTGGGATGTACTCAACTGCCTGAAGCCCTGAACACACCTGGCAAGGCCACTTACTGTGAATCGCCAACAGGGACTGGGCAAAGGCATGGAAAAGGAGGGAGGAATCTGCTACCAGATCTGCACTGACCCAGCTCAACACTCACTCCAATGAGGGGCTGAGGGCCAGAACGGGATGGGATGTTAAATTCAAAAGGCAGTGGAAAAATTCTTGCTAACTTGCTGGAACTACCTAGAGAAGTGCACACCAAAGCAAACATGGGAGCTTGCTTCCATCACAGCATACAAACCTAAACGTTGTGAGCACGTGGCCTTTTCCTTAAAGCCACCCTCCATCCTGGTTTGTTTTTAATAGTATAATAAAAACAGGGAACCATGCAGACATTCCAGGCTAAAAAAAAATGCTGGGGGAAAAAAATAACTGAGGCAAGCTTGAAAGGATTCCAATAATGTGACTCTCTTCACCCCAAACTATATGCCCAGCTCCTCCCCAAAAAGCAAAAACTGTATTGAATACAAACCCACAGCCACAGAGTGAATACACCGCCCCTTGCTCCGCATGCAGAGTGTATGGACCTGCCTGTCCCTAAGTGTGGCTCATACTGCAGTCTTCTGGAGCTGCTTGGTGCTTCTTTTGACAGGAGAAAGCAAAGTTGACCTATTTTTGACAGTTTTTAATGAGATGAGGCTGAAAATGTTATGAGGCAGTTTTGCTGAAAAGGATTCCTCCATGGAGACATAGAGGTCCTAGCAATTGTTCCTCAAGTGGCCAAGGGGTTTGAGCACTGCAGGTCGAAACCTGCTGAAAAGCTCAGGCAGGAGAGCGGAGATCAAACTCATCTGAGTTCAGTTCTTTACCCAGCAGTGCGTTTTTTGTTATTGCTGCAAATAGGAATGGTGAGCAAATCAGAATTGTTCCCATAGCAGAAGAAGCCCAGAGAAGGATTTCAACCAGGTAGAATGTGGTGTCCCAGTCACAACACAAGCTCCTCCAAGTTGCTTTTGGCCCAGCTGCAGAACTTGGTCTTTCCAGGTGTCTGAACAGAACTACCCATCTTACCCTAAAAATCCTCCCCACCCAATCAGTCAGAAAGGCCATGTACAAAAAAAAAAAAAAAAGCAGATTCTACCACGAGTAAAAGTGAAAATAAGACACAGAGAAAGAAGCCACCGTTGTGTCCTGTAAGTGACCCAGTGCCTTGGAAGGGACAGCCCCGGTCGCTGCCCGCTCTGCACTGGGCCATGCCAGCTGTTAGCAGAACCCCCAGTTTGCAATGATGTAGGTTCAAACTTCTATAATTATCCGCTAAATCAACAGAAAGTTAATTTTGCTTCACAAAAGTCTTTGGCCTCTTGATCTAAAAGCAGCTCTGGTCTAACTACTCCTTGCATGCTTAAGTCTGAATCAAGTACTGCTAAGTTTGTCTTAACAACAGCTAAACATAAATCTAAGCAAGCTCTTCAGCATGTGATTCCTCTCTAGAAATATTTTTTTTTGCTCTTTAAATTTAATGACTAACTCTGTCATTAACTCAACAGCCTAAGAAATGTATTATTAACCTCCTGAAACATCAAACTTGCTATTAAAGCCAAAATTGAGGTCACTGTTTTTTTGACTGCCTGACTTTTGACAAACTGATCCTAATAATTTTCTTGACTTTACTGGAATAACACAGAAAAAAAATAGCTTTTTTATTTTGCCACAAATACATTAATCTCCAGATCAACTGTTCTGATAAAAAAAGCATTGCAAGAGTCACAAAAAACAGAGACAAAAAGAAAAGCAAGTTTGAGGATGCTAATGGCAAATCAAAATAAATAAAAAAATAACTTCTTCACCGCCTCCAAGGTCTCGTTGGCTTTTTCTGACTTACAGGATAAAAAAAGAATAATCGGGAAAAACCAGGAACAAACTGAAGTATTTGTCAGGTTTATTTAGGAAAAGAGCCTATTAAGCCACTTAAAAGTTAACTGATCTGCATGAGTTATCATATACTCCTTGTCTTCAAGGTTATAGACTGTTTAGCAGAACTCTGCCAAACGCCAGTTATCTGAAGGGAGCTAGAAATCATCTCTGTTGATGACAGACCTCTGAGCAGATGGTAAGTAAATCAAGGTCCTGATGTGAAATGTTAAAGCTTTTATGCTGGAAGACACTGTTAAAGCATTATCCAGGTTAAATCAGATTCTGTAAAATACCAGTTTACCAGGAGGCGGCCGTGAAGTCTTCCACCAAGGAATTCTACAAGTTTGGAGGCTTGGCTTGTTTGGGGGAATTTTTTTGTTTGTTTTCTGAAGACACTCTAACACATAATTTAGATTTAATATTTTTTTTTTTCCTTTTGAGTAGTCACTGCAGCAGTTCCAGCAAAAGGGCAGGGTGAGCAAGGGAAGGGAGGACCATTCTTTTGTCATTAGAATAATTTCTCCTCTTGTTCCATTAGGCCAGCAGCACACAATGCAGTTCCCATAAACACCACTGAGAGTGACATAATAAGAGATTTTCTTCTAAAATTTCCACCTACATATGCCCGGGCAAATCTGAGTTTGAAAAACCTTTCCAAGCGATATTTTGGCACCTAAACATTTGGAGAAGATCTAATACCAAAAAAACCAAATAAACACCTTGCTCTGATTTAAAGACTACAGTTGTCAAAGGGCATCTGCATGGGAAGCCTGGGAAAAGCTCTGGGAGGAATTCCATGTAACTCCAGAGGGAGGGGTGAGCCAACTGCACAGGAGCAGAGGAAGCAATAATGCTCCTTCCATTTGCCATGCACAAATCAGCTGCTACCAAGCACCAAAATTCAGTGTCTTCACAGGAAGGAACAACACTTATCGATTTGTTAATTTGGACTGCTAAAATTCCTGAGTGGTTCACCTACATCAAATAGGGAGTATGACTTGGGGACTTTGCCAATTGCCCTTGTGTTCCTTGGCTGATCCAAACTATTCACGCTGCAGAAAATTGCCTTGAAAATCATGTTGAATTGGTCTACAAAGTTGAACACCTGATTCAAGTTTACGGCTTTACACCCAGCTAAATGCAACCAAACCCCTTTCAATCCCAGCCGTAACATTTAGTTTCTCCAAACCTCAAAGTCCTCATGGGAATATTAAAGAGAAGTTCTCATTGTAAAAAAAAAAAAAAAAAAAAAAACACAAACCAAACCCAGTCACAAATCCTTTGCAGAACATGCCATTCACAGAACTTATCCAGAGGACTTGGATTTGAACAATTACAGAAAGTCACAAGCTACTAGAAGACTGTTCTTCTACTGGAAAACACACAAATTCCTATTATTTTTCTTTAAAGTTTTCTTTAGATCCTGAAACTTGTAACCTAGTTATTTCCCAGCTTCAGAAATGGCTTTTGCATACTCTTTTCAGTGGCCTGAAAAGCTCCACGTGATTCGAGACTGCACTGTTGCTTTTCCTGATGCCGTAGTGCACGCTGGTCTAGCCACAAATTTTAAATTTCTACCCTGCCAATAGCCAGCCTCTTCCTTCTCCCCCAGCCCCCATCCTGCACAAGAAGATCCATAATCCCTGTGCTAATGCTCCCATTGTCCTTTAACTTCTGGAGTCAATTCCAGCTTATGCTCCAAGGAATGGGGGGAGGGAGAAAGAAAAGTACATTTTTGACAAAGACCCTAAGTGATGAATACAGCTACAGGGGGGAGAGATCCCCCCCCAAACCTTTAGTCTTTTCACTCACTCTCCAAATGCACTGAGATTAATAATGCCTCTGGGCCACTGTATGCAAACCTCCACTGTGCACGCAGAGAAAGATTATAATTGAATACCCTATTATGATGGGCAAGGAAAAAGAAAAGCAGACAGACAGACAGGGCTCAAAGGCTGAATTGGCCTGGTTTGGCTTTCAGCCCACAGCACCTACAATTATCCTGCAATGATTTTTATTTATCTATTTAGTGTTCCCACTAGGCGGGGAGAGAATCTAGTATTAATTTAGTGCTCGTGGTTAGACAGAGAGCTTTAAATTGAAAAATGTTATTCAAATGGATAATGAAATGTGGCTGGAGCCCTAATGTCCAGCTTTGAATGAAAATAGTACAAACCACAGCTCTCTGCAAATGTATTACAGTCAGAGAGTTCATGCAAGAGTTCTGCTAAATTACATTTTTACAGAACAGCCTTACCAATGTAGCACTACTAGACCTTTACACAGACAAGCAGCTTGCTGTTGCCAAGCATCCCTGAGCCTCAGCAACACAAGAAGTGAAGGACAGGAGCTGGAGAGAAAAAGCAGCTCTGACATAAATGAAGGGAAGGATGAACCCTGAAAACCAGGATGGCACCTCCACAGTTATTTGCTTATGGCACCCAGATGAAGTCATCTGGTTTGCTCCTGAGCATCTCACCCATCCATGGCAAAACATTCTCTTCCAATTAGTGCAGGGTGTCACTGGGAGACCCTGCCAGTCCCAGCACCCGCCCATGACCCTAAAGAGCACGGGTTACAGGAGTGGGAGAATGAAACACCAAAGGAAATCCTCTCCTTTAGATGACGGTAAATTCAGATGAGCAACATAAAAGCACCTGCTCGAGTGAAGCCAGTGCTCTCTTCAAACGTTTGGATCTGCTCTTCAAGAGAGGAAATCACAGCACAAGGAAAGCACTTGCTGTATTAGCTGTAATTAATTTCATAACAGTGTTCCAGAAAGTATGAATATAAGACTTCTTAGGAAAAAAAAGAGCTTGAACACATTCAGGGAGGTAACAGAGTGCTGAGTGAGCAACCAGCAACATGCAAGTGTGGATCAGGACAATTCAGAACGGTCGCTTGAACACACACAGGGATGTTTCTCGACTCATCTACAATGTGAAGTTTAAAACATATTCCATAATTCTAAGGACAAGCTTAACTTCCATGGAACGCTAATGCTGCATTCCAGAAAAATAATCTAAATTGATTATTTTAACTGTATTGTCACTGCTTTTTTGAAAAGACACTAACCACCACAATTGCTCCATTACTTACCACAGTGCATAAAATGTCTAAGGCTTTGGAAAGCAAATAACAGAAAAATATGGATTAAACTGATAAAAATGATAATTCCAGACATGATTAGATTCACTGTGTTGTGTAGCCTGCACAGCAGGTGGGGGATCCTTCAGAAGAATTAGAGAAAGGTTTAGGGAAAGCAGATTAATGGGGAAAAGATTAAATGTGCTCTAAAAGCAGGACAAAACATATTTTTAAAATGACAATTCTAACAGCAGTGCTTAGGGATGCTCTGGAATGCAAAGTACACATACCCCATTTAAATACCAGATGCACAAATGTCTCCTCCTTACAATTATGCAGTGCATTGTATGACTTTAAATCATAAGCTGAATAAGCATTTGACATTAAGTGGTGCTAGTGACAAATATTAATCAAAATATAGCCAATAGCTTCTAGCACACAGTAGTGACGCTCTGTTTGCTCCTTCTCTGCATGCAACTTTTTACAAAACTGATCTTTTGGATGAAAGTCTACCAATCTGTTTCATTTTCAACAGTAGTATATTTCTGGACATAAAATGAGGCACAGAAATAGCAGTTTCTAGAACCCTGAATAACGCACATTGATGCCACTGCCCTGTCACCACTGCTGAAGGTTCTTTATCTTCTCATGGGAGATGCTGTGCATTGAAACAAGGTAAGAACAAGGATCACAGCGGAAAGGGACCTTCCTGACATCATCTCGCAGAAAGAACTTTCCCTGTTCCTCAAAATCATCCAGGGTACCTCTACCACTCAAGGCTGAGTAGTCAGAAAATGAACACAGGGCAGCTTGAGGTAGCAGAACTGGATCTGGCGGGTTCTAGTCCCCAGTGAGCTGCTGCCAGGAGCTCTGGGGGTGGCCTGGGCCGAGCAGGCAGTGCTGCCCTGTGCCAGCACAGGCTGCTGCCTTGCTCCACACTCACACCCGTGGCTCAGCCCAGTCCCACTCGTGCCAGCCTTTCCATTTTGTTATCTGTGGTAGATGAGCCACTTTTAAACTGCTCTCTTCCCACCAGTTTGAACTGTATTGCTGCCTAACATCCCTTTACCTGCATACCCGATGCTTCTCAAACGTGTCCCTGCTTTTCAGCTTCACAAACGTGACATCACTGAGAAATCTCACATGGTGCAAAGTGCAACCCACAGCCATAGCAGCAGGATTTGCATATCACTCCCAAAGCGACCACATGGTCTTGCAAGCCTTTCTCCTCTTTTCATTCTCCCCATCTCCTTTGTTCTCCCGTATCCATTTGTTCTGTTGTGGCTGTTTGGATGCTCTAATCTCCTCCAGGCAAGCGTGTCCTCCTTGTGCTCTGCAAAGTGCTCTTCCAGGCAGTAAAGCAGAAATGATGTGCCTCAGGTTGCCCCTTTTGCAGAAGCAGCACACTCACACAAGGGCTCCCCTCCCAGGACAGCTGGCACTCAGATCTCTTAATGACCCTGGGGCACGCGGAGATCCTCTCGTGGAAGGCTCTCCACAAGTGACAAGCGTGTCACAGGTCAAGGGTGAGGCTTCCAGCTTGAGGTGCTTTCCCACTCTGGGTTCTAGTGCCATTCCATAATTAAAGGGGTTTAACTGCAGAGTAAAAGCTTGGCCGTGGCCACGTTACCTGGGAAGTACATGAGGGCACTGCTTAATGAGTACCCTGCTATCCTATGGTGAAGAAGGAAAATAAAATGTTTCCTCTTTTCCTTCATTTAACATTAGGGCATGGGGAGAAGTGCCTTATAGGATGTCATTAAACTCAGATTAGGTTTGTTATCTAACAGTGTTTTCAAGAAAGAAATATAGACTTCTCTAGCTTCTGTCTAAAATAAAACCCATGTAACAGCATACTGCATTAGACATGCAGAAAGGTGTGTTATTGTTGCAGTCCAAGGGATTTCAGCCAGACAGTCTGATTTTATAATTTATTTTTTCATAATTAAAGTTGAAAGTGCTCAACTTGCTATTTCCTTAAATTTTTCATAAGAGTGTAAAAAGTGTTTGGAATAGGTCCAGCCTCACTCTAAGCTCCTTATATTCAGCCCTCCCTTATGGTGACTATTATATGACCAAACATGAATTTATAGGGGTCCTCCCCCTCCACTCGTATTTTTATTTTATTACTGGTGAATATTCTAAAATTTGAAATACAAAGTTGGCTTCAGTCTTAGATATCAGCTATTCCCTATATCCATAGTAGCAAAGGCCATTAGAGGCAGTACAGCCAGAACACTCAATTAAATTGGGCCCCTCAAGCCTCTGCTAATCCCACAAAGCTGTAGCACACTCTAAACTCTGATCCACTCCCCCAAAACAAAGCAGACCTAACAAGCACTCCGTGCTGCTGCCCTGAGATGCAGGAGGGGGAACACACCCTCCTCCTTCCCTTCGCTCCCCCGTTCAAGCAGGCAGCCAGGCAAAGCTATTGTACAAGGCACTATGGCATGACATACACGTTAAACAAATAAGGGGAACTCCAGGGCACAGAGAATGAGGAGGAAAACGGGCATGTGACAGAGAATTTGCTGGGCTTTGTACCATTAAACTACACTGAGAACAAGTTGTCCTTCTCCCCCACCCAGTGGGTAATGGAGTAAATATTTGCAGTACTTATAATTACACACTGCTGAAAGCAAAATCAGAAAATATACACGAGACACACAATATTTATACAAAGTCTTACCTCTCTTCATTTCCAGCCTGTGGCTTTATTTTCATACCTTGCTATTTCATGTCTTGCTTATAACAACTGTACTCACCATATACAACAGGAGAACTCTGCTCATAAAAGTGAGACGTGTTGGTCCACAGTGAGAACTTCCAACTTTAACAAGACTCTTGCCACAGAGAAAATCCTCTCTCTTGCACTTACACAGATGATTTCAGACAGGCTTTACCCTGCAGCAGGGGGAAAAAAAAAAAAAAAGCAGTGTATTTACTGTAGAATATAGTTTACAGGAACACAAGTGCCTTAAGAGAGCTGTAAGCAAGACAACTCATTTGAAGGCTGTCATTGATGCTGACAGTGCAGGTGACAGCCAGTGTCACCCCCACGTGTGCACAGACCTCTCCCTTTGTCACACTTTGCCATTTTCCTGGGACAACTGCCACGTTGCCATGAGGCTGCTAAATGGGACCTCTCTGAAACCACGGGAGAGCCACGATCCGGTGTGAAAAGCCAGGCAGCTGAGCCACACGTGGCCAGGAGACACACCACAGTTACCAGCTGAAATAACCACAGCACAGAAGTGCTATGATGGGCTTAGACCCCACAGAAATTATCCAGGAGCCATTTAAAAGGCAAATATCTGAAGAGAGGCTGCCCAGCCTGCCCTCCCTCTGGGGCCACTGAAGGTGCAGAGTCCTTGGCGCTTACCCCTGGCAGCCCCCAGGATGGGTCAGTGACCAAACTGGTACCAGTTTCAAGGGTGGCCTGATAATCTTCTCTCAGAGCTTATAAAATATACTGTTGAGTCAACACCTCGTTTTTGTGTTTGTTTTGCCAAATACTTGGTAATTAATTGCCAGTTACTTCTTGGGGAAATCAGTGAAATTCAGCGCCTGGCAGAGCTCTGCCTAAGCAAGAGTGACCTGGCAGGGCCAGTGTCCTGCAGGACAGCCCTGCTGTGAGCACCAGCACCGCTGCATGGCCTGTCCGTCTGTCTGTCTGTCTGTCTGCTGTGCCCACCCCGAAGGCCCAGAGGGTCTGCAAAGATGCCTCTGAAGTTCTCTGAGGGAAGACTCCCAGCCTGCACTAGTCTTGATAAAGGCAGCAGATGAGTCTGAGAGGTATTTCCTGCATCCCGGATGGATGGAAGGAGAATGAAGCCCTCTAGATGCAGCTTTATTTAATAAACCCCATCCCCCTTAGTTTCTAATAACCAAAGCAACAGCAAAGAATCACCTTGAACAGTAATTAACACAGACTCACAGAAGGGGTAAGTCTGGAAGGGGCCACAGTGGGTCACCTGGTCCCACCTCCCTGCTCGGGCAGGGTCATCCCAGAGCCCCTGGCACAGGATTGTGTCCAGAGGGGTCTGCAATGTCTCCGGTGAGGGAGACCCCACACCCTCTCTGGGCAATCTGTGCCAGCGCTCACTCACTGCACAGCCACACACACTTCTCATGGGGTTCAGTTTGTGACACAGAAACACAGGTCAGCAAAAGCAAACATTTACATTTAATTATCCCTTTCTAAAAGGATTTATCTACCTGAAGGCTCCTCTCAGTTCCTAAAGAAATAGGAAAGGATAATACCCACATTCCACACATCCCCAATAATACATCAACTCATTTCCAAGTATTTCTGTGTGTATCATTCCACGCCTTGCAATTTCCATTAAGACGCAATTCTTGGAGTTAAAAAAACACAACTGCATTTGGACTTGCTGGCAAAAATAAGCATGTAAGCAAGTGTGGTAAGGTTCTTTTTCACCTTTCTTCCTTTCAGAAGGATACAGAAACCATAATGCTCAGGGGACAGTCGGATATTGAGGTTTTTCTCCGTGGCAGCTGTGGCCAAGGGACTTGTGGCGGCCGGGCTGAGAAGGCGGGCACGCCGTCCCGGTGGCACCCAGGGCAAGGCTGCAGGAGGCACCGCTCCCTCCTTGGGGCTCGGGAGGTCTCTTTGCCTCTGTCCCCCAAGTGACACTCCATCCCTGGGGAGGGCTCTGCCCCGTGCTGTCCCCCAGACACCTGTGCATTGTGCGGACATGGTTCTTTGCTTCCTTGGATAATTGAGTTGCTTGGCATTCCCAGACGCTTTTGTGCTATTTTAGAGCTGTCTTGAAGACGACCATGCAACTAGTCTCAACTGCAACAGTATGAAACATCTGGGAGCAGGATTATTTCTGTCATGTGCTGCCAAAATAATATTTTGCTTATGGAATTAAAATTTTAGGGATTTTCCCAAATCCACATAATGTTCTTGAGTGCTTAAATTTGCATTATGACATTTACATTAGCATATACACGTGTAAAAGACCATCTTGCCAGCCAACTCCTATTGGTTATTCAAAAGCTTAACTCCACCTAAAGCTAGGATTAATGCATGCTCCTGAAGCACTTCAGTTACAGCAACAGATTTTCTTCAGCTAAGTGCCTTTTCCCATCTGCTCTTACAATCACATCTGCAAGAGTCTTCAGTGATCACCTTGCCATAATTATGGATGCCTTCCCAACTCCCTAGACAGGGGCTGATTCCCTGTTTTCTAGATGTGCTATTTCTGTATACACTGAAGTTTCAGCTCCTCAGTAGAAATGACCACAGCCAAATGCTGATTATGATGCAGTAAAGGATTCTACTACTTGGCCGTAACTCTTTTCAAACACAAATGCTTGCTGAAAAATAAGCCAGCTCCTGAACACTTTACCCCTGTATCCAAGCTAGTGCAGTACACAGGTAAAGTTACTATGAAATTGCAATGTTTATTTTCTCTTGCTGTAAAAATAAGCTCTTCTGCTGAAATTGTTTCTAGGTGTTATAACAGGCAGACCAAGAAGCCAGTGCTCCCACTTAGCTATATACCCCAGATGAGAGAACAGAAAAAATTTACCCTTAATTCTGAGAGATAACCAAGAAAATACTAATTGTATGAGAAGCCATTCAACAGAGCCTTATTGGATTTGTTGAAAGTCTAAACAATAGCAATACAGAGTGTGAACTTATCCATGCATTTCAGTTGAATTGCAAGATGAAACTATATTGTTTGCTCCTTCAGTGTAAAAGGCAGAAACAACATGCTCATGCCCAGCTTCCAAATTATTTCCCACACCACTCCCAACACTGATAGTTCCCAAACACCCTTTACTCAGCTGCCAGAGCTTCTCACTTCCCTGTGACAACCACCTCTACGGTGCAACTATATACATCAACACAAATCTGTCACATCAGAAACAAGGGAGGGGAGACAGTGTAAAATAAACTCAGTTTACTGTCCAACTATCTGACAGAGGGTGTTTCACAACCACAGCACCTCTCCCCAAGCCCAGGCTGTGCCCATCACCAGACCCCCTGTGCTTACTCTTTCTGACAACGGGTTCACGTGCCTTTGGCTTTTGTCACCGAGGCAGATGCTCTTGAAAAATTGTGTTGGAAAGTACCTGTCCTGCAAGGATCTCACAGAAATGAGTCTTGCAGGGCCTGGTACTCACGAGGGCCTCTGTTCTGCAGAGCTGGGAGCAGCGCTGCCACTCAGATCCGCAGCACTGGGCTCTGCAGCCCAGGCGTCGCTTGCCTATCCTTTCTCACCCTTCACCCCAGGTTCCACTTACTTTCTGCCTCCTTGGCAAGAACAAAATCAACTGGCAGACTGATAACTGCACAGACAGAACAATAACCAGGAACTCTCTCATTCCCCACTTATGCACTGCAGTACTTACTTGATTTGTTCTGTTTGAACAAATTAAAAGAGACTGTCCAGAAACACGTGTCAGACCCGGGCAAGTGTGAGATACATCTCCTCACAGCCCTGGAAGGGAGCACAGGCCTGGCTGAACACTGACAAGGCTGATGGCCAAATTAATTGACTTTGGAAAACTAGCAGATTTCAAGGTTCATTATTAAATCCTGCTGGCAAACCTAAAAATTCAATCATATTTTTCTTTCAAGTCAAATGGTCTCTCTACAGAAATGTGTTTTCCCCAGAAATTACCCTCATTCGCATGTGTAGCAGAGTCCTTATTCAGCACAAGACGTCTTTACCACTCAATCCCCCACAGCCCTGCCTCCTTGTTTTAAGATTTGTTTAAAGAGCATGGCCATAATTTTCTGAAGCACTATTAAATGAGATAAAACATTCACACAAGTAGAATTCTTCTCACACTCACCTCCTACTATAACGCAAGCAATATATCAATGTTTTTCATGATATATTACCTACTGCTCCTGTATATTTTTTGCTCCATATTTGGTTTTAATACCCTATGTACATGTTGTTCACAAGATGGGACAGTTTGGCGTTTTTTTATATGCCAAAAACATGCAGCCAACAAGACTCCAAATTATCAAAGCTGTTACAAAGGTCATATTTGCTTTTGTTCCCTTAAAAATTACACACATCTTCTGGCACTTTTTGTTCCTGATGGTTCACATTTGACATGGGAAGTGTATGACCTTGTAACTCTTATTAATAGTTTATGCTACATCACATGTGTATTCCCCACTCTCCTCTCTTACTTACCTGAACTCAGTGAACTTTGTCATCTAATTCATAGGCCTTTCAAAGGCTCCAGACCTCACATGCAATATCCTGTGTTCTTCCATGAATTATTCAAGCACCAGTGTTCTTCCATCATCCATCTCTGGCTGGCTCTGTTTCTTCCGTTCTATTGAGGTCTTGACTTATGAGCAGATTTATGTTATTCTTTCTTGATTGTCACACTTTATTACAATTAATATTAATTATGTGGGTTCTTGTCCAATATGTAGCTTTCTGGGCATAAAAGATTGTCACGTTGTAAGGTTTTTTCTTTGCAAACTTTATGTAATAAAGCATTCTCCTGTCAGGAGCTGTCAGCACCACATGCATCTACTTGATAATAACCGTAGAGTAATAGAGTTAGCTAAAGAAGTTGTGTGCAAGCCGACATGAATTCCCATAGAGGAGCCAATCTTGGAGCTTACCCGTGATTTCCTATGGCTGACATGCAGGAAAACACAAAGTGTTGCAAACAGCCTGCTTGACAAAATGAATAACCTGTTACAGCCCTGAAAGAAACGCTGGCCTTGGATGTTAAACTTCTATTGGAGGCTTAGGTATAATAAGTAGATTCTGACAAATACTGTTCACACAAATGTTTGCAGAATGAGAGTGTTCCATGAATATTAATGAAAACATTCTCCTGAGTATTCGCAATCCACACAGTAAACTAGGAGTCTGTGACCCTTCAAGTGCCTTGTCCCCATTAGAGGGACAAATCTGAAGTGATTTTAAGCTATTTTATCCCATGGTGGAAAAAGTAGGAACACTATTTAGTTATAGAAATCAAAACCCGCCGGAGACCTAACAATAGTTACAGGAAGAAGTGGAGGGAAAAACTAGAGTTGTTAAAAGACAAGCAACAATTAGATATGCTGCACATTCTCCTGTAACATCACCCACTTCAGTGGTCGCCATCAGTGATGGATTACAAGCAGATTAACAATAAAACAGCAGACTATCTATTAAGCCTGATTAAAGGGTCACACTTGGACTGAAAAGAATAGAGACAAAAACCAGTCTAGAATCAGCTGGTCAATGCACAGGAAGGGCAGATACAGCAAACCCCATCACAGTCTACACTGCAAGGAGAAGGTTGCCAGGGCAGGAGGTTAAAGGTAACACGGAATGATGCAGTGGGATGACATGAAATGGCATTTAAACTCAAGAACAGATCATGTTGTATGGGAGACATCAGGGAAATGAGGGTACCAGCAAAAAGGGACTGAGAAATGAAGGTTCAACTCACCATGGGGCTGCAAATTAGAAACAAAGCATGATTAAAATAATTCAAACTGGACACATGGTGAGTATAAGAAGGGAAGAACAAGCACTGCTGCCCTGTCTGGTAAATACAGAGTAATCCTTTCCCCCTTGTGTAGATCCCAAAATTAAATCAGAGAGCATCACAGCCCAGTGATGTGTATTGGCATGGTGTGGCAAGCAGCCAAAGAGAGAAAAAGAAATAAAATCTGTATTCTCTAAAGCTATTTTTAACTACTAGAATGAAACATTCCTTCCTTGCTGCAGCAGTATTTGCAGGGAAAGGAGCGATACAGCTGGAGAGCGCTAGTGCAAAAGCAGACTATGAGCACATGGAGCTGTGGGGACAAACAGAGATCAAGTGGAGATGTGCTGGGCTTTACCAGCTGAGCTAAACATGAAATACCCTGAGGGGGAAAAGTAGAGCCGAGCACATGATATTGACAGTCTGTTGCAGTTGTCACCCTGCCAGCCAAAGGAGCCACAGCACACACAGCAATGATTCCCCTTCCCAGCAGAGCTAACAGGGGAGGCCGCAGAAAACCAGTGGTCTGTGTCAAACCCTGTCACCCCATGGGGCATCTGCTCCAACAGCACCTTCCCTGCCCAGGGGTCAGCACTGTTGGTTTGGCTGCTCTGGAGCTCTTTATACCTCTGAGGACCCTTTTGCTCGTGCCAATGATACCTCTGAATTGTGTGCTCGTGCTTACGCTGCCCGTTCGCTTCAGAGGAGCAAATATTTTGAGGGAACAGCAAAAGGAAATAAATCAAGTCCTGGACCATAACACCAGTTACAACTTGACTGCCCATGGCTACATTGTGAGAGCAGGACCGGCGTTTTTCCCTAATGATATCACAAAAATTCTGCCTTTGTCTTTGCTGTGCGTGAAGTCCCATTTGGACAATAAAATCCAGCTTTGTTTCATCCATCCTTGACTTCAAAACTGCTCAAAGAAACAAAACTCACTGAGTGTCTGGCAGTTTCCTTGGCTGAAAGAAATGTTCTTACCAGTTTGGTTCACGTCATATGATTGAAAGATCACCAGGAGTGAAGAAAAAGCAGGAACAAACTCATTTGTGGGTTTTCCTACATCAAATAACCCTTTTATAGACAAGAGACACACCCTAGAAGTCCTGCAGGTTCTAATGTGCTTCATAACACCAAAGAGCAAGGCAAGAATGTGTTAAATTCTTACTGACTAGGCAGCTTCTTTCCATCACAATACTAAAATAGCAGGACGGCCTTGAAATAAGTTTAAAACCGATTTGTTTATATACAGAAAATGTTTACTAAGTGTACAGTTGCACCAGCACCTTGACGGTGTGTTGTCCCAATGTCAGGTTTCTCCACAAAACTAAGTGACCACCAGCGTGGGTCTGAAAGCCTGTTCTCTGCTGGAGACCCTTCCCTTCCAGGAGCCTCCCAGGGCACAGGCAGAAAGGCTGGCACATCGAGGGGTTACCATTCACAAGAGGGGAATACTTCCCTCTCTCCAAGAATGAGTTTTACTGCCAGCAAGCACACCAAAGCTCCTACCCCAGGGGAAGGAGCAAAGGGTCTAACAGCAGCAGGAAAAGTGAGAAGAGATTAAAAGGAAAGACAGTGAAATACATGAGGATGCATATGCCAAAATGTGATGGACACTTTCCAGCACATTTGCCAGTCTGATCAGCCCCCAAAGTTATATCATGCTTAGCTATTTTTAAAGACTGTTTTTGAAGATTGTCCCACTATAACTCGATAGCTACAAAATTTATTTCCTCTGAAATTCACAAAGTATTTCTGTTGCAAATGCCAGAAACCAAGAGTCAGCATGCAAATGAACCATTGCAAAATCAGCTGGGGTGTGAACTTACAGCACGTGGGGCTCTCTGGTGTAACTGGAGAGCGGAGCTGGTGCTCTCCCCCAGCAGGAAACCTGGTCCAGCAGCACCTTTGCAGGGTGAGATACGCACCCAGCAAGGCCTGCGGAGTAACCAATGCACTGTAACACACACCCTGCCTTCTCCCTCAATGTTTTATGTGCCCACATCCATGATAGCACCCTGTCACTAGAGCAAGGAGATACCCTAACGACGGGGCTGAGCTTCCTTTCCAGGCAAAAAGCCATCCCTAAAACCATGCCCCCTGCAACTACTTACAGAGAAAGACACTCAGCTTTTGACATTTCTGTGCTTTTGATCAGTCAAAGGAGTTACCTGCTTTAAATTAATTTTCAGTAGTTACATGCATCTTCCAGGTAAGAGTCATTATGCAAATATTTAGTGTTATTTAGTCACACCTCAAAAATATTGTTGTTAAACAAAGTGAACACAGGTGTAAACTGTGTCCTGGTCCAGAACACAGTTAGAACCACAAGTGGTTTCCACGAGCACTGGATGGATACCGTGATTATGTCGATATCAGCACAGTAATTAAATACTGCATATCTTTGAAATCCAGCCTGTGGTGTCTTGTCTCTTGAGTCAACTGTGATACTCCTCTTTCCCAATGTGCTGTTTAGAAGTTTTCCACAAACATGTTAACTTATCCATTAAAGGATAAGTTACCCTACCCTACCTATTTTTAAATGCAGGAGGCTGCTCCTATCAGGCACTTCCAAAATGTTGTCCTTTCCCTCCTGGATGGAGCCATACCCAGAGCGTTTCCCCCTACACCGCCCTATGGACAGCTGCCGCCAAAGGCATACATCTGCACCTTGCCAAAAATCTGGCTGTACCAGTCAGAAAGCCCCATCTGGCGCTGCCTTTGCCCTCCTTGGGTCAGAGCAGGGGGCTGCAGTGCAGAGCACAGTGCCACGCTGGCCCTGAGCCCCCGGGGCTGTCTCTGCAGAGCCACAGACACGGCATAAGGGTCGCCTTAGGAACGTGACGTGCCCGGCCATACATCTGTGCTGATTAAATCCAGGCCTGGCACACAGTGCCCAGGGTGCCCGGAGCAGTGGCAGAGCCAGCAGCAGCTCCCAGGGCTGCCTCAGCTGCAGCCCAGCATCGGTGCCCACAGCTGTGCCCCAGAGCAGAGGGAACATCTGCCCCACACTGCATTCCTCCCAGCCAAGCCCTGGCCACTCTGAACATCTCCCAGTCCCCTCAAGATCACGGTTTTCCCTTTAAGTTAATACAAATGGACACAGCAATGCCTTTAGAGCCTGCCAGAGTTTCTCTGATTACAAGCTATTCCTTCACGCTGATACACTCCAGATTGTGCATCCATAGAGACTTCTCGTCATAAAACTCTATACATTTATTTCTCAAGACACACAGAAAGCAGCTAAGGGACAGAAATTGTGTGTTTCAATGCATCTAATTTTAAAGCAAACATACATACATCAAAGCAAGTGAAATATGCACAAAATATGATCTGATATTTATCAGCTTCTTGTATTGATGAGTGGGCATCCACTGGCCTTCCCTTGACAGCACTGGCCAGGCAATAGAGAATGAAGCCAAGAGCAGATTTGGGTTTTTTTAATCACTTTTCCCCAGACTCTTACAACAGTGGAAATGGTGATGTCTGTTCCCCATTCCAGGCTAACGGGGCTGATGGTCAGGACTTAGGACAGTGCCATGTAGCCTCTCACTGCGATGTGGCTGCAGCCTGGCTTGAAACAACCAGCTTTCAGGCTCTAAAACACAACCAGTACAGAGAGAATGGGACTTGGCCATCTGGGCAAGGCCCAGCTGCTGAAGGAGACCTGCCCCTCCTTGTACTGAAGTCCATGAAAGAAAGGCACTGAAAGCAGGAACCCGTGTCACATCTGGCCCAGGAGTTTTATATACACCTAAGCAGATGCAGTTATGCTTTTAGCAGATCCAAGAATGAGATTTTTCTTCTTCAGTTGATATTTTAAATTGGCACAACCTGATATTTTATGTTGATAAAATACATTATCTTTTTTTTATATTGATGTCTGCTTAATCTGCAAATTCAGTAGATGCACGTGACACTCAAAGTGTAATGAATCATGCATTTTTATAATGAATCCAACAGAGAAAGTGAAAAACAGCCTTTGATCTTTCTTCTAACAGCCCAGTTATTCCTGGATTTATACATAGTAAGTGTTTATGGATTACTTTCAATTAAACAACCTGTTTTACTTTCTGTTCTGTTATGAAAATAAACCCTTTCAAGTCTACAATGAGCTAACACATGGCTCAGTAGTCCCACTTGAGGAGGTGGAATTTTAAGCTCCTGATCCCCAATTTGCCTTACTGTTGGTGGAAGAATGCCCCAAACCCAGCAAACCATCCTCAGCAGGACTGGACAAAGAGGGCCAGGGCACAAGCACAAATCCACAAGCATTTCACCATTTCTGTGCTCATTCTGCCCCACCAGCAGTATCAGAACACAACTGACAGACAACTATTGCACACATTTCAGCAACAAAATAAAATTTATACCATGCTGCTCTTACTGATCACAGACCTGAGATGAAATATCACGGGGTATGCACAAATGTGGAGAGCATGGAGAAGAATGAGCTACCACAATGGTCTGTGACAAGCTACACCTTTGACATAGGCCAGTATCTTTCTTGTCTTCTCGTTGTTGTACAGGGGTCGTGTCCAGCCTGCTCTGCAGCCATGGGGGCTTCACAGCTCCTGGCAGGTCTCACTCTTCCCCATGCAGGGCTGGGACCCTCCCAGCTGAGGTTTGCTAGTCCCTCTGTGAGCTGAGGCAGTGACCAAAGGAGTGAAAAAGGCTGGAAGAATTCGGGACAATGAATCAAAGCAGAATTGCTCCAGCTCCTCCATAACATTATGGGGCAGATTCTTTTGAAGCAGTTTTTCTTCTTGAAAAACATGCTGTAGTACCCTTTTTCTTTGACAGTTTTCTCAGAGATTCATGTGAGCCATTCTGCAGAGGGCAATTTATATTTGCAAGCGCAGATGAAAGATATTACTGAATTTCTAATGTGGATTGCAAATTTAAGTTCTGATGAACTGTCAGTGCCATTTGTTACACAAACAAACACCCACTGATCGCAGAAAGCAATAGGGCTCTTTCACACCTGCTATTATGTTGCTACAATTGGTTGCACAGGAATGCAAACACAACTCACATTTCTCTGAAGTTCTTTAATTGAAAAATAATGCATCTTGTAGATCTCTAGCATGGAATTAATTCAGCAGACCGTTTACTAGCAGAAAAACGTGGGACCCCTGTTGTCATCTGTGCAACACTTAGACTGTGAGATCCACTTTGTTCTGGACACGGAGAAGAAAAGACGAGATGCCCAGGCTGTGATTTGAGGAAGTTCCCATTTCATTAACTCTCTGCATCTGGGAATTACCAGCAGTAAGTGGCAGGATGCTGCTCCTAGGTCCCACAGCTGTGGAGAGCTGCTGTGTCTCACTCACCCTCACAGATGACTGGGGCCCTGCCAGAGGTGTGTTGTGGGGTCACCCTGTAGTGACACGGGTGCTCTTCTCCACGGGTGAGGTTTCTGAGTGCGGCTCACCCTCGAACAGCCTCGGGTTACGCCTTTGTAAGCAGGAGATCTCACATGGGACAAGTGCCCCCACTGCCCACCCAGCCGTGCTCCTGGCTGCTGCAGCAGCTGGAAGGAGAAGTGTCCTTGCAGTGCCAAAGTTGGGAACTCCTTCTTGTAGGGATGTCAGAAAGCCAGAGCAGTGGGATTGACCTTCCCTCCCCCTGTAGCACACACAGCACACAGGCTGCTCCACACACCAGGCAGCTCCAACCACGTACCACAGGAAAACCTGAAAGGGATACTCATTTCCACAAGTTCAGCACAGTCCTCTACCTGAGCACTGCAGAAGTCACACTGAAAATAAACTCACATCCTCATCCCAAAGAGGTTCTGATGCTTCAGGTGTCCTTACGCCCAGTCACTGCCCAGCCTAACTCAAAGATCACAGAGATGGAAAGACACAAAACGTGTGTATGTGCATATCCATAAATCAGCTTAAGCTGTGCCTGAAATCAATATGAGTGAATAATGCATGTGGGTGTTCAAAGGGAATAATACCCACAGCCATTCAGTTCCAGGGATAGTTACCCAGTCCAGTTATACAGTTATTCGGTTCCAGCTACCAAGAGCAGTTTATACTCCTGTTTACCATAATGAAATTTTTATAAAAAAAAAAAAAATAAAATAGAGATTTCTAGAAAAAAAAATAAAGCTTAGGAGCAGTTAACTTCTAATTGGAATAATGACTACAAATGATGAAAAAATTTCTGCATAACTGCTAAAGGTAAGGCATGCAGTAAATCTCAGTCCAAATGGCATCTTGTTATGTGGAACTTCAAATCAAGTGGAACAAACAATGGTTAGAGGCATGTTATGTTCCGCATAATGCTCTTTTGTATCTATTGTTTAGCTTATACACAGATCCATCTTGAATCTAGTTAACTAGTAATTAAAGCTCTGCAAAATTGGGCTCTGTTGAGGCACTGCTGCAATACACACCAAGTCATTTCACAGGCTTTTGCAGTGGCCTTCTTTGGCTTATTTGCCGTTACTTGAAAACAGACATCTCATATTGCAATTCGAATTTAGAAAATATATGAGCTTTACTTCTTGTGGTTGGTATGAGAGACTTGCACTTGAAAAATAGAACCATTTTCATACCCAGAACTGTATTTCACAAGATATTAATTTCCTTCTTTTCCTAGAAAATTCATGTACTAGCACCACTGCAAAATTGTCCATTAACACAGGTCCATTAGTGATTTAATCTGAGAAGCTTTTTGAATTCTGAGTAGAATTTCATCATGAATACTTCACATAGCATGTGCTAATTTTGTGGTTAGGACCAAATATCTTTGTTTCTTTTAACTAATTTCAAGGACAATAAATACCTACTGACACAGTACACTGTTTTTTGTAAGAGTTACCTAGCTAAAATCCTAGTTAATGACATTACTCTTATTTTTGGGATCCTAAATATATTAGCTAACATCAAAATGCAATTAAATAATTCTTGTATCTGACAAACTCTGCGGAAAAAAATTCTAAATGTAAAAAGTATTTGTGATACAAACAGCAAAGTAGGCCCAAATTCAGTCAGACATTTGTCTACCATGTAAGAGCTGAGTAAAGAAAAGAATTCACAAAATATTCTTCATCCCTGGTCACTGCAGTTTAAGTAGCCAGAGTGGAAAAAAGAGTTCTGGAAGGCCCTTTTCTCACTTTAGTTTAGAAAATAACTATGGAATGAAATCTGAAAGCCTCGCAGCTTTGCCCAGGATCTTGGATTTTCCAAAGCTTTTGCATGTGTCAGACCTTTTGAAGTGCCAGGTTACCCCAATATAACCAAGAACATCCAAGCAGCACCAGGAGCTTTGTTATCTAGTCTGACTGCAAGGTTGGCACAGGACAAACACGTCCCAGTCTTCTCACTGTGAACACCAACCACATATCAAAAGATGACCAGATAGAAATCTCCTGATCAATGTTTAATTACAAAACCAATATATTTGGTGCACCCCACACAACCCTGTTATTTTCTTGCAGTATCTTGTATGACTAATAAAACCACCCCTCAGCTTTTCTGCTCTGTACACTGATTCTGACTGCTCAGCACATGCTAATTACTGCACTGTCTCCCCAAACCTTTAATATAGTATTAAATATTTAAAATCACTCGTTCAGGGTATTTTCAGCCATTACACTCACACATTCCAGTGAAACACAAGCCAGAAGCTCCCAGTCAGATCTTAAAGCCACGAAAACAACATCTCTCCCTGCATTTTGAGACCAACCTGCGCCAGCCAAAGAGGACAGGAGCACACTAGAGGGTCTAACACCACCGCCAGCCTCCTTCATTCCTCCTCCCTCTCCTCTGCACAGGTCCCTACCCCTGGCTGCTGCACTGAGAACATACCACAGCCTTTGAGATAACGCAGATAAGCGGCACTTTGGCCCAAACAAGGTGCTGTGCCAGTGCCTTGCCAGCTCCCCATGGCTGTGCACAGGCAGGCTGCTCCCACCCCAGGGGAGGGCAGGGGCTGTGCCAGCCCCACAGCACTGCACACCCTCCCAGCTGCACAGGCAGGTGCCCGGACAGGCTGCCAGGCTGGAACGGAATGTGCGTGCCCAGGGCAGCTGACTCAGCCTCGGCTCCTGGGCACGGCCAGGGCACCAGAGAGGAGATCCTCGGGGGTCCTGCCTGAGAGCTGGGGCAGCGCAGGGTGTGGCGGGGGGGCTGCAGGAGGTTTTAGACTGGATAACCTGCTGACAGCCCTTCCAGGGCCCCCATGAAAGTTTCAGAGGGAGCATGTGTGGTTATCGTCTCCGCAATATAGGAAAGATATTGAGCCATTACAGAGCATCCAAAGGAGGGCAAAGAAGATGGGGAAGGGCCCGGAGGGGCAGCGTGTGAGGGCACTGAGGGCACTTGGGGTGTTCAGCTGGAGAAGAGGAGACTGAGGGGAGACCTCATTGCTGGTCCAGCTTCCTCAGGAGGGGCAGAGGAGGGGCAGGCGCTGATCTCTGCTCTGTGGGGACCAGGGACAGAGCCAGGGAATGGCTGGAGTTGTGTCAGGGCAGGCTTAGCTGGGTCTCAGGGAAAGGTTCTTTTCCCACAGAGTGGTCAGGCACTGACCAGGCTCCGCAGGGCAGTGGGCACAGCCCCAAGGCTGCCAGAGCTCCAGGAGCCTTTGGATGATGATCTGAGGCACAGGCTGTGAGTCTTGGGGATGGGCTATGCAGGGCTGAGGGCTGGACCTGGTGATCCTTGTGGGTCCCTTGCAGCTCAGCATATTCTGTGATTTTCCTCAGTCTGCAACCACTTGAAGAAATACAATTTGAAGACCGAATTGGTTCACTTTAGTTACCCTGCTCTACAGGCAAAGCTAACCCCTGATCCTTTGGTTTAGCAGAGTTGGAAATCGTGGAGCTGTGGCTATTGTGCAGGGACCTCTAACAGGCCATCAGATGTCCCCTGAACTCCCAAGGTAGAGCTGAGAAGAGTATCAGCCTGTAAGCTCATGTCAAACCTGTCTTAGCAATCAAAGCCTGAAATAACAAAACACAAAATGATGTTAACATTTAAGAAGAAAAGGTCACATGCCTCCAGCCAAGCTTTGTAAGATTTCCCTTCTCGAGTAACAGCTGGTCTGTCACAGCCAGCCTGGCTTAAAGACAGTTGCAGGACAAAAATTAAGGGACTCATCTGCCTGTAGCAGGTCCGTACCAGAAACCCACAACAACTGTGGCGAGTGCTGTCCTCCATTTCCCTCCATTGTCACTGCACTTTGCCTGCTCTAGCTGAGAGCTGAACGTGTTCAACCTCGCCCAGTCTAGAATTTCAAACACATTGGCATCTCATTTCTGTATGGCTGAGTATCAGCAGCTCAGAATCTCGAAGCAGCTTCACAGATGTGCTCCACAGCAATGGCAGTAAAAGGATTCCTGCCACACTCAACCTTGACAGTGTAAGAATGTTCACCCCAAACCACTGTTTCCACCCAGTCACCCCAAGTTCCACAGTTCACAGAATTAAGAGCAGCTGGCAGAACTAATTAAGTCATCATGGGTATCTTTTCCTCATGTTTTACTAGGTCAAAAGGAAACTACCACTTACTTTGTGTTTCGGTAGTATGGACACAACACACCATAAAACCGCATTAGTCCCTGCATGGAGAAACAGTCCCTTCCCCCAGAGGAACTAATTGTCTAATTAAAAGAGCCTGTTCTTTTTATGTTACTCTATCACAATGCAAGAAATAAGGCTATTTGAACTTGAATATAAGCTTCATGTGTTTATGTATTGCAGTGCAGGTTATTTATATTATGCAGCTCAAAATCTAGCCAAGGTTATTCAAGCTCGTGCTCCTTTGAGGTTAGCTGGAAGGAAATTAAAGTTGGTTTGGAATTTAAATTCTTCTCTGCAATAACTATTATATATGCACCTGTCACAGAATAACTGGCCTCATTAAGGAAAGCTCAGTCCAGACAGGACAGCAGACACTCAGCAGCCTCCCCCCTGCCTTTGGGCCAAGCAGGAGCCCCTGCAGGCACCTGAGCCAGGGGAAGGCTGTGAAGTGCTCCTGGGGAGCAGCAGTGCGGGGAGACAGAGGGGCTGACAGGCTCACCGGGGGATTCCAGGGGGAGAACAACAAGAGCTGGATGAGCTGTTAACAAGTCAGGAATGAGAAGACAGTGGCTTCCTCCTCATCCCTTCTACGACAACAAAGATCTTAAGGCAACCAAACACCCACAGATTCATCCTTGAGCAAAAGGAAACCCTGCAGTGCAGACACTCTAGTACCTTACACGACTTCAAAAAAGTCTGCTCATTATGTCACTGAAAATAAATATTGGCTAATGAATATCAGATCAAGTGTGACCTGAGGCTGGTTATCAGTCATTCTGGTGTGTAGAGAAAACAGTGCAGGACTGTGCTTGACCAGAAAGGAGCAACAAGAGCATGTCTGGCAGCATTTTAGCCTACCTTAAAGTTGTAAGCCATCCTGCACAAATATTGTGTCTTTCTATTTAACCAGATGGCTGCTATCAGAAAAGGAGTCTTTGGTCCCTGTCACAACTTTTCATCACTGTGTACAAAATACAGCAAATATTTGCATCTTTTAGCATCAGTTACAGAGACTTTGCCATCATCTCTGGTGTGTACAGTAACATTGTATGGTAGCATGATTGGGCTGACGAATATTGCTTTATGCCTCAGAAGACCTACCAGCAATTTTTCTCCATCATATCCCGTTTGGATTACAAGGTAAATTCTTACACTGGGATGGCACCTGCTCTCCCCCTTTATGGCATTCTGACAGACTCACTTATTTTATTTGGTTCCTCTTGCCCTGAACTGGAAAGCAGGATACATTAGAGGCCCAGCAATTAAGCTGACTGTGACACAGGCAGATTCTACACCAACTTCTACACTACCTCGGCCAGGTAAAGAGGTTTGTGAACAGCCAACCAAACCCTGCCACTCTGCTGCAGCCACACATCCCGTGGGAAGAAAGGATTGCACTTGTCCAGGTGAGAGCAATTCCCCACTGTAAAACACCATTCCTGAGTTGGCAACACGAACACCAGTGCCAAAGCTAAATTAAAGGGTACATCCACATTATCCCAAGTGGGATGTTTATTCCCTTCCTGTGTGCAGAGCTGCAGGCCAGCAATGTGAACCACAGAGCATCACGCCCACTGCTACAGCTCTGCAGAAGTAGGTGGTGTTGGTGATAATGGATGGCAGAATCACACTAAACATTGTAGTCGTGCTGCCAGAACTGCAGTACCTGAGAAGTGCAGTTAGCACCAAGAATATCCTGTCAAGAAGATGCCAGCAAATTTAACAAGTATGCAACTTCAGAACTTTACTTTTCCAAGAGCAGAGTACTGAATCACCATGGAACCACTGGCAGGAACCTTTTATAACTGTCAGGATGTTTCATTAAACAGATAAAAATTGAAGGGTAATACTAACAGCTGTTATAACACTGATATGCCCAATACAAGGTTAGATACTAGTATTAGGAAAACATCACCCATCTTGTACGGTACTATTAGTAAGCACTGACTGGAATCCACACATTGTTACAGATTATTATCACAAAATTCAATCATCAGCTTGCATTTAGGTAATTAAAAGCTTGCGTTTAGACTTTTTAGTTGCCAGAGATGTGAAGCAGGCCCTGCTGAGATGAAATTAAAACAGTCTACACCACTCAGAGTCCTCAAAGTGTTCCTCACAACTCCAACTTCTAAATCTTGAAGTTGCTGCCCACATTCTAAAGGACTGAAAGCAGCACGTTTAGAAACACAGGCATAGAAATAATTCCGTCTGTATAATTTACATTCTTCTAGGAGGAAGCCAAGAGAGCTAGAAAGTTCCTCAGGCTGCTGCAGAGCTAACTAACCTGGCTGATGAAAACTCACTTGTTTGTGAATGAACCTGCAGATTCATACACGTGCATATGTCAAAATCTGGAAGAGACCCTCGCAAGATTGGTCACCCAGCCTAAATTTCAGCTGAAATTTGACAGAAACACAGAGCTGACAGGCAAGGGCACTGCCACACACACACAGGTGGGACCGGAGTCGCTCCCCCTTGGACTGTGCTGGACAGCCCCAAGTGCTGCACTGCAGGGGCACACCCCAAACACCTCACTCCTGCAGCAGCTGCTGCTGCCACACAGGGGCAGGGGCTCCTGGACACAGAGTCTGGCTGAATTTAGGCATTCCCTACAATACAGCCCTGCCATGAGAGCTCAGCAGTGCTGGATGTTCTCTGAAGCACTGTCCCAAGGAGTCCCAGTTAGACCCCGCTGACACACAGCACTGGCACTGTTTGCTGAGGAGACATCACAAAGACAAACAAGTTGAATGTCTCTCTCTGGTCCTTCTATAAAGCAAAGTCCTTTACCTATTAAGAAAGGGAACAAACCACCCTCTGACTAATTACCAACCTTTGTCACCTGTTCTCAGTTCTGCACATGGAAAAAAGTCATTCCCGGGAAGTATGAAACATGTAAGTGTGCTGTGTGCTTGTCACCTCCTTGCTTTACTCCTTAATGCTCACACCTGATCAGGCACTTGCTCTGTATTCTCCTCCAAACTTTTGTCACATTTAGAATTCAGACACCAAAACCAAGTCTAAGGCCTAAGCAACTTATTTGCCAGTGCTCACTGAATTCTTGTGGAAAAGTTACTTTATGCCTCTGTCTTTTGTTCCTCCTTAGGTGAGTATATTGTGCTCCTTTCCTAAGGATAAATCCTAAAAATGTGTTGGCTTATCATTTAAAGTTGCTTTGTCTGAAAATGAGCAGAAATAGACCAGCTGCTGTGGGTGCTCCAGGATTCCCCGAGGGCCAGGGGGAGCTGCAGAGGGTGCTCCAGGGAAGGCACCTCTGCTCGGCCATCCCTGTCTCACACTGCAGTGCTCCATCACACTATAGCAGCAGTAGAGTGTTCTAAGTATGCAATGCAGCCTAAATCCCATGAAAACAGTAATGCTGATATTTTATAACCCACAAAGCAGTACATCTACATCACAGCCACAGGAATGCCTCTCTTAGGAAAAGGGCAGGAATTACCCCTGGGCAGCAAGCAAAGCTTTAGAGCACCTGCCCTAACTGTTCCCCCAAGCCCAGGGCAAACAAGCCCCTTTGCTGCTTGCAGAGCCCCTGGAAGGGGGGGGCAGCTCCTGGCACTGAGCAGGTAAGGGCCAGGCACACCTCTTGAACTCAGAGCCACTGCCGTGCCATCGCTCTCCAAAGCCCAGCTAAGCTCCCTGGAAGCTGAGAGCCACATTCCTGCAGTGTCAGAGCGTGGTGAGGGGCAGCTGCTCCCCCCGGGGGCCAGAGCAGCCTTGCCCACGGTCAGAGATGCAGCTGGGGCTGACCTGCAGAGACGCAACTCCAGGAGAGCTCAGACCAGGAATAAAGACCCCAGGCTGAGCTTAAATGGCTCCCCCAGGGCCACGGGCAGGCCCCGGGTAAGGCTCATGAGGACGATCAAGGGCTGTTAGGTGTGTGATGGAAAACCACCTCCAATCTCACAAGGCATCAGCTGTGCTGGTACCCTCCCATGCCAGGAGGACGGGATGTGGTGTTTCTGAAGTCCCTCATTCTCTCTGCTGCCAAGCCAGCTCAGAGTTTCATTGTTGACAAACATGTCTACAGGAGACTATGCCCTTTTCCTACCATGTTTTCAGCTTGCTTAAGGGTTCACTGCCCTTTGAATTCTGGCATCCCAAAGAGAACAAACTCCAAAATGAGTAGCAATTGCGTACTGGACCTCAAGTCTTTTGTGTGTGTCTAAAGTGATTTTTATAGCCAGTTCTTACTTCATTTGAAGCTATTCTCTTTTCTCAAAGTCTCTCTGAGAGTTACAAGCTTTCTGCCTTCGAGACATCCGAATTCATGGCTATCCAAGGAGTTTTGTGCATCACCCATCACAGTTACTCACTCCTGCACAGCACAGCCAGCCACAGGTGCACAGGCAGCCACGGCAGGCACTTGCCTGGCTCAGGAGGTGGTTCTGAGCCTGCCCAGCCCCAGCACTCACTAATTGCCTAAGAAGAAAGTAGGTTGCAAATGAAAGTGTGACAGGCACCGTCACACAGGGTGATGGGAAGGAACTGTGGCAGTAGAGAAAGCACAAGGATATAAATGTGGATAATTGGAATGATTTAATTTGCTAATGTTGCATAAGAGGCATAATTAGTTCAGTAACAGTGAGAGCAGCAGAGGAATCAGACTAGTAATCACAAATAATTACGTGCCAATTACACATAGTAAGGGGGTTTTGTTGTTATTGAATGGTCAGAATTTGGGAACTAGACCAAATAACAAACCTCACAATCTCTGTTTCAGTCAGTTTTTCTTTCCTACAGCACCAAAGCCTCTCTACCTTTGCTCTGGTAAAAAAAGTAAAAACAAACCCCAAGAAAAACCAAGATGTGATGCGCATCCAAATTGGACAGTGTTCTTCTCAGGAAAGATAGACTTGTGGTGTCTTTCCAAAGCTCCCTTTCTGTAGCCAAAATCTCTGTCTTGTCCACACTGTCAATACCATCTGCCAGCAGCCTCCTCAGCTCATAAGCCATCTGCCAGCCATTGACCTAGAGCTCTGTGTGCTCTCACTGCCATGCTTGCCTAGGCTTCTGCATTTCCACATCTCTCACCATCCTCCTACCCCGCTCTCACACATCCTCCCAGAAGAACTGATCCAGACAACTATTACTAAGCCAACAAGAATGGAGGGTGTTGAATACTGATTGTCTTTCCCGTGTACAACCCCCTCTTCTTCTTCTTTTTATTTTTTTCCCCTGGTTATTTCCTAGGTAAAATAAAATAAGGGCTTTAGGTTGTTCTGTGATAACAAAGTAATAAAGTACTGGAATAATTCACTATTCAACATGAAGCATAAATTAGTTTATTGAAATAGACTATTTCTTCTTAATTACAAAACTAAAATCAAAATCCAGAAAATGGAGACCTGTATTTTATTACCACACTGCATGACACTGATCATAGATTTACCCTCATCTGACAGTCTTTGGCTGAGGGAAACTATAATTACCTTGAGTTCCAAGCTGGACACTTTTACTTTAGTTTACTGCCATTATATAAAGTTATTATAACAAACTAAGAAAATACTGGGTATAAAGAAGAACAGTGTCACCACCACTGCTGGAGTTTGCAATTCATATTTACTGAGGTGAACTTTTGTCCAAACCTGAAATTATATATTTAGGAACATGAAAACAGTTTTTGTGCCTTTGAGGTTTGCGCAGAAGAGAAGGATGTCCCTGACAGGCTCCACTGCCATTCCCTCACACCCATAACAGCACCTAATGAGATTCATTATATTGTGCTCCAGTGGGAAAAGGGCAGCATTTCAATCCCAGAGAATACACTGCCACTATCAAAGCCGGGATCTGGAAATCCAGCTCGTGATTGCTTTTCCTAACGTAAGAAAGTACCAAGTGCCCCTTTCCTCATAAACCTCTTAGATCGTGGCAGAAAACATCACCATTCACCCAGAAACCACTTCACTGGGTCAGTTTGGGAGCAGCCCTTCTAATACCAGTTTTCCTTGCCAGAGTTTTCTTGAAACCAAATTTTAAACAAGGTTTTAATATTTGAGAGTGTATGTTGCTCTTACCCTTTAGTGAGAGACAGTTCTAGGCAGCATTTAGGTTCTCTCCAGTGGTGTTTGTAGCACATCTACTCTTGAAGGTTTGGAACAAAGATGTTACAGTAATTTTTCTTAGAAATAGAAACAAACATAAAACAACATGGCACAACTGAAGAAAATCTGTTTTCTAGCAGGAATATTATAAAGCAATTTAGTCCCCAGTCACCAGCCTGCACAAATATATCATCTGCTAACAAATGCATGCTGCTGATGTAACCTCATAGGGGTACACGTCCCTGAATCTTCAGGAAAATTAATTGGGCCAGTATAAGATATGATCTAGTTCTTTGTTCATTTACCTAATTTGTGCAACTTTCTGGGAATGTGTTTGTTACACATTTCCTTGTAGAGTCGCACAGATGAAGCTGTTGTGTTACCATGGGATGGGAGCAGAGGAATGTTGTTTCTTCTCAGCCTGGGTGACAGGGCAGGGACAACCCACGTTGCTGTGCTGCAGCTGACCATGTCCTGCACGGGGTGCAGCTCCTGCCTGGCCTGGAAAATCCTGACACAGTTCCCTGCCTCCAGGAGCTGCACAGGTGCTGCAGTGCTGTCCTCAGGCATCTTGTGGGGAACAGGAGCCTTCCTGCCCCTTCTGAGTCTGCCTAAACACCGGTGCATTGCAGTGACACCATGAGGTCTTTCCTGCATCCCTGGAGCCTGAACACCACCTGCTTTCTCCTGCCAAAGACGCCTGATTTGGGAAATTTCAGATAGGTATGAGACTCAATAAATTTAGGGGACGCGATGTAAGGTTGTGGGGGTAACACCCAGCCCTGAGTGCCCCATGCTTGTTCCCCAGCCTTCCAGTCCCACATCCCTGTGCACTCAGGGCGCCAGGAAGCAATTCCCCTGTCTGTTCCCATCCCTGTATCCCTTTCACCTCTCTCCAAAGGCACATCCATGTGTCCACAAAGTATTTCCTCACCAACCCTCCGCTCCCACCAGAGCAGCCCAGCACCCTGTGGGCTGCCTGACCCACACCTGCGCCATGGCACCGAACTGCTGCCAAAGGTTTGCTTCCCTCATTTGAGTAAGGAAAACAGGGAATCGGTTTCACTGGGGCTTTATCGCAGCTTTATTGGAATTCGTATTTGTAAGTGTCCAGGAATACACTTCCTGTAAAAAATGGTCCTGATTTCTACCCCACATTCCCCTTTCAGATGTAAAAATGCTCCTTGTTGAATTTTGTCCTGTGATTTTTCCTGAGGAGGTGCTGATATGACAGCTTGGTGGGCTTCATGTCTACCGAAAGGCAAAGCTGTTGTGGTGCTTGCAATTATTTTTCTACGTATTTTTGTTTAGTGATTGCTTTCTTTTTCTCCCTTTATCTGATACAAGGAAATACCTACCTATGAGAATCCCCTGGGAGAGCCAAGAAAGCAGAGTTAGAGGGGCAGAAACCTCATTTACAACATAGAAGAGAAGAGAAGAGAAAGTCACCTGGCCCGCCCTGCTCTGCCCCACGAGCTCTGGTTCAGATGGTTTGGGGGCTGTTTCAGCCGCTGGGAAGGAAGGGTATGAATTAGCCACGGCCCCAAGTTCATCACATTTTTATCCCACACCTCTGCCCTTTGTCCTGTGGCAAGTCACAAACATCTCCTCAGTCTACAGAGAAACTTGTGATCCTCCTGCAGAGAGCACGGTACTTATATTTCCCTAAGGGTCCCATCTATGGCCTTTCTGTTGCTTTTGGGTGCATGGAATGCTTCGGGCATTCGACCCCAAGTCAGCTTAGATAATGGAACTCAGATATTGAAAAGGAATGAAAACCCCAAACTATGCAAATCCACGGCACCAAGTAATTCACAATTCCCCTTTCCATAGCCCCGCTGGCAGCTGCAGATTTCCTGTGTGCAGGGCGGGGGGAACAGATTTAATTAGAGGGGTTTCCACGCTCAGAGTGTCGGTGTTTGCAGGAGGCAGGCAGGGGGATCAGTGCATGAGGAGCTGCTGGGGACCCGCAAGGTCTCATGTGCCTCAGTTTCCTGCCTGTGCAATAGTGATAATGTTTTACTAAAGGAGTCAATATTGACCTGATTTATCTGCTGCTAAGAGAGTTATACAACAGGTACTTATATTATATATTAGATTGTTCCACAGATAGAACTAAAATAAGTGCCACTTTGTACTATTTAATAACTGGGGTTGGATGCCCCAGAAATTCATTTTCATCATGAAAGGCTATTTTCCTTCTGTTACAAAATACCAACATATACAAGTTTTCTCCTTACCTTCTTTCAACATGGACCATTTCTTTACTGCTTCATCATAAAGATTGAGGAAAATAATCTATAAAGCATATCAGAGCCTTTTCCTTCCATCTGCTCAATAGGTGCCTTGTTCAATCTGATGCCCCATGTAGGATGAGGCCCCACTGCTGGTGCTCAGCAGTTCCCCTGTGGGCAGCTACTCCTTGTGTGGACAAACCCCAGTGGAGAACCCACAGCAGTTCTGTGCTGTGCAGGTTCCAGTGGGACCACCCGCCTGGGCACTTTGCTTTGTCCCCCATAACTCCCTGTGTGTGCTCAGGATTGCGTGTGCCTGTGCAGAGGGACATCTGTGCCTTAATGAATTAAGGATTTTAGGGCTTTTTAATAGGCTATTAAAGCTTGCCATTGGACACAGGAAAGCCTGCAGGTTATTAAACCCTGCAGTAAGTAATAGTCATGCAGGCAAAAGGCTTTTTCAAAGCTGCTTCTACCCACCGTCATCTGTGGGTCGACGTACAAGCTCTTCACTCACGTTTTCCAAGACTGCTCTGCCAGCCTTGTTTCATTGGTTGTTTGAACATGACAAAATGTATTTTACAATTTGTCTTGATACCAAACTCCCCACGATTTCCAAAAAGGTTCAGAAACACTCCTTCAGAGTACAGGGGGAACTGAGATGAGACACAGAGCTGGTGTAATCTGCAGGGTTGCCAGTTCATTTCAGAGAATCGGTGTGTCACGTCAGTCTCCCCTGCTCAGGGAGTGGCTGTGCCTTTGCATTCGGGACTGCAGGCCCAGTGGGCACATCTTCACTCCCAGCCCCAGCTCTGGCCATGCAAGGGGCACACAGGCTGAACTCCAGCAGATCCTTTGGCTCCACTGCCACTGTTTCTGCTTTGAGAAGCAGAAAAACCCCCCTCCAACATTCACATAACCAACATCTACCTGAAGCTTTACAAGAAGAAGACCTGTAGGGTTTTAGAGTGACAAATGCCATGCATTTTCCTCATGTGCAACACAGGAGGTGTTCACAGAGCACTGGAGCTCAGGGAAAAGAGTGGCCATCAGAACACCCAGTGTCAAATCCTGGAGTCAAGCAAAGAGCTCTCCAGGAAATCTGATGCGAGCCACGTGGTCCAGAAGTGCGAGCAAAGGAAGGGAATGTCTTTCTCTTTGCCAAAATGCAATCAAAATTATAGAAAGGAGAGACAGTGAAAGCATTTTGGATTCTGTTTGCTTGGGGCCAGTGGCAGCAGGGGGCTCGGGGACACCTCGGAGCTGCTGCTCGGTGGCAGAGCCCACCACCCTATAGATCCCAGCACCCCACAGAGCCCACCACCCTATAGATCCCACCATCCCACAGACCCCAACACCCTATAGATCCCAGCACCCCACAGAGCACCATTCCACAGAGCCCACCATCCCCGAAACCTCACCATCCCACAGAGCCCACCATCCCACAGAGCCCACCACCGTACAGATCCCACCACTCCACAGAGCCCATCATCCCTCAGAGCCCACCATCCCTCAGAACCCACCACCCCCCAGAGCCCCAGGGCATGCAGGGACACATGCCCCTGGCACCAGACCTGGCACAGGCAGCCTGGCTTTAGCAAGCACACAGGGGCTGGCACAGGAAAAGCACTGAGAGAAAGGAGCACTAACGTGGGACCAGATTTGAAGATTTGATTCAAGTGAGAACAGTTTCTCTCTTCAGAAAAAGAGACAAAAGAAATGCCCTTCTGTAATTGTACTCTTTTGGCTTGATAAGTCTCTTTTTTTCTGACAAACAGGTCTACGTGGTAGCTGTCTAAACAAAGAGATTGGAACTAAGAAAATAATGTGATGGAATTGGCCTCCTGTGACGAAACAGCCAATTTCTTAATTAAAAAAAAAATAATACTATTTTTAGGGAATAAAAAATTAGAAAATTAATTATGAAATATAAATAACTGAAATTCCCTGGTCAGTATATTTACTTTGATTTACAGCTCTCAAGTAAGTCATAGGTTTTTCTTTCACGACACAATAGCTGGTTAGTGCTTCTGGTGCAGCTCTTCCTGGAAACACAACACTTGGTTCCCACATGTCCTTCCATATGAATCTAAAATTCTGTCTCCAAATATTCTGCCTAGTAAAGCTTGCTCACCAGCATGCTCACATGAAGGTAATGTGAGCTGTGGGAGTACTGTAATTTCAGTATCTGAATTGGGATCTAAAATAGATAAAAAGGGCAAACAAGATTTATTATATCCACTGTGAACAAAGTTGTTTGAGGGAATAACAGCTTATGTTTATTCAAACATAACCAAACCCATTAGTCTTCAAAGGTCAACAAAACCTTAGGAAGAGTTCTCTGCTCTGTGGGGTTCCATGCTCAGAAGGTTTCATTTTAATTCTGACTCAAAGCAAGGGTGGTATATTATATGAATCACCTGGAAGGGCCACAGTCATCATGGCAAAGCTGAGCTGGGCATGGAGAGATTTTATCAACATACTTTCACACTTAACATTTGACAAATATTCTATCAAGAGCTCTACAGGCCCCAAATTGACCTGCTAAAACCAGATGTTGACAGATATCATTTCTTGTACCTTTTTACCCTACCCTGCTTTTCCTCCAGCTGTTTCAGACAAGCTCCTGCGAGTGTGGTGTTCTATCCAAAGCCAAATCCTCCCCTTGCCAGGTTCGACTAAGTTAGCAGGCAAAACAAAACACACTTCCAGCTCTTTGCCTGGGCTTTTTGTGTCCCTTCCACCTTCCAACATAGGTGTCACCTTTAGTAAGTGAACAACATCCTGTTCTCTGGGCATCACACGGGGAGTCTTTCCTGGACCTTCGAATTTCTCTTTCACTCCTTTCCTGGCACTGTCAGAGAGACTGTTAGACAGCTGCCACAGAGATGTAACTTTTCCCTGGAAAGTAATATGGAGCAATTCCCACCATGATCCTCCCTTTTCATCCTTCTCCTTCAGCTGTACTTTGACCTTTTGTCCTACAACTCCCACCCACTTCCAGCACTGATTCCTCCCCAGTCCCCAGGGTCACCTTGAAAAAATACCTGTCGTCAAATGCGGCAGGTCAAAGCTAATAAACATAAATGTCCTCTCAAGTGTGTAAAACCTTGTTGCATTCAACATGGGGAAAGTAATTCAGACTTAAAGCAATATTATTTCTCCAAAGATGGCAACTGTAAAATGTGTGTCTACAAGGCCAAAGGAAACGGTGGGAATGATTAAGGTCTTAGTCTGAATCCAACTAAATAACCCTCAAACTTCTCTTCAAAGAAGTTGTGTGGCAGAAGGAACAAAGCAGCATCTTGAGTAGCTTTCAAAAATTGAGAAAAAAATGTTTTCCCTGAGGAGTAGCAAGGGAAGAAGCTTCTGGAAGTCAATGCATTCACAACGGGCAATAAGTGAAGAAGGTTTTGCAGGAACAACAAACAGCTAAAAATCAAAGAGCATTTGCAAAGGAAAGACTTTTGATACGCTTGTGGCCCATGTCTCCACCCATCCCATAATCTTTAATCATTAATATAATGAAAATCTCTGCTGTTTCAGGGAGCTGACTACTCTAGTTGGCCAAAAGGGAGAAGTCGATACGAGCAGACGGTACAAACTGTAGGTGCCCCAGGAAAGACAGATTACCAAGAGTTTATTATATGGTAATTCTGTTTCCTGAGTCACAGCAATGAATCTACATGTTTGGATTGAGCACTCATGTATGTCTTATGCTCAAAATATGTCAGATTGGAACACCCAAAATATATAAATTAAAAGCCATAAAGTGACATTGCTGATTTAAAAACCTGAGGGCCAAAACTGTGCTGTCATAAGAAAACCCCACCACTACTTACTATCTTTCAATGTGAAATTGAGATAGACAGATATATATATTGTCATTTAATGTAAACTCTCCTTGAATCAGCTGTAATAAATGACTGGAGTAACATACAAGGGATTTAAAAATGTGTGGGAAATAGAAGGCTGCAAGAAAGAAAAGGAGAACATTATAAAGGCTGAGCGAAAGAAAAATGCCAAAAGAGATGACTGGGGTCATTGGGTCTAAATAGCAGAGGGCACTGGTAGCCTTGTGGGGAGGGCACAGCAATGAGGCTCAGGAGAGCTGTGGGTGTATTTGGGGCTTTGTTTCCTTAACTTCAGTGAGGTCATGTCATGTCTCTTTGCCTCAGCTTTCCCACAGAGAAAATAAGGAATAAGGCCACGGAAACTCTTACTGAAGTGTTTAGAAATCTGCTGATGGGAGAGCTTGGCCTTTTGACTTATGCAATATCTCCAACTGATCTGGGGACGGATCTTCTGAATTGGCCAAACAGGCAAGGAAAAGGTTAAAAAAAAAAATTTATTTTGGACTAGATTATCCTTTAAGGTCCCTTCCAAGCCAAAGTATTCCATGATTCTACGACTTACCAAGCCACAGAGGAGCAATGTGTCCCACACTGGGGTGGAGCAGTGGAGGGGAAGGCAGAGTTACCCCCAGGAGCTGTGCCCTGGTCATTTCTGGGGCCTGGGGCAAGCACTCCTGTGCTGAGCTCTGCACAGTTCTGGCTCCTGTTTCCTCCTGAGGCCTGAAAACATGAGCTCACTTTTTGCAGTGTTTAATAGTCACAAAGCAGTTGTTTTAAAGGCTTCCTGGATCCCTGAATCCCACAACTGGGAAGCACATCCCTACAGTAACTCCAGAGAGGTTAATGACAGTGCTTGCTTCTCTCAGCCTCTCCTGGTGGGTTTATTGTCATTGCTGTTGTCCTGTCCTGGTGCCTCACAAGAAGTTACATGCACCACAGACTCCTTTGGTGGGATCTGCTTTCTTGGCTTCCAGTGGAACTACTACCCAGAGCACTAAGATCATGCAGGGATTTGTAGGGGATGGTTGTTTTTATTTATCAGTGGCCAAACTCCCAACAACTTCAATGGGAGGATTTGTCTCTTGGCATGGAAGTTTTATTTCTCTCATTAGCCTGCTAGTGCAAAAAGACTCCAATCAAACGTGGATATACAGATACATTCAAAACAGATGCTCTCAAGGCTGTCTTAATCAAAAAAATTCACAACTCCTTTTAAAAGATTCATCATTGTTTTCAGAGCTGAACAAATAATTCATGAGTAACTTACTCACTAAATTCAGCCTACTTTGGTTCAAAGATTATCAATGTGAAGATCATGATTTCCTCAAATGTATTCATGTTTGAATGTGATGAATATGTTAGCACATAGTTTGCTCTGTGGATCCTGATAATCCAACTGCAAACTGTATTCTTTGCTGTGATTTGTCAAAGTAATCAGATGGCACTTAGTGCTTGATCAGGGAGTGTGAAGGTACTGCCAAACAACCAAGATCCTTCCCATGTTTGTGTCCATAACACTGTAACACTCAATCTGAGAACTCAGAACCTGGAACAGGAAAAGCAAAAACGGCACCAAAACGGAAAGCAAATTGATTTTCAAACAGATGCACTTCACAGAAAGTAAGGTGTATGGCTCAGAAGGAAAAGTCACATGCACATTTCAGACACCTTCTCTGCTCTCCAAATTTAGCCTAGGTGGGTATTGAGGCCAGTGTGTGTTTTATACTCTATTACTACTGCAACACTACTTATCTCCAAATTAGAAAGCTCAGAAGGGCAAAAGGAGTCTCCAGTTGTGTCTGTGGCTACGCAAATCTTCAGCTTAATTAACGAGCTTTAATACCTTTTCCAGATCTAGTCTTTTATCAGTTTAATCAAACACATTTTAATTCAGGTGGTAGAGCTCTGATCCAGAGACCAAAGAGCAAGAAACTATTTTTATAGCTCTTAAAGAAGGGCTATAGTGATATCAGTGTAAAATCCCTCGCAGAGACTATAGTCACAGAACTACTCCTTTTATTATACATTTCCAAGTCTTTAAATAGAAAAAAGAACAGATGCCAAAGCAGAGCCATATGTTTTAATTGTAGCTGTATACAAGCATGATTTTATTTTTTCTGACAGAAAATCTATAACTTGAGTGGGAAGTTACTGAGTGGAATCCTCAATGCCATATTTCTGGCTAAAGAAATAAACTCCCTATAGAACATGTCAAAGTCTGAACTGAGAGATTGAGACATTTTGATAACAATTCAATACTTGTCTCAAAACATCCAATTGCTTTGAAGTAATTGGTGGGAGGAGACAAACTATTAATATTGGATTTATTTGGCAGAGTTTGTGTCTTACACTAAAAACAACCACTAGCTCCCCTGGAAGGTGTTGGCAGGTAGCATGGATTAAATCCAGGGTTGGAACCCAGACCACTCTGCTGCTGCAATAGCCCAATATGCCTCTCACTCATTAGTTAAAAACCCCCTTCTTTTCTGAATGTAGATGATGGGAAAGAAAATGCTTAATTAGATCTCAAATGTCCCTGCAAACTCCAGTCCTGGTGGCAAAAAATACAATTTTCTCTCAATTCTTCCTTCCCTAGACCAACTTGAGAGGTGTAATGAACACACTGATGTCTACACTCAACTGGCTGGTGCAAAGGGCTGCTGCATTCTGCACCTCTAAACCCAAAGTCTCTCTCTTTAAATGGGAACACTCCACATGCAATTTGTAGCTGAGACCAGAGGGAAAACTCTAATACAACTGGTGGATGAAAAGGTTGGATGTGTGCGTAGGTAAGGAGGAACAGAGGACCTTATCTGGAACTTATTTGAACTCAATTTAAATATGCTAAACCAAAAGACACAATTCAAAGCTGAAAAGGGGGTAGGACTTCCTGAGTATCTGCCTGGAATGTTACCCAAACACAGCCTTCCGCCTTCAGTTGTCTAGCTCAAAATTCACGTTGCACCACAAAGAGCTATTTCCATGCCAGAGCTATTCAGCAGCTCCTGAGCTGCAGGGACTGGTCCAGTTTCCACTGGGCAGATGTTGAGAATGAAAGCCACTCAAAACAATCATCCCCCGCTCTGGCAGCTCCACCAGAGATGCCATCAGCTGAATGGAGAGGAAGCATCAGCTGGGCTTTGGCCAAGGTCTTCTTCAGGACAGGCTGCCGTGGGTTTGTGCTGCCGTATGGACACAGCCAGCAGGAGGGATTTGCCTCTGCTCAGGCCCTGCAGAGCTGGACAGATCCCTCTGCTCGCAGCGCTGGGGATGTGCTGACAGGCTGGTGGCTGCTTGCTGGCAGGAGCCTTTGGTGCCACCTTCCCTTCCTTTGGAGCTAACCCTGTGCTCATCTCCCCTGGGTTTGATAGCCCTGCTTAGCTCTGGATCCTTGATCTGCAGCCAGGAGTCCTCTAGAAGCTGGAGCAATGAAGGAGAACGCTGGTTGCACGTGAAAAATAACCACAAATTAAGCACAGACAAATTCATTCAGAAAACATTCTCAGAAGATTAAGGGTATGGGCGCACAAATGAGAAGGTAAAGCAGATGCATAAACCGGGAGCAAATACTGCTGCACCAGCTGTGTTTATTTGAAACTGCAAGAAACGAGCAGGCTGTGTATTGAAAAGTCCATCTAACAGATTAACAAATTCAGCATGGATTTGTCCAGAGTTAAATCTGTCACTGGTCCGATGGTGCTAAATTGCTTTTAGGAGTTCGTAGCTGTTTGAAACTGGGACAGCTTGACATGGAAAAGTGAATGTGTTAACCTGAGCAAGGGTTTAGACCAAACTGTTTTTGTGAAGTGTCATTTATGCAAAGATTTGATTTTTTTTAAAAAAGGACAAAAAAAAAAAAAAAAAAAAAAAAAAAAAAAAAACAAAAAAGAAGAAAA